>JAGIKU010000425.1:0-600000 GCA_020086695.1 Penicillium sumatraense | reverse complement strand
TCGATACACATCCTACAACCGCGAAGGGAGCGACAGTCCCTCTGGGACACCTCGAGGATCCAGCCACCGTGGTCGCGAGAGCGATGTCAGTGGTCGTGGTGTAACCCCGATGAAGCGTGTTCCTATTCTGGCCAATTTCGAAGAGTGGATGAAGATGGCAACGGATAACAAGATCAACGCAAACAACTCCTGGAACTTCGCTCTTATCGACTACTTCCACGATATGTCCCTTTTGAAGGAAGGAGATGGTGTTAACTTCCAAAAAGCTAGTTGTACTCTCGATGGATGTGTAAAGATTTACACCAGTCGTGTGGATAGTGTCGCCACGGAAACCGGGAAGCTCCTAAGTGGTTTGGCTGACAGTCGCGACAAGCGTGGGCGTGAGGCCGACGCAGAGGGAGAGGATGGTGACGAAGATGAAGATGGAGAAGATGGAGGCAACCGCAAGTCGCGCAAGAAGGTATGTTTTTCTGCTGCACCTGAATCAAATACTGTGAATGAACACTCGCTGACTAGTTTCTTCAGAACCGCTCACACGAAGCTACACTTGCTCCATCATTCACATCATTACAACTGAAGAAGTTCGAATTAGAGTTCGCAGTGGATCCGCTGTTTAAGAAAGCATCGGCTGATTTCGATGAGGGCGGTGCCAAGGGATTGCTTCTAAACCACCTTGCTATTGATGGCCAGGGAAGGATTGTTTTTGATAGCAGCGATGATGCTGTGGATGACAGTGCCAAGACAGCTGAAGGAGAAAGACAAGAGTCCGAGGACCCTGACGCGCAAGCCGAAGAACAGCTGCAAGCTGAGGACAAGGCACACAATACTCAGAAACCCAGTGAAACATTCGAGAACGACCCAAATCTGGACCTCGCCACTCTCGCTAGCCAGTTCTTTCCCGATTTAGACCAGTTGGAAGAACAAGATATCTGTCCTTCACTCAAGAATTTCAATTTGGGCGATCCTAATGGATCACTGGATATCCCTCTCCTCAAAGCACCTGAGGAATGGCGACAGGATAAGAATATCGAAGATGGGGTCGAAGACCCTTCAGGAATCATGCTTGATGACGACAACGCGGTTGGCTTCGATGATGATGACGGAACATTGGCTGGTTTCGATCTTAGCGGTGATACGGGCTTTGGTGATGGTGGTGAGGCATGGGCCAGAGAGGCTGCCTTGGAGCCCATGCTTAAGGTTCACCGAATGGATCAAGATGGCGAGAACGAAGATGGCGATGAGGAGCTTGATAACGAGGATGCGTACGCCATATCCATGTCACACCAGCCTACCAAGCAAGATCACGAAAACATCCTAAGCTACTTTGATAATGCGGCCTCCAAGAACTGGGCTGGTCCTGAGCATTGGAAGATTCGACGAATCAAAGACCACACCGCCGCCAGCACTGCCAATTCGGCACCAAAGCAGCGCAAGGAGAAGGAGCCTTTCGAGATCGACTTCACGGCATCGCTTGACCCAGCTATCGCTGAACTTATTTACACTCCTGCCAGTTCAAATTCCGCCATTTCTCTTCCGAAGTCCCAATGGAAGACGAAGGGACGTAACCTGTTGCCTGATGACAAGCACTTCAACTCCCGCCAATTACTTCGTTTGTTCCTGAAGCCGAAGGCCCAAATGGGTTCCAGGAAACTCATGTCACGACGTCCTAATCTCAGCCGGCCAGAACAACCATCTGGTAACGGTGATATGGACGAAGCATTCTGGGCGAATCACAAGACTGAAGAAGTGGACGAGGAGGGTGCCCCTGGTGCCTACGATGCCAACTTCTTCGCCGATGATGATGGTCTTGCCTTCCCCAATGGCATGGATATCGACGATGATGATGACCATTTGCCATTCGCAGATGCCCGGGAGATGCTTTCTCCAGCCGCAGATGGTACCCAAGGTACGGCAGCCGGTGATGCTGGCGGAGCCACTGGACTGTCAGCCTTATTAAACATGGTCGGCGCGACACCAAGCAAGGGTGGCTACGGCTCACAACTAGTTACCCAAGGTGCACGCCGCGCACGACCAGACTACGTGAACTACGCGCGTGTGGCGAAGAAGGTCGATGTCCGACGTCTCAAGAACGAAATGTGGAGAGGAATGGGAGAGCGATTGATCGCTGCTACCGATTTCTCCTCCGCTTCACAACCAGGTGCCGTCTCAAGCGAACCCCCAGCCGAGCCTGAAAGTGAGGCCGACCCAACACCACCCACACCAACTCCCGAACAAAGCAGTCCAGAAAAACCCATCGAGACCAAGGATGACGGCCGCCTTCGATTCACGAAGATCATGAATAACTTGAAGGCAGTCTATCCCGCCGAAACACTACGGGATATCAGTACATCATTCGGATTCATTTGTTTATTGCATCTTGCCAACGAGCAAGGGTTAGTCCTCGAGAGTGATATGCAAAAGGTTGCCAGCGGCGCAGCCACCCTGGAAGAGATCTTCGTCAGTAGGGATGTTCACGCTGTGCTTGAAGAGGGTGGTGGTATGTAAATTACATCAGCCTGTTGATGTTGCCGTTTCCGTTTCCGTTTCCGTGCTATTATTTACAGGGTTCGATGTTCGATACCTTAGATCAGAAGACGTGTTAAGTGATGAATCTCATGGACATGGGTTGGATCTACTAGTTGATCCGTGGAGTTCGGTTATTATGGGCTTTGCAGAGTGGCGCTGGGTTTTTATTATTTATTCGTTTCTTTTGATTCCCAATGCAAGATCGATGATTTTCGCATATACAGTATGCTGCTTGTGTATCTGGTAACTCCTGCAATTTCTGCGCTGTAGAGCCCTGTTGGGGATGTACTAGGTGGTATCACCCTATATGCTCACGATTATACCTATGGAATACTACTGGCTACTAATTACCATTGGGATCTACTATCAGTATATCCAAATAGCAAGGGTTGCTTGGAGTGGCGCGCCACTCGGTTACAACTTACACTTGGAAGTGTGAATCGATGGAGTGTCGGACTCCGTCACTGCTCGGACTCCGTCACATCACCTGACGAGGCTCAGCTTATTTATCCCACTTCCTGCTGTGCAAGTACCCTTTCTTCTTTCGAGTCTCCAAGCTGGAACGGAGTAACCCTCGATATGTGACACTGAAATGTCCTCAAGCTATGAAACATCCTTTGGTAGTTCAAATCAAGGGTTTCAGCTAGGAATCAACAAGGGTACTATTAACACAGGAGAGACGTACCACATAACAGGTAGGTTTCAACAGATCTAACCGGGGAATATCGACGTTTGTTGGCTCTCATTTAACACTTGGTGTAACGTACAGAGCGATCCGAAGTATACAACACTGAAGGTGGTGCTGTTTTCAGCGGCAACATATCAGCCAGCCGCGATGTCAACATCAGTAAATACCCGCACCGCCTCTTCCAAATTGGTTCTGAACCCTAACTTACCAAGCCACTACAGCTCATATAAACACCATCCGACCAATAGCCCAATCTCTCTATTCGTCCCTATTCACTTCATCTGAAATATTCAGCCAGGTTCGCAATGAGATCGGTCTACTTGTCACCGTCCTCAATGCGACTGAAGAGCACGCGAAGAAAGCTCATGCGGAGAGCTTTTGCTCGTCCGAGCTAAAAGAGGCTCTGGATAATTGCAAAGATGCTTTGAGTGAACTCTCGAAGCTGAAGGAGCACTTTGATAGTGTTGGTGCTCAGACCCAGGTTACCTGGGAGAGAATGGATTGGTCCAAAACTAAGTTGGCCGATATCAAGTCAAATCTTTCGCTTTACATTCAGGTCTTGAACACTTTGATTGCTCGGATGATGCTGTGAGTCTTGGGGATCTCGATCATAAATAGACAAAGTAACTAATTCCCAGACAGTTCATCGCAAAGTAATGTGGAGCGCATGCTTAAAACTTTGGTGAACGAGAGGCGCGACGGTAAACATAACTCACCAGCCCTCTCTATAATTTCGAACGGATCTCTTGCGCCGGATGAGAAAGAGCAATGGAGACAACTTCGCAAAGAACTTCAAGGTGTTGGAATTACCCCGGAGATATTCTCATTGAATCGAGAATACATCCTCGAGTATTTGGGTTCTTTTTCGCAGAGTGAATCTAATACTGCCGACCACTTGGAAACAATAGAGGAAGATGTTGCTGTACCTGACGAATTCCTCGAACATGATCATGGCACCGACAGAGACCCTTTTTTCCGAGACGATAATGTCATGGCCCGAAGGGTTGATCCCCCATTAACCATAGCCGACTATGCAGAAGCGGGTTTGATAGTCCCAGCAAACGCGGCAACTCCGAATCCTAATTTCAATCCTTTATCGCCAGGCGAAGTTGTATACAAATACACCGACCTTTTTCCTGTCGACGACTTTCCAATGAATACCGAGGATACGTCCTTAGAAAACCCTTCGCAAGATGCTGAGGAGACGTCCGAGTTCCCACAGCATGAGCAACAGTCATCCTGGAGGGGTCGGAGGGAAACTCTTGTCTCTCATTTCTCTCCACCAAGGCACATTTTGGGACATAATCTCACAGAAGAGGGAATGCTAGACCCCGGAGATGAACCATCTCTGACTGGGGATTTCCGGCTATATCACGATACTAATGCCCCTCAACCACCTTCACAAGCGCAAGTTTTTGGGCCCGAGTTCACATCAAAGGAAATCCCAGACTCTGGAGATGCATCATACCAGAGTGGGGATTTCCAGCTATATGACAATACTAATATCATCCTGCACACATCGTCACAAGACATATACCAGCCAACGTCTGGCAGACGAGGCGGCCTTCCTCCAAGGTCAACGCCCAGGTCCTACTTTACAACTCAGCATGCACAAATCGAATACTCAGATACATCTAAGAATTCATATCCGAAAAGGAATGCGTCTCTTCTATTCGGGTACTTTGATACTGGAGAAATAAACCCAAACGACCTTTCCGGGCCTCAGAACCAGCCCGACTTCACGAATGAAATGTACCAAAGTTTTCCACTGGAGTCCACAAACAACTCATCATCTGCCAGTGGGCCGGTCGAAGATATTTCAACAGCCATCGATATATATTACTCCAATCCATTGGATCCCCGCATCATAAGGAATTCGACTTTATCAAATCCAACTTCCAATACCCAGAATTTCGACCCCAACGACCCAATATGGATGCGTAATAGCCCGGACTACACGCTCCCTCCATCACGTCCCCCGAACAGATCCCAGCCACGTATGATATATGACGCTGCCAATCGGCGCCAAAGAAATTCAAACCGATCCCGCAGGGTTGCCAACCCTCGTCCTCTTGGAGCAGCCCAGACACGTGGAATCTCCGACTCGCAGCGTCGGCGCTACACGTCTGCTTCGTCCACCGCTGCCAACTTTGATGAGCCATCTTCGAGCGACAGTGTCAATGCCTCGACTCGGGATCGTACGAATTATCATATTGTAACAAACTCGGGTACATACCATTCTGAAGATCTGCGGCGTAATGGGCATAATATGGCCGATCCGCTCCCGAATCACCACCATAACCATATTTCTCAGGTTCAGCTTTGATAGAATCCATTCTAGATGAAATTTACCAAGATCACATCATATTTATGTGGTAAGATATCAATTGAGTGTAGTATAATAAACGATAGAAAATGATATCAATCCAAAAAAAAAGAACGAGAATATTCTTTCAAAGAATAAATAATAAAACAATCAGTCCCTCCAACTAGGTATCTTTCTGAGGATCAAAAACTCCAACGCCCGTATACATCATATATGTCCGAGTCCAACCAGGTAACCCCAGGACGAAAACAAAAGAATTAAGGAATACCTTCACCCTGCTTTAAATACAAAGATAAAGGCAAAGGTAGGTAAGTTGATAAAAGAAAAATCGAACGTGAGCACAATATGTCCAAAATTTCGACCGTCAAACGATCGAATACAATTTTTTTTGCTTTCTTTTCAATATAATTTAATAATTGGTAATCTTTTTTTGATCGGACTTAAGCTGCTTCTCTTCCAAGCACCTATCGCTTTCGCTTTCGCTTTCACTTATGTACCGCAGGAGGGAAACTGGGTCCCATGGGACTCGTATATCCACCTGGGATAGGCACAGCGGCGTATTCCGTCTCACCCGGCGCAGCAGCGACGTGTTGCGGGGCACTTGACGGGGGAGGCGGGGACGGGGTGTGAGAAGGAGCAGAAAATTCCTCTTGAGCTGTTTTGGGGGTTGGTTGTTGGACACGGATTGGTGGGGGTTGGAGTTGGAATGATGGAACTGGACGAGTTGGAGAGCGCGGGGAGGCATATTGGGTTGTTGTTGGTGATCTGGGAGCTTGACCCTTCTCCGCGGCTGAGTAGGCGTCTACTGGTGTTGCTGCGGCGAAGGGTGATTTAGGCGGGTATGAGGAGAAACCTGCGAAGCCGGGCGTGTTTGGTGCTGATTGGAGACGGAGTTGAGCGAGGTATAGATCGTCTCGGGCTTGATCGCGACCGTTCATGCTCTTCATTAATCGACGCTTGGTCCAGATGCGGTAGAGGACTACGGCGTAGATGAGAATTGCGAGAACTTCGATGACGACTTCGATGATGGCGCAGACTAGACCCCAGTCTTGGAGACGACAGAGGAGTGCGTAGTCGATTGAGTCTGAGTAGATTTCCTCACGAGTGTTCTGGGCACAAGACCATCCCCACATGTCTTTGCTGTTTCCGCTTGATTTGGAATGTTGGTAGATGGCTGCGCCGACAACCCACATAATCAAGCTGAAAAAGAAAAAGAATATGGAGAACACGGTATAGTAGATGGCGGCCTTTTCAGCACGTTTATGACCACCTTTCCAGTAAGCATAGAAAACAACCAAACAAGCAGCGAGGGAAACACAAGCCATGGACAGAAGCATGTACTGAGCCCATGGATTGGTACCCTCGGCCCAAGCTGGTAGAGAATTGCGCGTTGGTAGTGACTTCGTCGCTCTGAATACGGTCAAAGTAACTGCCAGGAGAGACAGGATAATCAGACTGCAACCAAAGTTGACGAAGCGGAGGAAAATCTTAGCAATGCGAACGCGGAGTTTGATTCTCTGGAAGGAGGTAAGCAAGTTGAATAATTGATTTTGGCGAGAAGTAGTTTCTCCTTACCAAGTCTCGAGCATTCTCCTTCTCTGCAACCTTCTCCTGCTTTTCGAGCATGTATTCCTCACGGAAAGTAGGGCTGAGCGGGTTCAATGAACGAGCTGTGTTGGGCACCTTCATATCGGCTCTCCAGGGCGAGACTGGAGGCAAGGAATCGTCGACATGCTTTGCTGGATCATTCGCCGACACATAACCAAAACCAACATCCGCAACACCACCATCAGACTTGTTCTTCTGAGGATCAGCAAATGGAGATCGAGTTGCTGATTCGATTGGCGAATGGATCGTCGTAGCCTCGGCGAAACGAGCCGTGCGAGGACTCTTTAGAGAAGCACCGCTGCTCTCAGAGGAGCTGCGAGTCTCGTTGGTTGTTTGCTGTGGTGGAGGACCCATTGCGCTGTGATAAGAACTGCGAGTGAGATCCACTGGTACGACGGGTTCGTATGTCTGAGGGGAACCGTTATGGCTATCTCCAGAAATCGACCGTGACATTTCTGGTTCGAACAATATAATGTGAAATCAACGAAGATCGATCAAGAGAACCAGCTCTTGAGATGAAACACCAAAAAGGGCAACTCTTGTGCAATTATAAGCAAAAGCCAAGTGGAAAGAGAATCCCCGCGTTAATTGTGTGCTGCGATCCCAGTAGTGTGTGCGTGTGTAACAACTGCTGAGGCAAGATGGACGTTTTGTCGCAGGATCACCTTGGATAACCGTGAGAAAGACCTGCTGTCCGCGGATAAACAAACACAAAACCAGTCAAGGCGGCGGGTGGTGATGAGGAGGGAAGAAGAAAAAAGAAAGACCTGAGAACACGCAGGATCCGGCCATGGGTTTTCTTGAATATCAATCACCGCCAGTGCTGGCTCGAGGAGCGGGGGCAAGCACTGCAAGTCGATGGCCGCCCATCACGTCTAGCCAGGATCAGAGTAAGCGCCGGGGGAAATAGTGCTGGTGCGACGAGAATCATGATTGGGGAACGGTCCCTCTGGGCGAGGAGCCTGCATCTTCACAATGTCGGTCGTGCAGACACAGGACTCTGACTGGATGGCTGAGGTGATCGGACGAGCTTGTCACAGTGGATCCTTGAACCAGTCAGAGGCCTTAAACGACTCTGGGCACCTCCTCACGATGCACGCTCATCACCTCAACCGGCGCTAATCCGCCGATCGCCTGGCCAACCAGACCTCTTAATGAACCGCTCGAAAATGGGGTGGGATGGAAAGAATGGGGAGGATGGAGGACGAGGCACGGATCTCAAGCCAGGACCAAAATACCCGCCAACCCGCATCCCCGTTGCGATGCAAGCCTGTCACACAAGGTCAATAAGCACCAAGTCATCCACCCCTGGCGCTTCGCCAGGTTTCGAGTCGATTGAATTCAAGGTCAGTGCGCTGTAGGATTTTCGGATGCGGGAAGTGTGAAGTGTGAAATGTGAAGTGATAAAGTGATGAACGTCAGGTGGGCCGATACTGATCCGACATACCTACAGTAGTTACTCTGCATAGTAACTAGCTAATGTAGCTACTAGCGAACTACGCAGTACTGCTAGCTACTAATTGCTAGCAGCTAGTTATGTAGCCAAGACCTGAAATAAATGTACAGCATTCATTAACAACTGCAGTTAAGAATTGCAATTCTAATCCCTGGTCTATTTACTACGACAGCTCCTCAGCATTTATACTAGCGCGCCCAGCAAATTTACTATTTACCACATGATAAATTATACTATTATTTAGTAGATGTTCTGAAATGAGTCGCTAATGCTGGAAACAAATAACTACAAATCAAAATCCATATAATATAACCTGATTCAATATGATCAATTTATAGTAGCCTACTATAAATTTTATCCCAAGTCATCTTTTATCCCACCCATTGCTTATGTGGAACCGTAAGTAGACTCCAAACCGGATAACTTACTATGCCAACTCGCCGAAGCCTTCAAAGTATACCTACTAGTAGGTAAGAATCCAGGGTCCCCTGTGTTCCCATATTTTATTTTTAGACATTCTAGAATTTTAAATTGAACATGTCCCCGCCGTGTGACGAATCTAGGTTGCACTATCATCAGCATCTGACCTATCCGTTAGTCGTGTACAGCACCCTAAGCAGTTTGGTAGTTAACTACTAACTAGTACCTACCAGTCAGTGTTTATTTATGTACAATTGGTCCTGTGCCCTTTTACTTGAAGCTATGAGTATGGTTTCTTAGCTTTCGTCACATGTTAAGTCAACTTGGTAACTTTTGTTCGGCATAGTAGTCTACCCTATAGTATTATAGTATTGAGTGCTTGGTAACTTGGTCCATGCATGCATCGGAGAAAAGATCCCAGGGTATCTAAGCAGAAGACCCAAAGACAGTATCAACTCCCTAAATAGATTACTTTGGCGCAGTAGTGTAGCTACAGATCTAATTATTGTAAGACAAGCACAATTGTATCCCTCATTGGGCGAATACTAGAATCGCCAATTGATCAGTGGTCGATTAGTTTTCTGGTTCTAGAAGATGTAGATCATTTCAAACTTCATGTATGTCGCATAGACAGCAAATTGCGATTCTCAAAAAACGCTACTCCGTAGTCTCACTCGAAAGACGCATGTTCCTGAGCTCTTGACAGCTTTCAAGTGACGTCTCACCAGCCACACCTCTGATGTAATAGGGACAAGGCACCAAGAATCTTGAAACGCGTCGGCGGAGCTGACCATGGTATTGGAACCTTTTTAAAACGCGAATTGGCTTGATTGCACAGTATCCCATAGTTATAATATAATTCAGGTACCAAGTTCCAAATTGATTGTACTGTGTACCAGATTCAGACAACAACCTCTATTGTGTATGTATCGTAGTATAGTCCAGCTGACGTACTGTAGTCCACACCAAGCCACGATTCATACTCAGTCCAGGTCAGTGGATCCTGTGGATATTATTTCCGATATATTGGAGGCTGGGGTGTTTACAGTAATTGGATGTCTAGTATTCCGTATTGACTTCTGCAGCAAGGGAGGGTTAAATTTAGAACCACGCCTTCATGCCCCAGTATTTCCGGGGTTGTTGTATAGACGTGGTGCCTCGTTGCCGTCGAAATTGGCCTTATTTTACTAACAGTGTTTGCCTGCACTATATGGTTGACAGCATTGTGCATACTATGCATAACATTAGATAAACAGTATTATTATTATTCATCAATCTCCAATGATCATCTCCCCTGACCCAATGTTCAACATACAAGTACAAGACATGGCTGTCAACGCCACATAGCTTCAATGGTCCACCACTCTCGTCATCCTCGCCACTTCATTCTACCCCTTGTTCTTATCCTTGTTTTGTTTGTGGCAATGTATTGTATGAGATGGGTTTCGGGGAACAAGCTGGGAATGTATTCTCTAAATGATGAATTGACTGCTCTATTGAAAGTTCACAGTGCCCGATTGATACTTAGACTAAGTATCGGGCTATGCCAGGCATACAAGAGCCTCATGTGGCTAAGCAGGGATGGTTGTCTTGGCCATCCGCAGATTGGCCCGGTGGGGATGCGCATTGAGAAGTCTGAACAAGTTGATCGGAGCTATTACCTTTGACTGCTCGTATGGAGAATACTATTCTGTATGCATTATGTACTATAGTATACCTTCAGTATGGAGAACAGTTCTTCCTTGTTGGTGTTGGTGAAACTATAGTCCAATTAGACCATAGTAAGATGATAGGCAATACCCCATCTTATTCTACTATCCAGGCCGCACTTTACTGTATACTGGTTATATGTAAGCCTCACTCTGTATTTCATACAGATCAATATCGATCGTCGAAACGATTGAGCCTCAGGTCGGCATGTATTACAGGGCGCAGCAGCAGGAATGGACTAGGCCTGCAGGATACAGGGTCTGTGAATTACTCCGTACTCCGTACTCCGTACTCCGTTCATCGTTCATCGTGATTTTACGGTCAAGCCCCGAACCATGGTGGGTTCTAGTAGATCTGCCGCCCGCCCCGGCGAGCGACATGAGGAAGTCTGCGGGTGTGACATCACTGGTGATCTGTGGCAAGGACAGGTTGTACGTCGGTCGTACATGGCTGTATTAACCGGAGGGTACGGTGCATAAGGAGGTTGTGAGTTCACCGATGTGACCCTTCAGCCGCAGGGAGGGGGGAAGCAGTAAAGAGCAGGACACAAGAAAGCAGAGAGAGAGAGAGAGAGAACAGAGAAGAGAGACGGGAAGATACTCGTGCCGGACCCACCGCCACAAACGCCTTCGCGGCTACACAGCCTCAATCTTATTCAAGTAGAGGTACATATAGATGCATACTAAGATATATGTGGAGTTGGGTACTAGTACATCTCAGCAGGGTTCATCCCCAAGAGCCTCGACCGTGACCGACTGCTGTAACCATACCATACATCAATACCAAACATACCATACATACCAAACCGGGCACGAGTCAGTAAACCATTGGGCCACTCATGCATTAGCCACGACGCCACGTCTGTCCCCCAGAAATATACAGAAACGATACAATACAGATACAGAAGAGTGTATTGGCTAGAGGAAGTACAGATGGAACCTGTTTCTGCCTGGTCTTCTCCCCTCTTGTTGTTCTTCTTGTTCGTCTTTTTGGTCTTGGGATCTTGTTTCTGTACTTGCTGTCCTCTGGGGAGAAAAAAAAAGGAGAAATTGGATTCATCCACATCCTTTGAAGATCCCGAAAAAAAGATCCAACATTCCTGAACTCCCTCTCCCTCTTGTCTCCCTCCCCACCGCTCAGCTCTCTGCTCAACTTCGTTCCTGCGCAACCCGCACCCGCCACGGTTCCAAACTTCACGCCTTATGGCCTGGCTCCATTCATCCTGCCAATCTCATTGATCACCCGGCCCATTGCTATTTTAACGCAAGGCCCTAGCCTCCCCTGGTTATTCCGAGTGGATTCTTTCTGGGCCTGACAAGTCTGAAAAGCTGAAACCAAACCTCGTCAGCTTGCGCCACACTTGCTAAGTGAGAGAGAGAGTGAGAGAGACTGTGAACGCCCCACACGCCCTGGACTTCGCCTTCATCCTCCCTCTCTCTCAACCCCCGACTCTCGTTACTCCGTTTGATCTGAAAGCCTCTGGGGTTAGTTCCTTTCTCCTTCTTCCCTTACCCTCTAATCTCCCTTCATTCACTCCCCTCTTCCGTTACGTTATATCCTAACATGTCAACGGAAGTAGCCATCGCCTTGGTTCGTCCACCCATCGAGGCTGGCGCGAAACCTTCTGCCTCCATGGCGGCATTGATGCACTCCAACAACGATCCTGTCGCCATCTCCAACCCTATATCCAATCCATCCACATCTCTCTCTAGTCCAGAGCCCATAGCCTTCTTGAAAGGTCATCCAAAACCCGACACAAACCTTAGCTCCATCGCCAGTGCCGGTCTACACGTCTCACGATCCCAACCCCCTCAGATGACGAGTCCAGGTACGATGCCGGCTGATAGGCCGGCAGAGCAGGATCGGGAACCCGATCGTAATAACACTCAGGTCGCTCGTGAAGCATTGGGAGCCAGCGAGAGGTCTCCGGCCCCCTCCATACATGAACCTTCGATACACGCATCACCAGAGCAGATGCAAGTAGACGCACACGGGAATGAGACCGTGTCAGAATATAAATCCGCCGATCACAACTCCAACACTCTCATGCACACGTCCACTGTTGCCAGCCCAGGTCCCATTGAAGAGTCAGCCTCACAGGATGGTGATCGGCCGCGTCCTCGGGCGGTCTCGGATCTCGAGCAAGACAACAATAAAGCCTTTTCATATCCTATGCCCAGTGGTGGATCCGGAATGCTGGCAGCAACCACGCCGCCTGTTAACGCTCGTCGCCCAAGCATTAGCGACCCGCGTCGCGGTCTGAGCTTACCAGATTCGGGATATAGAGGTAGTCCGCGTTCACCATCAGCAAAGAAGCACCGATGCCCCTACTGCGCAACAGAGTTTACACGCCAACATAACCTGAAGAGTCATTTGCTCACCCATAGCCAAGAAAAACCATTTGTTTGCCAAACCTGCCAATCGCGCTTCCGCCGGTTACACGACCTGAAACGACACACCAAACTCCACACAGGCGAACGCCCCCATATCTGTCCGAAATGCGGCCGTCGGTTCGCCCGAGGTGACGCGCTTGCGCGCCATAATAAAGGTCAAGGGGGCTGCGCTGGTCGTCGGTCTAGCATGGGGAGCTTTGCAGCAGAGGACGAATACGGGGACGGTCACCCGCCAGACGATACAATGGATGGATTGGTATACGCCGAGCCGGAGCGCATGGACGAGGAGGATGAGCGACGACTTAATATGCCGGGAATCCGCAAGTCCGATGTCGAATCTCTCTCTCGGTCCGACTCTCTACACCCTCGGCAGCCCAGTACGTATCCGCCAATTGCTGCTGGTCGCGCTCTCTATCCACCACCAGGCTCGCACGGCGGATCGGGATCATCGACTGCGGCGACCTCACAACCTACGAATATGACATTCCCTCCCGCAGGCCACACATCTGGCTCGTCCATATTTACCCCTACAAATGTCGGTGACAGCCCCAAGCCGCTTTCCCCGAACTCTCTCTCGCACCACGATGGAAACACACAACCTCACCGTGCGCATTCTCCCGGCATGGGCCAGTCCTTGCCTCATCCCCAACCTTCTTTCGCTCGAACAGGACAGCCAAACCATGCCCCACCGGGCTTAGGCCTTCCGCCACCAGCCGGGGCGCCCCATCTCCCCCCGCCCGTTATTAGTTCGCCTGATGCCAGATACGGCCTGCAGGCTCCAGCGAAACACACATCATCACACAGCCATTCCGGCTCCCATCACGGCTTACCAAAGGTGGGTCTTGATGGTCCTGAGACAAACAACGATGCCAGTCAAATCGATAAGCTCTGGCAATATGTCCGCTCCATGCATGACGAGATGGTTGGATTGCGAGAAGAGGTCGCATCGCTTCGTGCTCACATCGCAACGACAAACTCAACCTCAGCACCACCTCAACCGGTGGAAGTGAATCAACCTAACCCCGGTCCGCGGTGATGGTGAAAGGCTTCAGGCGACTATGCGACTGTCGTGTACGATATGGATTTATCTTGCCGAACCCAATTCTTCAAAACGAAAGCAATAAGCTTTTCTTCTTCTACACACAAACACACCTCTCTTCCGTTTTGTCGATAAATACCTGTCGATATTATTTCATAATTCAATCCAGCTCACTGGGCAAGACGAAACAAACAAACCCTCTTCGATGTCTCATGATCAACGTTCCGACACTTGCCGGCGTTGGCGGCTTATTTCTATATCCTCTTTAACCTAATCCATAGCCCTTTTTTTTTTCTTGGAAAGGCATTTGGGGGACCATCGAGTCCTTTTACTTTTACTTTTCACCTCCTTCCCTTCCTTCCCTTCCCTTCCCTGGCCTTCTTCTTCTCTATCTCATTTCCCAGATTCTCTTCTTTGCAAGGTGTTAATTTTCAACGGTCAACTTGTGGAGCTCGGCGTACCAAAACTGGATAACTGCGACCAACATTGATCCGGGGCCCTTGATTGGATTCTCCTTGGTATAAATTCGAAGGATGAATGCCACGATTTTCCAGTTCCTTTTCTCTTTTTTTTTTTTTTTTTTTTTTGCTTTTTCTCTCCGTCTTAAACTTTCCTTTTGATTTGTTTTCTTTTTTTTTGTTTCAAACCCATCCCCACACTCACACTTTTCTCTCTACTCTGTGGAAATTATATTCCAACGATGCATGGAACGACCCTGGCTTGGAGTTTTTCTTTTTCTTTTTCTCTTTCGTCTTCTCTGTCTTCCTTCTTATTCACTATTTCTGTTCCCTTACCTCTCTCACCCTTTCACTTCTCTGTCCAGCTATTTAACCCTAGGTAGTGATAATATACCCAATGACAACTTACTCAGATAAATACTGCTTTCCTTAAACAATATCAAAATCAAATTAATACTTCAGATACTATCTGAATATACTATATCGAATAACACATGGCCCCATGCATAAAGCACAACCATGTGGAGACAATCCCCACCCGGCCCGATTGTTGGACCGAGGCTCGCTTGAATTACCCCGATCTTGAAGAATCTCCATCTCCAGAATAGACCCCTTGAAATACTCCGCATTCAATTCAACTTCTACAATCAAATCGCATCCACAATCGCAATCACAACCTTCGAGTTCGAGTAAGAACTAGCAAAATGTCTTCCCCATCTACCTCGCTTCAAGCTTCGGCTCTATCTTTCGCCCTCTTGTCCATTGGTCACACTGTACGTACCTACACCACCAACTGCCAAACTGACCTGAGCGCACCACCTCACTCCAAAGCTATACGAACGTTATACGAACGTTTGTATGGAGTATAACTAACACAACATCCACAGATCGGTGGAAAAGAATGGACAGCCGATAAAGTCTTCAAGAATATCAAGGGCTCTAGAGCCTGGGCTTGTGGAACTGTCGGTTGGTACCAGGTAATCATCCCCCTCCCTCCTACCCTCCTACTTCCTTCAATTCCAATTGAAATCCATCTAACAAGTACCCCAGGGAAGCGCATACTTCCTCGTATCCGGTAATAATCCTCACTCCTCTCCCATCCCAAATCCCATCTAATCTAATCTAACGTTAACAGCAATTCTTCACTACCAATGGTCCCGCGATCCATCTGCCCTGCAGGACCCATTGAACAAAGCCATGGCTGCTATTATCAATGTCTTGCTTTGGTCTAGCACGGCTTGGTATGTTAAGACTGGTGTTACGAAGAATGCTGTTGCTTGTAGTTTGTCGGCTGCTTTGCAGGTTTATAGTGTTTTGAAGGAGGTGCTGTGAGGGATTATGTTCACCTAATAGTTACTGTATCGTGATGTGATGTTTTGGATGTTTTGGTTTTGATTTTGGGTTGAGTTTAGTGTATTTATTTGATTGGAATAAGATATGAAATGATTATTAGTTTGAGTAAGATGGCCCTCACATACAGGATAAGTAGAATTTGGGGGTAACTAGTAGTTGATGGCTTACTACTAGGTAGTGAATCGCCCGGGACACGATCCCGCTTCACCTCATATGAGTATTGTTATCGTATCGCCACACTGACGATATTGACGATATTTTATGACGATAATATCGTTAATTTTCTAGCCTGCCGGTACGATTGAAGACACCGTATCGTCCAAATATTGGCAGTGGCGATATCGCAAAATAGACGATTGTTACCTCAACATAGTACGCTACTATCGTAAACTGACATTATCCAATCTAACTAGTGTTATTTTAGTACAACTTTGCTTCTACGCAGTATTACTACAACTACACTTTGCAAGTAGGGGAGCTCTTCGGACTGACCATATTGGCGCGCATCAACTGGCACACCTACAAGACTTGATTGACAGGCCCGACTCCGTGTAAGGCTTAGCAACCGTACCTTCGCTACGCGGGACGGTAGACTTGAGGTACGTTTCAGGACCCCGGAAGATCAGTTTACACTGACCAGTTTACACCACATAACAGTATGCTTGCAATTATATACTGGCATATTTCATTTAGATCCTGTGGCAATGATTTGAGAACTTTCTCTATAGCTGCTTGATATACAGTAGGTACTGTACCATATCAATGAATCAGATTCCTTTCCGATTCGCACAATTCCACGTATTTCCATAGCAAAGAGTTGAGATTTAGAAGTTGAACTACTTTAGAGATAGTCGAATCAACCGAATCAGTATCAGATCTCTGTCCTTTGTCTTCTATCTTCTTCCGGACACTGAGCTTTTTCATTAAGGGACAGACCATGGCCATAAAACAAAGTGCGGAGATATTTGTCGTGCTTCTGTTTCTTGTCAACAGATGGTTTCCATTTTGAATTTTTAGTGTGATGTTACACAATCATGGCGTGAATGAACGATGAGATTGACGTTGTAGTGAACCGAGGCTCGAACGCCATGATCTGCGAACCATGCCTTCAACAATAAATATAAGGCATGTTCCATTACCTTCCCAGGGATCTTATTGAAGCATACCTATGCTTGTTTTCCCTAATAATTATGACTCATGGTCATCGAGAGACTTAGGTAGATCTCGAGGTGAGACCAGCGAATAATCCGAGCATGGGTAATGCACACTGTTGGCTGATACTGGAACAACCTTGAAAGCTTGCTGCTTGATATTCTCCATCTGAAAGTACAGCCTGGCCCTTCTGTCCCGCCTTTCTTTCATGGAAATCTAAGCCAGCTAGGTGATTACATAGGGGTGACTAGACCTGTGCATCTGGATCATCCATTGGGTATCCATGGGCAACCCATAAAGATACCCATAAAACCCACTTACGTAAGCCCCATGGGTAACCCATGATGGGTTATGGCGCAAATATGATACCCATGGGACCCAAATGTGCAGCTCTAGGGGTGACATACATGACAAGGCATGACTTCATGGGTATATTATGAGCATTCTTTTGAGAGATGATTGCTCAGGGACATTGAGAACTACTTCATTTTCAAATTCCCCGTCACTGTTGACCAAGCTTGCTACTCGCAGGTAGCCACAGATTCATGGAGCGTGACTATAGTGAACAGAGCGACATGGGCGTTAGGGCCGATAAAGAGAAGGCGATGGCCTACCTTGATCGATTTGGATATTTCCCCACGGCTATTCGAGACTTTCAGTCACTTCGAGCAGCAACAGCACACTTTCAGATTATGACTGGCATACCAATGACCGGAAAGATTGATCAACCTACTTTGAGAGAAATGTCAACTTCACGCTGCGGAGTGCCCGATTCAAGCTTGGGATTGCTGGGCACAAATGGAACACGATGGCCCAAAGCGATCATTACTTATACGTTCGATAATTTCACTGGTGATCTTCCCATTGTGACCCAAACCCAGATTATTCGAGCAGCATTCAATCAATGGGCCAATGTTGTTCCATTGATTTTCCGCGAAGTTCCAGCTGGACAGGTGGCTGATATTCACCTGCTCTTTGCGAGCGGAGCCCATGGCACGGGAGGGGATACGGCGTTCGATGGTCCATCGAGTAGTGGTGGACTTGTCCTTGCTCATGCTTTTGAACCATACCTTGGCAACCTTGCTGGCGATGCTCACTTTGATGACGACGAAGATTGGAATGATGGTGCTATTATGGGAGCTTTCGACTTGAATATAGTAGCCTTGCATGAACTCGGTCACTCTTTGGGCCTCGGGCATGCATCAGGCACCTCAGGCGATACATCAGTCATGAAACCCACCTACCCACATGCTGCCATGCCAAATTCAGAAGACCAAGCTGTATTAAAAGGCTTATATCGAGATCATATTTGGGTGGCTTCTGTATATCGAGATTTGTTGCAGCGCCGCTTTGATGACGAAGGCCTAGATAACTATGTGCAACACTTAACATCAGGATATAGCACAGTTCGCGTGGTTTCCGAAATTATTCATTCTGTCGAATATGGCCGCAAGATGACAATTGAATTATATCAGAAATTTCTCAATCGTTCACCAGAAACGTGGGAAGCCAACGATTGGATCAACAGATTTCGAAGATCGGATGATCACAGATATGTCATGGCAAATTTTGTAACGCAGGATGAATACTTCAGGAATCATCCTATTCCTACATATTTTACCAAGGCATTTTACCAAGATATACTTGGTCGGGAGCCTACTGCGACCGAGTTAGCAGATGCAGCCCACCAGTTTCAGTTCCCAGATGAACAAGCTGCTCAAGCTGAGGACCCAACGAAATTTGTCGCATTAAAGTGCGTATACAAATTGATATATTCACCGGAATATGCTCTCAATATTACGAATCAACAATTTGAAAGATTTCTCAGACGGAGTGCTAAAGCTGGTGCAGAAGCACAGTGGTGGGTGGATGTGCTTGTAAAAGGGTATTCTCTGCAAGACATGTGCGTCAAACTTCTTTCTTCGCAAGAGTATGTTACGATGGTTGAGAATTGGTGGTAAAATTGAGGGGACTGTATGTCAAACTCGGTCGGAGTCGTGGAAGCACTACAAGAAACGCTGGAGGGTTATTGATGAGGCACATTTATGACAAAATGTTTCGAATCCGAACCTTCATATGATTTGAGTACAGAACTGGCAAACTGTCTACAGAAGTGTATTCTATTTCCTTCGTCCTCTCTATGTAATTGATAGGCATGTGGGCTCAGCCAATTATAGTATAATTATCTTACCAGTGACTCACTCCTAAGTTCGATTGCGGGTGAGGGATGCTTTCGAACATATGTTGTGGGTTTCAAATAGGATTTATTGAGCTGGGTTGTTGTTAGATTATTCAATTGGAGAGAATTTCAGATTAAATGCGAAAATGTATTCTGTAGTATGCAGGAGTAAGAGCATGCCTTTTCTCAAAATGCTTGCTCGATCGTGTCTTGCGCTCCGGTGTCTGAATTCGTTCCGGGGTATCCGTGATATTTTGGATATTTTGGATTGGATTAATATATTGATTTGATCGGAATAACATATGCAATGATGATTTGCTTGAGTACGATCGTCCTCGCTCCCAGGATAAGTAGAATTTGGGAGTAAACTAGGTAGTTGATGACTTTAGGTCATTCAAGAATCACATCTACTAGATGTGATTCCCTAATACTACCCTGAATACAAGGAATGATAGCTGAAATTTCTACTTCTTAACATAAACACTCATCATATCAGTTCCCCTCCCACTTTCATAGGAAACCTCAGGCTTGAAGTAAACCATTCTCTCAAAGCACCCCTCCTCACCCGGCCCCTCTTCTCCAGCCTCTAACTTCGAGGGATAAACAACCCCATCACCACCCTCAGCCAACAAATTCCAATGAACACCCTGCAAAGGCCAAGGAGGCCCAGGCGAACTAGGATCCTTGAAGAGAGGAAATTCCAAACAAACAAGTAAACCACCTGGAGCTAAAAGCTCGGACATTCGTGATGCCCATTGGGAGCGCATTGTGGGGTGAAGAGCGCAGAGAAACTAACTATTTGTTAGTCGATTATGCCTGAAGTTGAAAAAAGGGAACAAATTAGGTGTAAAAACGAACCGTATAATCATAAACAACATCAAACTTCCCCAGAGAGTCTGAACTCGAATCGAAAAAATCACCCTGAATAAACTCCACAGTTCCTCGCTCAGCGGCATTCTTGTCCAGGCCGCTACGGAAATTATACCCCTGTGGCGCATCCATTTCAGCACGTGCATATTCCCTCGCAGTAGACACGCCCTTCGAAGAAATTTCAAGACCGGTTACATTAAAACCGTGCAAAGCAAGCATGACTACATCGTAGCCTTTTCCACAGCCCTGGTATACATAAGTTAGTATGAATTTCGTGGATCTGAGGAGGCGTGTGAGGCATCAACGTACAGGTATGAGGACATTTTTCCTACGACCATCACTTGTAATTGGGTTCAAAATGTCTTTTCTTTGTTCGACTAGATCGATTAATGCAGGTGAGGGTTTCCCTCTATCCCACATGTCGTCGTTATTTGTGTCCCAGAGATTTGTCCATGCTTCGTTGTGGGATTCGATTGAGCTGAGTGGTTGTTAGATCTCGAATTCCCGCGGAATAGATAATGGAATAATGCATGAGTAAGAGAATACCTTTTCTCAAAATGCTTGATCAATCGTGTCTTGCCCACCGGAGTTTGAATTCGTTCCGGGGTATCCGTGTCTGTCATATTGAGCAGGGCTTTTCCCAATTTCGTTGTAGATGTGACAGTCGCTCTAGTGAGTCCTTTTTTCAATAATGATATTTGCAGTGACTGCTCCCTTCCCTTTTAAAATAGTTCTTGTAGGTGGGGCCAGGAGTCATACAGGGATTCTATCTGGTACGATTTGATGCGATGCGCCTTTGGGGCTTCCTTTTTCGATCATAGCTCCACTTTTGTCTGTGACTAAGCTTGGCGGGTGGGGACTGATTTTATACTGCAGTTCGCCTATGGTCACATTTTTTTGATTTATTCTAATTGCAAGACCTATCGAAGTGATTGGGAAGAACTAAAGAGGCGTGGATTTTGTTCTGGTAGAGTTTCAAAGGTAGTAGGATGGGATTCTAGGCTAGGAACTTCTTTATCGAGCTAGATATCATTTCTATCCTGTCAACCTGGGATAGCATTAACATATATATCCGATTTACAAAGCTAATTGGGCTCGAAAAAAGACATATTCAAAGAGTAATTCGATTATAGAGTATTATCTTATTTACAATATCTTTTATGGGTGATGGTGGATCCTCAATTAGGTGGATATGAAACATGTACCTCCACCAAAGTGAGAGTTGAGGTAACCACACAAAGAAGGAAGGAACAGCCTAAGTTCCCTCCCCAATAAAAAAAAAGACTCAAGGACAAAAAAGAAATGCCACTGAGGGGATTTGAACGGGCAACCTCGGAAAGTACAAAAAAATAGCAAAGGGGGGGTTCTCGCATCCCCTAAGGACGTCTCCTTGGGGACGGGGCATGCCTCTTGGTTATTGCTTAGCACCCTTTTGTCCCCCACGACTGCCTGTAGCGGGCAACAACGGCCAGTTAAGACAGCTGTACACAGTGTGTCACACAGTGTGTCAGCTGACTCTGGCGGTTGAGGAAGCACTACCACTACACCATCCGGGGGACCTTAACATATTTCACTCAGATTTGGGTCATAATCTTCACTTCGTCCGAATTGGGGGTTCGACCCAGACATGACGAGTAAGCGTATTCCACGAACCAGAGTCATTGAATGTATAGTTCAAGATCATAATTATATCAATCGAATTAATTTCTCCTACATGTAAAGTTTCCTAATAATAATTATAATCATGCTCCCCCAAAGGCTCAGATTACCCCAACATTCGCCGCTTCGTAGTCCAATCAATAAACAATCCCACATCCGCTACAATCGCACGAGGAACACCACCAAGCGTCCAGTTCCTCTGAACCCATTGAGGAATCAATCCCCCAGCATCAGAAGTCGTCGCCATAGTCCATTGAATCATTGGAGGATGAATCTGTCTCTGTGGCTGTTGCTGTTCCACAGGTGACTGTGACAAAGACTCAGCCGGACGATTCTTCTGCGCAACACGCTCGACACTAGCGTAATTTGCGAAAATTGTACGTTTTGGAACGGCTGATTGGATCTTTTCATAAATCGCTGTTGGGGTGGTTGATTGTTCTGGGTGAAGTGGGATTTGAACGGTTATGAAGCCCTTGGATGGGTAGGCGGGTTCGTTGCTGTGGGCATCGTATGTGGCGGAGATGGTGAATGATATGAATGAGCGTGGTGAGATTATTGCCGTTGGGTGGAATGTGTGAGTTATGAGATTCACTGGATTTTCCAGATATCAGTATAACATATCCGGCTTTAGCTCGTCGCGTGGGAATTTTTGTTAATCAGCTGGGTAGTACGCACCCTCAACATCAACATCTCTAAATGAGACACCATTTATATCCAATTCTCCAATCTCTTGCTCAGTCCATTGAAGTAGTCTTTCAACGCCTGTGACACTTGGCGTATATTCCATTTCATGTTCAGCATGTTCAGATCTCAGACCATCTTCGAATTCGGTCCAGGGCGCACTACCAGCCACAGCTGCGTCAGGGTGATCGCTCTGACGACATACCCAGAATTCGGGGTTTTGCTTGATTAAAGAGTTGGAAAGTTGCTCATGTTTGCGCCATTTTCGCGACAATCGGACTTCTGCGTAAGCTGGAGGTGAGCGGCGAGGTTTGGGGTCCTTTTCCCAGGTTGGAAGCTCTGTGTTGAGGAGCTCGAGAGCTTCTTGCAGAGCGGTGCTGGCGATTTGTCTTGCTTCCGAGCGTGGGGGCCCGGGCGGAAGGGATGGATGGGCCGGTAGAATGCTAAAAGGGTGGGGCTGAAGTTGAATTAGAGGCATAGTGGTGGGAGAAAGGGGAATCTGGGGAAAGGTCAAGATGAAGTGGGGAGACTTGAAGTTGAGGAACCAAACTGGAGAGACCGAGGGATCGGCGGAGCTTGTTTTGGTTCGCGCGGTGGGTGGGGCGAGCTATGTATATATGTGTTCAATTGGTGGATGTATATAATTTTTATATGTTATATTATATGCATGAAAGGGTATCATCTACTCTGTAATGTCTTGTGGAATCATCCAGCGGTCATACGCTATAGGCAGCGGACACCAGGTCCCACACTGCCTGTCTCAAAGATTTCTGCGAGGCCGGCCCCCAAGGCTTCCTCCAACACCCAGCGGAATTGCATCCCATATAGATCCTTCCACTTTTTTGTTTTGCCGGGTAATATACCTGCGAATTCTCCACGCGCTCGCTTGGCTAAATGAAAGCTCTTCTCCGTCTCGACCGCTCCATCCCAACGGTCTCTCAAGAGGCCCATGGGTACTTCACTGCAACTGGACCGCCGGAGAAGAGCAAGCAAGTGAGCACGACCTGCGCCTAGCAAACGAAGATATGTCCCAGTATTTGGCAGCGACAAAAATAGTGTCGCGGCACGAGATTGGGCATCGGTCTGGACAGATCGGTTGGAATCAGAAGATCGAACCGGTTCGCTCCGACTGGCCGATGAGGCTGCCGCGGTAGGCAAGTTGGGAAGAGATGCAAGACTTAGTGATCCCTGCGTAAAAGAAGAGGAAGATACGAGAAATCCAGCACGCATCAAAGACCTATATTCTTCCGGTTGAAATACGCTTTGCGAGATCGCAGAACTGGTTCCAACATGGCGAAGTATATTAAGGAATTTCTCTGGAGAAAAAGGTAACGTCAGCTGCAAGTCCCCGACGAAGCCCCAGGAAAACCCGAAATACATACCCTTGACTTGCTCATCAAGAGCTGAGCTCCCACGAACCAGCTTCTCCCAATCTTCCGCAAGAACCAGGCAATCACCCAGCCCAGCCGCATCATTACCCCTACCTGGAATAATCAGTCGCCGGACTCGGCCTGCCTGAACCAACTCTACGATCTCCCTTTCCACTTGCGTCGGCGCATCAATCAACATATGCACATGTGCAACCGAAGCCAACGGAGGCAAAGACCGTCGCAAATTGAGCACCTCCGCAATGCGCGTACTATTCATCCCAGCTCGAGCAGGTAGCTCGTCGAACATTTTCGTCCGAATATACTCGATCGCTTGAATGACATTTTCAACGGGTGCAGTGTCCGATATATATCGCGAAACGCCTAGGTCTGGAAGAGGGTCTTCGTCAAAGAGTAGACCCTCGTCGGCCGCCCGCTTCACGCCACTCGCTGCGGCGGAGTTCGGTTTGCGGCGGGCATGGGCGGCGAAGGGGGATGCCCGGGGTTTGGGAGCTGCTGGTTTGCGTTTCTTGACACCGGAGACAGGAGCTGAGGTGAGACGCAAGGGCATGCCTGGAAGATTGAGTTGTTGATAATGGAAAGATGTCGAGCTCGCCGTCGGCGCCCTAGATTTCGGATTACCTCATCCGATGTCAGGTGACCTTTCTCCAAATGTATAGGAGTGAGGGCTTACCTAGAGTCAATGGAATGTCAGGGCGATTTGAGAGAAGAAGTTTGATTGAGAGGGTATTATTTGAAATGAATGTAATTCGAATTGGAATATTTGAAGAGAAGGATTCGTTTACATAGTAGTTCAATACAAAGTGGGGTATCACTGACACGCTATGCTACCTTAGCTATAAGTTGAATGAGATTAGCTTTCAGGATGAATGAAAACTCTGGCTGAGGCTTCGTTGATGAGCCTGCTTCTCCTGACTTCTAATAGCGTCGGCCTCATCCCATCGCCCCTGTCCATCATAGGTATTTGCCAGGCCACGCATGATATTAAGCGTATCAGGGTGATCGGGCCCTAGTATACGCATGCGCTGCTCCAGAACATGAAGGTCAAGTGCTTCAGCCTCTTCCCATCGTTCCTGTCTCTGATAAGTTTTTGAGAGATTGCTCATAATAGTCAGAGTGCAAGGGTGACTGAGACCCAGTACACGCTTGCGAGACTCCATCACCTGTACTTCAATGCCTTCTGCGTCCTTCCATCGACCCTGATTTCGATATGCGGAGCCAAGGTTCCCCATACTAACGAGGGTATTTGGATGATCTGGACCAAGATTCCGTTTATCGTTCTTAACAACTTCCACGCCCAATTCCTCGGCATCCTTCCACCGCCTCTGAGATAAGTATATGGTTGATAGATTCCGCATGCTGGTAATGGTGTCTCGATGCTTTCGCCCGAGAGCCTTTTTACGAGCCTCCATGACCTCTAGTTGTAACGCTTCCGCCTTGTCTAGTTCCCTGTTATGCCTGTGTATCAATGCCAACCTTTCGAGACAAAACAGTGTTTCCGAATGCGTTGGGCCATATAGCTCTTTGGTTGTTTCGGATGCCAAAATTGCCATTGCTTCGCTGTCCGCCATATATCTCTTTTTTCTCGAATACAGGGAAGCTCGACCAAGAATGGATGCCCACTCTTTCAATGACTCATTGCCGCGCGGCTTTTGGTCAATTGCTCGTTTTACGTGTGCAAATAATAATGCACATGTTTCCCAAGTTTCAAAATTCCCCGAGGGAAATGTCCAATAAAGCCTTTTAATGAAACGTTCTTTGTATTTTTCAAGATGGTGTTGACTTCTTAATCGCTCCTGTATTGCGATTTGCACAAGCCGGTGCATCTCGAAGCTTCTCCCATCTGTGCTAATCGATATCAAAGAGTAGTTTCGTAGCAATAATATGTCGTTCTCAAGCTGTTCAGTGATCTTGTCTTGGTCGGAGTCCGACGATGAAGTGCCATCATCTGCTGCTGCTGCTGCTTCAAGCAGCCGAAGGTCGGGATGGTCGTAGAGCACAATGTCAGGAATACCCTGCCGATCAAAGAAGCTCATGATTGACAGTAGCTCGGCTGCAGAGGACGCACTCCCATACAGATGATCGAATGAAATTTGCCATGTCACGAAAATTGCACTTTCAGATTCTTTATCACGGCGTAGCTCACCCCCTTTATGAGTGAGAAGCCCTATCTTTTTCCGGTCACTTTTATGGAACCTTTCAAGATACTGCCTTAGTGTCACTCGAGGCGCCCTTTGCTTGATATATGATGCTGCTTGTACTATCGCAAGTGGCATAAAGTCAAGATCACCGACAAGCTGACGAGTTTCTTCTTCCTCAGTCGGCATGCCCACCTTTTGATCGAAAAGTGCTATCGCTTGGTTTTCATCCATTGGCTGAATTGTAAGAATGTCCGACTCTTCCACGATAGTTGATAAAATGTGCTTGACACGGCCAGTCACGAGCATTGAACCGGGCAAGCTCTGGGGAAAATACTCCCAAATTGTTCGCTCGGGAGTATTGCTTCGGCGACCTCCTGAATTTCCTTGTCCACTTTGTGGGACTTGGTGAAGGAAGCTATCATCATCTAGATTATCGAGGATAATGACCCATTTCCTGGCTGGCCCATGTAGCCAATCCGACACGATTTTGAATATGTTCGAATTGGAGTTACGTCCTGGAATCTCGGCACGCTCGGCAATCTCGCGGCAACTCTGCTCAAAGCGAGTCGCGTTGCTTGCGTGAATCCAGAACACCCACGTCTCTGGAGATAGATCCCGTACACGATAGGCATATTCGATGGCAAGTTGCGATTTTCTTGTCAGGCATCATCAGTCGTGGGAAGGACGAAGATTAGAGATATCTAGACCTCTCTCTGCTTACCCCACACCCCCCAGGCCCATGAGCGCAACCCGAGCGCCAGGACGAGAGGCCTTTTCATGTATCTGATCTAGGAGAGTTCCGCGATCAACAAAGTCTGGGTCGCGACGGAAAGGAACCGTTGATTGAGGAGTCGGTGGAGTTTTCGGTCGCTCTAGCCAAGAGGTATTAGCTGATATTTACTGGGATCAGATTTGCTCTGTGCAACCTACTTGCCGGGAAGAACTGCGCATTGACTGGTGCATTTATGATACCGGCCTGGAAGCCAGAATTTGTATTTCCAAACGATATAGAGCCCATAGTTGACATGGTGACCCTGCTGTAGGTCTGGCTTTACCCAGCGTCAGCTTATGAGGATTGAAAACCCCCGCTTGGGTTGAAGAAGTGTCAGCTTCAGCCGCATGACTAACTAGTTCAGGGCTCAGTATCTCATCAGGTGATTCTGAAAAGGGAATAGTGCAGTCAGACAAATGAATTGTTAGTACTAGTTTGCTCCGTACTATATTTTAAGACATAACATTCAATATTTCCGCAGGCCATTGCATGCAGAAAGAAGATTCGCCCGAACGTCCTCTTTGGGCAGCGACATACTACTTAAAAACAGCCACCAACAAACAGGAATGTGCCAAAAATCCACATACTCCATTCACTTCGTAATGCTACAACATACTACCAAATACCCTGAACTATTTCAATCCATACCCTCTCAGAAACAAATGACACCTTCACTGCCGATCAGGCACTTTGTTCTTAGACCAACCCGCCAATGACATCAAATGCCTCATACTATTGTATATGTAATACCGTAATCTAACATCCACAGCTGTGTGGAACCTCCGGGAATGCGTACAGCCTTGTTCCGCTCAATACAGCCATCTAGCGGTGCCTTGAAAGCTTTTGGGTCTCGCTATCCAGAGAGAAGAAAAAAAAAAAGAAAAAGAGGCAAAATCAGGATCCCCCAACTTCTGATCACTGAACAAAGCATATACAAAGATATTCTGTGTCTATTAGACAAATTTGAAGGTCTCTACGTCGACTGCGCTGCTCACCGAACCACCTGATCTGCCTTCACATGACGTAGCCATGAGAAAACCAATTCTGGTTTGATCAACTATCCAATCTATTCTTGCTTCTTGCTGGTCGATGACAGCTTTATACCCCGAACGAGAGTTTTTGCTCTTCACTCGCTACCTGCCTCCTCCTTGACTTCTTCAATCGCTCAACGCGAGCTCTCTGTCGCGCTGTGTCTTCCATTCCTGACCCTCCGTTGAGGTTTGGTTCTCTACAATGACGGTCTTCATCGCGTCTCTGTAAGCCACCATGCAATCGTCCCCTTTCCTCCCAATTCAGACCCACAGACTCTAATCTGGATATTCACCCAGTTTTCTCCCGTACACAGTCAACTTTCACGTTGAAAACTCACGCTACCGCGCCGTCCCACTTCCTCCGACCGCCGTTAATAATGCGGGGGCTGACTCGACTCCTCCGCACCCTAATGCGGGCGCCAGCTTATTCGAGAAGGCCAATCCTAAACCTCAGCGGGGTTTGACGCCTGGTGCGACGACCGATCATGAGCGCATCTTCACAAGCAATCCTGATAAACCAGAGCAGGAGGAACAGGGATATTTCGCGCTACCGACAATCCCGGAGAATACAGAAAGTCAGCTCCTCACTGAAAGCGAAGGTCACTCTCCAGCATGGGGTGCTACAACAGCGTTCAATCAACCGAAACCTCAGTCAGTTATATCGCCGTCACCATCAATCCTGAAGCATCAAGATCCTATCTTGCCCAATAAGGAACTGCCTCCGCAAAAGCCTACAGAGACCAAGCCGACCAATCCTTACCTCGGAGTCATCAAGCCTGAGCTTTTCGCTCGTAAACAGTCATTCTCTCGTGCAGACTGGACCGTTGAAACGGCTGAACAAGGCAACGGGGGTTTGCGGAATGCTGTTCGCTCCGCCAAGGATTCTGGGTATCTGGGTGAGCTGACTTGGGTGGGTACATTGGGAATGCCTACAGATGCTTTGCTCAACTATACGCGTGACGAGATTGCAGAGAAGTTGAAAGCCGAGTATGACTCGTTGACAGTTTTTGTCAGCGATGGTGATTTTGATGGACATTACACTCATTTCTGCAAGACAATTCTTTGGCCTGTTTTCCATTATCAAATTCCTGATAACCCAAAGAGCAAGGCCTATGAAGATCACTCATGGATCTACTACGTGAAGCTGAACCAAGAATTTGCGGAGAGCATTGCCAAAAATTGGAAGCGTGGTGATTCGATTTGGGTTCAGGATTATCATCTACTGCTTGTCCCTGCGATGTTGCGCAAGATGCTCCCCGATGCTGAAATTGGGTTCTTCCTGCACATTGCTTTCCCGTCGTCGGAGGTCTTTAAATGCTTGGCTCCTAGAAAGGAACTTCTTGAGGGTATTCTAGGTGCCAACTTGATCGGTTTCCAGACAACTGAGTACTGTCGCCACTTTTTGCAAACTTGCAGCCGCATTCTCTGCGTGGAGGCCACCAACGATGGAATTCAAATGGAGGATCGGTTCATCAATGTTGGAACATTCCCAATTGGAATTGACCCGACTTCGTGGGACAAACGACGTAAGGCCGCTGATGTGGAGAGATGGGTCGATACTATCTCCGATCGATACCAGGGCAAGCGGTTGATAGTCTCACGCGACAAGATTGACTCTGTTCGGGGTATTCGGCAGAAGCTCCTGAGCTATGAACTGTTTCTCAATACTTACCCGGAGTGGGCAGACCAAGTTGTTCTCATTCAGGTGGCTACCAGCACTACAGAGCAACCGGAATTAGAGGCAACGATATCCGACATTGCCATGCGTATCAACTCAAACCATTCAACCCTGGCCCACCAACCCCTAGTATTCCTCAAGCAAGATTTGGCATTCCCTCAATACTTGGCCCTCATCACGGTTGCCGACGCGTTAATGATTACCAGCCTTCGCGAGGGCATGAACTTGACCAGTCATGAATTTGTCTATTGCCAGGACGGCAGCTATGGCGACAAGAAATATGGATCACTCATTCTCAGCGAATTTACTGGCAGTGCCTCAGTATTTGGAAACCACGCTCTTTTGGTCAATCCATGGGATTACCGACAATGCTCAGAGGCAATTCACACAGCGCTCACACGGGACGAGAAGAAGCGGAAGGAGGTCTGGGAAGCGATGCATCGCGCCGTGTTACAAAACTCCACGGCCAACTGGGTCAAGTCATTTAACGAAACTCTGACCCGGGTTTGGAACGAACAATCTTCACGAGAGATTATGGCCGTCCCGCGACTTTCCGTGCCACGTTTGATGGAGAAGTACCGACAGTCAACACGCCGCCTTATGATCGTTGACTACGAAGGCACACTTGCGTCATGGGGATCTCCACGCAGCATCATCTTGACAACACCTCAGCGTGCAATCACAACTTTGACAGAATTGACCGACGACCCTGCCAACCTTGTATACGTGATGAGCTCTCGCATGCCAGAGGAAATGGAACGATTATTCCGCCAAGTCAACCATCTCGGACTGATCGCCGAGAACGGATGCTTCGTTCGCCAACCTGACTCAGACGAGTGGACAAATCTCGCCGATAAGCATCGCATTCAAAAATGGAAGACGGCCGTCTCGCCCATCTTGGCTTATTTCAAGGTTCGCAGCGAGGGTAGTTGGATCGAAGAGCGACATTGTTCGCTTGTGTTCCATTACGGCTCAGCCGAGGACCCTCTCAGTGCTGGGAGGTTGGCTGCCGAATGCGCGGATCACATCAACGATGCGTGCGCTGGTCATGGCGTGCATGCGATCCCTGTCGAGGGCGCTCTGATTGTGGAGACCTCTAGCACTAACAAATCATCTGCCGCTGCAAAGGTCTGGAAGTGGTCGCTGGAAGCTTCAAATCAAAACAAAGAGGTCTCGAAACCAGATTTCTTGCTCATAATTGGCGACAACCGAGAAGATGAGCCTGTATTCCGATGGGCCAACAAGTTGGAGGACGCCAAAGCCGTTGACTATGCAATGACCGTGACCCTGGGATCTCGAAGTACTGAAGCGAGGGCGACATTGACGCAAGGTGTGACAGGTAAGTTTCCAGCCGATATTTTTCCACTAAAAAGAAAAAAAATCAATCTAATCAACCATGCTAGGTGTTCTCTCTTGCCTGCAGCAGCTGGCAGCACCGGCCGAAACAAAGCCGCAACAGCAGTGATGGCTTCACCACAGAGGGAGCTGTCACTTGCCTTTCCTTCAACATGTGGAAGAACTTTAGATGACTGAAATATGCGGACGTGAGTCCGTGAGGATTTAAAAAGGATTGGCGTTTTTTTGGTGTTATTTCAATCTAGTAGACACCGCAGGGTTTCTACTGGTACATGATTATCTGGGTACATACTACTACCATACTACTGCATCAGATACCTATCTACTGTTGGATAGTACAGCATTCATCTCCGGCGTCTCTAGGCGCTCCGAAATACCCATGGGACATTCTCTACTCATTTCCAAGCTGGTACGAATTTAGAAATCAACGTAAATATCTAGTCCTGGTATAAACGAGACCAGTTGTCTTTGCCATCCATATGCGGCCCTACAATGCCAAAGAGCGTTCACAATAATTCACTATCATATTCCCCCCTGATCGGAAATATGATAAATAAAGTAATTAGGGCTGTTGTCCATTCAAAGATAGCATAATCCTGCCGAATCCTTCCCAGTTGAATTGTCTGCTGATAGGCGGAGATAAAAGCAGTGGATCTTGTGGGGAATGCCTTGCTGGACCGAGGCCGAGGTTCAATGCATGCGGAGTACATATAGCAAGCCATCTTAGCACCAACTCCCTCAACTTCTCTTCCTCATCCCCGTCACCTTCACAATGTCTCCCGTCAACGCATCCTTCGAAGACGCGATTCGCGTCACGCCAGAAGGCAACAACAAATACAGCGCCAACCTGCGCTCAGAATGGTGCATTGGAGCTGGTACTTCCACCTCCCCGCGAAACCCTTAAAGCAATTCAATCCAATCCAACCAAACCTCATCCACTAACACTTACAATCACGCAGTTCCTCATGGCGGCTACACAACCTCAGTCATCTACCGACTAGCCCTCGTCCACTTCGCCCACGCTCACCCAACCCAATACGACACCCCGGCCTCCCCAATCTCTCTCCAACTATCCTTCCTGCGCCGCACAGCCGCCGGCCCCGCAATGATGGAAGTCGAAGATGTCAAAATCGGCGCTCGAACAAGTACAATCCATATCAAACTTCTCCAACCCTCTGAAAAGAAGCCAGATATCATGGAAGTCAAAGTAGCGGGTTATATCACCGTCAGTCCTCCCAGCGCCGAAGTCGGTATTAGCGCGTCGACGGGCTGGACACCACACCCCGCGCCACCATCTGGTTCGAAATCTGGTGGTAAGATTGATTTTGCTGCGCTGGCTTCTAAGGGGTCGGATGGTGATTGGGAAAAACTTGATCCGCCTTTCCCTGAATTTCGGAAAGCGGCGTCTCAGTTGGAATTGTTCGGGCCTGGGAAGGGCGCGATGCAGCAGAAGCGGACTGGGAGTATGGCTATTGATCAGTGGGCTCGATTCCGACCTAACGGGGATGTCAATGGTCGATGGACGGATGCTACGATTCCGTATTTGATTGATATGTTCCCCATGGCGCTTGATGGATTTGATACCGTTTCTGCGGATGCGGAGGCCAAGGCGAAGGGGGAGAAAGTTTCGGAGATGAAGGCTAAGTTTTGGTATCCGACTGTTACACTGAATGTGGATATGAAGAAACATTTGCCTGCTGAGGGGGTTGAGTGGCTTTATTCGAGGATTGTTACTAAGGTTGTTCGAGATGGGAGGACGGATTTGGATGTTACTGTTTTGGATCAGAATGGGGATGTTATTGCTTTGAGTACGCAGGTTGGTTTGGTGGTTAGTGCTAGTCGGAATGTTGGGACGAGGAAGTTGGGGAAGTTGTAGATTGTTAGAATCTATGCGGTATAGATAGACTCGGGTGTATATAGGAGTCGGTTATAGATCTGCACATAAAGACCTACAGATATGAATTTAAGATTCTTGCGATGAGCATAGTCCACGGTATCTTTCAGTCCTCCTTAGTATATACAATATGACCACTCAATTTGAGTCAAGTTAAACCATCTTCATCATCAACACGGGAGTCTATATACAAAAGAAAATCTATTCCAAGACTTCATCCTCGATTAGAGCTTCTCATCCGGCGTAACAATCCAAAAAGCCATAGCCTCAGCCTTAACAATCTTCCTCTTCGCCCATTCAAGATGTCCACCCGTACTTTCCTCATCCTCCTGTAAAGCCTGAGCCCTTACCCAAAACTTCCTCCCCACACGCGCAATAACCTTCGTCTTAATAACCAACAACGCAGGATTCGTCACCCGTTTCTTATACCTAACATCCAACTGCGCCGTAAATATACTTCCTCGCGCATTATCACCAGCATCAGAAGCCGGCCCCGCAGAATGAGCCCCAACAGCTAACGACATCGCCTCGTCAATCAGCGTCGCGACAATTCCACCGTGCACAGTATCCGGATGTCCCGATAGACCCGGACTCGCAAGATCAAGAATCATAATTATATCCGCAGGCATGGCGGGAGGGGTGGGATTTGATTTCGCGGCTTCGGCCTCGGCTTTTGTGGCCGGGAGCCAGGTTGGTGGTTTGGATGGGGGTGAAGCAATGTTACGGCGTTGGAGAGTGAGGACGTGTGGAATTGTTTGCGAGGTGCCGAGTGTGTTTGCGAAGTAGCCGTCTTCACCGGTTGGTTTCATTTGGCGTGAATCGGTTCGGATGGGCTTGTAGTCTTCCGAGGACATTAATGAGTTTGCCCATGGGTGCGAGCGGAAATGCGCGATGGCGGGGGCGGGGTCAGCCATTACGTTTGAGATATATAGTGGGGTGTTAGAGGGTGTAAGTTTTAAATTGTCAACGTTGTAAATATAAAGAGTGTAGGGGTAGGTTGTTGTTGAATTGTTGAAACGGCTCAGTTTGCTTCTCCGATACTTCCCCAAAGAGTTGGCCGCGGGACTTCCTCAGGGCCGATCAGATTAGCCTCGGCCCGTTTGAATCTGGAAATTCTGATTGTCGATCGCATCACGTGAGATGCATCTGTTTAATGAGATGGCTTGGTTGACTATGATAGTAATGCCGGCATAACAGTGAAATGAACCAGGGCTCCGAAAATATGAAAATAAAACATTTTCCTATTCAAGATCTAAACCAGGGCTAGTCTCCACCACAAAATGGATCCTCACTTTGATTTCCCAGAAATTGAGCTCCCAAAAGCGTTTAGCGCATTCGGCGTCCTGAAAGAGTATAGTTCATGAGTACATTCAAGACATTCCTATTCAATTTTTCTTTAGAAAGGGATACTAAATAAAAGATAAATTGTAGAATTTCTAGCTAATTTCAGAATAGAAATTTTTATTTTATCAAATTTGTGGCTTCACAATGGCCGATAATGGCAACGCCAACTTAAGACCCCAACCATATTCGATAGAGCCGAATACTGGCTCTTCAAGCACATCCTCGAACGAAATAGAACAAGATTGCAATTCGACTTATCCAGATGGTGGCTGGCGTGCATGGGGCGTTGTTCTTGGTTCTTGGTGTGCAATGGTGCCATCCTTTGGCCTTATGAATACAATTGGTGTTTTTGAAGCTTGGCTTGCAGATCATCAATTAAAGGAATATTCGAAAGCTTCTATAGGTTGGATTTTCAGTCTTTATGTGTTTTTTCTCTATTTTGGAAGTATTCAAATTGGTCAGTCCTCCGACATGAATACTTTTAATTTCTTTTCCATTCCATGTTAACGTCCAACAGGGCCTATCTTTGACGCGCATGGTCTGAAGCCTTTATTGATTCCTGGGTGCGTCGGGTTAGTTGGATCGTTGATGATATTCAGTGTCGCTCAAGGTTAGTCTATTCGAAAAACCATGATCAATTTGTTTGACCTAACTCTCTTTCTTCAAAAAATAAGAATTTTATCAATTTATGCTTGGGTTTAGTGTCCTCGGCGGTATTTCTTCGTCCATGGTCTTCACCCCAAGCATAGGTTGCATAGCCCACTGGTTTCTTCGACGTCGCGCTTTAGCTACTGGAATAGCAGCCACTGCTGGGGGCATCGGTGGTATTGTATTTCCTGTTTTGGTCTCTAATCTCGCTGGAAGTTTGGGCTTCCCTTGGGCCATTCGAATTGTTGGGTTCATAAGTGCTGTATTCTGTGCGCTCTCAGTCGCACTATTGAGAGCCAGGACATCCACCTTAAATCCGGCTCAGAGGGGAAAGATGGATTTTAGATCTTTGATTGAGCTCCGCTTCTCATTGTTGACGGCAGCCATTGTCTTGATCGATTTCGCTCTACTGCTTCCATTGACTTATCTCCCATCATATGCTCAATCTCGCGGCCTGGATGATTCTCTCGCATACAATCTATCATCGATTTTGAATGCAGCATCTATCTTTGGAAGAATTGTCCCTGGATATCTGGCAGACCGATTTGGTTGTTTCAATGTGATGATAGTTACAACATTCATCTGTTCTGTGATTACCTTCGCTCTTTGGCTCCCATCCCAGTCCAATCACGCGGCAATATTGGCATACGCCGTGCTTTTTGGATTTTGGAGTGGCTCTGCAATAAGCCTTTCCCCTGTTTGTGTTGCGCAAATTTCCAAAACTGAAGAATTTGGAAAACGTTATGGTACGACCTATTTTCTGGTCAGTTTAGGCAGTCTTATTGCCATCCCAGTAGCTGGTGAGCTTTTGAGAGTCCAGCCACCAAGTGGCAGGCTGGATAATTATTTTGGCCTAATCATCCTGTGTGGATTGGTATATTTCTGTGCTTGTGTTTTCTTTGTTTTATCCAGAGTCGTGAGCGTTGGGTGGGGGTTGAAAATCTTCTAATGTGAACTAGTACTTCAAACTCGAGTTTACAAATGAATCGCTCGTATCCACAGTCCACATATCGTGGCGAGGGACATAAACAACATACATCGGAGAATGTATGGAAGTACTTCTGACAGTAGTAAAGATAAAATGACGAAAATTTTAAGCTGCGGAGCGATCTGCTAGATGAATTACTAGATCTATAATATAAAAATTCTCTAATCGTGATAGAAGGAACCCCGGCTGTTGTGGTCCGACACCAAGGTTGGAGTTCGCCGTGAGAATGGAAGAGCCTTCCCATATTTCCTATCGCTTTTTGAAATCTAAACGGGCTGTGAGATGGACGCCGAATTTGCACAATTAATTTCCCAAGGCCTACTGCCTGAGAATTGGAACCTGATCGGGATGTGTTAGCTGGTCGTCCGGCCAGAGTACTCGAGGGTCGAGATTAAATTCGCACCAACACCAATTTTCCACATTGGCAGGTTATCACTCAACTGGAAAAGAAGCACGGAGCTCGAAACACCACGAATTACTGGCAGTTCCCTGGCTGGCACTCTGTCTTGATCTATTCGGCGTTGACCCGGACCCTTTGGGCCGCTTTCTCTTCGAGAAGCGTTTCCATGTCTTGCGTATGGCCATGTAGATAGGAATTGAGGCCTTTATATGAGTAGCGACCCCATTGACCTGAGAATTTGTAAATCAACCGGTTGACATAGTAGGGGTAGGGGGGGGTTGATGTTACGTACCTTGGGATTGTGATGCTCTGGCGCTGATTGTGAGATTTTTATGGAAGAAAGTTCGCAAGAAGAAGAACTGGGATTCTTGTCAATGAATACAAAAACTGCAGTAAGTTTCAAATGGAAAGAGCTATAGATAATATTCATCTATCACGGTAGTTGGTGTCAGCCAAATAATGCGGTCACTCTTTCCCGCGGAAGGAGCTACTCACCCGACATTAACGCCGTAGAGATGCTCGGCACGTGGCTTCACTAGAGAGAAATTTACTAGTCAATCACACCCGAATTAGAGTACATAAAAGACAAGTTTAGTTTTGTAGTAATGGTTAGTTCGGGTGGGTATGATAGATCAATACCTAGATTTCCTCCCAACAGCCTTGTTGTATTAATGGAGCTTCTTTCTTCTATAAGCAGGACCAATGCGACATACTATGTTATTAGTCATACATGCATTATGTAGTGTATACGCTATGTACAACATAAAAGACTGGTAGATGTAGTGTACACAATGTAAACATATAGTGCATTCAGATCCCCTGCGTGGGCCTGTCAATTGCTCATACTCTAAATTTTATGAGAAAATTATACCTTGGATTACATACTAGAGTCTTGAGGATCTGCAGTGTTCAGCTGCACTTGAGTTTTACTCACATAGGTGCATCTCCATGCTGGGGATTATGCAATGAATGTGCAACCCTCAGCCAGCCTCAAATTGCCCCTGCGTTTTTGATCCTGGCCTAGTATGAAACACAAAACAAAACTAGAGTAATCAAATTAGAAAAGAATCATGAAAAATGGAGGTCAATTTATCTCTATCAGGTCTGATAGAAGCGAGATAATTCATTGGATAATCGATGATCAACCACAAGATAGATATGATCTGGCTAATAAGAGGGGTCAAGGATGTGCATGCTGGCAACCGAGGCTGCGGTGAGTGTCTCAGCTCCTTAGCAGCGGCAACAATCTCGGAGGAATTCAGCGCTTCCAAAATATAAACTTCTGTCGCTATTTGGGAAGCAAGGTTATTGCTTTTGAAAACATCAAAAAGAGCATTGATGCTTAATGCATGAGTGTCAATACTTGGTATCCACATGTAGTACATTGCAATAAGCATCATGATGTAATTGATTAGGGTTGCAGATCCATAACACGGCAATAATTATTGTACGTTTATTAACATGAGTGACTTATCGAAAGCAGATGAAGTTTCAAGCAATTGAGACACAGAATTTCGATAGCAATATCGAGGAGCTAGTAGTAGATCCTCTAAGCGAAGCCCTGATTCACGATGGATCGTCGACCCGCAGAGTTACACAGCAGTTCGCCTGAGCCGGATAGTCGGTATATCGGCATGAGTGGGGAACGCGCATGTTTTGTTATGTACCAGATCACATAAAATACTTCCTGGTCAAACGATGTACCCCTAAACAGACTATTCAGTATCTCATATGTCTGGAATATACGTCAAGTGATGATTGCCCTTTTGGTAATACAGTATTATCTCTGATTCCTCTGCAGCGTGTACCAAAAATATGCCTGGTTCAATGGGTAGATGGTACAGCATATCGACATGGTGAAACTACCTTGAAATTCTTTTACTACAGTAGGATGCATGTTTGAGATACCGCACTCCGCATTAACCCTTGATAAGTCTTGAGCGAGATTAAACCTTATTCTAAGTCCGTACTACAGGCTTGCAGTACTAGTGACTTTGATGGACGAGGTTCGTTCATCAACATTGAACTGTAATCTGTCGCATTCATCGAGTGTATTGGGTGCTGAGATCACATAGGACTTACGTTATTTGTAATTCCTATCTCATTTACCAGTTCTCATCCCCATGACCGTGTCTACAAGGTTTCAAAAAGCAAATATCGAGTCGATTCTTCCACAGAATCCAATACTATCGGCTTCTTTGCACGCCCACGTCTGTTCCCAGCTGTGATGCTATTCTTTTTCCATTCAAACCAAATTTTACTCCATTAAATGTGAAAAATATGTCTAGATCGCTTTAGATTCATGCGAATTTTGGCCAGATCCATGGTGTGCTGTCAAAAACGTGAAATGGAGGAGGTGTTGCAAAACGAACACTTTGATGAAAACGTCAAAAAGAATACTTGGCTGTGGCGCATCGATATCATCGACCGAGAAGTACGTCATAGGAGATAGACTGGTGCTCGTTTGGGTACGTACGGGTATCAGTACCAACTTGGGGTCCTGCTCCATTGGCCTAGCTACTACTGCCAATTCGAGTTGGAATGCTAAGAGCTTTTGTTTCTTTTTGTGGGCAGGATACCACGGCAATACGAGCTCAAGTAGGTAGCCCCAGGCAGCTGTTCAAAGGCTCCTCAAAAGACAGCAAGGGGGTGTGCACACATATCCCTGGGGCACATTTGCTTCCGGCCGCCCCACTTGATCGGCCCGTTCCAGCTCCACAAGAACTACCATTGGAAGATCATCCATGGTTACACAACAGCTTGGAACCTGCTGTGTAGCTACAGAGGTTCATGTACATATGTATGACCCTTTTATGTATCTAACTAGGTAGTTATCTTATGCATCCGGCGGAAATCGCTCGAGTAATATGAAACTAGCACGATTTACTCCATACTTTGTACTGGGTAACTTCAACTGTAGGATGACGTCGACAGATAGATCAACTCAGTATGAAATTCAAAGCATTGAATCCAAGAATGAAATATAAAAGGGGTTGTCAAGTATCGCTAATGCTATTTGCTCACTACAGCCAGCTCTCTCTCCCTCAGCTGACTCTGCTATCTATCGCTAAAGCTCTTAACATCTTCATTCCATATCAACTCTATTATCTTTCCTATTTCCGCCACGATGAGGTTTATCCCTACCTCCCTCTTGGGTAGTGCTATATTCCTTTCTGCAGTTGTCCAGGCCCAGTCGGCTTATGACAGCGCTTGCAATCCGGTTCCCTCGGGAGAAACGGAGATTAAGCCCGGCTTGTTTGCAACATATGGCTGTGGGAAATCCCATGTGACCGCTGGCTATAGTCAAGAGTTTAAGAACGCCGCAACTCCGAAGGATTGTGCTCGTGAATGCTCTAAAAGACCTTCCGGCGGACCCTGTACATGGTTTGATACCGGTGTCTGCTATTTTTATGATCTAGGAACGACGACTGTTACATATGCAAATGGCGTCACAGTTGATAGTACTCGAAAGGATTGGGATCGGCTTGAAGCTGCCTATGACACATGCATTACAAGCTTGAGCACTTGTGGTACTGGTAGTCCTCCCGCCCCTATTCCCAGCGGTGGTCCTCCCGGCCCTATTCCCAGCGGTGGTCCCCCCGGCCCTATTCCCAGCGGTGGTCCCCCCGGCCCTATTCCCAGCGGTGGTCCCCCCGGACCTATTCCGAGCGGTGGTCCTCCCGGCCCCCCGAGTGGTACTGTTCCTCTAACTGCCGCCTCTTGTGAGTAAACTATTGAAGAATGGTTCAAATATGAGGTGAATTATGACTGACTTCCCACAGGCCCTGGCTCAAGCGGTGCCCATATTTGGCATGGCGGGCAGAAGTGGCAACTGATCTGTCAAAAGTGTAAGGGTAATGTCTCCAATTTCTACATGTCGCAGATTCTAATTCTTTTAAACTTATTTAGTCACGAATCCTAGACCTACCCAAGGCCGAGCTCATTCGGCAACAAGCGTAACTCAATGCGTTGATATTTGCGCGCATAGCAGTAACTGCAGATGGTCTCACTTTGACCCAGTTGCCAATGGTTGCTGGACATACGATGACAAGAATGTCCCTGCTGACTTCAATGTTGACTCGACGTGGGATGTGTACGTCAAGGTCTAACGCCTGCCTTGGGTAGATAATACCGGAGTCTTGTTTATTCTCTTTGAAAATGACAAGAATAAGTCAATCAAAACATGACACCCAGTTAGTTTGCGCGTTTGGTATCTTTGAACTCCCTAGTATTGGGCAACAGGCTGTTTACTTTCGGAACATGGAAATCTTGGATTGTGAATCTACATCGACGCCACAAGGGAGTAGGATACCAGAAAGAAGAAAGAGGGAAAGAATGTTTCCTTATCTACAGATGTACTTCACAGAACCTACAAATTTCCAATATGATATCATATATCTCCTTAGGCAAACAGATTATTCCACCATACTGTATTAGTAATAGTGAACAGGGTTCAAAACAGAAAGAATGATTCTGAAATATATTACATCTCGGAATGAAATATAGTTTCAAATACTAAGTTAGTACTATTAAACTGTATCTCTATGACGTGGAGCTGACTTCTAACCCGGTCTTGTTATCTCACCTTCATACCCTAGTGAGAACTTCTCTACCAGAGCACGCATTTCTTCCCTGACACTTTATAGGAAGTGCAGTTAGTGCTACGTTTTTCTTCTAAATGGCCCCAAGAACACTTACATGTCCCTGAAACGAAGGTTTCCAGGGTATAGGGCTGATGAGCACAGATTGAACCTCCTAGAATTTTTAGTCAGTTTCTTCTTTGTCTCTATTGAAAGGCTCGAGTGTCTGGTGACTCACACGCAGTATAATGCATTCCGATCATCGAAATCCACTTTTGGCTCTGACTCGGGGAAATGTTTGAGATACTCCATCACATATGGCTCTCTAATCTTGTGTCTCAGAGGTCTCTATGGAGCCAATTCATCTGTAATTACAGATAAGTTATCAGCATAGCCTTAAAATCGCGTAATATTCTACTATGGAGCTTACATTCTTGATGTGCGTACGATGAACACGCATCAAAAATCATGGGCTTTCCAGTTTCAGCATCAAGCGATTTATTTCCATCCCACAAATCCCCATGAACCAAACATGGTTGAATTCTATTCCCCCCGGTTTCTAAAGGGCGTAATAGTCGTGGAATGACCTTTTCCATAATCCCTTTTCTGAGAGCGGCTATCTCCTCGTCAAAGCCTTGAGCCTCTTCCTCGGCTTCAAAGAACTGCTCGATGCCATTTGAAAAACATTGCTCCTATGTGTCACACTCGGTGGTATTCTGGGGAAGTCTCCCCTGATATGTTGTTACAGGGAAACCGAATTTTCCATTCGGAGAGACTCCGCTCTTATGCAGCTGGGCCAAGAGGGCAGGGAAATCTTCAACTTCAGGAATAGCATCCGTCATAGTGTGGAAATGACATAGAAAGAAATGAGTATCGGAATCTTTCTCGTAGGTCCCATACCCTACTGGCTTTGGCGCAATATCAGGCATGGCATTATGGATGGCTGTCATAGAATGGAATTCGCCGTGCATCATCCCTTTACCGATGTCGCCTTGCGCAACCTATTATGTTGCAGAATAAATAAGCTTGATTCTATGAATATTGCCAATTTTATTTACCTTTAAAAAGAATGAGACTTCATCTTCCATGAGATTGCAGTAAGAGGCACCATGCGGAGAAATGCTGATCACAGTCGAACCTTCAGGGAGGTCTAAAAGAAAAGGAAAACACGAGTTTCTGTTAGAAACAGAGGATCATAGATCAAAGCAGAGTTTCATACGCTTCAAAACTTGATTATCCACAAACGATATCACATTTGCGTTCACTGCAAGTTCCTTATCCCAAATGGAAGAATCAACCATTCTGCGGATACCACTGATTTATTTTTCACTGATGGCGAAGAATATTCCTAGAATTAAGACCTTCTCGTGAATTGAGGCGCTTTGAATAATAGCTAGGGTAACATGCTCCAGCTATTGATGCTTATAGCCTCTCACCGCTGTGCGCACTCATCACGCTACGGAGCCCTACACTAGAGACAAAGAAATCTGATTGAGTTTAATGGTTCAGCCTTTGGCTAAGGGTTACCACCAATCGTGTTCACTTCCTCCCGCCATTCTTTGTTAGTCTATAATCAATTCTAGCGCCAAGCAAGGTCAGCGGCCCTAATCAACAAGAACTCCACGTACGGACTTTCTTCCCCGCCATTTTCAAGTTTTGGCAGTTGATTTCAATTTACTGTAATTATTCATGGAGTGACGGGCTGACAGGAGAAATTTAAGTTAAATTCATGTCAAACTGACATATTGAGTTCCCGCAGATCTTGAAAGGTTCAGCCTTTACGGTCGAGTATTGGCGGATCCGTGACCCGATTCACCCTTTTTTAAGTCTGACAGTAGATCGTGCATGTCAGCTGGACAAATTCTCTCACAGAGGTCCATCATATCTTGGAAAACCCTATCAAAAAATTGAAAATTAGCTAAATTGTAATAAGAATCGTATATCCGTATATCTGCGAAAATAGGCTTACTGCGGCTTTTGCGTGGAGTTAGGCACGAACAAAGCGTTGCATATGTTCCATGTTAGAGAGTAAAGCAGGTTTCTACTATCCCAGTCCCTGACTTGACAGATTAAACGAAATAATTTGTTAACATTTGTTTTTTTGCTTGTAGTGTATACGGTAAGGATGGTAAGTACTGACCTGGCTCAGATACAGGAACCAATAATTTGTAGGCATCCGTATATGCCGGATCACTAAGAGCATGCCTCGGAGCCCTCCAATCCCCCAGATCATATTCATTATGCGCATAAAAGAAAGCAACATCAAAAATAAAGCGCGACCGGCTTCACCAGTCGCGGTGTTTCCATCCCAGCAGTCTCCATGAACAAGACACGGTTTAATCGATCGCCCTTCTGTTTGCAACGGCAAAAGGAGAGTAGGGACAACCTTGGAGACAACTAATTCTCCCACCTGGTCAAATTCAGGCCACATAAAACTGGTCTTAGCATGTGATAAAATTCGTGAAGGATGACTGGAGAACAGTTCGCACCACGAATCTGTCCAAAAGTCGACAGCCTGAACATTGAGAGTATGGCAGGTGGGCACATGAAACCCAAATTTGCCAGTTGGGGATTGAGACTTGACATGCAGCTCTGCCAGCGCAGCGGCTAGGGTCTTCGCATCTGCAGGCTAGATAAAGAAGAATTATTGAGACGAAACTTTGGGAAAATAGCAGGGGAGATCAGGCGTATACCTGCTTCTGGATGTTCAGGAAACTCGGTGAGGAGAAAGGAATAGTCGAGGTTGTCTTCGGTGTATGTGCCCCATCCAAATGGTTCTGGTGTATGTGCGCACACCGAGTAGATTGACTTGAGGGATTTATACTCGCCTCGGCATGTTATCATTCCAAGTTCCCCTTCTAGGACCTAATGCCCCTTAGGTGTTGTTTACTAATTTGTCCTCGAGGGAGGGGGATTGGAGCTGCGCTCTTCTAATGGTATTCTCTTTCCTTACCTTTAAAAAATATTTTACAAATGTACCCGACGGGAGTCGAGCCGTTAGCTGTGTAGTGCGACCGTAATGCGATTTGCCATGTTGGGTGGCATCGACTAGTTCGCTGCCGTCGATTGGAAGATCTGAAAGAATTCATTACTGGGGTGCTTTTGCAGGGATTTGCTAACAGAATTGACGTAACTCGACTTACGTTCCAAAATGGTTGGAGATATTTCGCATTTAGTGTGAGAGTTCTGTTCTACCGTCATACTTTAGACCTCTGGGGCTTATTTCGAATATTCTTGTCAATAAGATTGACGATGGGAGAAAATGGGGAAGACAAAGAAGAGTGAAGGATCAAGCCGTGTAAAAGAAACCAGCACTTTTCTCTTATTTGGGCTTTCATATTACGATTAGAATCTTGGCTTGCATGAGCTAGGCTAAATAAAACGATCCGGTTGGTCCAATCAGAAAATGTGCTCGAGGTTCTTTCAAGCGCTTCGAGCTTGCAGCCGCTTCCCCTCTTTTTTTAGATTCAAATCAATCCAGGCACATATTAACTTATCTGGTCCTTATTATTGGAGTAAACATTGCTATGAATACTTTTCTTACCCGTGTGGCATACACTAAAATGTGATTTAAAATGTCTACCGAAGATAAATTCTATTTACTACAATCTGCTTCACAGCCATACGCCGTCTTCACAGTCAATCAAAGACGTTATTTCACATAGTTTACTTGCTTGGATACCTCACTCTTGCTTCCTCTCTGACAGCCACCATCTACTTCCCACTCATTGACCTTCTGAGCAATCAGTACAATGTCTCCACCCAACTCGTCAACCTCACTATCACATTCTATGTAATATTCCAGGCCATCTCACCCGCTTTCTGGGCCCCACTCTCCGACACCCTGGGCCGCCGTCCAGTCTTCCTAATGACCTTCTTGATCTACACCTGTGCTAGCCTTGGATTGGCTCTGAATAATTTCAACTATGCCGCTCTGCTATTATCACGTGGCCTCCAAAGTATTGGAGGATCAGCCGTCATGTCGCTTGCCTACGCCGTTGTAGCAGACGTCTCGCCTCACTCGGAACGCGGCAAGATTCTAGGTCCAATGCTTGCATCGACAAATCTGGATCCCTGCATCGGGCCCGTTATCGGCGGAGGTGCCATCCTAGCCTCGGGCAATGTCATGTGGTGTTTTTGGGCTCTGTTTATTTTTGGAATTTCATCTCTTCTATTCATCGGGTGGACATTTCCGGAGACCGCAAGGAAAGTTGTTGGCAATGGCCTCCGTATATCCACAAGGGATCTGGAGGATATGGTGGAATATTCTGAGCGAGAAAATAGCAAAGCCCGACAACAATCGCACAACCAATCACGACTTCATGGCACAAGAACAAGGAGCAGACATCAGAGGGGGTAAGACAGGAAAGGGAAAATGGACTGTTCCAAACCCATCCGTATCCCTCAAGATCGTATTCTACTGGGACACCTTTTTAATCCTGTCGATGGCTGCGTCGCCCTATACTGTATGGTATTGTATTCAGACCTCGATCCCTCTAATCTTCGGGAATATCTACGGTTACAACGACCTATTCGTCGGCCTCTGCTTTCTCCCCGGAGGAGTAGGAGTCATTCTCGGAGGACTCATTGCGGGACATCTCATGGACTGGAATTACAAGCTCACCGCACGAAAGATAGGTATTGAAAGTGACAGCCAGGTGGTCGACAGAAGCCAGTTCCCCTTTGAAAAAGCTCGATCTCGAGGCTGCCTCACCATCCTATGCGTTTCCACTGCTCTCTTGGTGGGCTACGGATGGGCCGTTCAGTTTAATGTCCATCCTAGTATTCCGGTGATCCTGCAAGTTTTTATTGGCGCAAAGTGTACTACACTTTTACACTTTGCGCCAATAAAAACTTGCAGGATCACCCGGTTGTCTAACAGATGTTCAGTGCTTTGCTAGTTGGTATTTTATCAGAGTGTCCTGGTGCGGCCGCCGCGGCTAATAATATCACTCGATGTGCTCTTTCTGTAGCTGCCATTGCGGCTCTGCAGCCGCTATCAGAGGCAATTGGCCGCTCCTGGCTGTTTACACTTCTCGCCATTGTGGATGGTGGGGCAGAGTTGATTGCGGTTTGGGCCCTTCGACGATGGGGATCTTCATGGAGGCAGAATAGGGAATCATTAGGCGCATCCTGGAAGTGATCATAAATATTCAAGGCCAAACCCCGCGGTGGGCTGCCCGTGGCAGGGTAAGGGAATTGAAAACCCAACTCAAACCCGCGTTTGGCGAGGTCCACTAAAGATTGAGGTAGCATGGGACGGGGTCAGGTTAAAGGCAGGGGGAGTTTTCTTGTGAGGCAGGGGAAACAGCTGACTAAGGTAATCAAGTAGATATCACCAAGTGTTTTTTGAGAATATTTAATTATAAATAAAATCTAGAAAAATAAAATAAAAATAGAATAATAAAATATAGCTTTATATTATAAACTAAGTGTTATTTAATATCTAAAAAAAAGAAATTAGAATAAGTTTTAAGACTGATTTATCTTTAATAGTATAAGAATTATTTAAAAAGATAAAAAGTACTACTAAAACACTTAAAATATTTTAAAATTAGATCCTAATTAGTAGAATATAGCTTTAAATATCTATCTTATATTTTTATTTATTTTTTATAATTTATTTTTGTCTAAATAGTATAAAAATGTACTTAAAGATCGTTATATGATGGCTGACTTAAGCAATTCCCCCCTGCCTTTAACCTGTCCCCATGGGACGCCGCTGTATTAGTAATCGCACGTGATCTAGGGTTATCACTACTAGCTGGGAAGTCTTCCACAAGATGAAATCGACTGCTCTCTTTTAGCTTTAAATCCTTTCATTCTCAAATCTCAGTTATGCCACTTATGCAGCTCCCACCCGAACTGCTCCTGGAAATTTACTTCAGAATCGACAGTGAAAAAGATATTTCTTCATTCCTCCAAGTCAACCGTGCTCTGTACCAAACACTGGTTTCTGAACTCTACCGACGCAATGCAAAGCATTCAAACGGATCAGCTATCCGGCATGGCGCCGAGTCAAATAACTGCTCAACCTTGAGAAGAGCCCTTCAATCTTGGACAGACATCAATGGTTCTTCAGAACTATCTAGATCGCCTGACATCACAAAATCCACGCCTTTATTCGCCGCAGCTTACAGACGCAATCTAGCTACAGTCAAGATGCTGTTAGAATATGGACTCGATCCAAATGGCAGGGACAAGTCAAGCCGCACTCCTCTGTATGCAGCTAGTGGACGTGGGCACGTAGATGTAGTCAGGACACTTCTCGAACACCCAAAAATCAAAGTAAATGCATACGACAATGATCGCATAACTCCGATATGTTTCGCTGCACGTCGGGGTCATACCGAAATTGTGAAGATACTACTATCTTGCGGTGCTCATGCAGGGTTCGTTGACAAGAGAGGTGGATACACTCCTCTTCGTAGTGCTATACTGAACAAACAACCAGAATTGGCTGCTCTTCTGGTCAATAGAGAGGACGTCGATCCCAACGCCCTGGCGGGAAAGTCTACCCCGTTGCAGTTAGCTGTCAGTGTTAATAGACAAGATCTGGTTGAGATTCTTCTGACAGATAAGCGGGTGGATCCAGACCTAAATGTCAACTTGCACTCTCGGACACCATTGTTTGAGGCTGTATTGAAAAACAACGAGGCAATAGTTAATATGTTATTGTCGGCCGGCGCAGACCCGGAGATCAAAGATGTGACCGGCTTTGCGCCCGCTGTCTTTTTGAATGCACCAAGTGCCGAGGCTCGCTACCAGCTCAGCCGGGACCACTCATCGCTTATTTATAAGAGCTTGATGCAGTAGCCATTGCCATCATCTTAGTCCTATGATGATGAAAATGGCGACGTGGCCTGTACCTTCAGTAAGTGTGTGAACCTGGCTGGGGGGCCTGAGTATCTGATAGGCTATGTACTAGCAGTGTCTTCATGAATTCTGCTAGAGATCAGACTACACTCGATGTTCCGATCAAAGCCCGAGGAAGATATATTAACAGGGCCCAAGATTCAATTCGTCTACCAAGTGCGCAGCTCTCAAATTACACGAGATCAAGCAATGAGGTCTGAACCTTAGTATAAGTCTGTGTCTTTCAGGGGAACCTGTTTTTGATTCTTACTGTGTCTGGCAGCTTTGAAGACTTCGATCATCTCACTCTTTCCTGTGACTTGGAACCCATATCGCCGGGCTAAAAGTATTCTACCCGCTCTTGCCAACAAAAGGCGAATCTTCCTGTCCTGGATTGCTTCAGAGAGTCATTTCTAATGGCATGCCATGAGAATCCAACCTTCGTGGTTGGGGACCATGAAGCTTTCATGGACTTCGCGCTCGTTCAGGCCCAAAGGTCACCCCCAGCTGCAACAAGTTTTGTGTCGGAGCCGTGCTTGCTGACGCCGCTACCGGTAAGGTTCTGTCGACAGGGTATTCCCTCGAATACCCGCGTGATTATAAGGGCGACCCAGGCACTACGCACGCAGAGCAGTGTTGTTTCATCAAAATCGCAGATGAATATGATATTCCTGAGGAACGTATTCATGAGGTTCTTCCACCGAGTACAGTCATTTACACGACAATGGAACCATGCAACGAAAGACTCAGTGGCAACATGACTTGTGCGACTAGAATTTTGAGGCTCAAAGCCGCCATCAAGACCGTTTACGTGGGCATAAGAGAACCCGGAACATTCATTGCGCATAACGACGGGCAGGAAAGACTGGAAGCGAATGGCGTCCAGGTTGTATACACTGTTCCCCATTGGAAAGACAAGATCACCAAAATTTCCATGGCTGGGCACTGGATAGGTGAGTTTGGTTCCACTTCGACAGTGTTGGTGGGGTGCGGTATTGCCCGTTCAGCTTTCACGGCTCTTTCTTTGTCCCCCGAAGCAACACACGAATGCCTATAAATTAGCCACCACCCGCGGGGTTGCTTTCTGGCAGTGGGAATCTGGGTTACCTCTCTGCATTCTCAAGATACAAAATGGATTTTAGTGGCGCAGATGGTCTTGACTTTGGGTCGGGCAATATTAAGGTCGACCCGGCTGTGCTGAGGGGTAAGCTACAGCGACATCCGAATTTGCGAACTATTTCAGGCTGATTTTCTTTGAAGAACTCCCTGGAGGATGCACGATAACATCTACTGATAACCATGGGAAAAGCTTCTGGGCGAAGACGGGTCGCATCAATGTTTCGCTCCACGATGGCTTTCCGCGGACATTTTTCATCAAAGTTGTGTCGCATGAGCTGGGTTTGAATATGACACGAAGTGAATTTCACTCATTAAAGGCGATCCATGATACTATTCCGGAGTTCGTTCCAAAACCCATCGCCTGTGGGACCTACAGTACAATCCCGGATACCCACTTTTTCCTTTGCGAGTTCCGCGACATGATTGACGATATGCCTGATCCTGAGAATTTCGGCGCTCTTTTATCAAAGTTGCATCAGCAAAGTACATCCCCCACTGACCAGTTCGGCTTCCACATAACAACCTATGCGGGAAACCTTCCTCAGTTCGTTGGATGGGAAGATAGCTGGGAGACATTCTTTGCAAAATCTATGAGACAGGCACTTGACCTGGAAATCCAGAGCAAAGGACCCAGTGAAGAGCTCGATGTTCTCTCCGATGCTCTTTTTCAAAAAGTTATCCCGAGGCTACTGAAACCCTCGAGAGTGAAGGTCGCGCCGTGAAGCCGTCGCTTATACACGGAGACCTCTGGTACGCAAATGCGGGTGTTGATAATGACAGTGGCCAGCCACTTGTCTTCGACCCATGTTGCTTCTTTGCCCACAATGAATGTGAGTTATCTCTTCAGAGCTCTTCAAGTATACTTATTAATCAGCGCCAACTCAAAGATGAATTTGGTCAGTGGCGACCAGCCTGTAATAGGTTTGGAGATGAATATGTTGTGGCATATAACAAGTTTACTCAAATATCAGCCCCCGAAGAAGACTTCGAAGGCCGTCTGGATCTCTATCGACTGTAAGTTGCTCTCAATCTAGGCCCTGTTTCGGGATCATGAACTTAACATGGAGCTAGAAGGTTTGATACGCATGTATCAGCGCTTTTTGTCGATAACGAAACACTTCGCACGCAGTGAGCAATCTATCAGTAAAGTCGTTGGTCAACGCTTACAAAATAAATAGGGTGCTTGATGTGATGAGAGACCTAGTTCGAAGATATGGCCAGTAAAGGGAAAGCAAAGCGGGATGACTGAATGCTAGGAGGATCAGGCAATGAGGACACTCACTGAACCCAACGAACCAAAAGTAAAACAAAAACAAAATATATAACAGAGATTATATGGTGGTGGTCACCTGGCGCTCACGAGTATGTCCTAGGCGACTGTTGTAGGAGTAGGCATTTTACAGTGCTTTTTTCGCCATGGCCCACAGTCTCCCCATACCTATGTAGTCGATTAACTATCAGATGAGAGTCTTATTATAGCAGACTAAATCTAGTAATCGGAGATTTTTTCTACCTCCAGGTACTATACCCCGCTAATTAATATCCCATCTGTGCTTAAGGACTCCAGTCCTTAAAAGCAGGGCTGCTTCCTAGAGACGGAGCGATTGCACAGTAGAGAGACTGTATGCTTTGATCTCTTCCATAGGGGAATTGACCTCGGCCATGAAATACATATCAATTTCTTCATCTCGTTTTCAAAGACGTCCTAGGTTGGTAGGGAGCATAAGACTCTGTGTTCAAGTTGTGGATCCAGCGGAGATAAGCCGAGCCGACAGCAAACTAAGCTTTGGTCCCTGGCGGGAATTGCCGCTACGACCAACGTCAACGGTGGCTGTCCAACGGAATCCCCCAGATCACCCACATGGTGAATGATGTTCAAACAAAGTTCGGTCCAGGCTTGCTTTAACAGGCTTGTCCTTTATGGCGTCGTATAGTACAGGGTCGCTGCGATTGGTGGAACTACGAAACATCGATAGAGTTGCATCCATCCACGCTGCCCAAGTAGGCCATGTGCTTTGGATACGAGTGGAGACTGATTCGTCCCTCAAGTCTGCTCGCCGCCATCAATATTCACATTGTCGAGCTATTAAGGTAGCTCGCTATCCGCCGGATGGCTTCTTGGGAGAACGTGAGACAGAAAGGAAACGACCCGGAATCCCTGAGAAACCTCCGAACAGCGACACAGAGGGACCTCCTTCGCCATGATCTTTGCCAGTCAATTCAAGGTCGGAGCCGCAGTGGCAGCTATTACCCAGCTAGCGTTTGCAGCAACCAACAACACCACTACCATTAATTCGCAGATACGTCTCGCGTACCATGGCGAAAACGGCATGATGGTATCGTGGAATACATTCCACAGACTCGGAAAGCCTACAGTTCACTTTGGCCTATCGGCCAGCAACCTCAACGAGACGGCCTCATCGAAGATTTCGGTTACCTACCCGACCTCGTTGACTTTCAACAACCATGTCCTTCTCACGGGCCTATCTCCTGACACTACCTACTTTTACCTGCCCGCCCATCTGGCCGATTCTCACTCATCGGTGCCCTACAACTTCACCACCAGCAGGGCTGCCGGCGCCAAGACCCCCTTCTCTGTCGCGGTCGTTGTCGACCTCGGGACCATGGGCACCCGGGGCCTGACTACTAGCGCTGGCACGGGTGTCAAGCCCCAGAACATCCTAAAGCCTGGAGAGACCAATACCATCGAGTCACTGACCAAATACCGGAACGATTTCGACTTTATTTGGCACCCCGGTGACATTGCGTATGCGGACTATTGGCTTAAGGAGGAAATTCAGGGTTTCTTGCCAAACACCACCATTGAGGAAGGCCACACGGTCTACGAAGCCATTCTCAATGACTACTACGACCAGATGATGGCAGTTACCGCCACCAAGCCCTACATGGTCGGCCCTGGCAATCACGAAGCTACTTGCGATAACGGCGGCACCACCGACAAGGTCCACAACATCACTTATACAGCTGACATCTGCGTCGTGGGTCAGACCAACTTCACCGGCTACAAGAACCACTTCCGCATGCCGAGCGGTATCTCGGGTGGCACCGGAAACTTCTGGTACTCATTTGACAGCGGCATGGTGCACTTTATCCAGCTCGACACTGAGACCGACCTCGGTCACGGCCTGATCGGTAACGACGAAGTTGGCGGTTCCGAGGGCATGAATGCTGATCCCGTCAATGCCACAATGGATGCGCAGACTAAGTGGCTCGAAGCCGACTTGGCCGCCGTCGACCGTGTCAAAACTCCCTGGGTCATTGTCGCCGGCCACCGCCCATGGTATCTCAGCCATGCTAACGCGTCAGGCACCATCTGCTGGTCCTGCAAGGACGTTTTCGAGCCGCTCTTCCTCAAGCACAGCGTTGATCTGGTACTTTCCGGTCACTCCCACGTCTACGAGCGCCAGGCTCCCATTAACAACAACGTCTACGACACTGCCGAGCTGAATAACCCTACGGCTCCCTGGTATATCACCAATGGCGCTGCCGGTCACTACGATGGCCTCGATTCCCTTGATACCGCCCGCAAGAACTACAGCCGGTTCGGTCTTGACACTTCTAATGCTACTTACGGCTGGTCTAAGCTGACTTTCCACAACTGCACCCACATGTCCCATGATTTTATCGCCAGCAACAACGGCAGCGTGCTTGATACTGCCACTCTTTTCAAGAACCGTAACTGCAGGACTGGCAAGATTACCAAAAATTAACTCGGGCACTGCTAGCGATTGGGGACTTCGGGATGTTCAGGCAAAGGACTAAAGGGACTGAAGTAGGAGGGCGGCAAGGACTCGATCCAACGGATTCAAAAATATAAAATCAACAAAAAACGAAGCAAAAACAAAACATACAACAGCAGGGATTCGCATGTGGTCACCCACCATACTACTAACCTGCCGGCGTGTGGCTTAAGTACGGCTGAGCGGACGGGAAGCCCTGTTCTCCACACCCTATGGTCGTATGTACTAGGCACACCCGGAGAACAAAACATATAGGGCATATAGGGCACACAGCTATTATGTAGAGAAAAAAGTGAGTACTACTTTAGTGATAGTATCTAGGTCTTGGTTTGATGCAATTGCAATCAAAGTTTTCTCATTATGTTTATATGCATTCTCCATAATTTTGATAGATACAGTAGTCTTTCCAGTTCCAGGGAAATAACATCAGAAAGTCAGTCGGAGAATGTATATCCCCTGTCGGGGGCAGGCTTTGACAGATTGTTTGTTCTCGCCCCATGCTGTGAATTTCAAGTCCTTTTTGTGTTTGTTTGGTCATTATTATATACTAACCGGAGCGAAAGACAAAAGTGGGGGATCTCGACTCCTCCAGCAATAGAGAAATCAAGGTTAGCGCCAGGCTTTGTTCTAACCTCAACTGCACAATACAGAGTGTGAGGCTCCTAGGCCTTGAAGAAGCAGGCTGCTTCTTCAAAAACATATCGAAGGCCCTGGAGACTTGCAGCTTTTCCCTGCCGGTGACCAGCACCTCGGTGTGACGGTTGATGACCATGGCGATGCAGCTGGTCGTACCAAGGGCCACCATGGTCCAAGAGAACTCTTGAATAGTTCATCACTTGGGCCATTGCAAGTGCAGGAAACTATTGAAGTTATTTTCTGGTTGTTTGACCTAACTCTCAGAATACCATACTTACTTCTCTTTTTGTGGGATTGGAGAGGAGCGGTTGGTCGTCAGGCGCTGAGGACAGCGTAGTGTTGCTCACTGGAGAACAACAACCGATGTGAGCTATTCACTGTATTCACTGCGAATAACTGAGGTCGAGGCAACCACTGGACAGAAAAAGAGAAAAGAGGAAGGAGAGAAGCATTCACTCTCAAGGCATTCATCCATGGTTAACAGAAAGATCGTGCCTGCCTTAGAATTCAAATCTCAAGGCAGGTACGATCCCTTCCTCTTTTCTTTTCTTCTATTATATTTACCTCTGTATTTTTTCATTTTCATTCTCTTTCCTGCTCTATCATCCACCGGGTCATTCTGTTCAACAACTCTTCCAATATACCTCCCAGACCGGCATTGAAGGTTTATGGTCGGGATTTCATCAAGAGCAACGACCGGTATGTATTCTGCTCAAAGTCGTCCACACATATGTACTTACATCCAAAACTTGAACAGAAACCTCCCAGACTCCCCAGCAAGTTGATTGGAGAAGAGTTCACGATCCCAGCAGGCCACACAGGATCTGCTCACATTGACCCTGGCCATGTTACAGAATGGATCATGCGACTACTTTTCAGGACGACATTGGATGGCTTAGCATACAAGTCTAAAGCCATCAACAGCCGGTCGTCCGGGAGCCTTTGGCCCGTTCAATCAGGAAGATGACTTGTGCTAAGTTGACAGGCTTCTTTGAAAGCAACATTGTCAATATCGAGTCAGCAATCATGCAGATTGTTGGGACTATTTCCACCGAACCGTGCGCGTCATGCCTCCGACAACAGGGCCCATGGGCCAAGTGTGTCGTTTTCAAAAGCCCCGATAACCTTATCCAGGCATGTGGAAATTGTCACTGGTCTGGCAAAGGATCCCGATGCGACTTTTATTCAGAGGAGCTAGCTCGAGCAGTCCCAGCCTCAGGGCATAAACGAAACCCATCTGCCGCACTCAAAGAATGTCAACTCTGTTTTGATCAACTGAATGATGAATCCATGACACACATCACGAGACTTGCTACTCTCTACAAAGGAATTTTACTTCGAGAACACACTACCCGCACCCGCATTAACGACATCCTACCAACTCCTGCTCCCAACGAGACGACTTACAACGGACTTCATTCGATCTGGCCTGATGCCCGCAAGCAGACCCCAAGAGTGCGGAAATCGAACAGCTTATTGAAGAGTCCAAAAAGCTATTGCTGCGGCTAATATTCCGCACATGGATAATAATCCTACTACCTGACTATCTCGATGATAAATGTATGTAGTCTCTACACTCAATCAGTAGCTACAATAAAATAAGCACTACCAATCCTCTTTTCAATCAAAATTTCCAAACAATAATAGTATTGCCACTAGTAACCCCCAAGTGGGAAGCTTTCGAGTTATCTCTCACTCTGAATGATCCAACCACTCCCCTCTCCTCCTCTTCCTCCTACCCCCTCTTCCTTTACCTGTCAAGTACTAGCAAGTAGTGCCTCAGGCAAGCCCTTATGGCATCCACGCCTACTACTTCTATCTCTCACTTCCACCACCTTCACCTTCACCAATACAACTCTCTACGCACATTACACCTTACCTCCATTCTATTACGAGCATCAGCGAGAAATTACACAAGGATCAAATCATCATCACGAGAGCTCGCCATTGATCAAACCATCCGGTATCCGCTGAATCCCAGCAGATCAAATCCATCACTCTCCTCCGGTACTACCGATAGTACCCGCTGACCACCAGCGGATCAAATCCAGATCTCTCACTCTGCCATCCTCCGGTACCAGGAAAAAGAAAGGTACGAGTCTAATCATCCAATCTATGAGATCTTAGCTAACAAATTACCAGCAATGGACAACCCTCCCAATATGACCAACCTCCCCGATCCTCATGTAGGGGATGATCTCGATCAACCAGGATTCTGGGCAGAACTGTCGCCTTCAAACCCCTGGCCCTGGCACCAAGGAGCAAGAGCTAGCCAGAACCCCGAATCACGCATCTCCAAATTACGTGTACGTCCGCTACTCCGTGAACCAGGTCTCAGATATCGCTGTACCGGCCTGAGCTTCTTTCAACGTGTGAGTCTGAAGCCATGCAACATCGAGGCTATGATGATCCAATCAACTGGTGATAGGAATGTCGGTGCAGCTTCTTGTGATAACTGTCGCAGAGGTTGTGGTCCATTTAGTTCCTGCGTTCAGGTTCCAGGAGTCTTAAATGCGTGTGGTAACTGTCATTGGGGCTGGAATGGGAAGCGCTGCCAATTCAGTCCTCCAGACACATTTGAGACAGCTCAAGAAAGACTTCGAAAGGCAGTTATTGAGCGTGATTCCGCTAAAGCTGTGTATGAAAATGCTCAACGCTCTGTTGACGGCCTCTCGGCACTTGTTGCTCAGCTGGACCCTGGCAAGAGCGAACAGTGATGCACTGATGATGATTTTTCACGATTTTCGAGGTTTAGGTACACCTCATGCTTTCACTGAGATAGCACCGCGTCTACCGCGTATCCACAAATTCAAATTCTAATATTCTTTTCCAAAGATCGCGCTAGAGAGCTTCAAGTTCCTGAGTATAAGTGTTGCCGACTTGTATGTAAACATGTAGTACATATTCATGCACTACCTCGTGGGTACTAGTCTGTTGTATCGGAAGTACCCGAGACGGGGACGTGATCGTAGTGGTGGGAACTATCTTTTTATTAAGGTTAATACTGGGTAAGGTGTATTTAGTATTTAATCATTTTCTCTACGTAATTAATCTCAAACCCATACCTGATTCCATATTATGTATGAGGATACCCTCTACGCAAGCAGCATATGAAATGCTTAACTCTAAGCAGGGACAGCAGTTATGCTGCATTTATACTAGCGCGGTCGGATCGCGCTGGATACATTATCCAGTACTATCCAGTTATGCCCGACCATGGAGCTAGTCCAGCTAGTGTTTGGAAAGGTGGGGATTTCGGTCAGTCAGCGCCTATAGAAGAACAGCAAGACCGAATCAATTTTTTGTTATTCCCATGTGTCTCAAAATTCTGGGGTCATGGGTACCAGCCCGTGCGTGATGTGCAGTACTGAGTACCCAGGGTTGGTTGAGTCGGGTATGCGATTGGCGATGACAGCTGCAAGGGGGAACAGCTGGGTGATGGGAATTCGAGGTGGAATGCAAGTATCCGCACCCAGTTAAAGAAAGTAAACAGCAACAGGGACAGGAAAGAACAAATGAAATGGCGGAGTGTCGCGGAAAGAGTAGGCTTATCAGGGCTTGAGCTTGGGGGCTGGGGACTTCCCAAGTTCAATGCAGAGACAAAAGTACAGAAAGTGGAGCTGGTTGGGATAGCGGAGGACAGGGTCTGAATTATTTTGCAGGGTCCAAACAATAGTCTGTGTTACAAATAACATGCAAGTGAGGATAAGCAGAGTACAGAGTAGTCTATACAGAGTAAATAAGTAATAATGCTGTACTCCGTACCTGCGAGGAGGCATGTAGATCAAAATAAGAGATCAAGATCGAGGGAGATCAAAACAATGCAGTGATTCAATCTGGGGCAACTGGTATGTCCTCGGTTACCTAGACAGTCCTAGAGTCCCTAGCTACCAGCTAGTTACCACCCTAGTAACTGACTGACTACTGTTAGCTACAGAGTTCACTTCCTTGGCACTTGCCGTTGGGTGGTATTTGGTCCCTTTGTTTCCTTGTTTTGCTTCTTATTTTTCTTCTCTTCCTCTTCAATTCAACTTCCTCTTCTCTCTCCCACTTCTTCACCTCTCTACTGCTTCACTTCTGTATCCTTGCCAACATCCAATACTCATACCCATACCCATACATAATATCATAATCATGCGCTCCTCAATTGTCCTCACCTCCGCTTTCGTGGCCGCGGCTCTTGGCCAGAACTCCACTTCCTACACTCTCCCCGCAGGCTTCAACATTGGCCTTGTCAAGCCCGATGAGCTGAGTGAGTCAATCGCATCTGAGCCATTTGAACCACTGAACCCTTACTGACAATTCTCCTCCCCAGACTCGTGGTGTACCGGTCAGCGCAACGTCTGCCCGGAAATCTGCCAAAGTGGAACCAAGCAAAACACCTGTGATCCTGTATGCGCTACTTATCTCCAATCACAACTGAACTAGTTGCGATGCCCCAATATTGGGGCCATAATTCCCACATGCACTGATAGCTGACCCTCACAGAAAACCCTCCAATACAACTGCGTCTGCTCTGATGGCAAGACTCCCGATGTCTCCCCATACATCCAAACTGTTCCCTTCTACGTCTGCCAGGCCAATTTCGCTCAGTGCATCGACGCTCACCCAGATGATGCCGATGGCCAGAAGGCCTGCAAGGAAGCTGCTCACTGTGGTAGCAAGAACGCCAGCTCATCCAGCACCACCAGCTCCAGCGCCTCTTCGGCTACTGCCACTCTCTCCATGACCACTTCCGCCACCGACTCTTCCGCCAGCGAGACTTCTTCCTCCGTTGCCGCCTCCGCCGAGACCAGCAACGTGGCTGTCGCCATGGGTGAGGGTTACTCGACCGGAATTCTGGCCGGTGCCATGTTCATGGCTGCGCGCATGATCCTGTAAAGGAAGCATTGCGTTCCGTCCACATAGATATCTTTCGGTGCTTTCGGTGCTAGCCAAAGATCATATCTTGGGAGTCATCCGCGTTCAATTGTCCTATTCTCTTATTTCAGCGCGATCATGACTTTGGCATTGTTTTGTTTTCATCGTTTTCTTTTCCCATTTTATTAATGAATGCTTGATTCCCCGTTCTTGTCGGCTTCTCCGCTTATCTATGCCTCCGGGCGCCCGTCTATCCTTGTTAGTCTAGCGTAGCAGTATAATGACTGCGATCAGCACAATGGATTATTTGTCAGTCTGAACAGCATAATAGTAATAAGTGTATAATTATTCGAGAATGTAGCTGTAGTTGTGCTGACAGGGTGTGTTGTGTTGTGCTGTACTTGTATCGATGAGTCTGCGGCAGTCGGTGTTCTTCGCCAAGACTTTTTTGGCACACACTGAAATTTCTCAACTTATCGATTAGACTCCACCATCAAAGAACCTCCCTCCTCTCCTCCCCCCCTCCTCCTCCTCCAACCACATATACATCATGCCCGCTCCGACTACTACCCTCCTCATTGAGGGTTCGTTCTCCGAGCTCGCCGAGGAGTTCGCCAACTACATCGATTCCCTCCGCAAAGAGGGCAGCCTCCAGTCCGAGATCGCCCCGCTCCTCCAGCCGATCCGCCAGCAGGAACAATCCGAAGGCGAGCCCGACCAGAAGCAGAACGATGAGGTCCTTAAGAAGATCGTGGCCGCTGCCACCGCTCTGAACGGTGCCCCCGAGAAGGGTGAGTGCGAAGATACCGCAGCATTGCATTGTGGCCAGACCAAGGAAAAAAGTCCATGGGTTGAATATCAGGCCGCGCTGTTGCAAATTTCTTGAGATATGGAAGAGAGAGGTCAAAATGAAGGAAAATATCGCTAACTCGTTCTGAAATTCGACAGAGATCACCCCCTCCTACAACTTGCTCGTCCACCTCGTTCACCAGGCCTCCGACCCTGACATGTTCCTCCCTCGCATCTGCACCTATCTCGCTAAGCCCATCACCACCTCCCCCCAATTCGGCCCTACTCTGGCCATCTCCATCCTCACCACCATCTTCAACACCCTCTCCGCAAACGACTCCAGCCGGTACCACGTTCTCCTGGCCATCGTTGCCGTCATCCGTCAGTCTGGATCCGGCTACGCCTTCGAGGCTCTGAAGCCCCAGCTGGTCGAGCAGCTGCCCACATGGCTCTCCGCCTGGGAACTCGACAGCGAGGAGTCCCAGAAGTTGCACCTGGCCGTTGCCGATGCCGCCACCGCCGCCGGTGACGAGGATCTCGCCCAGTCGCACGTTGTTCAAGCCCTGCAGACTATTCCCGCCGCCGAGTCCACCAAGCCTGCCGCCCGCGAACTGGCTGTGCGCGCTCTCGCCTCTGCCCTTCGTCGTCCCGCCGTCTTCGACTTCACCCCTCTGACCGGCTCCGACGCCGTCCAGGCCCTCCGCTCCAGCGACAGCACTCTCTTCGAGCTGCTTGAGATTTTCACCTCCGACACCCTCGACGCTTACGAGGAGTTCGTCGCTGCCAACCCTCTCGCTTCGATCTCCAATGGCGTTCTCGCTGATGCTTCCGACGCTCTGCAGACTAAGATGCGTCTCCTCACTCTGACTTCTCTGGCCTCCTCTACCCCATCGCGTTCTCTCCCCTACGCCACCATCGCCTCCGCTCTCCGTGTCTCTGCCTCCGAAGTCGAGATGTGGGTCATTGATACCATCCGCGCCGGTCTGGTCGAGGGTAAGCTCTCCCAGCTTCGCTCTGAGTTCCTCGTTCACCGCGCTACTTACCGTGTCTTCGGTGAGAAGCAGTGGGCTGAGGTACAGGGTCGTCTGATGGTCTGGCGTCGCTCTCTGGAGGGTGTCCTTTCCGTGATCCGCTCCGAGCGTGAGCGTTTCGTTCGTGAGGGTATCCAGGCCGTTGCTGATCAGGAGGCTGCGGCTGCTGCCGGTAAGAACGGTGACAAGGCTCGCTCTGGTGACCGGCGGCGCAACCCTCAGCAGGCCTCTCAACCTCGTGAGGTTGAGGCTACTGCTGAGTAAAGGACAAAAAAGAAATAAAAACTTCTAAAAAAAGAGATATCTTTTTTTCATCCTGGGTTGCTTTTGAATAATTTCGCGCGGAAATTCAAAATCCTGCTGCATTGGATTAGGTGTTTTATGAGGGCTGGAGCTGTGGGAAAGTGGACATTTCAAAAAAAGAAGAAACCAAAAACTCATTGAACATTGAACATCAAAAATTTCTTTTCATCTTGTCTTTTCTCTCTCTCCCTCCAACCATCAAACTCTTGACTCCTCATGCCTTCATACTTCTTCCCTTTTTTCACTCCCCTTTCCTCACTTTTTCACTTTTCGTCTCTTTTGTCTCGGCCAGTTGAGGAATGTATCTACTGGCCCCCGTTGATATTGGGATCCCCACGAGTCATGTCATGTCTGTTTTTATTGAGTGTTTTATGTTTCCCGGTGGGACAACCTGCTTTATTTCCTGGCCTCTTGATCAAGAATAACAATATTTCTAGACTTAATTTGGTAGAGTATTTGCCTGCGTAGAAAGAAGTGCACTGCACTACCTTAGTGCAAGGTACCTAGTAGATGCTATTTACGCTACGTACTTGAGGCAATCTCCCAAAAATACTAATTATATGGGACAATATAAAGTTTACAGGGCATAGGTGTAGGTACACAAAGACAATCTATATTGGTCTAAACACTTCAAAAGGGTCAACCTAGCCAGAACCCCGCTCACTATACACAAAGCAAATATCTCATCCCATCTCATCCTTCTCATCCACCCCATCCACCGCATGCTATCATCCCACTTAACGAGGATGCACACCCCTCTCCTCAATACCAGCCTTAACAATCTCATAAACCATATCAACAGACCCCGTAGCAGGAACACTAACAACCTTATCCTGCTCCCTAAAAGCCTCAACAACAGGCATACTAGTCTCAACAAAAGTCCGGAATCTCTTCCGAATAGACTCAGCATTATCATCATCCCTCCCCGAAGTCTCCCCCCTCTTCAAAAGTCTACTCTCCATAACTTCCTCCGGACAATCCAAAAACAGCACCAACTCCGACGGACAAACAGTTTCTTCAAAGAAATGCGCCTGGTCAAGTTTGCGCGGGAATCCATCAATCAAGAATCGAGCCTTGGTGCCGGCGGGAGGAGGATTGTTCGCCAACGATTCGGCCATGGCGTCACTTAGTAGGTTGACGGTTACTTCCATGGGGACGATTTTGCCTTCGCGGATGTAGGTTTTTATCATTTCGCCGCGGGTGGATCCTTCGCGGACTTGTTCGGCGCGGAGGAGGTCGCCGGCGGAGAGGTGAACGAAGTTGTAGTTTTTGACTAGGTTTGCGGATTGGGTTCCTTTTCCGCTTCCTGGGCCGCCGAGGAAGAAGACGACTGTTACGTCGTTGGTTGAGAAGCGGGGGGTTGACATTTTGGTTTGTGTGGGAGGAATTGAGGGAGGTAGAGGGTGGTGTAGATAGGAGGAGAGAGAAAGGTGTTAAGGGGAAGTGGAAGTGGGTAGAGGGGTTGCGGGATATGCAGGCGGAGGAGGCTTAGCCTAGTTGGAGGGGCGCGATTGGTTCTGCCCGGTGCGGGACTTCACGAGTAAAATGTATGAGCCTGAGCCTAGAGCGACAATGGCTAGGATTGGGATGATTGGGAAGTTGGATCGGCTTTGTTGAGGTGCTGATGAGGCTGGGGGAGGTGTTGATCGGTGTTGATTGTTTGATTGTGTCGAATTGAGGCGGTGGGGACCCGACGATCGGAGGCTGGAGGTGATGGGGGAGAAGGAGGAGAATTGTGGTCGGAGGGTGGTGGTCAGATTCGCGGGCAGTTTAGATGGACCGGTGGCAATGGTTGCACGGAGGGATGAGAAGAGAGAAGAAGACATGGTATGGAGCACTGGAGTGAAATCCGGACTGGTTGATCTGGTGGTTGTCGAGGTGAACTTGTCTTCCGAAAAGAAAAAAGGGAGGCTGCCGGAAAAGGTTAGCTGCTGATCTGTATACTGCTTGCAACTGTCACGGCAGTTGAATTTGGAATATCTCTAGACGGAATGGAATCAACTTGATTGAATTGGGATACTATTTTGGTAAAATGATTTGTACTGGTTTTTATTCAAGCATAGATTGCTGTCAGTGCAAAAGTTGGTGTTAGGATGGTTATGAACCCGAATGTATGGATGCTACTAGCAATAGTAGGTGGCAATATATACAAGGATAGGGTCGAACATCCATACTATGGAATGATTGAGCTTCCAAGTTTTTTCAAAAGAAGTTTTTTTTTAGAAAAAAAGCGACAACATTTAAGGTTGTCGTTTTTGCTAAAATTTTCAGGCCTATCTCTGCCATCCACTTGGTAATAAGTATTATTTGGATTAATGTGACTTATAGGTAACAGTATGGTGACTAGACACTGGTGCCCATACTGTTACCTATAAACCACGGCGAGTTTCAAGATTTAACCAATCAGCTCCCTCCGATGAGTAGGTACTCATCACCCACAATAGATATCCAAGTTTGAAATACTCCCGAGAGGGGACAGCCACTGAAGTGGCTGCGAATGCAAGTGGGAACTAATAACCGGCTGGGGAGGATCTCGCCTATAGTGAACTTCGAAGATTACATTCTCCCTCACCACAAGCCAGCACTGGGTTCAAGCAAATCTTTGCTTTCAAATCAACTTGAAATAAAATCTTCAAATAGTCCATTATTTTGTATTAATTTACAAGGCCACTGACCGAGTTAAGAACCTATCGCTTGCCTCGCAACTATCTGTCTCTGAATGCATGTACGACTACAATACGGAGAACCATTTAGCCAATCAATATCACAGAGAATCCCGCACCCAGATATACAGATTTGAAAAAAAAAGTAAGATGACGTCTTTTTGGATGAATCGCCGAGCCAGAACCGAACGGCTAGCCAATAGCGAGAGATAAAGGATCACTTGGCACCGATTCTACAGATGCAGCGCCCGATCTAGACATGATTAAACACGACAGATTACATAGGACCTGACCCTGTAAATGGATGCTAAACCATTTAGAGTACTCTCAGCTTCCTAGGCAAAACCCGGGCTAAAATCTCGTGCTTACTCACACGTAGAACCAGGGGTTCTACAAGGCTAAGATTCAACCAATTAGCTTATTCGATGAATACCGATCCCGGAATATTGGTTTCGAATAAGGATAGATGTTTTGCGGCACTAATGTACCTGAGCCGGAATCAGGGTAGAGCCCTGCCAATGGCTATCGCAGGAATCACTTAGTGCTGGCGCCATGCAGAAGCATCCTGGTATCATGCGACTCAACAGTGTAATGTAAGCAAGAATTTGTGTTTATAGGCTAGTATTACAGAAAATCTACAGCCTTTCTCGCTTATAATGATAAAATCTTAAAGCAGTTTCTATTGCTAGGTATTCATAAAGATGCAAGGAGATGCAAAATAAAAAAAGGAGACATAAAAAACAATATAGGGACCAAATGAAAAAAAGAAGCCAGCATGCACGTTTGTCATGTCACAAGTTTAAAAAAAACTCCGAGTCATTCCACCTCATCCAAAAATTAAGCCTGCGACTTATTAAGGATAATCTCCGCCAGCGCGATCAAAGATCCACTAGACAAGAGTTCCAACACTTGAACATTGGCATTCGCCTCACGGGCAATCCAGTTACGAATCTCAATCGCAACAAGCGAATCAAGACCCAATGAAGCAACAGTAATAGAAGGATCCATATCTTCCAATGAGATAACAAGGACTTGAGCCAACTTAGCAGCCAAAGCCTCGTAACAGATTTGCAAAGCCTCCTCCTTAGAAGGAGCATTGGCAAGCTGGGTATTAAGCGGGACAGAAGGTCCATTTCCAGCACCACCAGCACTACCGTGCTTGGCCTTAGCCTCCTCGTACAGAATGCTGAACTTGGCGTCCTGCGCCCAGAAGTGGTCCAGCGTACTGCCGAGTTCGAGACCAGTAATGCAGTGACCACCGCAAGAACGTGTAAGGTCTCCAGTGATAGCGGCGGCGAAGAGAGCCAACACTTCGGCCTCATCCATACCGTCTGTACCGATGTTCTTGAGAACTTCCTGCTGGCGCTTGCTGTCGACTTCGGCGAGGTAACCGACGTCTCGGACAGCGGTGAGATCGATAGATGTTCCAGGAAGACCTTGCGAACGGCGATATTCCATGAAAGCATCTAGGAAGACGTTTGCTGCGGCATATGCAGCTTGACCTCTGTTACCGATTGTTCCGGCCACGGAGGAAAGAGCCACGAAGAAGTCTAGTGGTGAGTCGGAGAGGACGTCGTGGAGGTTCCACGCTCCCTCGACCTTGCTTTCGGCGACGGCTTGGAAGTCTTCCAAGGTCATCTTCTCGAAGAGGATATCCTGGAAATTGTTAGTATTGAAATTATTGTGATTGGAATCGAAGGAATGTGTGCTTACCCGGAGAACCATTGCACCGTGGACAACACCGCGAACTGGAGGAAGATCCTTCATGTCTTCCTTGACTAGCTTCTCGACGGAGGCTCGGCTGCTCACATCGCATGCCTTGACGGTAATGAGGGTACCGTCGACAGCCAACTCATCCATTAACTCTTGCACCTTGTCGTTTACAGATGCACTTCGTGACACAAGTACGATGTTTCTGGCACCCTTGGAAGACATCCACTTGGCCATGCTTCGGCCAAGACCACCAGTACCACCGATGAGGATGTAAGAGGCATCGGCCTTCAGGACGTGACCAGTCTTTGAGGTGACAGCCTGAAAAAAATTGTTAGTGATTGCCGCCATATTAATTCTTTGCAGAATGAACATACCTTGACATTGTCCTCTGGGTGAGGAACAACAACAATCTTACCCATAGCCTTACCAGTCTGCAACGTGCGGAAAGCAGTCTCAAGCTCAGAGATGCGATAAGCAGTAACAGGCGAGATAGGTTTGACAGACCCCTTACCCATTAGCTGAGTAACATTATCCAAAAGACGTCTCATCAGCTTAGGCTTGCGAGCCGCAATCTTGGTAAGATCAACCGAAGCAAACGAAACGTTGTACTCGAAGGGCAGCATATCAAGACGAGTATTCTTCGTGATATCGGCCTTACCAATCTCAACGAAGCGACCAAACGGAGCCAGACATTCCCAAGTCTCGCGGAGAAGGTCACCCGCCAGCGAGTTGACCACCACATCGACACCCTCGCCATTAGTGGCTCTCTTAATACCACGAGCGAAGGAAGTGTCACGACTGTATAGGATATGATCTTCCGGAATACCATACTGTGTCATGAGGAACTGCTTCTTCTCAACACTACCGACCGTCACGAAGATTTCAGCACCGATCATCTGTGCAAGCATGATGGCAGATTGTCCAACACCACCAGCACCAGCGTGAATGAGGACTCGCTCATCTTCTTGCAAGCGGCCCAGATCGAAGAGCGCATAGTATGCAGTGGCAAAGACAACGGGAACAGTGGCGGCGACTTCGAAAGACATGTCATCTGGGATAGGTGCTGCGCTTGTAGCTGGGCATCGAGCGTAGGTGGAATAAGCTCCCAGAGGCAGAGCCATGACTCGTTGACCAACCTTCAGGCTTGACACATTCTTACCGATGGATGTGACAACGCCACTGCACTCAATACCAATGTATGGCTGGGCAAGTTGGCCCATGGTGACGACGATATCCTTGAAGTTGAGACCAGTAGCCTTGACCTCGATCTCGATGTCATCGTCGGGTAGTTCGGGAACAACATCATCAGTGAAGTACAGGGTATCCAGAGCACCAAGGTTACCGATTTGAAGCTTGAAGCGTCGGCCAGGTTGCTGGAATGGCTGAGACGCGATGGTCAACTCGTGAGTCTCGTTGTGAACGAATGCATTGGTTGCATCATCATCCATGGCACGAGGAACCAAGAGCTGAGAGCCATTGGCCTTGAACTCGAAGTCCTCGACGGGCTTAGCGCCGTTGGTGGGCCAGAGGGCATCGATAGCAGCCAGGATCGGGGCAGTGGGCTTCTCAAGGTTCTCGGTCTCGAGTCCAAGGGTAGCGATCTTGGCCAGGGTCTCGGAGCGAATACTGCGGATCAAACCGACGATCATCTGAGCGTCAGGGTTATCCAGGCGATAGACCCAGAGAAGGTGGGAAGCATCCAGAAGGGTCTTCTGGATCTTCTCGAAGACATCGGCTGTCAGGTCACGAAGGGTCTTGTTTCCAGTCTGAAGGACGACAACGTGCTTCTCAGTGGAATCGATGTCCTCCAAGGAAGTGATTGTCGGGTGCCACTTGAGCTTCTCCTTGCGAATAACTTCGCCGAGCTTCTCCACACTGCCATCTGGCTTGCCGAACTGGGTGATCAGAAGATCGGTTTGATGCAAGATACCATTGCCGTTGATAGTGACGGTATCATCGGGGCTCAGAGGGGTGAGTGGACCGTTTGCAATTCCGTTTGGTACCGCATGGCCATTCACTGCAAGGCCATTGGGAGTCAAGGCGTGGCCGTTTGCTTCACCGTTGACTGGGCTGTCCAAGCTGGCCAGGGGTTGCCACTCGAACTTGTAGCAAAGATCGCGAGTTTGGCTGGAGCCGAGAGAGCTGCCGTCCTTAAGAGGAGTCATGACCAAGCCCTCCATGTTGATCAAGAGCTCATTGGAGTGGATGGGAGTCACCCACAAGTCGAACTTGGTCGGCTCAGGGGACGGTTGGCTGGGTCCTCCGATACACCAGGCTTTGGTATATTCACCTGGAGTAGAGGGGATCTCGCTGTTGATGGTCAAGCTCTTGATCAGGGTAGGCATGTAGAGTGTGTCAAGCTCCATGCGACCCTTACCAAGAACGGGCCAGACAAGGTGCAGCAAGGCATCCAGGAAAGTGGGATGAATGGTGAGAGGAGCCTCGAATTCCTTTGGCATAGAGCTCTTGGTGTCCCTGACATACAAGTCTGCACAGCAGTGGCGGGGATCAGAGAAACAGTTCTCCAATCCTTGGAATGGAGCACCATAACCGGCCCCGACATCCGCTAGTACCTGGTACAAGTTCTGAATGTCGATCTTGTATGTGGCTGATTCCTTGACCTTGTCAATTTGCGATCGGAAGAACTTCTCCTCTGACTCAGCGACGTTGGAGACAGAAGTCTGCTGCTTCTTGTTGGTACGAACGCGAACCAAACCAGAGCAATGCTCGGTCCAGCCACGCTTCGCAGACCAAGAGAAGATTCGGAACTGATCCCAGATATCAGAGTGGCCGCGAGTACCTTCGGCGAAAGGTTGAAGAGTGATCGAAGTCTCGGCATAGCTGTCATCGGTAAGGACAAGTGCAGCTCCGACGGAAACCTCTCGGAACTCGAACTGAGAGAAGGGGATCTCCTTCTGCGCGGCGCGTCGGCGTGCGGCTTCAATAGCCATGGCGAGCTGTTTGCTTGGTTAGTATTGCATTATTATTCGCAAAGAGAAGGGGAGCTTACATATCCAGCCATAGGGTACACAATCATGCCCTGCATCTTATGATCACGAAGCCAAGGAATGTCATCAAGACGGACGATGTTTCGCCATGTCGGCTCCAAGTCATTCGAGTACATAGCCTGTGCACCCAGGACATCATTTCGAACACCATCTCTCTTGCAGTGCTTATCCGCGATACGGGACTCGTGCCAGTAACGAGTAGAGTGTTGCCATGGGTATCTGGGAAGATCTCTCAGGAATGATCTGTTCTTAGCTCCACTGCTGGGGAAGTTAAGATCGGTAATGTTGAGAGAGGCACCACGGACGTAAGCTGCACCAGCGGCATCCATAACAGATTCGCTAGGGTCAGCGTTACGGACGACAGTTGGGGCATAGCCAATCTTGGAAGCAGCGGGGCCTAGGCTCTTCTGGATGTCGAGAATAGGGCCCTTCAGAGCAGAGTGAGGACCAACCTCGATGAGAAGATTAGGTCGGGTCTCTTCATCATCGCACATCTTAGCCAAGGCATCGGAGAACAGCACGGAAGATGTCAAGTTCTGGATCCAGTAGGCTGGGCCCAGATCGGCTGGCTGTGCGATCTCACCGGTCACGGATGAGAAGAAGGTCGCTGTGGATGTAGCTGCTGGCTGAATTGACTCAATGGCAGCCAGATAGGCCTCGGCGACATTCTTCATGTGGTCGGAGTGGTAGGCCACATCGATCTTGAGACGACGGTTGAAGAGAGCCTTCTCTTGGAGGATTGGCTCCAGCTCATCGATGGCAGAAACATCACCAGAGACAGTAACACTGGAAGGACTGTTCACGCAAGCAATGGTAGCATAGCTTCCGAGGGTCTTAAGCATGGGCTTGACGGCGTCGGGTCCAGCACCAATGGCAATCATGGTACCCTTCAGCAGAGGGAATGTCTTCTTCAGAAGCTGGGTCATTTGACCACGGCGGTATGAAAGGGCCATCGCACCTTCCAGATCATAGATGCCCGCGGCATACGCAGCACCAATCTCACCAGAACTGTGTCCGACAACCGAAGAAGGAGAAATTCCCCAGGATTGAAGGAGGTCGGTCAGAGCAATCTGGAGTGCAGTGCAAGCAGGCTGACTCAGATGAGGAGAGTTGATCTGAGACTCTGAAGCATCCTTCTGAAGCTCCTCGAGAAGAGAGAATTCTGCTCCAAGCTTGCGGAGGCACTCGTCGGCTCGGTCAACGGCAGACTTGAAAACAGGGTAGTCGGCCATGAGAGGAATACCCATCTGAGCCCATTGGGCACCTTGTCCAGTGAAGACAAATGCAACTGTCGGCGCACCCAGAACTCGAACTGGGTTAATCTTCAGCTGGGCCAAGCGAATGCCAAGCTCATCGAGAGTTGTCGCAGACACAGCAACACGGTATGAAAGGTGCGACAACTTGCTTCCAAGAGTGTATGCAAAGTTTCCAAAAAGAGAATTTTCAAACACCTCTGGTCTTTGTTCAAAATAAACACCAAAATCACTGATTCTAGTCTTGAGAGAATCTTTATCGTTTGCTGAAATAAGGAAGAGTCGGCGCTTGGGGTCTCCATCTGCCTCGGCGTCGTCTGCGTTTTGTGTTGGTGGAGGAGGCTTTTGTAACACAACATGAGCGTTGGCTCCTCCGAAACCGTAGTTGGAGACACTGATATATTTCTTTCCTCGAGGCCAAGGTCGTGTCGAGTTCACGACCTTCATGTGCCATTCGTTGAGGGGAATGTTGGGGTTGGGTTTCTTAAAGTCGGCATTTGGCAGCAACAGTCCATTGTCAAGGATCATGGCTGCTTTAATAATAGATGCAATACCACTGGCACCTTCAAGATGGCCAATGTTGGATTTGACGGATCCAATATACAGTGGGTTTCTGGCAGTCCGGTTTTGACCCAGAGCTGCGTGAACTGCAGCGGCTTCAATAGGATCTCCGGCCTTGGTACCAGTGCCGTGCATCTCTGCAAAACCACACTCATCGGGGTTCAAATTGGCCTCGGAGTACACGCGACGAATCAAGTTCTCTTGCGCTTTCTCGTTCGGCAATGTAATACCCTTTGTTCTTCCATCTTGGTTGACACCTGAATTAGCAATTATGGCCCTAATGGGATCTTTATCGCGGATCGCAGCCGAAAGAGGTTTAAGAAGGACGACACCGGCACCCTCGCCTCGCGCAAAACCGGATTTCGCTCGTTCTTCGAATGCGTATGTTTTTCCGTCGTCGTTGAATAATCTGTCGGGGAAAAAAGCCCAAGGTTAGCAATTGCATGAGAAGGCCACAAAATGCCAAAATCAAGGATCAGATCAGATCAGCAGAAGCACTCACTGTGACATAGACATAGAAACAAAATAATCAGGCAGAAGATTCAATCTGCAACCCCCAACAAGAGCCTCTTTCGATTCACCACTTCGCAAGCTCTGTACCGCATAGTGAAGAGCCACAAGTGAAGAGGAGCAAGCCGTGTCAACGGTCAAACTCGGACCCGACAAATCGAAGAAGTATGAGATTCTGTTTGATTGGAGGGACGGCGCATTGCCGGTAGCTTGGTATACGGGGCAAGTTTCAATATCGCGCAAGTTGCGCAGTTCATAATCAGCGAAGTTGCCACCGACGAAAACACCGACATTACGACCGGCAAGAGATTCTTTGGGAATGCCAGCACTCTCCAAAGCTTCGTACGATGTTTCTAAAAGCAGACGCTGCTGAGGGTCCATAGAAATGGCCTCCTGAACGGTGACATTGAAGAAGGGGGCGTCGAATCGGGAGACATCCTCGTCGAGAAAGTAACCACCGGCAGGATTTAGGGTTCCTGACTTGGAGGGATTGGGATGATGATAGGCACCGGAGTCGAAACGGTCTTTAGGAATGGGACACCATCCACTTCGACCGCGTGTGCACAACTCCCATAAGTCGCCGGGGGAAGAGACCTGGCCGGAGAGACGACAGGCGTAACCGATAATCGCAATGGGCTCACGGGTCTCATTTACCCCATTCACCCCGTCGGGCTGTGACCCGTTCTCGGCACTATTCATGGTATATGAGAGAAAAACTCCTTTTCGGATTGAAAAAGAGCTAGGAGAAAGGAGGGAGGAGGGGAATAGGAGGGGAAATGAAGAGGGAGTTTAAAAAAGAAAAGAAAAAGAAAGTATATGTAGAAAATAGTGGAGGTGGATTCGCCAAAGTTGACGGAACTCACGATTAAATACAAGAATTAAAACCAAAGAACTTCTGTCCAGATGGGCACTGACAGGAGCGATCCAGAGCTCATCCAAAAATTCAATGGAAACGATCAGCGCCCTCTTTTTTGCGCCGAGGCGATAAGTGTATTGGGTGCGTAACTTCGGAGTGCTGTACAAGCCCCTTGGGGTTAGACACAAATTCAGGTACGTTTCGACCCACGGCGCCCCATCGGCCATGCAACCCACAATCCACGCGAGCTTGGTCCAAGTAGCTCCGTGGCACGGAGCTACTAGGGACTGCCGATCACATGTGTTTCGGAGGGAATTGGCTGATTTATGAGAAGCCAGGGAAGGCCATCTCTTATTTCTCTTTCCTCCTCTTATCAGCTGTGCAACATTCCTTCATCCGAAGTCTAGACTAAACGACCATGAAGTTTCTCTGCTTGCACGGTGCCATTGGCAATGTGGATGTGAGTATTCGAATTGAACTTGGAGTGAAGAAGTATGAGAGAACTATACTGACTATGTCTATAGAACATTAGTATCCAACTTGGTATGTCCAAAGATACAGCAACAAAATCCCTCCTGATCTATACCGATCCCATTCATTAACCATCGATATACAGCTCCTCTTCAAAAGGATCTAGGACAAGACGAATCTGCCTCTTTCCACTACATCAATGCTCCTGTCAAGATCACTCCCCCAGCAGGTATGAGGCCTTTTTACAAGATTTTACACATCTGAGACGAGGCTCATCAAAACATGTAGGATTCGAGGAGTACTTTGGCATTGGCCCTCACTATCGTTGGGCAGACGATGGCGGTGCTGCTGAGGATTCAATGATCAGTCGCGTTCGCCAAATCCCCGTGGGTCAAAATCCTGAGGATGTGATGCGTGACTTGGTGGGCGATCGTGAGGTTATCTGGCTCAACCACAAAAATGTTATGGAGTACCTCTACCAAACATTGGAAGACAACCCCGACATTGGAGGCGTGATCGGCTACAGTGAGGGCGCATCTATTGCCGCCACCTTCATCCTCGATGAGCAAAGGCGATTCGAGGAGGAAGGCCGTGAGCGCCGCATCAAGTGCGGCATGTTCTTTACTGGTTGGCCACCCATGTCGCCGGAAAGGGGGATTCTCCTGGCCGACGAAGTTGAAGATATGGTTGACGTCCCCACCCTTCATGTTGTTGGTGCGAACGGTACGTACCTAACTATTGGCTCCCGGTCCCCTTACTTTTTATTATTATTTTGGCTCGGCAATACTGATCGCTAGGTAGATCCTTTCCGCCATGGTGCATATGCGCTCTACAATGTTTGTGACCCGGACACAGCGACTTTCTTCGATACGGGCAAGGGACACACTATTCCCCGCTCAGGGTTGGTGATTAATGAACTAGCCAATGCCGTTCGCGATCTTGTCGAGAAAACTCGCGAGGAAGAGTGAAAATGAGATTCCTCATACAAGGTGGTTATTGCGTCGATCGGCGACTCTCCTTGCGCTGTGCCTTATATAAGTTCTGTATCATTTGTGATTGGTTTATGTGATCTGAGATCACCAGGGGTGTACATAGGCGTTACGGAATCTTGATTACATCGGAATTACATGATTATCGTTGCAGTATCAGTATGCTGTGCATTTTAATTGAATCCCTTTTGCTTCTTTTCATCAAGTACGGAGTTGTATGTACATATGATGGTTCAATCGCAAGATTCTGTCATACAACAGCCAAATGGCGTACGTAGCCTCCAGCTTCCGCAGGTTTGTGCGACATCCCCCGTTTTTTCCCTTCAGATTTTTCTCTTTGACCTCTTTGGCCTCTCTGTACCTGCAACACTTAGGGTTCAAAATGTTTCATACTCCCCTATTTTCCCCTTTCCCCGTTTTTTTCCCACACTTCACATGTTGCTCGTTGATCCCATCCCTACCAACAAGTCTCGATAAGCTGAGGAGGCCCCACCAACATTGGCACCAAACCCTTTTTCCGGAGGGAGCCACTCATCTTCAGGCAGATGGGTCCTGTCGATCCCAATATCCAGATCTAGCTCGGCCTGTCGCACACCACGGCTAATATCATCATCACTCACTACTCGATAGTATCCGGCATATCCCTGGGAAATACGACCACATGTGATGAGTCGGTGGTGTTTCGGCCTTCATATTAAGGTGAAAAAGGAACAGACCGCCGATTGGAAAGAAATGTACATCTGAAGCTCAACCTGATTCAAAGTTGGAGCGGGAGCCACTCGAAGGTAAAACTAGCACCACTGATCAAGGTCAGACACGGCAAACCCCCAATAATCATCGCACCTCCACTGCCACTCCTGAGACCCAATCAGTCGTGCCCGTCATGCGATTCCAGAACCTCGTGTTGACTCTCGGTGTCCTCACCAAAGCCCAATCAACGCCACCCGAGCAGTGCGCCACTGGAGTGCACGCCATTCTCATCCGAGGTCAAGGTCCCGGAGATCATTTGAATGTAATGGTGACCATCCAAAATCTGGTGTTGCAGCTTATTCCAGGCTCTACCAGTATCGCTCTGCCCTACAAACATGGTGCAGACGATCACCGCGTCGCTGCCGCCAACGGGGCATATTTGATGCAAGAATATATCCGAGAATACATCGCCGACTGCCCTAATTCGAAGATCTTCCTGCATGGATACTCTTTGGTAAGTCCTCCTTCCATGGTCGGACATCCTCCGTTTCAGATACCCTTTTTCCATTCCTTCTGGAATCCATTCTTCGCTGCTGGTTAATGCAGCTACTTTACCCCTTCCCCCATTCGCTACCAATCAAATCCCCAGAGAGGGACTGTCACTCGTACCTACTGTAAACCGGCCGAATCCTTCTCCCCGGTGGCGATATGAAATCCAGCTGAAACATGAACTCTCTCATCAGGGCGGAATCGTCCTGATGGACGGTCTATGTGGAACCAGTTCGTCCTGGCTCTTCCCGGTGCCAGCACTAGAACCAAAGTATAACGAAAGTGGTAAGTTCAAATCGTATTGAGTCCACGCCAGTCAACCTTGAGACCCGGTTTGGCGGAAGAGCCCTAAATCTGTCTATTTGGAACGCTAGTAATTGCCGCTGTCTGCTACGGCGAGGAAACCTTTCTCCCCCAGCAGCCCTGGAACATCGGGACTTGCACCAATGGGACGGGGGTAAGCGACCACTTTCCATTCCAGCCTTCCCTTGAGGTTCTTGCTTGCAGTCGGGAATATTATTATAATGGATGTCCTGAATTTAATCCCGATGCTAAATGATCTAGTTGTATCCACGTATCCACCCAGAATGGTGTGAACCCTTCAAGGACTCCCTACGAAGCTATTGTGATGTTGGAGATGTCGAGTGTTGTCTCACCAACCCGCCTGGTGATAACTCAGCTCATTTCTTCTATATTGTCAAATACAATATGGATGTCCTGCATTTCATCCAGCGTCGATTAAATGAGACGCGTTCCCAATAATTGATGATCAACGTTTTCAGTTGTCCTATCAGATTTTATTTCACATCCAACATCGAACATCTCACATTTTCCCCCTTTTCTTTTTTTTCTCTCTCTCCCTATTGCAATTTCCCTGTTTCTGCATTTCCCTTATTATGTTATTATTATTATTTTTTCTCCCATTCACCCTGTTCAACAATTGTAAACCCTGCCAAAAGTGGGGTGTGGCTAGCTCAGCGATCGATTCAATTGGTAATCTGACGCAATTGAAGAAACCCCTCAGAGGATCCTCCAGCCACGTTGCCACTTTAATGGAGATGCTCCCCGACGGTCTCAACCAGTCAGAGCGAGAATATGATAGGGTTTAGTTTTAGCTTACCCCAAGTGGACCTTAGACCCTGGACTCAAAGTTTAGTTCAACCGCTTAGGGTGAAGATTGTGGAGTCAATGATAGGCTTAGGTCAATTCTACGGGCAACGCTAATTTTCGGACGGGGAAGCAAATTCCAGACGGACTTTAATTCGTGACGCGCTTGCCCTGAATCCCTATCAGCCTGGTCTGCCCTTAAGATTGGCGGCAATTCATAAGGGCAATTTCTCGGCATTCCTCGGTGTGGCTCTCGTTCTGCAGCTGCCCCCTAATCCTATTCCCGATTGCCTCTAGGCCCGATCGTGAGTTGAGTGGGGGGCTCGTATATTTTTTTTTCAAAGAGAAAATTTTCTTTAATCGTGCAGATTTAATTTATCAATACGGGGAGCAGGGCGTAGAGAATCCTCGTATATTCATTGTATCGTAATTTGGAATCTTACGATGGGAAACTTAATCGCGAAACTAGTGGGATGGAAATTATTTTCCTTTTTCGCTTTTTCCCTTCTTTCTTTTAATTTTTTTTATGAGAGATCTTCTTAATGTTTGGACCGGTTTCAGGAACTATCGATTGTTAGAACAACCGCAAGGTAGATGGTGTTGAGATTGGATATCAGAGCATCAAAGACTTGGTTTGGCTCACGACTCAAATTTGGGTCCTAACCCCGTAAAATCAGTGCAATAGACCCGGGGGTTGACAGCTGCAGTTCCTCTGTTTCTTGTACCCCAGCCATGAATTTAGGACTCTGATTATCTTGTAGCCGTGAGCAAACCCCGGAACGCGAAGCCTAAAACGGCATGACTCCAAAAGCCTAGCACTGAGGAGCCTCAACTGCCGAAACCTAGACACTTCAAACCTCAAATCTCAATCTTCCCAATTTCGAACTCTACCATTCCCAAACCCACAAACTGAATTTCTTGCTGTTCTTGAATTTGAATTTCATCTATATGCAATTCCGTCTAATAAGTGGTTTCGGTCAGTCCGATGACTCCGCTCACGGACATCTGAAACACATTCGATACAACCGCTCAAAGTCCTCCCATGAGCCTCAAAATTGAGTCTCTAGATGCATGCAAAGATGCAAGTAAATACTGACTCCCAACGGCCAACAAGCCCTTCCGAGAATTCCCCTTCAAGAATTTCCCCCGCAAATTGATCCTCAAACAAGGTCTGATCCCTCTAGGTCCCAAATATGGATCCGTCCACAACGGTTGATCTACCTCGGCTGCAACGCTCGCTTCCTCCAAACCTTAACGAACGGTCGCTTGATGCCGGATAACCTGTGCCCGTAGGGCTTGGCTGTGGTACCGGTTCGGACAGCCGATAGGGCTCTTACAGGTGGAACGAGTTCCTTGTCCCTTGAGACAGAACCAGGGACGATGGTTTGCGCCCTGCAGGAACAGAAACCATCGAGAAACCATCTTTCTCGGAGTGGATACATCAACATATTGGAATTATTCGATCTGTACTTTGCGTCAGTTACACCTATATGAGCAGATTTAAAAGGATCGAAAACGAAATCCTGCTCGGTACACTCAAGCGACCACTCAGCGAAAAGCATTCGCAGACAGATAAGATCTAGACGCTCCATCAATCTTTCTCCCTCTCTCCACTGAGAGAATTTTTGGGTATCGTCTCAGCCAAGCGTTACTCACAGATCAATCACGCCCCGTTGCAACAGATCGTGTCGCAGAACCATAAAATAGTCGCGCATAGATAACGGGGTTCCTCGAAACGGGTTTGCATGTGAATGTTTCTATTTCTAAAAGATGATGAAATCACGAAACGACAGGTGCGTTATCTTTGCAATTTGGTTGGCGAGCTCGATGTGACTCAATAGAACTCTTGATTCCGACTTTTTATCTAGATCTTGATCCCGGCCGGGTCGGGCGAGTCACTACCTGTCTGACGTCTAGCCTTATGAAGCTAATAACTCTCAAGTAATCGTATTATCGTATTGCTTTCAAAAATACGAGAGATGAATGCTTGTATTTCTGAAATATTATTAAGTCCCGAAATCACAGGCGCGTTATTCTCGCAATATGATTAGCGGGCCCAATGCGAGTCAATAAAACTTCGATTCCGGCTTTTAACGCAGATATTAGTCCCGGTTGAGTCGGGTGAGCCACTAGCTATCTGACGTCTATTCTAGCCCTGTGAAGCTAATCGCTATCAAGCAATGCATCGTATTGCTGCGAGGGATACGAGAGACAAGTACATCTATTTCAGCTACATGATTGAATCACAAAATCACAGGCGAGTTATCCTCGGAACGTTGTTAGCGAGCTGCATGCGAGTCGATGAAACTTCGATTCCGAATTTTTATGTAGATCTTACTTCCGGCCGAGTCGGGCAAATTACTAGATATCTGACGTCTAGCCTTATGAAGCTAATTGGCATTAAGCAATGTGTCGTATTGCTTGGAGGAATACGAGAGGGGCCATCGTATGATCTAACATGTGAAGATCATCAGAATGTGTCAAAGCGCTATCAAAGTTCACTCCTCGGCGGTATAGATACCATGCTACAATTATAGATCCGAGGTTTGACATGAGAATTGTACTCCTTGATTTAACCTAGATAACAACTACAATTCATCCAATTACCATACTACTAGCATAACTCTCAAAGACCTTGCAGTAATCCCGGCAAAACATAGGCCTCGGTATAGTTCCAAAGCTTAGACGAGTCATGAACATGGAAAGTTCCCCCTGTATACCAAGTATTTCGATATCCCTGCAAAGCGTAAAGATCCTTATAGAATCCGTTTGCAATTCGACCAGGGGAGACTGTCAACTCAAACGGAGTATGGCTATTGAAGCGCAAGAAATTTGCCAGTCCTGAAAAATTGCCTGTGAAGCCATTTGACTGCAACTTCTTTATGTATGAAAGTATCTCGCTCTGAACGTATGAGTCGGGCAGTGGTTTCTGGCTACCATACTTGACATCGAAGAGACCATTGACGGTTGTAGGATAAACAGAGTAGACACCCGGAAGTTGGGGAACGTTGAAGGAGGCGTTTGCTGATACGGAGCTGGAACTGAAGTTGGATGGGAGTCCTGTACTGCGTACCAAGGACGTGTAGTATCCCACGCTTCTAAACTCGTTAAAAAGATTTGATTCGGTATGATCGGGATCAAGCGGTATGAGATTGACGAGGGTTTGAGGAATTGTAACGAGTATCTTCTTTGCTTTAATCGTTTTTATTCCATTTGGTGTACTGACGTCTATTTCGACACCCTTCGCATCTCGTTGCCGGGTAGATACGACAGTGCTTCTATAGAGTACATCGGGTCCAAGAATCCTTGAAGCCACATCGTATATCTCGTGGTTATTGCCACTGGTTGGAAGCCAGGCTCCATTTGCTATTGTGTTCAAAACACCCAAGCCAAAGAGTTTGAACACGTATAGTGTTGGTTGGTTGAGGATGTTGCCAAGACCTTGATTGAATTGAGATATCATGAAGGTTGCATTGGCGATATCGGGGTACTTAGCAACGAATTGGTAAAATGGAAGCAATAGGTCTTCTGGCACAGGGTCAGGCAAGAAGTAGCCATTTTCGAGATCTGGATACTGAGCGAGTTGCTGAGCGTATGCTGCCAGTCCAGCTGACGGATCAGGAGGAGTAAAGTTGACTGGCTGAGCAGTGTCGGGATCCAAATAAGTCGTGATGGGTGAAAAGACATCAGAAAGGTTTTTGATGGTCCCCGAAACATTCAGACGATCGAAGTATTCATGAACAACTGGAATATCATGGAAAAAGACGACGCCAAAGTCAACTACTTGCTTCGTTCGTTGATCGACGTATGTATTGGTGTGGCCGCCCAAGACACTTTCCCTTTCGACGACAACAACTGATTTGCCTTCATCACGAAGTTTTATGGCGGCATAAGTTCCCGAAGAGCCTCCGCCAATAATGACAACATCTCTGATAAGCGGCCTACTTACACAGAGCCCAGAGGAAGGAAAGATGCCAAGTCCGAGTCCGAGAACAACTAAAGTTTTGCGCGAGAATAAGATCATATTTTGATATAGAGAGCCGTGGATCTAAAGAGACGAAGAAAAAGTGTTGCGGCTGTTTGTATTTTAGGGGAAAAACAAGGTGGCATGCAGGATTTTAAGTACGCAGAACCTCGATTATTCGATATTTGCACAGAATTACTTGGCAATGTGCTGTGTACCTAGGCTGATGCATTCCTGAATCATCATCTACGACTACCTCTGCATTGAAGACTACGATCGATTACAATCAGTTCTTTGGAAAAGGCATTAGCTCGATTTAGAGCCAGCTTTCAGTCAAGCAATAAATCAGTGCTCTGCTTTCTCCTTGCTCTTATCTTTCCACTATAAGGAGGGTTGAACTATAGCTAGGTGATCTCATAACATGAAAATGAACCGAATAGTGTTCAGCTCGGCGTGACACAGTATATTGTCTAGCAAACAGGTTCAAAGCTTCTTTAGTTCGACCTAGAACATTTGTGTCCTCTGTTTATCTAGCCTAGCGCCCATTTTGTATAACCATGAGTCGAAGTCTTTTAGATAATTCGATGTCTTAATATTTGAAACTACTTTCACTTCATTGGACATGCATCGTAAGCTTCATGGCAAACCTGCGATGATAAGCATCAAAACTTTCACTGGCCCGGCATGAGCCCAGGCTAGGTCTCGGAAAATTGGTACACTATAACCATTTTAAGCTCCAATATAAGCTTAAGCAGGCCTGGTTACTTTACATGTCTCTCTTTTGTCTGGGTAGAATCACACTAAGCTCTTGCCATATCAGTAGGATACCTGACGCGATTGCATCAGAGCAGCATCCAAGACAGCAATTAAAGGTTTTATGGTGCTACATAGATTGCCGTTGTATTGTTACTCCCCGAGATTGTGACAGGATGAAATTTCCAGGCTCAAGCACCGAGGTTACACCTAACTTTGCGTCGATTGAACTGCCGGTATCGGACGTAGATAGTCGAGTTCTCGCCATTTCACCACCTACAGATTCCCCAACGAGAAAAAAAAGGAATGTTTCTTATTTGGATTTATGCATTTCTGTTATTGATTCTAGAACAGAGTGGGGGTATTCGGTTACCCGGCTTTCAGAACCCCCGATTTCATAAGATATCAAATGTGCGCTTGCATAGGAAGAATCGATCTTCGGGTGAAGTAGCTGAATAGTTCAAAGTTCGCGACACGACTTGATTGTCTTCTTATGTGAAATTGAGTACTTAGAGTACCTTGAACTGCTTCAAGACTAGAAAGAAGTGAAATGTTAGCTTCCATACCCATATTATTTCCAGCCTGTTTTCCAATTCCTCGATACATACTTGCAGCATGGGCGAGCTCCGCCTGGGTGTGTGCCTGCACATGGATGCTGATATCCAAGAGTGCCCGGAAAAGGTGGTCTTTGTTGGTAGTGTAGTATGACTTGTCATGGATACTCGCAGCCTCCGGCACCCTAAAGCAGACTCTGGTGGTTAGCAATTCAAGGTGATCTGCAAGATGATCGCCGCCCCCAAAATGCGGGGATACGAAAGGTAACATACCACGTGATGAAGACAAGCTTGTGTCGCAGGCCATCGCCATCGGGAGAATCGTATTTGAAGTCGACGACAGCGTATCGAGGGGTGTCATCTTTGAAGTGTGCAAGGACTTCGGAATAATCGTTGTATTTGCCAGATGTTGCGACTGAGATCTTCTTGTCGTGTGCTGAGGCTTCGTAAATGACGTAATCGAGGTTATCTGTTTCTTTGACTTCGTCAAAGACAGTCTCGCACTCGGGCGAGATGGTTGCGAATCCACGTGTCATGGTTGGAACTGGATTAATTGAGAAAGATTTCGATTGATTGACGAGGAGATGAGAGAAAGGGGTAAGTTGGAAGAAGAGAAGGAGGAGAGGAGGGAGTCTGCTGATCGACCTGGTCTACTTGCGGGGAAGCTGTCCGATTAGTCATGCATTGCATGACAAGGAAGAGAGGCGAGTTGTCCAATAGAAATCCAAGGCCTTGAATTGCAGATCGTGACCCCTTGCTTGAAAGAAACCTTTCCTTGGATTGGGCTTGTTCCTGGCGGAGCTGTTGACTGGATCGATTAGTTACTACCCCAGTGCATAGTTGGTCTTCGATTGGGGACATGAATGGCTAGATTTTGGATCAATTCGAGATTTGTCGGACAGTTTAAAATTATTATATCAAGAATAATATGAGTGAACATGATTATCGTATACAATTGCCCTTTGTTGATTTGGTTTAAGTAAACAAATCTCCGCGAGTATAGATTACGTATCTCGTGTATTGACATTACGAGGCTATAGTTATCCTTACAACGCAGAACAAAGTGTTATTAGGACAACATGAACTGATGTACGAGTTTTTCTATTGATATATATAATCCATGTCTCATTTTCCCGCACGGACTAATTTTTTTTTCTTCTTTTTCCTGTCAGTTCAAAAAGGAATCCTCGAGCAAAGGCACTCCAGTGATGGTGCCGGCTGTCAATACGGTTATCCGAATACGAGCACGTGCACCTTTCTATACCAGGAACGAAGTCAACTTTCTCTCTCTTCTTCACTTCATCTTCTACGTTATCCTTTTTCGCCCTCTTCATTTCTCGAAGGCATATCTCAATTGAGACTGACACTCCTCCACGATATTTGCCTTTAGACCACGCGGAACGAAAGTTACTCGACTGTCCGAAGCACCATGGCGAAGAGGCCCGCGCCAACAAGCGTGCTTTCCCTTGCCCATCGTGAGGCAGCAAATTGGAATAAGTCCCTCATGCAGGAATTTCAAGCTGAGCTCGAAAGAAATCCTTCTGTTGACCTCATGTCAATGTTTCATGAGCCATATCTCAACGCACATCGACGTGCCGAATGCAATGAGCTATCCTATGCCGCAAAATACAACAGAACCGTCTTGGACGATCTCTACAACGATATCAAGCTTGATCCCGAAGTGAACTTGCTCTACGAGTTTCCGAGACATTACCATCGCAAGATCGAAATGGCGAGGGGTCCAAAAGTCCCTCTTCCGAAGAAGGCAGACAGCACTGCTGACGAAGATTACCGTGTCCGATTAAATCCCGCCCGAACTGCCAGGATCATCTTCCCACTGTCCACACAAGTCACTGCCGCAATTGGAGAATTTTCGAAGGGGGAGTCTTGGGTGGTGGATAGTAATGAATCCTTCAGCGGAGAGAGTGAGCAAAGCTCCAGTGACGAAAGCATCGAAAGCTCTACAGAGAGCAAAAGCGAAGGGCTTGCCAAGGCTCTCAAGAGACTTTTGTGGAATTCACCAAAATTGTGGGAGTTCTATGGTAGAGGTGTGGTGGTTGAGTGCTGTGAAGGTATCATTGCAAAAATTACCAATGGAAGTGGAAGGGACACTGCGGAGTATACCAGTATGGAATTTCTTGCAGAACGAGCACCTGAGGTTCCTGCTCCAAAGGCTCACGGGATGATCTTGCTCGGTCACTACAAGGTTCTTTTCATGACTCGAGTTCCAGGAATCACACTAGAAGAGGTGTGGACTACCCTTACCTACGATGGAAAATGCTATATTCAAAAGCAACTGGAAGATATTTTCCTGCAGCTGCGGGCCCTCAAACCAGATAGACAAGAAGTCGGGGGAGTACGCGGAGAAGGTGCCAGGGAGGGAAGAGTTAATCATTCCGTTCTGTTCAAAGATATCGCGACTCCCAAGGAATATAGCGATTTGGGATTCACGGCTAAATGCCGACACAGCGATACATATGTCCAGTTTCTTCGTTCTTTTCTCGACAAAGACAACTCATTGGACGATGGCTTAGTTTTTTCACACGGTGACCTACGAACTGCCAATATCATGGTCCAAAAGGAGCTTCATACCGGCTATTATCGAATTTCTGGTATCATTGACTGGGAAGAAAGCGGCTTTTACCCTGCATATTACGAGTCAACCCAGCTCACACGAACCTTTCTAGGAGGGGCAGAAGATGACTGGTATTCATTCTTGCCGAAAATTATTTCGCCGCCACAATATGCAGTCCGCTGGCTTGTTGATAGGATATGGGGGACTCTTGTTGATAAGTGGTAGAAGAATTATTCAATTTCTAATTCAATTCAATGAAATTCAAAACTTTATCAAACTAATAGTTGAGATAACTTAGAACGTGATGGCCATGCAGGCGCCCCTTTCATCGGAAACAAGAGCCTTTCTAAACGCCACGGCCCAATAATCACAGGATAAAGGAGATAAGATATTTTGCCATACAAAACAGCGTAAGAGGCGCTGCTAAACGGCAATGAAACACCTACACCAAAAGAAAAAAGGAAAGTTGTTGGGAGGTGGTACACCTCCGTTTGCACCTCTGGGTCATGTGCCTACACATCCATCTCTTCTCTCACTAGATCATCCTTCGTACAATGAACACCTATCACCTCAATCGTGGTTCCAATAGGTTATGAGTCCTTTCACTCTATTATTGAGCTAAAAACTCCATTTTACTCATCATTTGGCCCTCCCTCCAGCATCTGAGGCGCTGCAGAGCTAACGTTGCCCAAGGGGGAGGGACCGCCATAACTGAGACCAAACGTTAACAACACGCCAAAACTCGTTTAATCAGGCTCAAATGCCTTCCATTACTAAGGCTCTAAGAGAGAAAAACGCCCTAAAACTCCTAGAAAAAGACAACTCTAAAGCTCTACGATGAGTGAAGTGCTGGCAGCCAGACTGCCATCCAGTGAATTCTTGCACCTTTATCTATTCATAATGCGGAAACCCTGTTCATATACATACTTTCACTGTTCAATTTTCAAATATCAACCCAAATACTCAATTCATTATTGTCAAAATTGCCTTCCATTGAATTCAACATTCATCAACAAAGAACGTTCACTGGGCGAGAGGCAACTATAGAAACATTGTCAATTTTGTGGCTATCCATTGAGTCTTTTCAATGAAGGTCTGACTTATCCCAATGACAAAGACTTGTAGAAAAATAAGTGAATATAAATAAACAATGCCCAGTCAGGCAGCTCCTTGGTTTTCTAATCGAATGAATCTATTAATTTGGACATGAATTATCAAGGTGCTCGTCCAGGCTATCCACCAACTACTGCTGAAACAATAGTATTGTAATCTGCCTATCTATACTAGGTAGTAGGTAGATATTTGGACGATTGTACTTGAAGTACAATAGTCTTTTGACTCCTAATAATATGCTATATTCACTCTGCCTTTTCATGAAACTATATAAACACGTTTATTTTCATCGTTCATTTTCGAGTTTTGGCCAACATCTTCGTCAACTTTTTCTACTGGTTATCTTCAATCCATCTGCTCCAATTTCCCAACATCAAACTAACCCCAGCTAATCAAAATGGGGGATAGAGTTCTGAGATCCTCGAAGGTATCTGAATCGGCGGCATCCAAGTCGCATTCAAAGTCTTCCACCAGCAAGGCTTCGGGGTCCAAGCCGTCAGGAACTAAGTCATCGGGAACTAAGCCAGCAGAAAAAAAGTCTTCTAGCACCAGCATTTCAAAATCCGGAAAAGAAAAAGATTCGGCTTTCCCCCTTTCTGCCGCAATCTATGATATGGGTCCCTTCTACAAACACTGGGCGTTGTTTCTGGATACTCCCCAACGAGACAAAGCCCACCCCCCTCATATCGTTCATGCTGTCGGTACTAGCGGAAGATACCACTTTGAAAAATCCACTACTGATCCCCGGAAATCGGAAAAAATCGACAAGATAATGCCACTTTGTCGAGTCTCTACTTCTCATTTTGACGCTATCGATGAGGCTGCTGAGGATTTACTGATTAACAACGACGCACATGGATGGAACTGTCAAGACTATGTGATCGAGCTTCTGGATGACCTTGAGGCCAAAGGTATCATCGACGACAAGGATGCAGAATATGGGAAGAAGAAGGATGAACTCAAGCAGATGATGGAAGGGTTTGACTAATTCATTGGTAGTTTCTGGTTGACGGACACCGATTATCGTTTCTTGTGGATTCTTTTGCCTTTTACAAAAAGGGGAGTTTCGGTATGGTAGCGTTTTTCCTTTGTCCCTGATTTTTTTATGATGAATGGATAGCGAGCGAGCTTTGAAGTTTACACAGATCAATTCACACCACAACCAATCAACGCAAGGTTCAAGTTGTTAGCCCTTCACAATGGCATGTAGTATATACCCGAAGTCTCCGAGACTTCCGGTAGTCGTAGATTTCTCGTAATATCTCAGATCTTGAATGATACTATCCATCTAGTAGATGACATGGCAGAGTGGTGAATACTGAGGATGCAATCACTTCAGTCTCCATAGTCTACCACTCTAGTCCTCGTTCCCTCACTCTCTCTACAACACACAATAACTAGTTACACATCTCTAAATTCAACCTCACCTCCACCTTAGTACTGGGGTAGATCAAATTCGCCTGTAAGCGCCAAGAAAAAAGCAGCTGAAAAACACTCCAAGGATAGAATCACGAATAATCCAATGCTAGAGCTGAAAAGGCCACAGGACTCAGTAATATGTGGAGACCGACCAGCAAGCAACAAGGCTGGCTGATCAAGTCCGAACAAAGAAACAAGTACGAAGTATACCGACTATTTATAGGTGTATAGCCCAAAAATTACCTAACCGCCAACTGGCTTGAAGCTGAGGTACTTATGCCCATACTCCTTACTCCAAGAATGAAGGAAGGCTGTTTGATATGTAGATCCAACTGATCGATTACGCGTTGATTCACAGGGTTCGTTTCTTGGCGAATCCTTAGCCTAGCACTACATGAGTAGTGTGCCTACTAAGTAGGTATATGTATGGACTACAACATGGAAAGGGTTTTGTGGAACACGAATGATGCATTCAGGGACTTCTGGACCCTGGATTTAGAAATTTATAGCATTTACCTAGTATAGCACTCCGATACTATTAGGCATAGTCTGCCTACGAGAGACCAGAGGGCTCTTGTCGGAGATTATCTGGATAACCTGATAGCGGCCCCTACTCTGCTATGGGACAGCGGATATATCAAAAGCCGAGGAGCAGACACCGAAGTACTACTTCTCAAATTGACCTCCTTCATAAACAAGCAGAGTTGGAACTCCCAAAAATTCATGCACGCCACTCCGTACATATTACAATTACACATCCAGAAAACTGGCACCAAAACTTTTGAAAAATTGATCATCAAGCAGGGATCCTTTAGGGCTGTCTTGGCATACTAAGCAACCCGCCACGGTGTCGCGATCGAACTGGTATAGATCTACATAGGGGGTTGACGGGCGGGGCCGGAGAAGAGCACAGGCGTAGGTGCAGGGCCCGTGGAATATTCTACTGTTAAGGAGTGGTCAGTGGTCAGTGGTTATATCCACGGAGTAACCTTACTCATAATAGAAAGTTACCAAGTACAACACAGTAGACAGGGTATAGTACGGAGTCCGGAGTCCGGAGAGGAGATGTGCATCACATCACCAATGTGGTGACTGCAACAGTAACTGCGGCTAGAAGGAGTATTTCTTCCGGGGGTGTTTCATAATATAACTTATTCTGATTAGAGCTGTGTTTAGAATTTGCACTTCATATGGATGGAGTCCTGTCTACTAGGTACATCTTAAGTTAAAATTACTTGTTCATTCAGTAAATTAAATCTAATTCAATCAGTGCCAGTGACAGGGATGATTCAATAGTGTATGTACATTGAGAGATAATGAGTTAGTTATAATAACAAAGATGTGGATCAATAGTATTACACAAGAAATGTAAAGCTTGGTTCCGTCCTTCTTCGTTCTTCAGTCTTCAACGGGGGAAGGAACCTTTTCTGAAATCAGGAGCGAAATATCCACTGGATATTGTAGTAAGTATCCGCATGGATGCATGGATGCATGCAACAAGCTTCGTGAAGAAACATGAAACATGAAACAGAGCACGGAGTACTCCGTTCTCCGTACCCATACCCGTACCTGTATCCACAACAAAGTTCGAAGTCGAAGTCGAGGTTTGATGTTTCTCCGATTTTGTTTCAGATTTGTGATAGTATTGTGGCCCCGTCAAAAATCCAGAATGAACGTTGCAAGATGAAGAATGAAGAGAGAGAGAGAGAAAAAAAAGAAAAAGAAATAGTAAATGAGAATGAACCAAAAGAAAATAAGAATAAACGAAACAATATATCCCTAATTTCAAAATCAAAAACGCCAGATGGGGTATGATATGCGTCGAACGATCATAACCTGATTGGATTGTATATACCAATAACCAATAACCCTTTTCCCTTTCCTTTCCTTTCCTTTTCTTCTGATCGGGAAAAGTGTTGTTTTGTATTGTATGTAGTGTGATTTTTTCCCCTCAGATCCAGATCCAGCGTATGGATGGATAGATGGGTAGATGTGTGTTGTGTAAATTTCCCTTTCTTTTCTTCTGCCGCCCTTATTGCCATACCATGGCCAGACAAACTTCACCGGGAAGAGAGTCGATTGTCGGTATCGGTTGAACAGAAAGGGGAGAGGTCAAGGAAATATAAATGCAAAGGCAGATGCAGAGGCTTGTAAATCACGCATAAGGTTCAGGTAAAAAGAGTAAATAAATGAACAAGAAATTAGAACAGCCATAATCCATATCCATATCCACATAACGGAGTTGGACTGGGCTGTTTAGTGGCTGGGCCGGGCCGGGCTGTTTAGTCATGAGTCTGCGATCGCAAATGAATCTCTTCAACAGGTAACCCTTCTTCTGAAGGGACATGTTGATAAGAACGTCGTTTACGATTTTGATAACAACGCCAGACACCAAAGAAAGCTCCACCAAGAGAACAAGCGACTAAGATGAAAATCAATAGGCCACCTACTCCACGAATAACTTCGTAAGCACGGTAGACGGCCTTGGCGACTTCTTTAGCGTCTGCGTAAGTTTGGGAGGCCTCGGAGTCCGAGCCCATATTCATGGATTCGTGATCGTGGCTATCGCCGCTGTCGGAATCAACGAATTCTTTGTCGGCGCTTGCGTCGGTTGATTCCGAGTTCGAGTCCGAGTCTGAGTCTTCCTTGACTTGGTTGATGATCGATGGGTCATCAGGGGTAGGACCACTTGCGGATCCCTTGAAACCAACAGCAGCCCAGTTACTGGGAATCTCACTGCGTGAAACGCGGGATTTACCCATAGCCTTGCCATCAGCATCAACAGCGACGGCAGATACCCAGTCCATGTATCCGTCGACGATATACATAGTTTCGAAATCGGTCTTCTTGGCATGACCGATAAGCACGCTTTCGCCGCGGTCATAAGCCTTGGCGTAGAAGTTCCATCCGGCAACATCGGTGGCACCGTTCCAGCTGACGTGGATGATGGTCGTAGTATCGTCATCATTTGTGCCGTAGACTGAGGCAACGAGGTCTGGTGGGGCGGTTGGTCGACCGATGAATTCGGATTTGTAGGCTCGGTATGTTGAGTAGCGTTCTGAGACGAAGCGGGCGGTCATGAGGACGTCGCCGTTAGATGCGTGTTCACTTTGGTAACCTCGTTCACTCCAGCCGGCGAAGATGTTGCCGTTTGGTAGAGTTTGGGCACTGCCGCGAAGACGAGTCAGGCTGCTGTCGGGACGGTTGATGCGGTTAATGACACGAGCGGTCATGGCCACGGTGTCCATCTCGATGAATAGAACGGATGAGACGTTTTCATCGTTGCCTCGCTCGTCAGAAGCGTTGTTCAGCATTGAGATCACATGGTGTGTGCCGTTGGAAGAGACGAATTTCACATCGTGTTGCTTGGAGAAGGTGAAGTCCATATCGAAGTCACCCTCTGGAGCACTGGTCAGACGCCACATGATCTTACCGGTATCACCAGAGATACCGTAGATGGTATTGGTAAAACGCAGAGAGATAATAAAGTCACCAGCCTCATTCTTGTCGACGGCATTAATGTGAACGTAATCCCAGCCAGGCTTTCCCCATGGTGCATCCCATGAGTGGAACATGTTCGACTCAGTAAGCGCAATTGCATCCTTGCTATTCCACTGCGACAGAACCTGGCTAGTTTGCATATCCAACTCGACAAAACCACCAGTAACGACCCAACTCTCCTCCGTCGGGCGTCCGAATTGAGCCAGATTGACCACTTGCGATTTATATGTGCAGGCCACAGCGGACTTTCCACCGGGCAAGATGTTGAACTCGTGCATATTGAAGTCGTGCATGTCGTCAGGTTGGAAGACCTGGTTCGTTTGCTTGTAGTTCTTATCCAAGACGATTCCACTTCCCTTGCCTCCATCGATTTCCCAGTTCAGAATAAAGGATAGCTGAATCTCATCGTTGATATTGGTCACGGGCCGAAAGTCGAATACATTCATGTTATCGAACTGGAGAGAGCCGGCCCATACCAGTTTTCCATCCTGGTCGTAGATATAAGGACCAACTTGATATTGCTGGTACTTCTGGGTAGGATCTTCGGGGGAGATTTGACCGTATGGCGCGACGAACCAGTATCCGGGAGCCGCACGTTCGCGGTCATGGTGGGTGACTTCCCATTTCAAGGCGCGAACTTCAGGGAGCTATAGTAGAGGCGAATAGAATAGTCAGTCAAATGCTCACTGTTCACAAGGTGGTCCTTTCGGCTCAATGTGAAATTGGCGCAGAAAGAGGGGAAAGGGAATGACAAACCGTCACAAAGGACATCAAATCCGCATCCTTGCGCTGTGCGACAACATTATGCAGGGAGAATAGTAACAAGACAGCGGAAAACAACATGATGAAAGAGTGGCCAGGGAAGCACGCGATCTTCCCCCAGTCGAACGAAGCAGGCAACAACAAAAAAAAAAGAAGAAAACCGGATTAAAGGCAAACAAAAAGGGCAGGGATGGAGAAAAGAGGAGAGGGAGGAGGGAAAAGAGAGGGGACGGGCTACAAGATAGCCCAACGTCGAAGCATTCGAGCGTCCCGACTTTCAAAACGAGTGGAGAGTGGAGAGTCAAGACGGACTAGGGAGGGAAAAGGCAGGAGAAGACTCCACGCCGGAGTGTACAGACATCATTTTTTTTTGGGCCATCCAGGCTTTCTAGCGTCCAGCCGCGCACCGCGCACTCAGGGGATCGCGTGGAATCTGACGATCCAGGCGAAGACTCTTGGCATTGTTTCGGGGGGTGGAGCCGCGTGGAAGCAAACGACGCTGAGTGGCGCAAGGATGAGCGAGATGCGAGGTCTTGGGAGAGAGGCGGACGTTGATTCCACTCGTATCCTTAGCCCAGTCTGGTTCCACAGGTGTCAATCTTCATACCGCGTAGTGTACTCCATACTGTATGGAGTAGACGTACTCCGTAGGTGCTCGGTCTTAATTGCCCAGTGCAGAGTAGAACAGACACAGCCGTGAAGCGCCACAACATTCGTGGACAAACTGCACTCTGTACTCCGTACTGTATTCGGCAATGGAATAATCCGTAGCGTAATTCGTACAGACGGGTCTTGCGTAGTGCTACGCAACCAGGCTGGTACTCGTCACACGCCTCACAGGGCTACAGCCGGTAGAGCCGAGTGGATGGAGAAGGACACGAGGCCGGACGGTTGTGAGTGGGCGGATCAACCCCACGCCTCAAGGGGGAGTCTTGGCACTTTAACTGTTGCGGGCGATGGTGATAAGATCCTTTCAGGAGAACTCCACTGCGGAAATGATGACGATCAGCTGTGTTAAGTATTGATCGAGTAGGTATTCTATTTCGGAGAATTGTGGAAGAAGTGGAAGTGAGGTGTACTGTAAGTGTGGTTGTTGTGTGAAGTACTCTGCCGTCTATGGCGTACTGTCTACTCCGTAGGCTAAGCTAGCGGGTGGAGAACGGCAGTTAGTCTTCGTATACACGAACGACTAAGAGTTTTATCGTGAGGCTATCCCAGTTAAGCATACGCCTAGCAATGGTGTGATTTGGGGGTTTGATGAGGAGACTGGGGTAGAAGCATAACAGAAGAATAAGATCCACGCTGTCTGTCTGTCTGTCAGCTGGTTCATCACTGCAGTTCTGTTGATGTGTTGTATTGTCTGTACTCTGTACCTCTCGGGAATTGTACGGCAGAGTTTGCTTAAGGTTGACTAGCCTCCACATCAATTCAGGAGTACCGAAATCAACAAACAAAGAGTATTCCGTGTTAGTAGAAGACAAAGGCTGTGTAGCCCAGGACGCGTACCATAAATCCCAATTAATTCAGCTTTCTTAAAAACAAGCAACCCCCCGAGGTTGTCTGCTTCTCAAGACGCGTAGTCTTTAATAGGAGGCTCCGCAGTCGTATGTGGCTGGTACAACAACAACTCAGCAACAGCAATCACCAACAATCCCTCCGTCCCCAATAAATCCCCCAAATCCAAATTCTTCGGCAGCACCCTCCCACAAACCTCTTTCTTGTCAATCCTCTCAGTCCAACCCACTCCCTCTCCAAACCCATTCTCAATAACATCAACAACCAAAGCCCAAGTAAAAGAATTATACAAAACCCCCTCATGAGTATAAACACCCCCAGCAACCTCTCCCTCACAAACACTCTGTAAATGCGCAATACTAACCCCAACCCCACGTACATCCCCTAACAGTGCCGACGCATCCTTCCCAAACTGCGGCTGAACAATCTCATCAAAACTAGAATAAATAATCGTAGTAGGCACATACGCCGAATCACCATCATCCTCACGAAGTGTCCTTATAAATTCCGTATTCCACCCCTGTTGCCAAAGCGAAGGTGTACAAACGATTTTCGAAAGTGCAGGACAAACCGCACTACGAATAATCGTGCCGTGGAAATCGGGACTTAGAGCTATGAAATCTTTCACAATTTCCCGAGTTGATGGCCAGTATTTAAGTGCCCATTGAACATTTAATCCGCCCTGAGACCAAGATAGTACGGTTACGGGTTTATTGTTGCATTGGGTTGAGATGTAGTTTATTGCGTAGGCGATGTATTCGGCGTTCGATTGGGCGTCTGAAAGTGAGGCCTTTGGTAAATTTACCCAGACGATATCTGCTTTCGGTGTGATTTTGTTTAATTTGGCGAAGTTGTAATTGAAGGTTGTTCCAGCTGGTATTGCTGTCCCCGGAACGAGGATTAAGGGGGTTTTGTTGAATTGGCCATATTCGAATGTATCGGGGATGTGAATGGCGGAGCGGAGAGCCTCTTCTTTTATGGAGTATGGTGCATCTTCAGTTGATTTTGTTGGGTATATTTTCTTTTTCGGTGGTGGATTGTTGTTTTCGAGGGAATTTAGTTCGTCATCTAAATACCCGTTTAAAAGATTCAATATGTCTTCGGGGATGAGACCTGCTTTTAATATGCGATGGGCGGCTTCTTCAATGGTGAATTGTTGATCGGAGAATTCTTTTTGGATAGTGGAAAATGCTGATTCAATCGAGGATGGACCATTTGTTGAACCTGACTGCTGAAGTAAAGCCGCAATGTCTGAAATAACTGTTGTGTTGTTGTCTTCAGCAGCATTGGAGAAGATACTGAACAGGGATGATGCTGATTCTGATGATGCCGATGCTGACGCTGTGGCCATCCCCGCAATCGCAGCAAACGCCAGTCCGAAATGACTCCTCTTCATCTTGATTAAAACTCGCGACTATTTTAATCTTGCCCTGTCCGTCTTTCTCTGCCCTTTCCTATGAACCTTTTTCAATGTCAGTCAATCATTTCAGAAAAAGCCAACCCCTCGGTCTAAATAACCCAGCTCTCGGCCCATATTGGCTTTACTTTGCCTTGCCTTGCCCTGCTTTGTCCCTCATCTCCTCATTTTTGCGACTTGGCGGCGATCACCAGAACTATCACCTCCCCAAGACTCTCTATTCGACCTGTCGTCCTCTAATACAGAGCAGCAGTTGCAGATCGCCAAAACAAACGTATCAATAACAAGGAATACCCCGGACAATCCATTCTACGACAAGTCTACTAATACAATCCCACCTATGAGAGACAAGAATCAACAAACACCCTCGCAGCTTTGACTCCCTTTTCCCCCGCAGATCACATCACTTCACCCCGTGGGGTAAACATGTGGAATGGTATCGCCCTCGGCCCGGCAGTAATGTCGCCTGTCGCCTGCCAGTGAGCGAGTTAGCGAGAGAGGAAGTGAGCAATAGCCAGGACTAGGACTCAGGCCTCAGGTAGCCCCCCCCCCCCGTCATATCGGCAACATACAGTAAGGCTGACAGGGTCTCAAACACCCCGAGTGCCATGTTGTCTTCAGGGACCGGGGTGATCTCATCTCATCTCCACAGTGTTCTGCAACGTGCTATTCTATGCTATGCTATGCCATGCTATGCTGTTTACATAGGTAGCAAGCTCTACTCTCGTCGAATCGAACCCTTCGATTGATCCACTCGAACCATGATCAAATTGTGAAGAACGGTTACTCTATCGGATGCAACTTCCCGGGATGTTTTTGATTTGTCGATTACGACAGAGTTGTTCTCAGCACCGAGTTTATCCGTGATGATCCGTTGCACTCGATCACAGCCAACAGTCAATAGCCAAGAGCTAGACGGAGTATTCTACCTAGTACCCAGTACCTCGTGGCAGCGGTTGGCGGGTCGTGGCATACTTGGCCCTGGCGCGTGCCACGGCAACATCGGGTGTCAGGAGTGTTTCGCTGAGAATATTGGCATTGTTATTGTGGATCAGGATACACCCCGACAGGCAGACATGACACGATACCGACACTTCGTTGAGTTGAGTTGCAATGTGTGGAGTGTGGAGTGTGGAGGTAGGTACGGTGAATCAATTACTCGTCAGATCAAGGTTAAGCTACGAAATTGTACAGCTGGTGCTGGTGCTGCTACAAGGTACTAGCTGAGCTGATGATGGTAGCTGTGATGGTGCCATTGGGTATATTGTTGATGTCATGTTGATTTTCGCATTCCTGAGGAAAGTCAAATGAATCGCGGATGAGGGTGTTCGGGGGGTGTCCGAGTCATGCATACAGTTTACCGCAGTACAGAGGCTGGTAAGATGTTTCAGAGTACTACTAACTACTACTACTACTACCAGTTAATATTGACTAGTTAATGTTAACAGCTAACTGGAGTAATACTAGTTAACCATACTCCGTACTAATTACTGGTTACTGCCTTTTACTACTGCTGGTTACTGGCAGTACTGCCTGTAAGGGTTCCACACGAGTGTAACCGTCCCGGCCAGTTGGGGCCGACTACCACCGTTGCACTCAAGGGGGTCATCGAGTATGTACAGTATTGACCATAGGTATTGGTATTTACATTCTCGACAGCAGTAGTAGAGAAGACAATATTCTAATATAGAATGAAAGCTGAGTAGAATTAAAAGAAGAAATTATAGTTTAACTATAGACTATAATATCCAACTATAATTAAAATCGCTAGTAGTTATACATTGCTGTCTAGTAGTGATACAATACAGTACGGTACACACTGCAACACATTGTTGCACTCCGGTGACACTCCAAGAATGGACCAATGTTGATCCATGCTTGTGGGGATTCTACACTCTCTACCTACTCTACAGTCTACACTGTCTGCTGTCTACAGTCTACACTGGAGTCTACTCTAGTTACAGACTCTACTCTACTTCTACAGTCTCACTTTGATCCACTCGCTACTCCCACAGAGTGTCACCTCACAACTTCTTCCTCCTACTTAACTACACACTATACTACTAGTCACTCCCATGATTCCTCCGCCATTCGCCTCCTGCAGTCTCATACTGCCCTGATTCAATTAATTCAAAATATTTAATTCTCAAAATATTGAAAATAACAACAGTAGCAATACACCCCTCGGTACTCCCCCGGAACGATCATCCGCCGAGATATTTGGACTGTTTCCTCCCCCTTCCCTTCCTCCGCCCTACTTTCCTTTCGCCTCCGAGCTCTGTTGTTCACCTTCCCAGCCTCGCCTCGCCTCGCCTCGCCAGTGATCCCAGATCCCAGTGACTCACCTCTACACAACTCCCGACCATGGCGGCCCCGCTGGTCAAAGTCTTGCATCGTCTGCAGGAGCTCTTCCAGAACGTGGTGTCTGCTCTCGAAACAATGATCCTCTTCCCCTCTCTCTTCCGCGGCTTCTCGCCTCGTCGCAAGAAGCCCTTCCTCGGCGCCCACTGGCGTCGTCGCACCCTCGATGATTTCGCCATTGAAGTCGACGATCTCTTCACAACCCCGTTATCCACAGACAAAATGATCGGCATGTCCGAGAAGATCCGTGGCCAATTTCGCGATTGCCTCCAGAACAGCCCGTACTGCATGCTGCCCTCCTACACCCACGCCCTCCCCACCGGTTCGGAGAAGGGAACATACCTAGCGCTGGATGTCGGTGGTTCAACGTTCCGAGTCGCTCTAATCGAACTGTACGGAAAGGACCAGGAAATGCGCATCGTTAAGGTCAACTCCTCATACATCGATAACAGCGTGAAATTGCTGGAGGGAACGAAATTCTTCGATTGGATGGCTTCGCAAATTGATACCGTGCTGAAAGAAGTCGGGGCAGACTATGGACGCGGCGAGGCAGCTCTACCGATTGGATTGTCTTGGTCGTTCCCGATCGACCAGACCTCCGTGAGCAGTGGATTGGTGATTCAGATGGGCAAGGGATTCCATTGCTCAGATGGCACTGAGGGTATGGACCTGGGACAGCTATTAATGGACTCCTGCAGCAAGCTTGATCTCAATGTTGAAGTCGCTGCCATCCTCAATGATAGCTCCGCCGCTCTGCTCTCCCGCGCATACGTCGATCCAAAGACCCGCATGTCCCTCATTCTAGGAACAGGCACCAACATGGCGATCCATTTCCCCGTACACGAAATCGGCAAGAACAAGTTCGGTACTCGTCCCGATGGTTGGTTCGATTATGCGAAGCACGTTATTGTCAACACCGAAATGAGCATGTTCGGAGGTGGTGTCCTCCCCATGACTCGCTGGGACGATGTCCTGAACAGCACTCACCTCCGCCCCGACTACCAACCCCTCGAATACATGATTACAGGTCGTTACCTCGGAGAGATCGTCCGTTTAATCGTCGTTGAAGCCGTCGAGACCGCGTCATTATTCGGCGGCGAGCTCCCTCACTCCATGCGCGAGCCATATTCCTTCGACACCAGCATTGTCGCATTCATCGAAGAAGATTCCTCCGTCTCCATGGCCGCTTCTGCAGCTCTCCTTCAGAAAGAACACACTTTCCCCAACTACCCATCAGTCGAAGATCTTCGTTTCCTCCGTCGCGTCTGCCAATTCGTTTCTCGTCGCTCAGCCGCATACCTAGCAACCGCCATCCACAGCATGTGGTGTCTCAGCAATGAGGTCGAAAACCCCAACGGCAGCACCACTGAAACCCTTAAGGAAACCCCCGAAGTGACCGTCGTTGAGAGTGACGACTCCGACAAGAACTTGTCCATCGCATGCGACGGTACTGTCATTAACAAGTACCCCGGATTCCGCGATACATGTCAAACCTACCTTGACCAATTGGCTCAACAAAGTCATCCCTCTTCAACCTCACCAATTCGTCTCGAAGCCGCTCACGAAAGTGCCATTCTCGGCGCCGCAGTCGCTGTTGCTGTTGCTGTTGCTGAAAAGGCTGAGCAGAGGTAAACACCTGTGCAAACAAATAACCGGGATCGAATTACCTCAAAATCACTATTATTCGACCGGATTTCTACGATGCATGATCCCCGCATAAAATACTCTACCTTATTTTATCTCACCTACTCTTCCTTTCTTTCTATGTCATTTTCTTCTTACCTCATCGGTCATCGGCGTTGAGCCACATCTTCATTTCACATCTTCGCTGGGTTGTGATTCTTGCATGGGTGTGCTTCTCAAGTGGGAGTGGATATTCGTTGGAATAGAGGAATAGATCGAGCACTTATGGGTTGGATTGTACGGCAAATGGGTCATCCTGTCAACCTGTCAACTGACAGGATTAATGGCTGGCTACGATTATTCCCTCGCCACTCTCCAGTTATCCAATCCTCCCCCTCCGCTCACTCTTCTTCTTTCTACATCCTCGACCCACTCCACTTATTACTATTAGCATTTGCGAGGTGTTTTTACTGCATGGGTTTATGGTTTCCAAATTTGATTCTGTTTTTTTTCTTTTTCCTTTCCTATTCCTTATCTCTTTACTTTACGCCTGTTCCTTCGGGTTTACTCATTATCATTTCTAACTGGGTGTGGAGTATGGTATGGTCCTTGATGAAAAGGAAATGGGGTTCATTTCATGATTTTCTTTTCTTTTCTTTCTTTCTTTCCCATTTCTCATCAAGGTGGTCTCTGGTTTTGTTTGATAGGCGTGGCATTTAGTGTCTAGTAACTCATTCCTCATTCCTCATTATCTTACTACCTAATCAGCGTTGATTTACCTTATTTCAAGTCAAGTCAAGTCAAGGTGTAGAATAATCCATCCTTCTCGCACAAGCACTTACAAATGCATGAATCGGAATGTAATAGACGCCATTCTTTCTTTTGTAATACCCCTAGTATTTCGATAGTACTATATAACTACTAAGGTAGGTAGCTATTCTCAGAATCTCCAAGCAGGCCTCCTCTCCGCAAAAAGAGTATCCAATTCATCTGCAGTTTTCCCCTTCGTCTCTGGAACTTCAATCCAAATCCAAATAAAACTGAATAAACATAGACCGAACCATACAAATGCCGCCTTTCCACCGAGATTTGCTAATAGTGATAGTATTAAGGTTAGTAACAGGAACAAGGACTCGTCAACGACTCCCTTCAAACACAACATCGTGTATACGTATAAGCAGAATCTTGACTCAAGATAGTCAACGGGAAGGGGGTCTGACTCACCTTGATCAGTATTAATCAAATAAGGCGTCAAAAAACTCAATGACCAACTAAGAACAGCATTCGCAACCATCGCTAACCCCAGGGTATGAGATCTCAATTCCAATGAACTTATTTCAGAACATATACTCCAGCAAACGGCACCAATAGTCGGGGCGTGTAATCCTATAGCGAAATTCATCGTGTACGCCATGAATAGTAATGATGTTCGTGTTTTGAAACAGCCTGCTACGCCGGTACTTAGCAACAGGGCACTGTTTAGGATTGTTCCGACGAGGAGGAGTTTGCGTCTTCCTGTGAGATAAAGTATCAGTATTAGCACTTCACTTTGACCATGCCATGCATGACACTTGCTAAACAAAGGAGGGAAATGAATGGCCTGGGGTGGTTAGTACCTACCAATATAAGACATCAAAACCCAAGAAAGCACATTCCCAACAAGCGCAACTCCAAACCCCGCAACAGCAAGTTTAAAAGAAAGCTTCAAATCCAATCCGCAAATTTCCAAAAAATAAAGTGATTGAGAATACAACGCTATCCCAGCAAATTGTTGAACAAAAAACATTCCACAAGCAATCCTCGTTCGACGAAAATCACTACCTTTGAAACATCTCTTATACCCGGAATCATGCCCTCCAGAAGTACAACTAGTAGTACTCGCCCATCTCTTCTCCTTCTCAACACATCTCCTCAAAACCTCCAAATACCCCCTCGTAACAATCCACTTTTTCCTATAAAGCCGTTCTATACTAACCTCCGCATCCTTATATCGTCCCTTTCTCACAAGAAACCACGGACTCTCGGGTAGGATCGTAAGGAAACACAATATAGCGCAAGGAAAAGCCCACTGGGCCGCGAATGCAATTTTATAGGAATCCGGTGTCAATATCCCGATTCGGGTTGCTCCGATTGCCATGGCGGCTAGTTGCCCGCTGTTCATGAAGAAGTTTATTGCGGCTGTTAGTATGGGGCGAAGTGGTAAGGGTGAGATTTCTGAGGTGTAGGTTGAGGCTAGGGAGAGGAAGAAGCCTAGGGCGATGCCGTTTATCTGCGGGTTTTATGGGGTTAGTATTTGAGGCCATGATGAAAGGAAAGATAATTCAGATCAAAGTAAGTAGGGACTCGCTCACAATTTTGCCAACTAAAAGCATTCCATGTCGAGAAGCTGCATATTGAAGTCCAATACCGAGTATTGAGAGTAGACATCCAACGAGAAAGCCCGATCGTCGACCCGCTTTTTCGGAGAACCATGAACATAAAAGACTTCCTAGAACCACTAACTCAGTACCAGAATATATATATATATTTTAAGAAAAGTAAAAGTGTAAAGGACTTCACCTAAACTCATCCCAAGAAACGTCATAGCAGACCAAAGTGCATTCCACGTAGCTGGTATAAGAAACTCGCCATCATATTCATATCCGAATACCATTTTGAATCCTGGCATTGCGATTATTACTGCGTTTATTGCTTGGACCTATTAGTTAATCATATTTCAATTCCAGCAAATGAATAAATTAGAATGATTATTATGAGAGACCGGCTTACCAATATCAAACCCCCATAAAGCAGAATTCAAACAAGCACTCAACCCGAAGAAAACGACTCGAGGATTCTCTTTTGCTGACTTCCATGCTGACATTGATTTGATTTTTCCAGTGGTCTTGGTATGGATATCATTGGTATTATGTTCAATTATTAGCGATTCATGCGTGGCTGTAGTGAGTGTTTTGATTGAGGGAGGGGTCTTTTGCATTTTGCACGTTGGCAATACACTCCAAATTGCTGGATGAGATATTTTGATATGAAGACTGTTGGACATTAAAATTTTGAATGAGCGGAATAAATCAAATTTAGTGACTTTTATTCAACGAGTTTCGAAGTAACATGTCTGTACTACTTTGTGAACTTTGAGATTGAGTACTTGCCAGATCGGGAGGGATGTCATCGGATCGAGATTGGGGCTTGGAGAATGTAGAGGAAGGCTGGAAGCGATAATTATTTCGTTGTATAACGGATTACGTTTTTCGATTTAAAGTGGTAATCACTAAGAGGTACCAGTAATACTATGAAGGAAAAAAAGGAATAGATTCGCAGAGGATGTGGTGGTTCTTTGGGGCTCGTGAATACTTCAAATCATACTGTTGAAAAAGTCGAAATATCATATTAGATAGTAAAATACAGGTATCGAAGTATGCTTTTCATAGTAGATCAGAAAAAATCAAATGATCATCAAGTCCGACTAGAAATCCTTTTTCAACTTGTCCACCGGGGGCAAAATTCCCGCCTTCTCAAGCTGCTCAAATGTATCAACCAACTCATCCCAGGTATCAGCATAACCTGTCCAACCAAGTTTCCTAGCCTTACTCATACTCCCAATACAATTCCAATCTCGCCCAAGAACAAAAGTGAGGAAATCCCAAGTGGCCTTCTCCCAAGCCTTCTGATCAAGACCATACTTCTCCTGCAACTTTCCCCAAATCTGATTAACATCCTCTCGTTGCGCCCATTTCTCAGGATTGATCTGCAACCGAAGGGTAGGAGCCTCAGTCACAATAGGATCCTTCGAAAGACCCAACTGCTCAGCCTGAACACTCAGCGGGTGTTTCGAGTTTTCCATCCGTATAATCGAAGATTCAAAATCCTTAAATCCACCCGCCGAAAACATCGGATCAGGAATCTTACATCCGAACCGTTCCGCCAACTTCGGCCAAATATTCTGAAACGACTCTGTATCACCATTCGTAACGTTGAAAATCTGATTCCCAGCGCCCGCAGCCTTAGCAGACCACAAACAGAACTGTGCGTGGAGATTCGCAGATGTCCAAGTATTAAACGTAAAATAATTATCCTTGTTTCCAGGGAACGGAAGTTCAGATCCAGGCATCGCTTTACAAACAACGCAATAGAGTCCAATCGCAGTAGCCTCATTCATAAAATTACCTTTTGCGAATCCTAAAACATCTTCCGGGAGTGTACAAACCCATTCCCAATTTCCTTTTTTCGCAGCATCCGCAAGGATCCGCTGTTGCGTATAATAGAAAATAGGCGGCCAGGACGATCCCCCTGCATTATTCTGCAGTAATGGATCACTTTCGACAGATGGCTGTTTAACCCGTCCAAGATGAACACCATATTGTTTAAAGCCGCAAGTAAGAATGAATCGTTTCAGATGCTTATTTTCGCCAGTTTTGGATAGTGCTTGGAGGAAGTTTGATAACATTTTTGCATTAATTCGCTCGGTTTCGCCGGGGTCGTTACTTGGTAGGTATGCGCAGAAGTAGACGTATTCGGCAGATATGCCGGTCAATTCTTTGGCCATTTCGTCGGCATCGCCTTGTAGGTCGAGGTGGACGTGTTGGACTTTTGGGTGGTCGATTCCGGCATTGCTTCGGGAGAGACTGTAGATCTTGGTGTAGGATGGATCTTTGATGAGATGGCTCACGATGGCACTTCCGGTGATACCTGTCGTTTGATTAGTGGGTGTGACCTGGCTTGAAGAATAGTATTCTTGGTCTCTGTACCGGTGGCGCCTGTGACAATTGCTGTGGGCATTTTGGCTATTATATTCGGAGGCAAACTTGAGTGATTTATTTTTTCTCTTTTCAAGGTAAAATATTTGGAAATTGACTTAATGAGTTGTGGTTGAAACCGAGTTGATTTTCTAAAATCGATGCTATGTAGTACTATGTCTAGGTTACGTCATAGATGGATCTGCAGTGGTTAGAGACAGGCTTCCAGTATCATTCATACCCCATATATCATGCTAATGATAAGTTGAGTTATTCTAACGTGGGGTTAAAGGTATGGCAACTGGAAAAAGCCTGGCTACATTCCGATTCAATAGCAATATTTCGTTAACATATAAATCAGCATTTGAAGTATGCTCACAAGCGCATGGTATTTCCCCTGACACCATCACTTAAATAACATATTTGGTTACCAACCGTATGCACCAAGGCTCAAAGAAAAGAATCATGATTGACACAGAAATCTGGAAAGGCCGTTTGAACGTTCTAGGCTCGGATGTCGGACTTCGGATAATAATATATGCTGGGGAAGTGTACGGAGGTTACCTCATGAGACATGGACTAAAAGATTTCTATGGAGTGCAAAACTGAGTATTGCTAACACTCAGTTTTAATTAGACATTGCGTGAATTTCAGATGATGATTTGGTAATCACTATATGAAAAATCTTTAATCGTAAGCTCGAATACCCATTCAGGTAGGTGCCTCTTGACTTGTGTGTTGCCACTGTAGCAACGAGCTCAAGAGACCCACTATACATTTCTATTAACCCTCGCAAGTCGATTAGCTACACCAGTATACTTTAATAGGTGTACCTCAATCCAAACTAACCCTCAAATGTCAGTACGGCTTCCCTGCTTCCAGGCTGTTATCATTCGATTCGAGTCTCGAACAGAGCTGACAAGCGAGGCAGTGTTTCCGCCGAGAAGTCCGCCCAGCGGACCAAGACCTCCAAGATCTCGGCGCCGAGAAGTAACCCATGATTTTATCGAAATATCATTCAATCAGAATCATTTGAGAAGAAACGTGTTCTGCAGTCAGTTATAATTCGCTCCGGAGCCCATTCCAAATTCGTTCATCGTCGAGTATCGAGCTCAATCCGCCCTTGGCATCTAGCCTCGGCGACAACATCTTCCCACTACACGAGAGGAATTCTCGTGTGACGGCGAAATTCATTGACCACTCGCTATGGATCTTCCATTGCACCTTCTTGTTATGAGAATTTCATAGGCTGATACCAATAAATTGGCAGAGTAGAATTCCACTTGAAAGATATTGAGCCAAGTGACCGTGGACTTCCACCCTCGTTTAATCTTGGCGATAGAAATGGCCTCACCTTCTGCTATAAAACGAATGCTACGCATTTTCAAAATCACTATTTCGCCTCTTTAGCCAGTTCAAATCTCAAATTTTTCTTTAATTCTTTCTGACCTCGCTCGCGAGGCAGCCGCAAAAATGGTGCCGGCTATTACTGCTAAATACGATTGGATCCTAGCCATCACCACAATCGCCTTCGTTTTCAGCGCTTTCGGAAATGGAGCCAACGATGTCGCTAACTCATACGCAACCTCTGTCGCGGCCCAGACTCTGAACATGGCCACAGCTGGTGTTCTCGCAATATTCACAGAGTTCATCGGTGCTGTGGCTATGGGTGCAAGAGTCACGGATACAATCAAAAATGGCATTATCGATGTAAGCCGATTTGATGGGAAGCCTGGTGCTCTCATGCTGGCCATGGGATGTGCCGAGATTGGTAGTGCATCATGGCTGATGTTCGCCACCGGGGTTGGTTTTCCTGTATCGACAACTCAGACCATCGTTGGCGCTCTCATTGGTGTCGGCTTCGCTTCCGAGGCTTCGATTAGCTGGGCCTGGAAGAAGGGAAGTGTGTCCCAAGTGGCTGCATCCTGGGGCATTGCTCCCCTAATCGCAGCTGCTTTCTCTGCAATCATCTTCGGAACAGTCAAGTATTCCGTCCTTGAGCGACGGGATTCCTTCAAATGGGCCATGCGTCTCATTCCCCTTTACCTCGCCATGACAGGTGCCATCTTGGCTCTTTTCATTACCATCGAGGCACCGACCGCCCCTTCACTCGAGGAATTCGGAGCTGGAAAGGCAGCCGGAATTATTCTGGGTGTCTTCTTTGGTTGCTTACTCTTCGCTTACGTCTTCTTCGTCCCATACTTCAAGCGACGTCTCATCCACAATGATCCTAGAATCAGGTTTTGGCATATTCCTCTAGGGCCTCTTCTACTGAGAGAAAACCCGCCTCTCTATTTCCCAAGCAACAGGGAATCAGCGGTTACCAGCTACTACGAAGACGCATATGGCGAGGTTCGGGCAGGAGAAAAAGATGGTTCCAAGGATGAAACAACCACCAATGCCGATTCCGTGCTTCCATCACCCGAAATCACTGCCAAGTCCCAATCTGAACGACCAGATGATGACGAAGAGAAGAAGCTGGACTCATCATCCACTCCTGCAGCAAAGCCAAAGAAGAAGCACCTTGAACCGAAAGAACGATTCATCGACCCAATTAAGGACCTCTCCTGGACGAATCCCAAGCGATACTGGGGATATACCAAGTGGTTGCTTCTGCAAGGAGTTACAAGGGACGTGGTTACCCACGATTCCCCTGCTCTTCGTGCAATCCACGCTCGGGCACATCGATATGATGATCGAGTGGAGCATCTCTGGACATACTGCCAAGTTGTATCGGCCATGATGATGTCAATTGCACATGGTTCGAACGATGTTGCCAACGCCGTTGGGCCCTGGGCATCTGTTTATAGTACGTTCCACGCTGGTGCTGTGGAAACTGAGGCGCCAACACCTGTTTGGTTCCTTGTTGTAGCCGGTCTACTTTTGGGTCTGGGCTTCTGGTTCTATGGCTACAACATCGTTCGCGCGCTTGGAAACAAGATTACACAGATGTCGCCTACTCGTGGATTCAGCGTTGAGCTTGGCGCGGCTATCACCGTTCTTTTGGCTTCGCGGCTTGGTCTTCCAGTTTCTACTACTCAGTGTCTTACTGGGGCTGCTATGGGTGTGGCTTTGATGAATTACGATCTTGGCGCTGTGAACTGGAGGCAATTGGGCTTTATTTTTGGGGGCTGGGTCCTTACTCTTCCTTGCGCGGGACTTATCTCTGGATTAATTTGCTTGATGGCTTTGAACTCACCACATTTGTAGTATATCACCCAGTTGCAAGATTTAATTGATATCTCTCTCCTACTTCCCCAGTTCTACCGCGGCTTTGAAAACAGGCACACGTGTACTGGGTATAATAGCCTTGATTTATATGGAAACGTCAAGCTCTTAAATTACTGAATAAATTCGACGCTAGGTAGCGTCGAATTTATCTCTGCACCTGAGACATCATCATTGTATGGATTCAGATTACTAGTCTCTATTTATCTAAACATTTTAGATAATAGTATCAACTCAAAAGCCATGCTAGGTAGCAGCATGGCGAAAAAAACTGGTTTTTGATATTTCAAATATGGATAGGTTAGATACGCGACTTGACTCAAGTATGTTTCCTTTTCTTCGTCCCTACCTCCTAACTGGAGGCAGGGACGAAGAGAAAGAAACATACAACGGCAACTCAAGTAGTATTCAACATATCCATATCTTCGAAAGAGTCAACTACGTTTCTGTTTTCAAACAGAAATGTAGTAAGATGTAGTGGGAGACCTATCATTGAAATTAGACAACATTTTCCTAGTATCGCCTCCTAGTAAAGCGATAGGGTGATAGCAAATGTGACAGGGGTCCTATGCAAGCAGTTGCTGTCGTATGATTTTTTTTTCTTCAGCCCTACCTCCTGAGTCGAGGCAGGGCAGAAGACAAAAAATCATACTACGGCAACTCAAATAGTATTCAACATATCCATATCTTCGGAAGAGTCAACTCGCTAAGTTCTACTGGCAATCCACCATATCAGAAAATCATACTTGTCAGTATGTTTTCCTCTATCGCTTTTAATTGAATCTTCCCCTCCGAACTATCGAAGAAGTGCGATGCTACCATAGTATCACACTTCTTTTCTGCCTTGCCTCCATGTTCACACAGGTCATGCTAGAAGAAAATGTTCAACGTTTTCTTCCATCAGCTTGAGGAGTTTGCAGGCTCCGTCATCAGCTTTGTAATAATATCGCGATAGTTGTTCAACACAAGTAAGGGCTATTCAATATTTGAAAATAAACCCGTTCTGCCGATTGAATTCTCCGAGATGCTACATACATATTTGCAGGGCTTAGAAGGAATTCAATGTGCGCCAGTGCTAGCATCTCTTCGTTCACAGGATCTGTCCCTGACTTCGCATCGGAAGCCACCATCGTATTTATATTCGAGTCCTCGAATATCAATCAAAGACGACAGATGAGGGGTGGCCATCATCTGTTCTACGGTAGAACTGAAACGTGGTAGGTTAAAAGAACTTCAAAGAAATATCTCGAAAGTCGTTTGGTTATGGAGGCACCGCTGTCGATGTGGAATCCCGAAGATTTCCGAAATCTACTACCAGGCAGACGGTGGCTTCAAAGAAATTCTTTGAGAAAGAGAGCGAACATGAAGTATGAAAGAAAAATTGCCGAGCCTAACCGCAAATATCTTACGTTCAACAAGCCAAACTAGTAAAGCCTCCCCCCCCCGAAAGCCATCGCCGAGGCCAGACCCGAAGCCAGGCTCGGGCGGATTCCCGAATCCTCCGTCGTCAAAGAAAACCCCGAATAGTTTCCGAATATTCAATCACGAGATCATTGGAATAAAATTAGCTAACTATAGTGATACAAATCGATCTGTATGAGGAGAAAAACGGAAAGTATGGCGCGCGCCATATTCGGGCTAAAAAGACTCGCGGACAAGTGCCGATGGACTGGGAAAGCCGAGCCCGGCGCGGCATAGGACCAATTTCTGCTTCAGGCCGCTAGAAAACGCCGAAGCCAAGCTTTGGAAGTCTACTGGGAGAGAAAACCACGATAGTGTGAGTGGGTCTGGAAAGAACTAAGGCAGACGGAATTTTAGCATGCATCTGAGTTGTTCTGGAATGTTGTAGCGATGGCTAGATCGACAGTTGCTTTTTTATCAGTCCTACACTACCAAGTAGGTGTCAGATAGGGCGAACCTTAGGAGATGCATATTGGAATCAAGGGATAGTTTCACAGATTATTGGAAGGCCTATCTAGTACTACATACTACTAAATACTAATTTGATCCTTCAGCCTTGACCACCCGGGCACTTTTTGGTTTGTGCATTTCTAGTTCGCTCACCGAAGTCCGGGGACTCCAGACTTCAAACTCAAATAATATCCGGGGGCAAGTTGTGGGCGAATGTGATTTGTGGGTCTTCTCCAAATAACGCCCCCAATATGACCACCTCCTTACTGCGGACTCCATACAGGCCTTCCCTTTCAAAGTTGGTGAATTCGCTCACTGAGCGTGGCACGCACCTTGCTTGCCCTACCGGCTAAACAGGTGGTTCACCATGCGCAGCCAAGGTCGTCCAAGATCCCACGTGTGGCCCACGTGTAACAACAGTCATAAACTAACTATAGAACTGATAGTCAGTTAGAGGCATATATGAACCGAGCCTGTATCTACATTTGATAATCTCATAGAATCCTATATTGAGCCTATTCTAGCTTATTGGAGCTCGGAACCATCAGATGCAGGTGGGTTAATCAGACCATGCAAAAAGCAAATGCTTCCCGGGCGTTGCTGACTCGAATCCTGACAAGGATACCGTAGCATACAAACCTGGACTAGATCAGCGGTGTGTCAGTGGCGTGCCTCACCTTCTGACCCCACCGATTCAACTAATTCTCGGGCTTTGCCGAGGGCTTTCGCCATCTCATACCCGAACGTCTTGCGGAACTCATCTTAACCGCCCCCAATTGTCAGATGTGCATGACTAGCATGTTGCCCCACGGCTGGAGATGGCTTGTTATGCCCGATGACTGACCAGGCGACCAAAAAGACTAAGGATTTGCAGGCCTTGGCCTGTTAAACAATTGGCCGATGGGTCCGTCTCCCCGCTTCAATGCTTACGCTTCGAGCCTGTAAAGTGGGTCGAACAGGGACTCAGTCCTGCGCAATAATACGACGCTTTTCCAAACTGTCCATCTCTAGCTGTCATTGATCTGTTGCATCAGACCATCGTTCCCGATGCATTTGCAGGATGTGATTTTCAGTTGCCCGACAATATGATCTACCAACTCTTTCAAGCCATCAAGCCATCAAGCCACCAAGCCACTAAACCCTCACTTATCAGGGACCAAGTAGAAAGTAAGAAATGTATAGACTTTACCCCACGACTCCCGCTAGGATCCCGCCCCAAGGATCTTAGGCTGTTACGCCCAGCGTCTGTGCAGCAATTGGAAAGGCAGCCAAGGGGGCTGAGACCCGCCAAGTGTTGCTTTCGGCTTGACCGGCCTTGATGCCGAGCAAGCTCGATAACGTTATATGTGGGATGCAGGTGCCAATTTGTTTTCCCCACGGGGATTTCCTTCAGATGTTTCTTTGACCCACAGGTGACTGACTCCCAGCCATAATAAGATCTGGTTGATTTCTTTCACTTCTCCCCTTTGTCACCTCTAATTTCCCACATCAAAGCCACATCTTCACCATCAAGATGAGCGAGAAAAAGCTCACCGAGGAGCCAACCCAGGAGATCGCGCAAGAGGAACATGCAGGCGAGAAAAGAAATATCAGCATGAGCGAGGCTACTACCCCTCGTCTAGCTTCTGGCATCAACATTATCGAGAACCCCCTGACTGTGAGTTTTTTTAATAATTAGCTCCCAGCTTTGAAAATGACAAAGAAACTAACTTCTTTTTTCCCCTCAAAAGCGCGTTTCTCGAGAACAGGCCGCGCTTGAGGCTCGCCAGTTCGCCGAGACACATGGCATGGCCGAGGATGCCGATCTATTCGCACGAGCTGCTCAAGTCGCTCGTGCGCCCAAGGCCTTCGAAGAGCTCACCGACCTTCACGAAGACGAGCAAGCTGCACTTGCGTACGAACGAGATCATAAATGGCACGGCCCCTGGATGCTCTGGTACTCCATCGGCCTGTGTGCTATTGGTGCGGCTACTCAAGGATGGGATCAGACTGGAGCCAACGGAGCCAATTTGTCTTTCCCTGAGGAGTTCGGTCTTACGGGAAAAGGTCATGATGAGTGGATTGTTGGATTGATCAATTCTATCATTTTCTTGACAGCCGGTCTTATGTGAGTGGTTGCCAGAATTCAAACATTCTGCTAAGTCCTTTTTTTTTTTTTTTCGGAAACTGATTGTCTTCATAGTGGTGCGTTTATTGTCGACCCTATGAATCATTACCTGGGTCGACGAGGTGAGATTTTCGTTACTGCGTTATGTCTGACTGCAACGCCGATTGGTTCTGGGTTCGCGAGAAATTGGCACGACTTGTTCATTTGTCGATTCATCATGGGAATTGGAATTGGCGCAAAGAACGCGACTGTCCCTATTTACTCTGCTGAAATGGCACCTGCCCGTGTCCGTGGTGCCCTCGTTATGTTCTGGCAGTTGTGGGTTGTGGCTGGTATGTTATACAAATCTGCGTTCTCTGGTTTCGCCATTCAGCCGCTGACTATAATTATCAACAGGTATCTTCCTCGGATTCTGTGCGAACGTTATTGTCAAGGACACTGGTGACATTGCTTGGCGTCTTCAGCTCGGCTCGGCCTTTATCCCCTCGTTTGTCCTCGGTTGTGGAATCTACTTCTGCCCCGAATCGCCCCGTTGGCTCATGAAGCATGGCAGATATGCCGAGGCATTCAAGTCCATGCTGCGCCTTCGAGCTCACCCTATTATCGGAGCTAGAGATTTCTACTACTCTTACATCATTTATGAGGAGGAGCTGAAGGAAGCTCGTGGAGCCGGCTACTTTGCTCGTATGCGCGATATCTTTGCCGTGCCACGAATTAGACGTGCGAACTATGGTGCCTCGACTGTCATGATTGCTCAGCAGATGTGTGGTATCAACAGTGAGTTATCCTTGATTCTTTGAAAAAGCTGCATCTAACATCTAGTAGTTATTTCGTTCTTCAGTTCATCTATCTTCTCGAAAGCTGGTTATGATGATACACAGGCTTTGTATGCGTCTCTTGGATACGGTGCCGTGCAGGTCGTATCTACGATCCCTACTCTGTTCCTTATTGATACCAAAGGCCGACGAACTTTGACTCTGATTGTAAGTCTACTCACTCTCAAAACTCGAGATTAATTCACATACTAATATCAACATCACAGACTTTCCCCCTAATGTGTATCTTCCTACTGGCTGCTGGTCTGTCTATTTTGAACAAGGCTAGCCAGCCTTCGTTGCACGTTGCTCCAGTTGTCATGTATGTCCTGAGCGTCGATGATTGACCAAGCAGATAACTAATTCTTCTGAATAGCTTCGTCTATCTGTTCACCATCTGCTATTCGCTGGGAGAAGGTCCAGTGGCGTTCCAGTACTCTGCCGAGGTATTCCCCACTATTCAGCGTGAGCAAGGCATGGCCTGGGCTGTGTGCATCAACAACACATTCGGTAGGTCTTCAAAATTTCGATCCGACTTCCGTGCTCTGACTAACACTCGATAGCTGGTCTTCTGGGCCTAACCTGGTTCCGAATGGAATCCGTCATGACTCAAACAGGAGCTTGTAAGTAGTCATTTAGAGATGCTCATTTTGGTCAATCTCAATCTCTAACAAAATTTCAAGTCGGATTCTACGCCGGACTCAACCTTATCGCCTGGGGAATGATATTCTGCTTCGTTCGAGAGACCAAGCAACTGACTCTGGAAGAATTGGACCGTGAGTGAACCCAATAAGATTACCCGATACGAATGAATCAAGTCTCATCTAACTTATCCCTGCAACAGAGGTCTTCTCCGTCCCAACGAAGGATTTCATTCATCACGAATTGACCGTCTGGCTGCCATGGTTCATCAAGCGACACATTTTCCGCAAAAATATCCCCAAGCCAGCGCCCATTATCGCTACGGCTGATGAGGCCAAGCATGCCACTGCGTAATCGGAATAACCTTCCCAATGACTTGTTAAGATGTTTTGAAACAGATTGGTTGGAATGTGCTATGCGCTATGCGCTTTAATGATATTCTTTAAGCAGATTTTATGCCTGATGGAACTTGAAGTTTTCTTACTACGAAGTTCATTTTTTTTTTTTGCTCCGATGTAACTGAATAGTACTACTAATTGAAACTTAAGTCCCCGTTGACATGTAGATTATCCCAAATATGGAGTTAGTTTTATTACTATCAATTCAGGGTCACATCTCAGCCCAATAACCTCGTATAGATGCTTTACCAATATCACGATCTGACAGCCGAAACTTTTCATCCAATCTCTCAGTCAATCTACCATGTGTAAAATAGAAGTCAACAAGAACTATGAAAAGAAATAATAGAAATAAACACGAGCATTCTACACGAATAAAATAGAAGCATCTCCCCTAGACACTGTTTGCGTAGCATTCCATCCACAAATACGAAAGATCAACACGCACTAGAGCCTCAACTGTACAAAAGTTATTTTTAGCCCACGATCCCGCATCCACAGACTTCACCCTGCAGGAACGCAAGAAATACGAAGCTTTGCCCAGGAAAGAGTTCACCAAGCATCTTGTGTATTCTTGGGAATACTTGGCCAAATCACCACGTTTAACAGGACAACCAGGGCTAGCCCTGTCCGTCAACACATGATGTTTGCTAAAATTGACACAGCTGGAATACGAAATTTGGCCCCGACGATCAATCAGCTAGGCGGTCTAATTTTGGGGATCGTGGGATTTTCTCGTGAGCTTTACGGAGTAACTATTGTCAGATACGAGATATGGGGTCTGCTCGTGAATTGATTCTATTCTTGAATAGGGGTTGTTGGATCGTGTAGTACATCTTTGTATTGGGGAAGAAGTATAAAAGGTCGTTCATTTCTGTACAAGATCATCATCACAACAACTCTTCCAGCCTTCTTTAATCAGAATAACAGCAATCATTCATCAAACAGCATCTCACACTTTTAAAACACCTTCCAGGTCATCGCCATGCTTTTCACCTCGATCATCGTGGCCGCGATGGCAGCTCTACCATCAGTCAGCGCCTACCCCATCACCGGCGATACCGTAAACTGTCGCTCCGGCCCCGGAACAAGCTACGACGTCGTGAAAAGCTACAAGCGCGATGAAGATGTCAAAATCGTCTGTCAAGCCTCCGGCACCGACGTCAAGGGTGACAAACTCTGGGACAAAACCTCCGATGGCTGCTATGTAACCGATTACTATGTCAAAACCGGTAGCACCAGCTATGTCACCGACAAATGCGACAAAAATGGCGGGGGCGGCGGCGGTGACAGCGGTGGTGGTAGCAGTGGAGGTGGAAGCGGCAAAGGAGACGGAGGTTCCATCGTCTCGGCCGCAGAGAAAGAAAAGGGTCTCCCCTACGTCTGGGGTGGAGGCAATTATAACGGACCAACGGGTGGAGGATTCGATTGTTCAGGTCTGACTCAGTATGCGCTTTATCAATCTTTGCATAAGAAGATTCCCCGCACGGCGCAGACTCAGTATGATGCTACTAGCATTGGAAAGAGGGTTCCGAGATCGCAGGCTAAGGAGGGTGATTTGCTTTTCTGGGCTAATGGTGGAAACTGCAAGTCGGGCGTTTCGCATGTCGGCATTTATATTAAGAAGGATCTTATGATCAATGCTGCGCATACGGGGACTCCGGTTCGGGAACAGTCTATTTGGACTTCGTATGGTGGGGAGAAGATTTGTGATTATGTTATGAGGTATGATATCTCCATTCTTTCAGGAGTTGATGGATATATGCTGACTTGTGCAGATTCTGGTAGATTGTTCCGAGATGTTGAGAGGACGAGGGTGAGGGCGAAGGTGTCGAGAATGAGCTCTGTTCCTTTGTTATATTTATCTTCAATATTGAGTTCGTTGAATAGATCGATGATGTTTCTTTCGCAGTTGCCAAGTTTGTAGTTGGAGATATGCCGCGCCCATAATAGAAGGTGGTCGACGTAGAGCACCCACCGAAGTGACCAGTAGACGGTATGGATTTTCTGTATGCACTACGTCGGAGGTTGGCTACCTTCCAGGCGTCGCACCAGGGATGTATGGTGCTGTCCATATCCATCGGACAGGCGTGGGGGAGTATCTTTGATATCGTCGCGCAAAGCGGGCCAGCCAGTCGACGGGACGAGAGGAGAACGAGTCCAGAGCAAATCATGTCGGCCAGCGACACTCAATGCAGAAATGCAAACTCACTCCTTACACAAATCCTCAAGTAACCCAAGCATCCTCTTCCTCAGCTGCAGAAGTTCCGAACTAGTAATCTTGCCCTCAGTCTGAGTCTGATCATCTTTCTCAGAATCCTGCACCACCAAACTCTGCTTCAAAGCAAAGAAAGGAATATCCAACCCTCTAAGTTCAGACATAAGTGCATCAGCCATTTGCGCAGAGGCTTTATAAACTTTAGTGTCGTAATTTACTAGTTCGGCTTTATCTTCTTCGATTGTCTATTAATGAGGGTTGTTAATTGGGTGGTCATGATTGGTAGATGTGGGCGAGTACTGGAGGTGGGACTGGGGCTGGGACTGCCACAAGGAGATCGCTCATACCGATATGGCTTTTTCGTCGACAGGGGCACCGATAGATCGTCTAAAAAGATGATAGGATTAGCGAACAAGGGTTTGTTTGTGAAAGCAGCAGCTGTATACTTACAAAACAGCATCAAGCTCTTTCTTCTTATCCCCGCGAGATTGTTGTCGTGAAACTAACGCTTCGCGACTTTTCCACCATTGTCGTTCGTGATTATGTTGACTTCGGATTAGACCACGGATGCGGAGTTGGGTTTCTTCATTTTGGCCGACGGTGCGCATTACATGGCGGAGAGCGGCGGGCCAAGTTGTGATGGAGGATGCGGTGGAGGTGGGTGCTGAAGGCGGTGGTTTGGGTTGACTGGAATGTGGACGTGGGGGTTCTTTTGGATGTGATGGTGCTTGCGACTGTCTTTGTGGTGGTGTTTCTGTTCGAGTAGGAGGTGTTGGAGGGGGTTGAGCTGTATTATATTGGGATGCTAGACCGGAGAGCGTCTTCAGTACTGAGTCTAGGTCGGAGCTATTGTAGTTGTCCATGGATGAAAGGGAGAGAGAGAGAGAGAGAGGTCGTGTCAGTTTAAACAATAATCATAAGCAACTGCATCAAGATAAAATATATGCAACAGGAATATTCTCTCAAGGGCTGAGAGTGTCAAGTGAAGTGTTAAGTGATAAGTGGTTGTAGTTTGTCTGGGGAATCAATTGAAGCTCCCCGAAAGTCTTGGCACTCCCGAAAATTTGCCCTTCAATCGAACTCGCCGCCAACTTCACATCCCACCGACCTCCCTTCCCTCCCAACATTCGCTGCTCCAAACGCTCTTCGAGCAAACCAACGCGCATTACACCCCCGTTTATTCAATCCAGAATCAATATTACTCTCACCTGCCCTCACTCCACCTTGTTAGGGGAGGTAATCACCCATCAGACCACCCGCCAACATGTCCCGATCAGCCGCGGACGCAACGCGCTTCACAGCAACAGGGCCCTACGCAAATTCGAAGCCCAACAACGCGCCTTACGAATTGCCAAACTTCATGCAGAAAGATAGTGCTTCCAACAAGTCCGCAGGTCACGGTCAGTCCCCGCAGCGCGGTCCGGATGGTCAGGTTGAGACGCCGAAGCAGAAGGTTGAACGACTGCGTGCTCAGGCTCGGGCTGCTCGGATCGCGCAGTCTTCTTCGGGCTCGGATCGGTTAATTGAATTTGGTCGGAGGTTTGCCAATAAGGCGCACAAGGGAATGGTTTATTCTTTGATTGTTGCTTCGGGTATGTGATACGCGGAGGTAACGGATGTGATGTATGGCAGACATGACACTCTCAAGTCTGCCTTGATCTACGATCCGCTCTGATCTACTCTACCTACTTCCGAGCTCGACTAACTCGCTGGAACAGGTGTTTGCGGTGTCCTCACAGTCTACTCAATGGTCTCATTGACCATGTATAACCGTCGTCAACGCACCCTCTGGATCGAAAAAGAACTCGCAGTCCTCAACGCCGCCCGAATCGCCCAAGCCAACGGCTCCGCAACCGAGGAACAACTCGAACTGATCCGAAAGGAAGATATTGCCGAGATCGTTAAACAAAAGCGTGCGGAGGAGAAGGCCCAAAAGCCATGGGCCAAGGCAAAGCGATTCCTCTTCGATAAAATGAATATGGAAGATACCGCCGCACAGGCAGCACCGTCATCAGCATCTTCGGATGTCGAGGCCATGCAGCCCGGTGTTTGGGATGCTCTTCAAGCGAAGCAGGCTGCTGATGCCGCTGTTGCGAAGACCAATTCTCCAATGCCGGGTCAGTTGGATGTAATGGCCGAGAACGCTGAACGAGCTGCGAAAGATACGACGCGCAGTTGGACTAACCGGTTGACCTTTGGTTGGGTGCGGTAGATGAAATGGTTCGATTGGAAGATCTGGCTGGTATCGGCATTCCATTATAATATTTTTTGTCGCCCATCGAGGCTTGCCGATCGGTACCATCCCAGACTTCTCCAATCGCATCTCATTTCTATTTCTATTCCACCGTCATCCGAGTCCTTGAATATTCTTGCATGGCATGTTACGAGCTCCCTCGCAGCGTGCTTTTATCGTGACAGGGGGGTTCCGGCGTTGCATTGTTTTGAGTGTTGTTGATTTCCTAGTTTTCCACCTTCTCTTTCCTTCCAATCTGTGTTCCTATCTGATTCAGGTGTTCGATTTGACCTTACCTTTCTAAGGCACGTCCAAAAGAAAAGGAAGAACAACCGTGTATATTGTGTACAGTACATAGAAAAAAATCCTGCTCTTCTCCACCAGTCGGTCCTGTCCAACAAAACAACACCCTCACAACCAGTGAAAGTCTCCACCAGTAATACACTTCAGTATGTAAATAAATAGGTAATGCTACGCTCCATCCAATAAATATTCCCCTTGAAAATACTAAATACAGTAAAAACCAGGGCAAAACGGTCCTCCCTCAGTCCCACCGCTAATCCCAACCGGGTTGCCCGAATCCAAGTTTGGCAAAACCCACCGGCAGAGCGCTTTGCCCTCGCCCTCGCCCTCCCAGCCAGCCCATCAGCCATCACCCCCCATGCGCCCCAGTGGAGAAGAAAGTCATTTGTAGATCCTGTGGAAACTTTGAGTCTTGGATCTGGAAGCTGTGACTTTATTTCTTGTTTTGGTGGGTCCGGGGTAAGTATACATATTTGATCAACGCGGGGTATAAGTACTTACAGCTGGGTGGAAGCAGGATGACTACTTGGAAGTCAGAGTTTGTCCTCGTACTTTCAGCACTGCTACTGTACCGTACAGTATACGTGCCATGTGACATGGCATACGTGGTAGAAAATAAGTTTACAGGTAGATAGATATGACAGAGTACTGATAACAAGCACCATTTTATTGGGAACTATTTGAATAAAAACAAACGCTGCACTTCGATGACGGGCATGAAAAGAAAAACTAGGTATCTATATCAAACCCACATTCAAGTTGATCCCATACAAAACGATTAAAAAAGACACAGAAAAATAAAAATAACAATTTAAGTCTCTCCAAGAAAATCCCGAGCGAATCAAATCAGAGTCAATCACAAACTAAAGTACCGCTTGCACAGCACCCACTTAGTGAGTACCATTAGCACCATTTTGCTTCGACTTCAGAACCTCGCGACGAGCACGAACACCATCAGCCAAATCATTCAAAGTATCAACAGTCATCTCCCAATTGATACAAGCATCAGTAATAGAAACACCCTTCAACAAATGCGAAGGTCCCTCAGGAGGAACCTTCTGGTTACCCTCATAAATATTGGACTCAATCATAACACCAATGATACCAGTCTCACCCTCACGAAGTTGATCCGAGACCTCCTTAGCAACAAGCGGCTGATTAAGATGATTCTTCTTCGAATTTCCATGCGAGCAATCAATCATGAGAACCTCACGCTGCTTCTTGGCACGGAGTGCTTCACGTGCAATTCGGATATTGTCCCGATCATAGTTCGTCCCCTTATTACCACCGCGCAGAATAACGAATCCATGCTCGTTACCTGCTGTCTTGGTAATAGCAGCAAGACCCTGTTTCGTGACACCGAGGAATCGGTGAGGGTGAGCAGCAGCACCGATCGCATCAATTGCAACGGTCAGATTTCCATCAGTACCGTTCTTGTAACCGATCGGGAAAGAAAGACCCGAAGCAAGTTCACGGTGAAGTTGGGACTCAGTTGTTCGGGCACCGATCGCACCGAGGGAAATCAAATCAGCCATGTACTGGGGAGAAATAGTGTCTAGCATTTCACTAGCGATAGGGAGACCGGTGCTTGTAAGATCGACGTAGAGTTTACGAGAAACGCGGAGACCCTTGTTGATGTTGTAGGATTCGTCGATATCGGGATCATTGATTAGACCCTTCCAGCCGACGGTTGTGCGGGGCTTCTCGAGGTAAGCGCGCATGATGATGCAGAGGTCTTTGGAGAGTTTTGTGGAGAGTTCTTTTAGGCGGCGGGCGTATTCGAGGGCCGTGTCGGGATCGTGAATTGAGCAGGGGCCGACGACGACGAGGAGACGGTCGTCGCGTTGCTCGATGATTTCGACGGCTTCATTTCGGCCTTGTCGGACGGCTTTGATGGCGCGGTCGGGCTGGGAGAAGTGTTAGTGAGGATTTTGCAATTGTGGAAGTGTGCCACCAGTGGTGATGGTGGCATGGCGGGGGAGGGAAAAAATGACTCACGGCGGGGATCTCAGTTTGGAGGAACTGAGGCTGGAGGAGAGGGTCGTATCCGAGGACTATGTGAATTAGTATAATTCGAAGAGACAATTAAAAAAAGAAGTAAATAGTGTAGTAATAGAGTAGAGTGCTACTCTACTGGGAGGTGGGAATTGGAGGTGTGGATGTGTCAATTGGAATGCGACACTTACCACGAGTGTCCTCGTTGACTTCAGTAGTGTTGACAAGAGGCATTGCAATAAACAAAGAGTAAGTAGGGAAAGGATGAAGAGTCAGAGGAAGAGGAGAAGAAGAGCAGACAAGAAGAGAAGAAGAATGAGTCAACCGGTGAGGGAAATAGCAATTCTTAAAGAAGAAAAGAAAAGAAAAGAAGAATATTCGCAGATGCGCAGAGGCAAAGTGGATCAGTGGGCACTTTAGGTACACTTAGGTACATGGACAGCATGCACTACCACTTTAGTATTTAGTATTTAGTATTATTTAATTATTATTATTATTCTATTTTATATTTATATTTTATAAAAATAATATAATATATCATATACCTGGATATTCAGTGGTGAATTGCTGAATATTTGATAGATCGCCTGCAGCATTCGGCACTATTGAGTCAGATCCCTCGGGGTTGCTGGGCCAATCAGAATGAAGGTAATGTGTGTACAGTATTAATGTCATTACAGAGTATGTATGGAATAGTACTAAGTATTTACTATTTTATTTACTATTTAGTATATACTAAATACTAATTGTAATATTTCATCTGTGACTGTACAGACATACTAGTGGCCAGTGTCTCAAGTGACTAGTTACTCTAGTTGCTGCGTGTGTCACCGTCCAGCTGAGATCAGATCAGCCATCTGCACAAACTCGGAGCATTTAGACTACACCAGAGAGGAGTGCTGAGAGAATACGGAGAAGTCCGAGTGTTCAGCTTGGTTGAACTATTAAATATACTCTAATTAGTCTGTACTAACAGTTAGCAGAGTACGGAGTATATGAATTGACTTAGTTAAATGTTAATACCTACTCTACTCTACCTATAGTTAATTATAGTTGGTTAGTGCTGGCTGTCCGGCCTCGGCCCTCATCTCCAACCTCCTTCCTCTCCTCCACCTCCACTCACTCCTCCCTTGCTTCTCTACTTCAAGAGATGGCTCATCTCGAACTCTCCCTGTCCCTCCTCCACTCCCACATCCATCATGTTCCACTCCCTCAAGCGATCCCGCGAAGAAGACTCTGAGCCACCCCTTGACCCTAAGGTACGTTCCATCCAATGCGCATCTCCATTTGGCCTGCGCGCGCCATCGCGACACTTCAGATCCTCCACTGTCCACATCCACACTCACACCTCACACCCACTACCTCTGCCACCTCTGCCACCCATCTCACCTGCAGATTACTCACATTATTCATCATCACAGAAATTCCGATCGTGGCAACCTACTCCCAATTCCTCTTTCCTCCCCGAACCAACCGATCTCGATCAATCCCTTCGATTTCGCGCCCCGACCCTAACCCCCATCGATTCCTCCGATGACGAAGACTCTCAAAAGAGCATCAAACATGGTTTTCACCCAAGTACCACAATTACCACCAGTACCACAACACAACTGGCCCACCCTCGACCCTCAAACCTCCATCTCAACTTAACCTCCAATCCACACCCAGCAAGACTCCTCTTGTCTGGCGATGACCTCTCCCCATGGCAACAAGCCCACGTGCAAGGCTACAGCCACAATTCACCAATTCCTCAAGCTCTGATCAACAATTCTCTCGATATCAATGAATCAGCCCTCACGGCCCCGGGCTTCGGTCACGATGACTACGAGTCAACACCAATCCTGACTCCCAATCCCAATCACGCTGTCGCTCCATCTACATCGCTAGCGTACCCCCAATTCCATTCCCAATTCCAATCAGATACCCAAATGGAAGACATAACCCCCTCCACAAAAGATCTCCCCGCAATCAGACTCCCCAGCCCCGTCAGCGACACCGACATGGCAATGGCAGACCCCGTATCCGACCACGAACCAGAACCAGAAACTCAACCAGGATACCCCTACCGTATCCCAACGCCAGGTCTTGACTACGGAAACGTGTCGCCACAACCAGGAGCAGCACACCCCATGTCGCGTAGTGCGTCGAAGAATTCTACTACTTCGACACATACACCTACGCCGACACCATGTCCTGTTCCGCATCGTCGATCAGCGCTGGTGATGGGGTATCGTGCTGATTGTGATAAATGTCGCTGTAAGGTTCCGGGTCATTATAGTCATATTATTGAGCGGGCTTGTTAGGTGGCATTGAGCAATACCTGTTTCTGCTTCTGCTTCTGCTTCTGCTTCTGCACGAATCCCACTTCACGCCCTCGATATTACGTTTTCTTTGTCTTTTCCTTTCACTCTCCTGTTTGCATTTATTATCCCATCTTACTCTGCTGTGATGTACCATGTCATTCCTCACTATTTCTTTCTGCATTGGCGTCATCGGTAATACCAAATACCATGGACTGGAAGGAGTTCTCTTTTCAAGGCGCTGAACTAACTTTTTACTTTTTACTTTTCATGTGGGAATGGGCTGATATCATTATGTTTCTTTTTCTTATTCGTTTTTCATCTTATGTTTGTCTGCGTCTTATTCTTGTTCTTGTTCTCTTCATTTTATTTGTTCTAGCATTCTAGCATTTCTTCACAGCCTCGTATACCTGCATTAACAAATCAATTTACAATAATATAATATTCATTGCCCCTACAAACACCTCATCCATCCCATCCCATCCAATCTAAAAAGCTCCCTCGATACGAGTAATACATATTACATTAAACCCATTTATCGCAAGATGCAAACACCCTCCACCCCGACTCCCAATCCACTCCAATCCTCCCCTTCCATCGTATTGCTGCTTCTACTTCTGCTACTAGAAGTACTTCTATTCTTACTTTACTCAAAGTACTACTTTACCTACCTAGGTACTCCGATCTCCGACAAACCCACCATGACGAGATCATCTGCATAAGTCGAGCAACGGCAACGACCGGAGATTTTACCTCGCCTCGGTCTCGTCTTACTACGTTACCTTAAGCGGGTGGAATTGCAATGCGGGGTCTATGCCATGGGATTTGGTGAATTGTTCCGGATGTCAGAGGATAGAATGGAGAGTCAGAGTTTAACATGAAGATGATTCCGAAGGGTTGTGTGGTTGAATACGAGGTTTTTTTACATACTAGGTAAGAAGTTGGTGTACCTACACCATTGGGTGGGTTGTTGGGTTTCATGAACTTGGGTTATGGTGGTCAGTTGTAAGTTTAGAACTCGTTTGGAAAGTAAAGTACCTACTTTAATTTCCATTTCCATTCTTCTATTTCTAGTGTAAGGCTATTACTAACAGTCTACCCTATCAGAATAGGATAGACCTACGAAGAAATTATCTTTGTAGTGGTGATGGCACATTCTAACTTAGAATACTATTAGAAGAAAGAGTCTTACTAAGACTCAAAGTCATAGTTACTTTATAACTTAGTACATTAGTACTTCTGTAAATTCGTATGCGGAGCCGTGGTAGCGGACTTCATAAGTACTTACTTAGTAGTACTTCCAAGTAGGTTAGTAAGTCCGCTCTCCCAGCCCCGCATACAAATTTATAAAGTAGTTCTCAGGGAGATAAAGATACATACATTATGTACCACTCGCTCGAAGTCTAGTGGGCTTTGCAATTTGAGGGAGAAAGATAGGGTATGGCATTATGCAATGTCATATACTAACTAGTACCTACTTGTGGTAGTAGCAGTGGTCCAAGACTCTAAGTCATACTTTTAAAACTTAGTCCTACTTCTGTAAATCCGTATAAGGTGTTAATTGCTCTGTACTTACTTGGTAAGTACAGGGCAACTGACAGCCTATACAGATCTATAAAGTAGCGCTCAAAGAGATACATCATGTATTATCTCAAGACCACTTTCTTCAGTCCAGCAAAATGCGCCTAGGCCTAGGATGGGACAGAGGTGTAAGAGAAGTTTTCTTCACATTCGCCAAAGTGCAAGAGCAATACTCACTTTCTTGAATACACCTTATCCCAGGAGCATTCTACTGCCAGTAGTGTTGCCAGTGGTGGCAATGGGGATGGCAATGGCAATGGCAATAGAAACGGAGATATTCAGCTATGGAGCGTCCATCTTGTCTCATGCCCAGACGGTCTGCAGATTGTTGGGAGGGGAATCACCTCCGAGGATGGACGACTTCAAGTTGACAGATACTATCTATAGTATAGAGAGTCTCTATACTATAGATAGTATCTGTCAACTTGAAGTCGTCCATTCACCAGCTCTCCAGGCGTAGCAAGAGACTTGACCAGGCCCGTGAGTATATTAACTTGATCCAAGATGGTTAATGAAATTCGATTTGTGTGAGTGGTCGGTTCGTGCACCCAGATGCGGATTGAACGAGCCAACCATTCACCCAGATCGAATTCCAGTAACCTGAGTCAAGTGAATATATTCACGGGCCTGACCAAGCCTGGAAATGCTACCAATCACTGATTGGTTTGAAGGGCTTCAACACGTATTATAAATGGGCATTTATAATACGTGTTGAAGCCCTTCAACGCGTATTCGATGTTGGAAAGCACTATCGGGGCGTTAAGAGCATAATGAGAGCAACAAAGGAGAAATATTTCTAAAACCCCGATTGGAAGTACCACGAAAAATGAGGGCTTCACGATATCCAAATCACTTATCAGGACTTTGGAAAATATTTCTCCCGTATAAATCTCATTATGTCTTCAAGACCTTAGTAAGTTATGAGCCTTTGATAGAGCTGGGAGCTCTATCAATCATCTCACGACGTGAGCGACCCTAGCCGACCACCAATAGTGTTCTCCAGATACCGAATATATGAGGGAGGGTACCTCGAGGTCGTGCGACAACCTCGACGCATAGTCTCGATGAACTATTTTTGTCAGTACCTAGCCCTACTATCCACAGGTTTAGAAATAGACAACAAAGCTCACATTCGCCAAATCGCAATATACGCAGATTTTGAATTCGATTCCCAATCCAACACTTTTTCAATTTTTGTTGAACACTGCCCGGGTGCTCACTGTAGCACTATCGATTATGTTAATGACATAAGCTTCCCAAGTTTATCCCTAGCTGACCTACCTGACAGTTCCCAAAAGACTTCAGTTACGTGAGGTTGGGCACCTTAGCCGAACGACGTAAAAAGAGTCCAAAGTACGGGGTTCTCGAATACCTCTTTGATCGGCAGGTAAAATATTTCGGTTTCGACTACTCCTATTAGTACCATCACCGTTTCCACTAAGATCAAACGGACATATAGTAGGTAGTTACTATATGTCCAGTTGTGTTAATGGAAATGGCGACTCACAGTATCTCTACTGTAGACTCTAACACGCATTCGATGTTAGAAAACACCATCGAGGCGTTAAGTACATAATAAAAGCGACGCAAAAAAAAAAAAGATATAAATCCTGATTAGTAGTTTATTAACTTACAGTAAAGTCTACCAAAAAAAAGGACTTCCCTATATCTAAACTGCTTATATCAGGATTTGAGATCTCTTTTTTTGCGTCGCTTTCATCATGTCCTAAACTTTTGGAAATTTTCAATAGAGTTGAGGGCTCTATGAATTATCTCACGACGCCAGCGACCCTAGCTGGCCACCTCGACAGTGCTCTCCGGACACCCAATACATGAGGGAGGGTACCTTAGCCAGACGATGTAAAAAGAGTCCCAAGTACGGGGTGCTGCGTGATGGTTTGGATATGCAAGAATTGAGAATGTAAAGTGAGAGATTTGAAAAATGAATGATTTCTGAGATATTTCCTCGAACTCCGAGTTTTTCGGGCTTTTTATGTTCATGTCTTGTTTGTTTGATATTATCGACGGGTTTCCAAATGCGGCTATCAGCGCGTACTTGCTGTTCTCATTACAAATAGTATTTGCTAATCTTCAAGATTAGTTCTTTGATAAACTTATCTCTTTGATCTTTTGAGTCAGAAATCTTCGCTCTTGAGTGTGGACGTAGTTACTGCCAGTAACAGTTGAGTACTGGTACCCCAGAACTTTCCCGCAATTCAGTCGAGTATCACGGCTACACTACCATGACCGATTAATCATATTCGAATAGCCTCGCATAATTTATCTGAAGACTACCCAAATAAAGCCTAAGATATTTCTGTAGACTAAAAGTGGAACCCACACCACTTCCTAAGTAATTAGTCCAAGAATCCTCCGCCCCATTCTCAGTCCATGACGGAGGCAGTGCAGTGGGGGCCAACCGTCACTCACCCCAGTACGGAGTACAAAGAAGTGCTTACCCCAGATCCTTTCACCACTCCCAGCCCAAAAACTTCCTCATGCTCAAGTTAAACGTGCCATGAATTTTCAACCAACCAAATTTCATATCTCTACTCTTACACGACACCGAATCTGAATCCAAAAATGTGCTTCGGTCTAAGCTCCTCAAAACCCGCGAACCCAGGACCATTTCCCCCGCGTCGCGGTCAATACGGGGATAATTACACTCAATATCTTCGCGATTACGATAAATACTCGAAGGCTAAGAAAGAGTATAATGATTATAGTCGGAAGAAAACTCGCATGCGTATTGCGAATGGGAATGTGGGGGCTCTGGGGGCTGGGATTGCAGTTGCCGGGGGTGGAGGAGCATGATATTATCAACTTCAATTAATGAAGGGGTTAGGTCGTTGAATTTGTTCATTACAGCTAGTCTGGAATTTTACTCTGCGTGAATAGTACATAAGGTGAATTGAGATAATTTCATGAAAATCAGACAAGTGGTCTCGACCTCGCCGCCATCATTGCCAGCCTCGAAGAACCCGGGTGAGGCTCTAAAATGTCTTTGGGTTAAACAACGATGATCATTTCTATCTATGTATTGAAACATGTACAGGAGTTTTGCTGTCTCTTCTGGCTCGATTGGATGGTTGTGTCTAGATGCCAAGAGACCGGGCGTTGCAAAGGCAGGGAGTCTCGAAGACCCAAATCACCACTTTTTAGAGACGAGCAGAGAGCCTTTCTTGCCGAATAAAAATTTTTGCTTGCCAATGATATTGAGGTTCCAAATAGAATTTCATGAATGGCAGCAACAACCATCACTATTCAATGTGAGTGAGAAAAGGGCAAAAGGGTCCAGAGCGGCTGAGCCATGGGGCGAAGATCAACATACTTGCTTTTGACTGAGGCACTGCGACTCTGCAGCCTCGCCACGGACACTAGCACTTGGTGGGGCATCCCATTTCAAAGACATTTTCCTTTTCAATACTTTCAACTAAGTATAACCCAGGGTTACGAGCTGATTCTAGCTATACGCGTCGCGGTCATATGCCCTATATGCCACCATGACAATAAACCCAGCATATTCAATGCTGGGGGCCGGCCAGAATAGGCCTAACAGCGGAACCAGTAATCCAGACCACCAAGTCACTTCCCCTCAAACATCCACCGATCAACTGAGCTCGAATCAAGCCCCTCTTCCCACAGAACAAAGAGCGTCAAGTTCTGCCAAGTTGGACAACGTGAAAGAAAGCCCTGTCAAGTCAGAGGATGAAAAAAAGCAAAATGTATACGACTGGGAAGGCTCCTGGGCCGTGGAAATTGGATCAATCGCACTGGGCGTCATTGGCTTCGCCCTGCTGATCGGCTTTCTCGCCAAAATTCACAACACAGCCTATACATCCTGGCAATACACCGCTTCACCTAATACAGTGGTGTCCATTATTGTCACTATCACCAAAGCAGCACTATTGGTTTCTGTCTCATCCTGTTTAAGTCAGCTGAAATGGAATCAGTATGGCAATTCCGCTTCAGCGCCTCTCTATCACATGCAGGTAATTGACCAGGCGAGTCGAGGGCCTTGGGGCTCCGTGAATGTCCTTTGCAGTGGTTTGAAAGAACGACGAATGAATGCTCTAATAATTTCCGGAGCTCTGATTACAATCATTACCCTTGCGATCGATCCATTTGCTCAGCAAATTCTTACCTTCCCTTTACGGACTACTCTCGATTTCGACGAACCAGCATGGATACGAAGTACGAATCAGTACTACGCAGCGAATGGATATGATGACGGTTATGTGATTTATAGTGAAGAAAACAACTGGCTTCCTCCTACAACATTAACAGCTATTTTGAGTGGGCTAGCCCAAGCAAATAGCCCCCCAGATCCACAATGTGGATCGGGAAATTGCACCTATCCCAGCTTCGTTACGCTTGGAGTTTGCAGTCATTGCGAAGACATTACTAGAAAAGCAGAGCAAAATTGCAACGTACAGGGAGTACCACACAGCGCTGAGAATACTTCAGACAACCATGTCAACTGTACATATACAACCCCGAGTGGATTTTCCGTTGACCTGAATCCCAGCGACTTGAGTTTGATGCAGTACGATGAGGGTAGAATGTTCTACTCTGTGGAATTTTGGCTCTCCCGTCTAATACCAAATGGTTCTATCTTTGGCATCGAGGCACCAATCATTTCCTTTTTGGCAGCGAATCAACCCGAAACGTTGATGTATGCTCCGCATAATAGAACAGATCCTCCACCCAGGCCCTCCATGACCGAATGCGCCATTTACTACTGTGAAAAGGAGTATGCACCAAGCAACTATTCATCTGTTACTCAGTCGGACGAACACATTCCCGTCATCCGTACACAGCAGCTCATTCCCCACCATAATTGGGAATCTGATTCAGACAACTTGACCTTCTACAATGGAAGTCTATACCCACCAAATGGAAGGACGACTATCTCTGGCAACTCCTCATACGTCGTCGACCAGGATATATCTGGACCTCTCGAACATGTTCTATCAAATATCTTCAACGCTATATTTCAACCTAACAATGATGGTTCCCGACCAGGCGCATTAAGTTTAACATCGCTTCTACGAAATGGCAATATCAGCGAATTGCTTGAGTCTATGTCCACCAGTATAACCGATCGATTTCGAGCTAGTTCTAAAGGAAATCGAGTCCATGGACAAGCTCACAAAGTTGAGAATTTCATTGATGTTCGCTGGCCATGGATTATCCTTCCGGGTTGTGTGATTCTAGGATCTATCTTGTTACTTTTGGGAACTGCACTTGTGAGTAAACGGCAGCATGCTGTTCTTTGGAAATCATCGGTTCTTCCTTTGATGATGAGTTGTCTTGATACTACTCCCGAGAATGAGATTAGTTCTTTGCAAAATGTGGATGAAGTGCAGCGTGTGTCTAAGAAAATTGATATCACGATGGATCAGAGTGGGGGGCCTCTTATATTTACTGAAAATTAGATAATTATAATATGTAATAGTTATTTCCTGGTCAATCAGCCTCGACAGGTGCCTGTACGTAGTTATACTTAACTGACTATGGTTACTACTACGACAGTAGTACTGTCTAGTAGACATGTAGTGTTCATAGCCAAATCGCGAAATTTGATAGAGACACGATCCTATACTTTCTCCACCACATCTATATGTGAAATAATATTCTACCAGACTATAATATTATTTTCCCTTTCACTGAACGGTGAAATATTTTATTCACATATACATATACAGAATATCAAATTTTTAATCTCTTATGATAGTGCCAGTAGAACTTCAAATTGCCTTTCACGTGGCAAACAAAGACAAAGACCCAATGCATCAACGGAAAGAGCGAAGAACCACGCGCACCTTCTAATTCTGGAACTTCCGCTTAATCTTGCTTTCTCTCTTTTTCCTTTTGGTCCTCCAACTTCTCTTCTCTTCTCTTCTCTCTTTGTTTCCTCCACCACACCCTGACAACCTCGAGTCCAACCTTGCGCATCTTCAAAACCCGCAGAATATCCTTCGACTTTCTCGCTTCTCACTTCCTCGTAACAATCTCCGAAAGCATTCAATCATTCAATATGGTGAACCAATCTCTCGCGCACTCGCAGCGACGTCACAAAAACACCAAGGCCCGCGCAGCTGCCGGTTGTACTGTAAGTAACGAACATTGCCCATCATCGGCTCCCAAACCTTTGGGGGGCGTATCACCAAGCTGGCATATTCAAGAATCAAACTCACATTTTCCAATAACAGGGTAATTCCAAGCGTCACAGTGTCACCATACATGACATTGAGAGCTCTGCCAATCCGCACAGAATCGACGGGCGTGCTTTCGGAAACCCCAACAGCACCGACTTTTCACCAGATGACACCGTTGGATCTCCATTCAATCGGGAATTCAATCTTCAAAGCTACCCAAAGGAATTCTCCGAGCGAGAGATTGAGGTCGAAACTACTAATTGGGTGTATCTTGCCTGTCCAGTCTCACCCATCATGTGTCGTGACTGCATGAATCACTCAAGCCATGTCGATTGTCTTGTGGTTGCCATCAGTACCCTTTTGCCTGCTAACCCTGAGCCCGGTGCAAAGATCACATTCGGCGTCTTCTTCGGACACGAGAATTACAACAATACTGCTGCCAAAGTGAGCGCGCCGCATTGCACTGCTCAGGTTGCTGCTCTCGAAGCATGTTTCGCCGCTCTGTGCCGTTGCTCGGTTATTCAACTGAGCTGGCAGTACGATGTCAATGCCAGTGTTGATGCTAAGGGAAGAACATGGCCCCTTCGTTGCATTGTGATCAAGTCTGATTCCGAGTACTTGGTCAAGGGCGCGACAGACTGGCTGCCCAAGTGGAAGTCAAACGGGTGGAAGAATTGCAAAGGACAGCCTGTTGCAAACGAAGCCATGTGGCGTCTGATTGATGGAATGGTGTGTCGGCTGGAGGAAAGAGTAACTGTGAAATTCTGGCTGGCGACGAAGGAAATGAATCAGAGGGCCAATACAATGGTATCTGTTATCGATCAGATTCGTTGAATGTCATCTACTGTGAGTTGAGTGGATAGTTAGGTGGTGGTGATATGAGATGAATACTTCAATAGCATATGAATCAATCTATCTATGCTCGGAAATAAGGATTCGGATTCATTATCTTAGGGCCATCCTGCCTTAACTAGATAGAGGGAAGTAATCAACAACCGCAGTGGTGATCGTGTCCCAAATCTCCGAGATGGAGTCCATCTAGAAAGATACGTCCAAGCTGGGCTGTGTCTTGCCTACCTTGTGCACTGTAATTTCGTACCCATACTAACTCTTGCTCTTTGTTACCATTTAAAACAGAATAATCATCTTCTACAGATGAACTCGATCATAAGTTAATCCTTGTACTCATGCGTAATTCGAGTACCACTTACCTCATCGGGCTAGACCATCACTCACCTTGAGCCACCAACGTCGCTGCATTGCAAAGCGCGGGGCTGAAACCCCTAAATGCCACTGCGGATTCCTGAATGCACAACCTTCTCTGCATTTAGATTATGGGACTCAGCTCAGTTGCGCCCGAGCTTTGCGCACTGAAATCCACCTCCCTCCCCCCACCTGCACTTTGCAAATACGAGAATATCACTCTGGCCGTGGCCCCACCATGGTAATAGTCTCCAAGGGCTGCGACAGCTGTCGGGCTAGTAAAGTCCGCGTGAGTCTTATCCCGAAAAGTCCGGAAATTATTTCATTGCGTCTGACCTCTAGGTCTTGCTAACTAACCATCTATCTCCCCTACACCCAGTGTGACCAGACACAACCTAAGTGTGGAAGATGTACACGAACAGGCAAAGAGTGTCGATACAGAGATCCAAAAGATCTCGTCTTCCGAGATGTAACAGATCACACTATAAAGCGATCACGAAGACAAATCGCATATAGAGCCGCCATAAATGAAGCCAGGCACCTAGAATCAATATCACCGACTCAAATCGGTCCTGATATCCATGAACTATGCGCCAATTATTTCTTTCAAACGAATTTACCCCCGGCTGTTAATTCGGGCCCCATGATGCGTCATCAGGTTATCTCATCTTATTGCACGGATTATTTCCCCCGAATTAAGTGCACGAATGATATTGATACTTCACATTTCGTGTTTCTGAGTATCTTCGCCCTTCCCCAGAAGAGTTTGATGTTGGAAACTGCCTGCTTGGCTCTGGGATACATTTTCCAGGGAAGAATTCGTCGAGATGAGCATGTTCTTCAATATGGAGTTGGGCTTTATAACCAGGCGATTCGACTTTTGGCTTATGCAATTAGTCAAAAATCTGATTATGCTAGCACTGAGGATATTGTGTATACCTGTGTTATTTTTCAGCAGGTTCAGGTAAGAAATGTGGAAGTTTGCTAAACTTATGTCAATACTCAAATGCTGATTCACAATTCTTTAGGTTCACTATTCTCCCCATAGTCTTGGGGAATGGCTTGCGCACATAGATGGATTAAGTGCTATCATGCGACATTTTGGTTCGACTATTAAAAAGCTTCCTTCAACTCAGCTCCTGGATACTATTTTTGGAGAGCATCAGAAATTCCAAGTGGTGAGCAAAACGTTCCCATTTTATGCTTGTTTAGAACCTCACTAACATTGATTCAGGCACTCACGGGATTCATGTATCTATCCGACGACTCAATAGCCTGGCTGAAGGAACCCAACAAAGGGGGAACCTGGTTCGATTATCTCGAACTTCTCACTGAATTATCACGCATCACCAAAGCTATAACCACAACCAAATCATCTGATCACGATGCATTCGTATACCTACTTGCCGACTGTCTCGAACTCGAAAGGAAAAACATGAATTTCTGGACAAAAATCAATCCAGAAGGTGAACCTCCAACTTTCGCACCAGGTGAATTACAAACTGGAATAGCATCTACCGACGATCTATTCGGACCAGCATACCGCTTCTCCTCTCTCGACGACGCAATTCTCCACGCTCTCCTCTTCACATCTCTATCATTCGTCTACCCCCTAATCCGGCAATGCCGAACCCTCGTCGAAAAAGATTCATCAAGCGCCCTCTCAACCACCAAATTAAAAGACAAAGAACATCAGCTTTCCCTTTTATATGTCTCCAAATCAATCCGATGTCTACCATACTGCGGTCAAGAAGGTATGAATTCCTGGGGAATGGCTTATGCAGTTTGGGTAGCGACACAGGCGTCGCGCGTATATACACATGTCAAGGATTGGGAACGATTTCTATGGGCTCAGGATGTTTTGGTTTATATGGATGAGTTGGGATTCGGGTTTGCGGCGAGATTTCGTGATATGTGGGGGAATTATTGGTTTGAGACTCATAGGCATAATGAGTATAGGGTTATGAGTTTGAGGACTCCGGTTAAAAGTATAAAGCATCCTTCTTTGAGGAGGTGAGATGAAGATGGTTCGGGCGGTCCTTTTTTGACAGCATTTACAGCGTTTGAAAATGTTTTGTTTTGTTTAAACCTTTCTTGTTGGTCATCTGTTCTATATACCCTATCTACACAACTTGTGTACTAAAGAACAAAGTTCAAGTTCTATTTTATGATCGATAGCAATGTTTTCGTTACATGTCCGGGGAGTCCAGAATTAGGACTGCAGCTGGTTGGCCATGCCCATGAGGATCACTAATGAACTAGTTCACTAATGACATAACTAGACCATCCAAAAGCAGCAGAGTGAGAAGTACCAAGCCAAATTGAGAAATTTAGCGGCTTCTAGGTAACATTTTCCGGAGATTCTATATGACTTGGCCACACAATACTGGCTACTAATATGAAGCTAGCTCCCAGCACACTGGAACCGCGCACGCCCAGCCGTTTTGGCCGTTGAAACATGTTGTTTTGGACCCGCTTACCTCCACTTTCTTCATGGAGCCAGTCCTGTGCCGTGAATCTAACCGACTGCCTGCAGTAGTACGAATATGACAGTTGAATCTTGTTACAAATTTCATTTATTAAGTGGGTGTACATATTATTTCAGTTCGAGAATTATTTTAAAACTAGCAATTTACTCTCGGTGGAGAAATTCATTGCCTTTCAACACGCTTTTCTGGTTTGCTGTTCATCCACTATGGGATCTATCGGCCAAATTCGACCTATTCCAAAGCTTACGGCCCTTGAGCAAATCGGGCCTCGTGGCTATGCGCGCTATATTTTCCCTTTCGAACTGGAGGAAGAGTCTAATATTGACGAAGTTTTTCGCGTCATTCGACAAGGGTACGATTTTCTGAAACACCAAATTCCAGAGGTCGGCTGCGAAGTCGTTCCCGATCTTGATTCATGGCAAAAGAATGTTATGAAATTACGAATGCCAAATGATGGAGAGTTCGAGATCGTCACTTTGAAAGACCTACGAGATCCAGGCAATTTCCCATATACCTACGCAGAGCTCAAGTCAAAAGGGTTCCCTCCATCCGCCTTTGACGGAGACCTTCTCTGCCCTGGAGAAACTTGGCCATTGCCTGGTTCAAGAATTCCCATTTCACTTGTTCAATGCAATTTCATTCCCGGCGGTCTTCTTATAGCCTGGAACGTGTTTCATGTGGTCGGCGACGGCACATGCTACTTCGTATGGGCGAAAGTCTGGGCAGAAGGATGTCGCCGAGCACAGGGTCTCCAAATCAACGAGCCAATCCAACTTCCCAACGCCCTCTGGGATGATCGTGAACAAGCAATTAACCCAGGCCCTAATCATGAAGGCAAACTTGAAGATCATCCAGAATTCATTCTTCTCCCCTTCACTCCTACAGAAGTTCCAGCTAAGATGTTAACAACGACCCATCGAGCTCAAATATTCTACATCTCTCCAGAATCACTACGAAAACTAAAAAAGGAAGCCAATCCCACAAATGCGACCGAGCCATCTGATCAAAAATGGATTTCTACAAATGATGCCATTTGCGCTTTGATTTGGCGCGCCGTCATAGCAGCGCAATTTCCCTTGGAAACTCTAGAAGGAGATCCAAGCACCAGTTTCGGTCTCTCGGTTGATGGCCGTTTACGAACGAATCCCAAAATTCACCCTGATACCTTAGGCTGCTTTCTAAGAGGCTGTGTTGCTTCTGTTTCTATACGGAAAATGCTCTCCCAGTTGAATATTGCCGATCTCTCGATCCTTATTCGTAAGGCTGTCGCTGGAACAGAAGGTCAATCTGTTGGAGATGTTGCGGCGCTTGTCAATAGTCTGGAAGATCCTAGTCGATTAGTGCATTCGATACTGGCGAATCTTCCGGGTACAAGCTTGCTGCATTCATCGTGGGTTAATTTTGATTTGTATTCTTTGGATTGGGGTTCGTTATTGGGTGGTAAGATCGGTGCTGTTCGAATGCCGCGTGTCGGGATGCTTCATGGGTCTCAGATTGTGTTACCGGTATTGCCGAATGGAGGTGTAGAAATTGCTGCTGGAATTGAGGGAGAGTTTTTGGGAAGACTTCTTGGGGATCCGATTTTGAGGAAGTTTGCTGTTCCGGTGTGAGTCGTGATATGCGTAGTTATACCTACTAGTACTACTAGTAATCGCTAGTAGCTTGGAAGCTACTAACGATGAGAGTAAATACATTAATTAAAAAAAGGGCTAGTAGCTCTTTGTTTCTATTATATACTTTATAAGAAAATAATATATCTCTGTTCTTATATCTAAGTTAGACTGGCATATGTATACCACAGTCTACCTAGACTGTGTGGTAGGTAACGGGTACCCGCGGGTAGAGAAGGGTACCCTATCTGTGAGTCCTAAAAACATTGACGGGCTTGAAAATATCAAACCCGTATTGTTTAAATGGCTTGTCTGAACCAACTGTGTTCAAGTGCTTCCCTGGCGGTGATCCTTCTAGTCGGATCCAAGTTTGTCATCTTGCCCATGAGGTCCTTAAATTCAGGCTCAACATACTTCCAAGATTCGAAAGGTTGTCTAGGACTCTCCGATGTGAAGTCACCGGCAAGTTTGATCAAGCGCTCATGGAAATCATTAGACTCCCCAATATGCTCCAGCAATCCAGCAAAGCCTTGCTCGTCTGCAAAATAGGATATATGCCTTCGGAGAATGTAGCTCCAAGAGTCTGATCCTTGGAACTCGGGGTCAGGGACACGAAAAACCATCTCGTTCAGCATGACGTATATCATCTGAAGAAAGTGTTAGTTAGTAGTTATTGTGGCACAAAGGTACAATGGACACACGCAACACAATTGCAAAAGAATACACATCTGAGGCTTGGTTTTGGCGAGATCGGCACCAGCTTTCAGGGCTCCTCCACATGGCATTACCGCAGAGAGGCCCTCTGAGCCATTTTCCAGGTGGAACGATAACCGCGTCCTCAAGGTCCGAGATCTGGACCTTTTTAATGATAATTTCACCCTGGGTACCTTCATCATAATCAACAAGGATGTTGTTCGCTTTGATATCTGTTTAAAGTCAGTACTTTGATGGGAATAACATTGGGGGGCTAGATTTCCCATTGTGAAGAACTCCCCGTTGATGCATATCAGCCAGCCCACGCAGTGCACACTTTAGTATATAGATTTTCGTCTCTCGAGAGAGAGGGGTGAGACTCAAACGAAGCAAGTCTCCAGTAAGAAATGGATAGATAAATAAATCAAGGTCTGGGATAGTGTCGACTACTGATCGCAAGTTGGGACAGGTTGCGAGTTGTTTCTGCAAATCCAACTGGTACTCGAACTCGCCTGGTATCATATTTTTGATAATATATTTCCCTTCCTCGTTGCTTTCCGTCGATCTTCAGAGTTAGCATCGATGACACGCGTGCTGAATGTTTATTGATGGACCCGTACCGTGCACGATAGACGCATAGCAGGGGCTTTCTGCGATCAGCGAGGACTTCTTCTATCATATAAACTCGTCCATAATGACCCTTGAGCTTTTCACCCACGAGCAAAGGCTCTTCGGGAGACTGCAAAGTGGTTGATATCGCGTATCGTCGAGAAAACTGCCAACCGAGACGAGGGCAACGGGACCCCAATGGCAAGGCTTTCGTTGAAAGTGATGACGACAACGAAAGAGTGGAAAAAATTCCACGAGTAAATATTGTATTATTTAGCATAGTATAAGGTGGAGAATATTTATTCTCCGGTCCTAGGGGCAGAGGATGAGTAAAATCATAGAGAGACAGCTGATGATATTATGTGAGATCACGTGATTTGGATACAAAGATACAGATTTGAATGTATATATCGATATCACCAGCATAATATACAAAAATATGTGGGACATATTTCTGTAGGGCTTATTTAATACTACTGATATGTGTAATCCAGTGGCAACAATCATGGCAGACCCTAAGATCCCCGGACTTGGTGTGGGGCCCAAGAACAGTATACTACCTAGTATGTTGGAAATTGCCCATGGAAAATGGATATGCTCTATCTAAAGTTGTCTTTATTGAGTACATTTATTTTAATATTTATGGCCACGGCAATTGATATAGTACTAATTCCGAATGACTCAAGATCTGTGTTCTTATAGCAAGAAAATGGTATTGTTTTGAATATGAGATTGACATACAGCGAAGATAGGAGCTAGGCCATAAATGATAAGGCCAACCCACACTCGCGTTCTAAAGCCTTTCTATCCAACCATTGCCTGCATTTATTGAAGTTTGTCCGCGACTTGCTTCAGTGCTGCCTGGGCACAAGCCTCATCAAAGTCTCCGCTAGGAGCACCACCAACCCCAATAGCACCGACGGTCTCGTTTCCAACCTTGATAGGAACACCACCGGCGAGAATCAAGAAATCGTCAATAGCAGTAAGCTGAGCAGCGCCGGGGTTTTGAATATTTTTGACCATAGTGCTGGTCACAGTGCGCGATGAAGCAGCAGTATAGGCCTTTCGGCGTGCAGCCTCGGGGGTGTGAATAGCCGCGGAATCAGCACGTAGGAGGGATCGAAGAACACCTTCGCGGTCGACAACAGCTGCGGAGACGCTATATTGCTTCTTAGAGCATTCCGATACTGCACCCTGGGCGATCTCTAGAGCGAGGTCGAGTGGGATGTTTTGTTCTTGGAGAAGAGCGGCAGAAGCGGCGGTTGAGAAGGTGGCCGCGATGCAGCTAGCGATCATCCAGAACTTGACCATTTTGATATGTCAGTTCAATTTTTTTTTGTTGAAACTTTTCGAGATTGATTGTATAATTGAGGCTGTATTAGAACCGTTGACGGTGGAATCTCAGGGAGGATTGTATAGCAGAATGAGTCTGGAGCGAAGGAGTATAAAGTGCTGTATTGAAAAGAAGGACCATCTCAGAGAATTGGACATGTCACTTATATAGATATTTCGAAAAATGAAATATCTCACGATTCGCGTCACCAAGACCAGTATACAAACCCATTAGGGTAACTGCCAAGTCCCCGGGGATAATCCATGGGTTGACCTCCACGCTGCGCCTCCAATGCCAAGGATCTGGAGGCAACAATCTGCATGGGAAATCAGACCAAATCAAAGTCGAAAATATTCTAGTAAGATAGCTCTATCTTATCGGCCAGAATTAATTATTTTTTATTTGGTTGACTGAATAGTTCACATATGCATTTTGTTGTGATCTCGATGTTGAAGGCTTAGCAAGGCAGTTCAAGGGGCCTCGGGTTCTGCTTAAGCAACGCCAAGAAGCGCGCGAGATTGGCATATGTTCCGTGAAGATGGCGGTGCTCTTTCAATCCTAAATCATATCATAGTTTAGAGGAGACATCTCTAAATGAAAATCCATATGTCGAATATCTTCGTATCAATCAGCAGTGGAGAAGAAGACCCATAGGTGGCTTAGCATTTACCTTTTTTAAACTATATCTCGGCTTCTTGAACTCGAGCGCCACATTAAATAAGATGCCGATGGTTATTCAGGCTGCCAAATTCTGAATTCGCCATTACCGGGCTTCTAGATCGCGCCACTTGACGAAGATCCACTTACCCGGCACCTGCCGAGCGGCGCATCGCGCCGAACACCGCGCCAGTCTTTGATGTATGTGTATGAACTACAGGCATAGATATACGAAGTGCAGATTAATGCGTAGAAGAACTTTGAAATAAATGGGATAATAGAGCAGAGATGAGTAATAACCAATGACATAAGCAAAGTTTTGAATCGCTGGTCTGATTTATACTTGGATTGACAACTATGAAGTCTTCTCTGAATGTAGTCAGAGAAGCGCGTGGCAAGACAGTTCATACATGAATCGAACCCCATTTTTTACCACTTTCTCACGCAAACATACATGCACGTTTATTAATGCTCTTTCTCACGCTTCGTTCGTATCAGGGCATATGCCAGTACATGTCCAAAAATGAAGTACATTTTCCCCACCGCCATCATTGCATCGGTTGTTCGCATTTCCTCTCAACCCAGTAATTGCAGTCCACCGAACTGTTTACCAATAATACCCCTTCATTTCCCTCAAACCGCTCTATGGCTAACAATATAGAATCCGAAGAGCCGTGTAGTTGGTGAAATAACTTACCGCTGACTGAAATAAAAATCTATGACGCGCACGTTACGAGTTGAACCTCATTGTTTCTAATTTTTTACGCCGGCGAATTGATTAATCGAATCCATCTCATGCCACATCCCATTCGGCACCCTTCAACGCCGTTGTTATTTGATTGAAATTCCTGCTTAGACCGCGAGCACCATACCGATATGCAAACGAGCCCTGAAGCCGACGTGATTTGGTGGAATGCCAAGAGTTTCTACATTCAATGTCCATACTGCGACAAAGTCCATCGCCATGCCGTGAATTGGAAAATAAAAAATCCTATCAGAGCTTCGCATTGCGGGAAAGGGAACAGCTATCGTTGCTGCTTCCCCATGAACGAGCAAGGCGATGTCGCGTATAAAATTGAGAAGAAACGAGGACGATATACGAATATTTGCGTACAGCATAACAGTGATAGCGAGGATCATAATAATGTGGATCGTCTAGGTATCGAATTTACTCAGAAGGTCAGAGTCGCCGAACACAGCATCACATCTTTATCTCCCGTGCAACTAGATAAAAGGGAGATTGACCGCCAGGAGAATTTACACCACCTCGGTTGCGAAATTCAGAAGTCAAAGATAGTATTTGGCAGGCCCCTGAGGTGGTTGCAAACTGAATCCTACTATTTCAAGGCCTCGCCCGCGAGGGACTCACTTGTTTTATACAGACCGATTACAGAATATCTAATTAGTACTAGTTATAAGACAGTGGCGTATCTAGTACGCGGTGGGAGTTTTCCTTCTGTTAGAGTAATGAGTGGGTAGTCACATTCATCGGTTTAGTCTTTAAGAGTCAATGGTCGACAGTGGACGGATAATGTTTTTTATATCTCAGAAGTGGTGGGCCACATTCTTCTACTAGATAGTAAAGATCAGGGTAAAGTAGGTCAATATAATGTATGTTACGCAGAGAAGCAGTTGATAGCATACTTCATCGATCGACATGTTTTCCTCCTACGCGATCGGCTCCCTGACTCAAAGCTAGAGAAAGAAATTGAGGCTCAAGAGGATGAGCTCGAAGAAGTCCAATTAAGCACTGATATAGGACGCCGGCTCACATCTCTCAGAAAAAGAAAGGCGGACCTTAAGTATGAGCTATTTGACGGAGACGAAAAGCTCGTCGGGAAAAACTGTGAAATCAGAAACCTAGAGTTGAAACTCAAGTCTGTTGAAGCGACTGTCGACTGGTTGATCGCTAGCCCAGAGGCGAAATATTTCTTGAAGCTAGAGAGCCAAATAGAGGTCCTAAAACAGCGACGAAAGAGGCATGCCGATCTAATAGATATGGCTACTGCGCCGCCCCCAAGTTCATTGACTGAGGCAGTCATACTGACTAGTTCCCCCCTCTGTCCAGACTGTATCATGTTCAAGAACAAAGTTAATAACTTTTTTGGGTTATCCCTAGAATTACATGCAGCGCTTTGATCTATCATTGCGAAGTATATGATACTTCGCAAAGGAGAGAGCAACTCGAATACTACTCTTTTTAATTTAAGCCGCCAGAGACTGACTAGTCTGGATAAGGATCCTCACTATGCGGTCAACCCACTCCCATGCGAGCTCCTAATAATGAACCCCATAGATTCCACCATCTAATTGTTTTTCTGCCATACTCATAGCGAGTATCAGAAATTAGCAACAGCCCAACAGTGAAAATAAAGTGGCTAGTACAGTTAGGCATCCGTTACTTAGAGAATCAGTGATGGCCAGCGTCAGATGTCTAGTTAGGAGAGAATCTAATGTACATTCTCTCCGTCCGAGAATCTCGGTTCAGTTACTATGTAGTACATCCAATCCTTTGATATTCAGAGTGGAACTGGAAAACAAAGTTACTAGAATACAGCCCTCTTACGATTCCCTTGGGAGATATTTTCGGATTTTGAGGCTGTGCTTGCTTGCGAAGCTGTGGGGGAATTATGGCTCAGCACATTTTCCACAGAAGAGCCTCAAAGCAAAATGGAAACGAATGATGGGAGAGGAGACGGCCGGAGCTCTCTGATTGGTAGATAGATATTCTAAAATCTTGAGGCTCTGCTAGCACCTCGCAACTTTGCAAGGTTGTGTGGAAATTATAACTCAGCAGATGAGGCTTTGTGGGGAATAGCAGAATAGAAAAAAGGATAGTAAAGTACAGGATTTACACTCCCTGGTTGGCAAAATTCGCCAGACTCTATGAGGCTTTGGGGCTCTGCTTGCAAAGTTGTCTGGATTATGGCTCAGCACATTTCCAACGAGAGCCTCATTGAATGAGGCTCCGTAGAAAATAGAATCCAATTCTGGCAGAAGAAAAGGCTCATGATCTCTGATTGGCATGTATCGTCAGATGTTTGCATATTTGTATTTCAGTTGAATCCATTTCAGTGGCATGCGCCCTAAGTGACAACATTATAGAACCACGCTATAACGAGCCTCTGTATAACGAAGTCCTCGAAACAGCGAACTCAATTGGTGTCAAAATTGATTTTCCCGTGCCACTTTGGCGAGCAGAAAGGGCGGCAGAGCCAAGAGGGTGCTTCAAGCTAATTTAATGGGACTGTAATCACGACGGACGGTAAGGATCAGGTTTCAATACGAGATGGGCCGAGGCAGAAAAGAATTTTGGTAGGAATGACTGGTGCGTGTCACGCTTTCATTGGCAGAAACGAGTCTACAATATGTGCATGACTGTGCATGACTTTGCATGACATGGCTTCAAAATACGAACTTGATTGCTGAGAATTGGCTGCTTACTAGGCCCCACTTCTATATAAATCATGGCTCAGCTCCATCAATTGAGGAACGATGAGGCTCTGCATTGAAACTTCCTGATGGCAGGGGACAGCTTTTGCGTACTCTCATTGGCTGAGACTAGCTGGTCCGTGAGGGGGCTGTTCATCCCTCACTATTCACAATGCGATTGATAAGTCGATCTGAGATTTTTCAATTCTCTCATTCGTCTCTGTATGCACTTCACCCTTGTTTTATTTCTTGATATCACAGTAACCTCTCAGTGAATATGCTCTGTACTTCCTTGCTGATAGCCGCCACTTCGGCATCTATAGATCTCTTCCGATCCGAAGCTGACATAATCAGCCGAATCGGCTCAGTGGGGGAATCGTCGGATCATGCAGTGACAGAGTAATTAGGCTCAGACTGATTTGAAAATAATTCGAAGAGAACATTGTTTCCATTTATATTCTTTTGTTCGCTGGGCATCTCTCAAATATAAGAACAATGGAGTACAGTAACTTGGTGTAGTATACCCATACCCAGACTAATAGTCCAACTCCAACTCCACCCCACACGCGGCAGAGCCCTTAGCCGATCTTCAATGCCGGGCCTCACGACGGGACTGGCTGACTTCGTTGCTTCCGACCCCGGAATTTCACCCGGCATTTTCCTATAAGACTTGCCGCTGGAGCTGTTGGGGGTTTTTTGGTCGAGCTTCAATCTTTCCTCCTGCATATCCCCCGCGCTTCAATTTCATTGTACAGTGTGCAGGCCATACCCCAGTTTCTTTCGACGAGGAAACCACCCCAACATCCCCGGATATACGCTTCCTCGGCCCATATACAAATTTCGCCGAACCCCATTGTCCGCCACTTATACCTCCAACATCACCGCAATTATGGCGTCTCCAATTCCTCGTGGTCTGAAGCAGGTGCTTCAGAAGTCTCCCAACGATATTGTCATCCTTTCGTCTCTCCGTACTCCCGTCACCCGCGCTAAGAAGGGTGGTTTCAAGGATGCTTACCCCGAAGAGCTGCTCGCCCATGTTCTGCGCGCTACTCTCAAGGCCAACCCTAACCTCGACCCTGCTCTGATCGAGGAGGTCACAATTGGCTCCGTTCTGCAAGAACTCGGTGGCGCAAAGGCTGGCCGTATGGCTCAGATCCACGCCGGTTTCCCCAACACCGTTCCCTTCAACACCATCAACCGCCAATGCTCCTCCGGTCTGGCCGCTATCACCGCCGTTGCTAACGGTATCCGCGCTGGCGCTGTTGACGTTGGTGTCGGTGGTGGTATGGAGTCCATGACTCGCAACTACGGCTCCCGCGCTATTCCCACTGTCCTCTGGCCTGAGCTGAAGGAGTCTCACTCTCAGGATGCTCAGGACTGCATCATGCCCATGGGTCTGACCTCTGAGAATGTCGCTAAGCGTTACGGTATCTCTCGTGCTGACCAGGACGCTTTCGCTGTTGATTCGCACAAGAAGGCCTCCGCTGCCCAGAAGGCTGGTCGCTTCGACAGCGAGATGGTTCACGTCACTACCAAGTCTTACTCTGCTGAGCACCCCGATGCTGCTCCTGAGGAGATCACTGTTACCCAGGATGACGGTATCCGCCACGGCCTCTCTCTCGAGAAGGTGGCTGCTCTGAAGCCTGCTTTCGCCGCTGATGGTGCCAGTACCGCCGGTAACAGCTCCCAAGTCAGTGACGGCGCCGCCGCTTCTCTGCTGATGCGCCGTTCCACCGCTGAGGAGCTTGGTCTTTCCGGCTCTATCAAGGCCCGCTGGGTCGCTTCTGCCGTTGCTGGCTGTGCTCCTGATGAGATGGGTATTGGCCCTGCTGTTGCCATTCCCAAGCTTCTGCAGAACCTCGGCCTGACTGTTCCCGATGTTGGTGTTTGGGAGATCAACGAGGCTTTCGCCTCCCAGGCTCTCTACAGTGTCCGCAAGCTCGGCATTGATGAGGCCAAGGTCAACCCCAACGGTGGTGCTATCGCCATCGGTCACCCTCTTGGTGCTACCGGTGCTCGCCAGCTGGCTGATCTGCTGCCTGAGTTGGAGCGCAGCGGCCAGGACATTGGTGTTGTTAGCATGTGCATTGGTACCGGTATGGGTATGGCTGGTATGTTTGTTCGCGAGTAAAAAAATCCTTATGGTCTACGGAGTTTTCTCTTTCTTTGCTGTGTTACACTATGATATGAGCGACGCATGTGTATATACATTTCGCATACAATAGATATTGTACTTTCAACTTTGAATATTGCAGGATTTTCCCACAAATAGGTTAGCATATCTCTCTTTGAGTGCTGCTATAACGTATATCGCGATATCTGCTACCTAGCATCTATCTAGGAAGATGCTGTGAAGATAGAAGATGGAACGGAGATTTAAGTTATTGATGTAAGCAAATTATACATGCTGGTCCATCTAGCAGTACACCTCGCTTTCTCGGAAATCTAGTAAGGAAATTCCTCGCCCACCAGCTTTTCGCTCAATCTCCACAATCTTTCCGCTTCAAAGCTACTGGTCGCCCAAGGCCTCACTGTGTCCACCAAGGGATCCGCAATGTGCGAGTTAATTAGATATGCGCCATTATTCGCTGATCCAGTATTATGTTAGTCTACACACATTCAAATGTTGGTATCGACAAACAAACCTTTCAGAATGGGATCGAAAGAAGCATAAACATGTGTTGCGACACCTCTATCCGGCGTTCTCAAATCGAATTCTCCTTTCCAACCTTCGGGATTTCCCATTTGTCGATCAAGCGACACTATACGTATATTAGATTGTGGCCACAGCGGTATCATTACAGACTGCAAAGGAATCTTACAAACTTCTTGGGCATCCTTTTCCCAATCAAGATGGTTAGCCAGATTCGTGAAAATGTATCCGGGATGCAAACTAAAGGCAAGCAGGTCGTGCTTGACTCCTAGCTTGTTGGCCAATGATAGAGCCATCAACACATTCGCTGTTTTTGATTGTCCATATGCAACCCATCTATTATAGGTTCTCCCTTCCTGGAAGAGTCAAGTGAGTTAGTATTTTCTTGCGCAGCTTCTTCACTTCGCCCACTTACATCAAAATTATAATCGGAAAATCGAATCGGACTCAGTCGATGTCCATCACTGGAAACCATAACAATTCTCGGACTCTTTGACTTAAGGATCTTCTTCATAATCAAATTCGTAAAGAGGAAAGGACCAAGATGATTTGTTGCGAATTGTGACTCAAACCCATCCACCGAAACTTTGTACGGCGACGCCATAATTCCAGCATTATTGACAAGGACATCAATAACAGGAATGTCACCCCAGTTGTTGACCTGAGTAGCTGCATCACGCGCACTTTGAAGAGAGCTCAAATCAACTTTGAGAAGGCGGATGTTCGTCTCTGGGCTTTCGCTTTTGATGTCTTTGACACATTGCTCTAATTTAGCTTCGTTTCGACCGGCAAGGATGAGACAAGCTGGGTTTGCTTTGGCAATGCTTTGGGCATAGTGGCCACCCAGCGAGCCTGGTGATGGTCCTGTTATTAAGATCGTTTTTCCTTGGATGAGAGATGGATAGTCGTTGACTAGCTCTGTGGCTGTGGTGTTCGTGTCGTGGTAGAGGACGGGCATTTTGCGCAGATCTATTGTAGTTGATTTGAATCGTAAATAACTATTTATTCTCCTTTGGAAGTGAAATCAGGCTGATTTATATATTCGGCGAGCTTCACATACTGCATGTTTATGTCAATTAAATGCGTTCCAACAAGGTCTTCGAATTCGTTCGGTGGATCCGAATATACTCGGAGCTAGGCTTATGGCCGTCTCTCGCCCGCCAAAGACCGACAACTCAGGCAAGGCTGAAACCCCCCGGCCCCCTCTGGCCCCCTCTTGCTCAGCACATTATCTTGATGACATCTTACTAGCCGTAATAGGTAAACAACTTCTAGCTACTAACTTGGAATTTTCAAAAAAGAAAGAAAAGGAAAGGAAAACGATAAAATTGGTATTGATGTATCTCGGTTTAGAATACATTAGCAGCTCCTAACTGCAATCAGTAAATGCTGTCTTGTAGGCATGCTGTCAGGTTCCTGGAACAACCCAACATCCATTAATTGCATTTAGCAGTTGTATCACCTCCGAAGCAAGCTTTCCGTCGATCCTGAGCCATCATATTCAGGATTGGCTCGATCCCTCCCAAGGGATAGTAAAGCTTCGTCGTAGCTGCATTGACGTAACAGTAATTGAGTATCCTTTCAAGTTCGAGCACAGTCGTGGTGCGTGGGTCTCGCTTCCTTCATTATCCACCTTTCAAGGTCGCATTGGTGATGCGGGTTCACAAACTACAGTGTCGGATTCAGTAGCGGCAAAGCATGTAAAAAGAAGGTCTGTCACTCTGCAGAGCTCCGGTCGTATCGAAATCCCTTGGCCATAGGTCTCTCAGCTCCTTGCTGACATTCTCCTTGCGATATGTAGCACTTTTTGTCTGTTAGGCGTGTCATGTCATAGTATTGTGGTTGCGGCCATAAAAACGTTCGTATGGGGTCATGTCGACGGTCGAATGCCACTATCCCAAAGAGGTATCCTAGACTGAAGTGATCTCGGTCTCTCTATTCGTTGTTTTTCTCATCTATCGACTTGAGAAAGGTGACTTCAGCCAACCATGGCCAACTTGGAAGTTGAACTGCTAGCTTTATCGCTTCAATTTCATTTGCATGGCTTTCAATATGAAAGAGCCCAGGATTCTCTTGGAAGTACTGTAGATAGCCACGGTCATTCGCTAGCACAAAAAATTTGGCCCACTTGCCAATCGCAACCCATCCAATCCCCCGTCAGTAAGCACTTTGGTTCTTTCACTCCGGCCCTCTCCAGTTGTAACCCGGGCAGCTCGATTGCTGTCTTCCGTGATTTTGTGGTCAGCGACTATTCCCAGAGGCTGTCTCCCACCGGTTCGGCTCGTTTATGCTGTCTTGAAATAAGAATTACGAGAGTCTTTATTCCTCTCATTTCGTAATGCTGCTAGTCCGGTGTATGTGTAGCCTCGAAGCCCAGCCCAACGATCTCGGAAATGGGCTAGCGGTATTCCTGTTCTGCCAGTCCAGGAATACACCAGTCATCGTTTTGAGCACTGGAACCAAAATTCTGGAAATTCCCAGGCCCGGTAACTGGACTTTGACAGGCTTCCACAACTGATCGACAGAAGGCATTGTATGTTAGAGTTTGATACGCCCAAGCTGTCTGAGAGTTGGTAGTAGCTTGCGTCTTTCCAGGTCCGTTAGTAAGTTGTTCGCCCAACGGTCTTCGAGAAGTACCTACTTCAATCTGTATGGAATGAGGTTCGAACAGGCTCGGAATACTGAGCGTCGTGCAATTTCTGCATCTTCTGTTGCGGGCCTCATCCTGAATCGGTCTTCTCGTGTACGGACATCCACTGCCCTTTTTTCCGTGTGGTCTCTCGCGAATCATCCTGGAGTGAAATCAAATATGGATATTTCACATGATGTCGAGTATTTGGAGGCAAGGATATAAGTTCATCCGGGACACCGGGATGTTGTACTACTAGTAGTACAAACATTTTCAAGAGTTTGAGCAGGTGGGCAGACACATTAGTACTATACTAGTAGTAAATATATAGTTGGTGCTGGGTGGCACCTGCCTCACCCTTTTTATTACTGTTATTGCAGGTGCGATCTGCTGAACAATTATGGAAATTTAAAAACTGAAAGTTTCAGCCATGGATAAGAATAATTTAGCAATCAAAACATTCTTTGTACCTACAAATATACTTGGATGTGTTCATCCGTTGATAGTCCAAAATGCCAAGCATTCCCATCACGTGACATGAATCTCAATTTGTTTCGCCGAGCAAAAGTTGCCCGCGCATCAAGCTGATCAACATCCATACCGCAACGATGCGACCCGTCACACGCCTACCTCTGCGAGAGGCATTGTATGTCTGCTCAAACTGCAGACAAGAAGCCGTTCCCCGCGTCTCGCCTTTGGCCCGCCAATTCCAACAGCAGACCCGTCGTTATGCCTCCGACTCCCCGTCTTTCCTCGACCGCACCCGTCGCAAGTTGTGGAATTCCGAGAAGCCACCTGGCGCAGCGGACCCTTACACTGGAGATTCGCAGCTCACACAATCTGCCCCGGCTCCCGAGAGTGAATTGGCTGGAGGTGTGAAGTCTGAGCTTGCTCAGGGCGACAACTACGTTCAAGCGGAGACTTGGGCGGGTTTGTCAAAGGTTGGATATCTTCCTGAGAAGGAGTGGATTCAGATTGGTCGATCTAAGGCCGATAAATTCCAACGGTATGTTCACAATATATCTCCGTATTCCCGGCGGCAGCTTTCGCATCATACCGAATGGATTCTCATCAATTGACGTTTCTAGATTCGGCGAACAAACCCGTGCCCGCCCTATCCTCCCTGCTGCCCACCAGGCCGCTGTGGAGATTTGCTTGCTTCAACTTCTGGGCAAACCCCTCACCAGCATCTGCCAGGTCAACCGTCACAACACCCAGATTCGGGAGATGATCGAGAGCTGTACCGTCCAGCCATCCGCAACCCAGGGATGGGAGATCAAATTCCCCGACGAGCAAACCAAGGAAGCCCTCGTCTTTGTGTTCAATCAGATCGGAGGAGAACAAGAGGCTAAGATCGAGTCAACCGACTTCGTCAAGCGCGATCGCCAAGTCGAGGTCGAACCCTACCGATCCCTCTCCTTGGCTGACCCCGAGCTCAAGTTTGCCGTATGTACCTCTTTCCAGCAACTATCTACGCCAAAACCTCTCACTAACTGAAATTGAATAGTACGTCAAGCGTCTCAGCCAACTTAACAGCCGCCGCATCTCAGACAAGGCCATCACCTCATCGAACACCATCGGCGAACTTATTGTCGCCCTGTCATCTAAATTGAAGGAGAAGCCCAAGAACGTCACCAAGTCTCTGTCTAGCGCTTTGCACGCCGGTCTCCTACCTCCCAACCTTGCCTTCCACTCCTCTCGAATTCGCCGGTCCGACCGTGACGAGGACTTTGGTCGCAAGAAGGCCATTTACTCCGAGTACATTAAGCGCGGTCTCGTTACCCCCAAAACGAAGTCTCAGAATCGAAAGGAGGCCCAGGTTTAAATTTGAGCGGAGGTCATTGATAATGAGGAGGCAATGTACAACTTAGCCGAAGGTGGTTATTAGCGTGCCCACTGATTGGCATCTCTGTAAAGATGAGTGAGCATGGTCGGAAAGGCTTAAGGAATGGCTGGCATACTGCTCTGCTATTCTCGAGTCATTTTCCAATTTTTGATATCAGAGGTATCTTTTGTGTATACTAGAAACTTATTTGCATTTTGTTTTATTGAAAAGGTATTCGATCATTTTTGAAAAAAAAAAAGAATATACAAGTGCCGTTGCACAGAATCGTAGTTCACCCAAATTCGTCATTAAATACGTCCAGAATATCCGCAAACTCCAAAACCAACACCTAACAAAAAGCGCCTGATATCGTGAAGTGGCCAAAATACGTTCAAGCCAATGACATAACTATCGCCGCGCTGCAGCGGGGATACTGAAACCCCTAGTCATGAAATCCGCACTCTTCTTGCCATCTTCCTTCTTGGTGAAGAGGCTATCGAGGTTCTCATTGCGACCCATCATCTTGCGCTTCTTCTTCTTTTCATTCTCCTCTTCTAACACCCGAGCTGCAATAGATGCGGTAGATGCATTCTTAATTCCATTTCCAGAGGCAGCTGGTGTGGGTGTACCGGTATTACTTCGACTCTTTGATTCGGAGGTACCCTTGGGCGCAGAGCCGGAGTCAACCTTCTCTGTTGATTCTGTTGCGGTCTCGGATGTGGCGTGCTTCTTGCGCTTTTTGGAGCCGGGTGCTTTCTTCAAAGAGTGGGTGAGACCCTGTTCAGCGAGCTTGTGGCCGCGTGCGATCAGGCGCTGCTTATCCTCTTCTTTGGTTGGAAGGATTGAAATGATGTTTTCTTCGGCGTAGGATTCGTTGCACTGGGACGTTCACATTAGCTTTTCAGTTGCCATGGAATAGCACTTTGCACGGCGACACTCACTTGCAAACATTTATCACCCTTGAGTTGGCGGATGGCTTCCTCAGCAAAAACATGCCCACAGGGAACGAGGTACACGGCCTTCATACCCGGACCGAGTGGCTTTGCGGTGATGGGACAGATCCAGCCCTCGCGGCGCTGGTGTCGGTGCGCATTGACGCGGTCTGAAGGGTGTTCACTCAACTCGGTATCGACTTCAAAGTGAAGTTCGACAACGTCGCGGAGGGACTTTACTCGGCCGCAAAGTACTTCCTCGCAGTCGGACTTGGAGCTGATACCCTCGCCATCGTCACCGGGGAGCAGGAATTGGAGTACTGCATCTTTGTTGTAGAGGTTTCCAACACTATCTGATACAATTGGTCGTGCGAGCGCCTTATGTGAGAGTGGACAAGTTGTCCAGCAATGTTCTTGCTGTTCGCGCTGGGTTTCTTTCAGTTGAGCGGTGCTCGGAGCGCGGGCCGCTTCACGAACAAGCTCGCGGCGAGTAGGGATACTGTTGTATATTATGTTAGAGATAAAATATTTATAGCGAGGGCCAAGGCATAGATGTCTAGAGGGGCTCTCACTCACCTTCCACCGTCGTTTCCCATGATTATCAGTTGGCTGTCAAAGTCGAGATTGTCCAAGTTGGACGATCGCCGTTGCCACTTTCGCTGATAGCGGGGCTGACTAAGCAGTCTATCACCAGCTGGCCCGAAGCTCTCTCCGCAATCCTTCTCCAGCTCAATGCCTCAATCATGAGACTCTCTCAGTCGTTTTTCCTGCTGGCTGTGGCTGGGTCCACTGCCCAAGCAGGCAGTGAGAAAATAACTCGCCCTCGGGGTGTTGCGCCGGAGTGTAAGTCCCTGAGCCTTCAATCTGCCAGTGTTTATCCCCACCCCGAAGAGTGTCCACCCACCGTTGGGGTCTATCAATGGAGTATTTGGCATTTTGGAACACATTAATTCATTCAAAACCACTATAATGTGGACTAACATATTGAAAACAACAGTTGCCAAGTTCTACCAGGACCAAGAAACCTTCACTTGTATTGCGAATCCCTCGGTCAAGATACCATTCTCCGCTGTGAATGATGACTTCTGCGATTGTCCCGATGGCAGCGATGAACCCGGCACAGCAGCATGCTCTCATCTTTCACGTAACTCGCCGTTGACAGTGGCAGAGCGTCCCGGGGACAGCGATTCAGCGCTCGCCGTGTCATTGCCCGGATTCTACTGTAAGAATAAGGGCCACCGACCTTCTTTTGTGCCATTCCAGCGTGTCAACGATGGAATCTGCGATTACGACCTGTGCTGTGATGGAAGTGATGAGTGGGCCCGTGTTGGAGGTACCAAGTGCGAGGACCGCTGCAAAGAGATTGGCAAGCAGTGGCGGAAGCAGGAGGAGCAACGACAGAAGTCCATGACTACTGCGCTGAAAAAGAAGAAGGAACTTCTTGTGGATGCTGGACGTCAGGTGAAGGATATCGAAGATCATATTGCCAGGCTAGAAGCCGAGGTTAAGGGTTCTGAAGTCAAGGTCGAGGGCCTTGAGAAGGAGCTGCAGAAGGTTGAGGATGAGGAGCGTAAGGTGGTTAGGAATACTGGCAAGGGTAAGGGCAAGGTCAATGCCCTTGCTGGCGTGGCCAAGGGCCGAGTTGAGGAGCTGCGTGATGCACTCTCTGTGGTTCGCGGACAGAGAGACTCGCTTCACTCCCGTCTCAAGGAGCTTGAAGATATCCTCTCTAAATTCAAGGTTGAATATAACCCTAACTTCAACGATGAGGGTGTTAAGCGTGCTGTTCGCGGCTGGGAGGACTATGCCGCTCGAGAGCTCGGCAACGACCTCAATGATGCTGAAGAGCGGGATCTGGATGAAATCTCCAAGCCCGATGACGAGAATTCCGGCGTTGACTGGGCACACTGGGAAAACACCGAAGATGGCTGCAATGATTCTGAACTACGTAAGTACACCTACGAATTTCTGCATCGAAATTTGCTAACAAAACTCTATAGTGTATAAGCTAGCTGCCTGGCTTCCACCCTCGCTGGTCAACTTCCTCGAGGACCAGTACCTCTCTCTTAGATCCTTCTTGGAAACTAGCGGATTCATCGCCAAGACTGAAGAAGGCTCAACCTCTGAGTCCAAGGCCCTGACCGAAGCGCGTAATGCTCTCAAGGCCGAGGAAGATTCTTTGAAGGATCTAAAGAACAAACTCCGAGACCAACGCGCCGACCTTGAGAAGGACTACGGTACCGGCAGTATCTTCCGTGCTCTGAAGGGACAGTGTGTTCAGCAAGACGCTGGCGAGTATACTTATGAACATTGCTTCCTGGAAGACACAAAGCAACTTCAAAGAAAGGGTGGCTCATCTATGTCCATGGGCAAGTTTGTTCGTATTGGCTCCACCAGTGTGGAAGAGCTGAACGAGGCAGGCGACGTCATTTCTGTCGAGAAGATCTCACTAGAGTACGATCGTGGTCAGCACTGCTGGAATGGACCTAACCGTTCTACCAAGGTTGTTCTGGAGTGTGGTGAACAGAACGAGATTCTCAAGACAGCCGAGGACGAGAAGTGTGTGTATTCGATGCTCGTCACTACTCCGGCTGTCTGCCCTGGTGGTGATGAGGGTGATAGCGCACCTCGGTCGAAGGATGAGCTGTGAATGTTCGTACGAACTTGAGGTTGTTGATTGCATATGTATCGATTGATCTGCCACTTTGCTCGATTTATCGAAGCGTGGGCACTAGATTTTGATTCAAATAAATTCCAGCGTATTATTTCCAGCCAACTTGCCTAACCTCATTGTTTACGACTGCTCTGTCAAAGTAAATAGATAACAATCAAAGCCACCCAATTTGGTCTTCACATAGCGCCCTCTATGACTATTTTCCCAGTCGTTTCACATTCCTACCTGATACTCTCAGGCGGTACCTACTGGTAGTAACTACTATAGTACCCTATACCGAACAAAGTCAGGTATTCTTGGATAAATCAATATATAATATTGCACGGCACAAGCCAAAAAGCGTTATAGCATATACACAAAAAGAACTGCCAGTGTGAAAGTCAAAGCACCCCGATCCCAAGACCCCAAATAGTATTCAAAAAGCCAGACCCCCGAAACCGAGCCATAATGATTAAATCAAAATCATAATATTGCACAGGAAAAAAAGCCATCGATCAGGCAAGTATCCTAGTTCGAAAGCAACGGGAGGCCGGGCCTAGTATGAGTTGTAGTTGTTGAGTTTGAGGAGGACGGCGGTGGCGAGGGCGTATGTGCTAGCTTAGTGCTGGTAGAATGAATGATCAGACCTTCCTCCTATAACAAGATGGGGGGAGGAGAGCTGGGTAGCTGGGCAACTCTCTCTTGGAGGGGAAAGAAGGAAATCATGGGAAACATACGGTGCAGCTGGAGCAGGAGCAGGAGTTGCAGTTGCCGGAGCAGCAGGTGCAAGAGCAGGGAGACATGTTGAATAGAGGTATTTGGTTGATGGAATTAAACCACGAAAGAATAGTTGTTATGAGGCTTTGTTGGATGAGATATTGACTGATTCTGGATGGAAGAAGTATGAGTTGATCGGGGGGATGGTGCTGACTTTATACTACTTCTGTTGGATACTTAGGACAACTGACTAAAACGTATCATACCAATGAATGTTCTCGAGCCTCGCCCCGTCTTTGGTCGTTTACTATCTTCTGCTATGATGTACATACTCCGATACCAACCACTGAGTACTACTCCATCAGGACATGATCACAGCTAGGCTACCACAACTGCGGAGTAGCTTGGCCCCCGACAAAAGAAGAGAAAAGCAAAAAAATAATCCCCAAAAGACCAAAAAAAGAAAAGAAAAGAGAAAAGTCAAAATTTCCTATTTCTCATTCGTTGTTTTCCGGATTTCCTTCCCCCAACCACGGCCTAGACAAGGATCCGTGAGGCAAACACCGCATCGCGTGGTCGAGTCAAAAGGACTCTTTGCTGTACAGTACTACAAATGGACTGAGTACTCCATATGCACTTCCATTCTCCGGCCTCCACTTTCTTTTCTTTCCACGTCCTCCCACGCGCTACCCGCTTCGATGGAGCGGGTAACTCTAACGCTCTCACCAATGAGCGGGTCTTGTCTTGTTTCAGTGGCCGGTTTTCGCCAGTCACAGGTTCGAGCTTCCCGAGGTGGGGAAGAGTGGGTGTGGGTGGTATTGTATGATGAGGTCTTGCTGTTATTGCTCTTACTATCTCCGATATGTTTTCTTGTACATACATACAGTTATCCGTACTCCATAGAGAAACTTCTTTGGCTTACTACTGCTGATCAAATGTAGGTATTTGTTGTTGTTGCTCGGACCGGCTTGGTTCATGCGGATGACGACGTGGTATGGTTGTTGTGGTAGGTTATGGCGGGTTTCTTTTCTTTCTTTTCTTTTTTTTGGTCCTTTGGATATCTCGACGAATTATATTTCTTTCTTTGTATTCTGATTGTTTGGGTTTGTCATGTCTCGTTTACATCAATGTAGGGTACTCCGTACATTCCAAAGGTTTGAGGTCCTTGCTCGTTTTCGATCTATACTTCGTTCGGACTCGGAAGCATTAAACGACGGTCGTTTGTTGGGGTACATATTACCGGTAGAATATGTTTCGATTAGCCCCAACTTGAGTAATGACGCCAATATCGGGCAGACATATTCGCATATGGGTTATCTTACGATTATAGAGTTGCTCCGGAGTTTCCTAGATTGGGTGGTTTGAACTATGTGGAGCTAGAAAGAGACACCATACCACTTCCCTCTAAGTATGGAGTAACAGACGAAGGGTAAATTTTACTTTCCTCTTTCGACAATATGGCCTCGAAAACCATCATACAACATGATGACGGCCGCGTTTCGGAGATCCTGAGTAGATCGATTCTCGAAAGGCGCAGGTCGCATAGATCTCCACGTTGTTTTCGGGACGGGCCTCACATTACTTGATGCATACAGTCACAGTCATGGACAACAGGGGCAACGTGGTCCGTCATGCAGTGGGGTTGACCAAGATGAATTTTCCGGCGCCAGGAGCGGCGCAGGGTCGGGATCTGGGCGTCGCAGCCTATGAGAAGGCTGGTGTTTGCGCAGATTGGGGACCTTGGAGGGGGGTGGTCCCGAGGCCTTATTGGCAGGTTGAGCAGAGATGGGCAGTTTTGTATTCTGAATCTGCATCTCTCAAGCCCACTGTAGTGGAGTCAAATGCTGCTGTTCGACAATACTCTCTGGAGGAAGCTGCCAAAACGAAACGCTTGCGGTATTGACTGGGTTACTGCCAGCTGGTAGGTTACAGTATCAACAAACGTGAACGATACCTCGGGCCAAAGGGATCGGCAATAGCTGTCTTGGGTATTACTATCCAATACTCCGTAGTAATGGAAATAGCCTTTCGTAAGACAAAGAAACTGGATCGGATTTGAGAGCCGAGATCAGATAAACGGAGTCTTCACAAGCTCCAGCTCCGTACGTTCTCACCGGGGACCTACTACAACCACAAGCTATGCTACCTCGCACGGGTCCAAGATCGGGCCCAAAATGCGTAGCGGTCCACACCAGCACAGGCACAAACTTGCTGTACAGTAGGGCCGAAGCGCCGAGAAGCCCCAAGGTGGATCGGTTTTGTCTCCTGCAGACCAAGTCAAGGCTACCGAAGCATATCATACTTTTGGTCCCACGGACCCATCCCCGATATGCACGCGGTCTGATACTTATTGGGTGCCAGACCAGAATTGCAGGTACCTAAACCAGTCGCAGATGACCCGCTATTAGATTTCCGGGTCAATGCGGACCAATGCGTGTTTTCTATGCAGAGAATAATGAAAATGCCTGGCCTGGGGCCATTCTCGAGGCAAAAAAGACGCATCGGCAAATATCAGCCGCGGAAGCCGATAGAAATTGAGTCTTACGGCGTGGAAATACTGCCAGATCCGGTGATTGTGACGAGAAGGATCAGTTGAAGTGGATCAGAACATTTGGGGAAGATGGTCCAGATGGTGAGTACGGAGTAGACTCGGAATTTCCAGCAGGAGGATTAGATCCAGCCGAGGAGAGTATGTTGGCTCCGAGAGCTTACGTCAGGGTGCTGGTTTTGGGGCAAGATAGCATCTGCATGGGATTCATGCAGTACGTACAGAGTAGACGGACAACTGTCTGCCCAAGGTGCATCATATCGATGTCGTGGTGAATCTGCAGTTGACAATATGATGGGCAGTTAAGCTCATCACCTCCACTGAGTCTAAATGGCCCGAAGATTGGGTCGATGCCCACAAGGTACTTCATTAAAAAAGAATAAAAGTGATTCAGAAACCCGCGGTCATCGTTGTTGACTACAGAGATTGACTAGTCCAATTTTTTTCCATTCTGGTTTTGCGTGGAAACTGAAATACATAAAGATGGAAGATCACCACCATGTCCGATATCGATCATAAGATAGGATCTCTTCAAGATTCATCGCCTATCTCCATTCACATTTTGATTCGACAATGAAAAGAAGGAAACTAGATCCGTTTCAACCATCTCTCCGTCACAGCATGTTCACAGCATGTTGATTGAGTGGTTTATTTCTAGACGGGAAAAAGCGGGGAGGTTAGTCGGGTTCCAACGTCACGTCATTTTCACACTTGCGATAAGGGGGGTGTGAACTTCACATACGGGGCACTGGCATGCGCCGGCAGGGCACTGGCAGGAAGCGCCGCAGCTGCAGGTGTGGTCGGAGCCTGATGGTGGTCAGCATCTCTCAAAGAATACGAATGTAGAGGGTGCAGCGAGTGCAGCAAATGCAGCGAATGCCAGCAAGTAACCCCGCCATGACCCCGCCTTGCCAGGGTCTGGGGGGTTCGAAAAAGTAACGATCGATGCAGTTGGGAGGGTAGAAAGGGCGAGGGGATCGGTTCAAGCAGGAAACTCACCCATTTTGAAGATTGTAGGGAGATTAAAGCTGAAAAGCTGAGATTGAAAAGAGTCTTTTGAGGGAGTTGCAAAAAAGCAGGGAAATTGGCGAAGTGGGGGAAGAAGAGAACGGACCGTCAGCCTTTTTATACTCGGACCGCCCGTGACTTCCCGGACTTTTTTGGTAGGACGAAATGGAGAATGGAGTACATGGCTAGACTACTTTAACTACTTAGTACGACTAGTAGTTACGAGACACCGGCAGAGAGTGCAGATACTCCGTAAAAAGAGAGCACATTTCTGCACTCGCCCCGCCTGAGCACATACCGCACAGATCTGGTGCACGTCTTACCAGACGCACATCTGGGTGAGACTGGAGCCGCGCAAGACCATCAATACTACTGCCCAGAACCAATAAGATTCGAAAAGATCCAAATCAAAGTCTCCGCAGAAAAACAAAGCAGATATGCCAGCCTCGGTATCTTGCCTATGCCGCAAAGTGACGCTGTCAGTTCAGCTGGATGCTGCAGCAGATCACTCCCAGCTTCAGTTATGCCATTGCATCAATTGTCGTACCACTACTGGTCTTCTCGGCGCTGCATATTACCCGCTCCAGGGTGAACCTACCACCTTAGACGAACTTCAGATATACCAGGAATCCCCTCATGTAAGCCGCTTCTTTTGTAGAACCTGCGGTGCTCACATCTTTGCCCGAGTGGGATCCAACGGCAGATATCTAGTTGCCGCTGGGGTCTTAGTAGCAAGCGACACCCCTACAGTCAAAGAGATTGAGCACTGGCAGACCGAGGATACTGGCGATGGCGGACTCAGCACATTCCTTCCAGGTTGGCCATCAACACAGCGATGCGCCTTATACCTCGCCTACGAAACGGATTCCAAAGAAGTTGCTGATCAAACCGCCAGCAACACGAAGCAACATGCCGCGAATGACCTGAGAGCCTCTCTAGATCCCCAGGGAAATCTACGAGCTCAATGTCATTGCAAAGGCATTGAATTCTACATCACCCCTCCAGACGCATCATCATCTCAGGCATGGTCACCCTGGCCTGATCTGCTAGTTCCCTATCACTCAAAATCCTCCGAAAACCCCGATGACATCAAATGGTGGCTGCGAGATGGAAACACAAAATATCTGGCGGGAACCTGCACTTGTACCTCCTGTCGACTTGGCAGTGGATTTCCCATACAGACCTGGGCTTTTGTCCCTAGATCAAACCTGCTCAATGCAGATAGATCCCCTCTATCCTTTAATCGTGGAACTATGCAACGGTATGACAGCTCTTCAGGCGTATACCGCGAATTCTGCAATCGCTGCGGAGCCAATGTCTTTTGGCATAACACAGGACGACCAACGATAGTGGATGTGAGTGTGGGGTTGTTGCAAGGTAAAGGAGCCAGGGCAGAAAATTGGCTGGAATGGGCCACAGGGAGAGTGAGTTTCATTGAGTTGGCAGTGCAAAAGGACCTCGCTGGACTTCTAGAGTCCGGCCTGAAAGAATATCACCAGAAGAATAGTTAGTATATTAGGTTGTAGCCTGCTGTTAGGCTGTTAGTTCTTGCAATACACAACGTTCTTTGGTCTTGGGGATATGCCCGCATTCTGCCACTAGCCACCGCCCGCACGATAAGGCGCGCACATCTTTTTTTTCTACAATCAACTTTTTGGTCTTCAACATCAGTTCCGATTTGGCGAAATACGCACCCCAGGTCTCTAGATCGCACGCCAAGTCACTTCTTTCTCAACGCCATGGCGCCCTTCAGGTTCCAAGGGAATGATGCGCCTCGGGGACAACAATCCGGAAGAGGTGGCAGAGACAACCGAGACCGCCGGTCGCGTCCCAGGCACGAATTCACATTTCGCTTCCCACACACTTTTGAGCGCCCACTACTACGAGAAAAGCGAGAGACGACGCCAGAGCTCCTCACGGCCAACGATGAAGAGAAACCCGCACCGAAGTTCGCGAATCTCGACGCGTTGAGCGATAGTGAAGAAGCGGAAATGGATCTCTCAGACTCATCAGAAGATGAATCGCGCCCGCGCAAACGACGTGCTATTGCGTCTGATGATAAGGATGGGGATGCAGCACCTAAACCGGCTCCAGCACCGACTCCGAAATGGTCGAATCCGGACCCATACACTGTTTTACCGCCGCCAAATGAGACCACGGGAAAGAAATTGGATGTGGTTAAGTTGATTCGCAAGGCTCGATTGGCGAGTAAAGAGGCTCCGAAGAAAGAGGATGCTGTGGCTGAGAACCATGATTTCATTTCCTTGGACTTGACGGGTGGGAATGACGAGGAAGAGAAAGGAAGAGAAGAGCCTCCGGCGAATGCTCCTACAGGTCCGAAGAGCATGGCCGGTCAGAATCAGAACCAAAGCCAAGGACAGGTTCAGGAGTCGGCTATCCTACAGCGGAAGCGAACGCGCGATGATGAACCAAAGGGCTTCTCCACTAAGGCCGGAAAGCCCATCTCAAGGTTCAATAAGGATGGCTCTATCTTATATTCCTGGAAAGCTTTGTCTCCACAGTCTGCGACACCATGGATGGAGGGAATCAGTGGTCTGGATATGGGCACTCGGCTTCATCAAGAGGTTCTTAGCTTCTACAACTGGATCAAGCCTCATGATTTCGAGCATCTTGTTCGACAAGATCTCATCACACGCATGGAAACCGAGTGCAAGAAGAGATACCCCGGTGTGCAACTACGTGCTTTCGGATCATTTGCTTCGGGACTTTATCTCCCCATTGCAGACGTGGATTTAGTTCTCATGTCTCGAGATTTCTCGCGTTATGGAAAGAGAGCCTTTGGCGAAAGGCCTTCACAGATTTACGCATTCAGTGGCTTCATTAAGAATATCGGCATTGCTGTGCCTGGATCTATTGAAAGCATCGCGCATGCTCGAGTGCCTATTGTCAAATTCGTCGACAAAACAACTGGGCTACGCGTTGATCTTTCCTTTGATAATGACAGTGGTCTTCTGGCGAATGAGACGTTTCAGACATGGAGGGAGGAGTACCCTGCAATGCCAGTCATTGTTGCGGTCATCAAGCAATTTTTACTCATTCGCGGGCTGAATGAGGTGCCCACCGGAGGTCTGGGTGGTTTCTCAATTACTTGTCTGGTGGCCAGTCTGCTGCAGCACATGCCACGACGGCATGAGATGAATCTTGGCAAGATCCTGCTAAGTTTTTTCGATTATTATGGGAATATCTTCCGCTATGAGGATATGGGTATTCGAATGAACCCGCCCATGTACTTCAACAAGGTAAGTGGACAACCGTTATGGCTTTCTTCAACAATCAAATCATTTAACACCTACCCCAGGTCTTCGGCAGCCGAGATCGTCTAATGATCGAAGACCCGAACAACCCAGACAATGACATCTCCGGAGGAACCAAGGAAATTGCACTGGTCTTCAAAACCTTCTCGCATGCCTTCACCATCCTGTCTCGACGTATGGTCCAACTGGCAGACAGCCAAGATACTCAGGGTAGTATCCTAGGCTCTATCATTGCCGCCAACTACGAAGAGTACATGGTTCAAAGGTTCCAATTGCGAGAGGTCTACGACACTGCCAGTCGATTCGCCATCTACCGCAACCCACCACCTCCTCCAGGCTCGCCTCCCCGGACTATTCAACCACCTCTACCTCCAGGCCCACCTCCCGCGATCCCTGCCTAAATCGATCGCCAACCCGCAATGTATTCTACTGTGCAGTCCTTATGACTGCATGCATCCGGTTCTTTTTTCTCCCTACCTGTTCGATTAAATGCTTGAGATACCCTTACGCTTCGCGGAATGAAAGAAAAGACTCATCTACAATAAAGTCAGTGTCAATGTCCGTCAATCTTCAGGTTGACTTTTTGCTGGAAACTAGGTAGTTCGGCAGCGCATCGGTGCAATGGTGCATTTTGGCGTTTTCTTTCTTTCTTTCTATTCTTCTTCTATTCCCTTTCTTTTCTTCTGCATTTCCTTTCCCCTTTCCATTTCTAACCCCCATGCGGAATCTTTCACTCATTTACAGGCACTCCACAAGTTACTCGGACCGCCGGTCTATGTTGAGGAATTTCCCATGCCTCACAACAAGCATTGCTGACTCCTTCGGACTCGCATCCGCCTTGCTCAACTTGTCCTTCAAGGTATTCTTATCTAGTCATCCAATGAAATCACTTTCCTGGTGATCTGATCTCCCGGTTTGTCTGGATGGTTTTACACCTTCCCATCCCTCCTTCTCATCAAGGAAGAGCTATATGCTTGTTCTTGGAGAGGATTGAGGTATCATTGAGGTATCAATATAGTTTTATGGATTATCATGCAACTCATGACTCAATGCTTCCGAAGTGGTATCCGGTGTCCTCGTGTACTCATGATAACTCTATGTACAGATAATTTCATATTCAGTTTCCAGTCAGGGTATTTCTGAGTGCGTTTATGTGCAGAAATAGCACGGTGGTCAATAACAGAGCTGTTATTATCCGAGTCGGTTCTCAGCATCCAGAGGCGGAGTCAACATGCCATCGGTCTGAGTCGTATCATCCATAGCAGCTCCTGCCTCGCCCTCAGCTTCAAGCCTCTTCATTAAAGCAATATGCTCCTCAGACAAAGTATTCTTGAAGTCGGCATCCGGGCTCGCCCATACATAATCCACCCAATCCTCACCAATAACCTCTCTAATCTCCGCAGCCAGCTTCAAAATATTTGCGCGGCGCGTACGAGACCAAGCCCGATCAGTAATCAGACCATTAGAGGGAGTCGGAATATTTCCAGCCTTGGACGAGGACAAAACAGCCCCAACAGGACTCGAAGTACCACCAACCTTCACATCACCATAACCATCACCATCACCATCCTCATCACAATTCTCAAGTCCATCAACAATACTATTCCAAACCCTCAACGTCTCATCCAACTCCGCAACATTACTAACCCCCATAACACTAACACCAAGCCTCTTCCCAGCCCCAACATTCGCAACAGAAATAAATCCCGGATCCGCATCCAAGGCCTTCGCCAACGGTGCCCCCAATCCACCCGCAACAGCCCCATCCCTCAACCAAGACTCAAGCGCAAACCGAATAGCAACAACCTCCAACTTCTCCCCCTTGCCATCCGTAGTAGCAGCCGCTTGACGAACAGCCTCCCTCAGCGCATTCGGCGCTGGATGAAAATCTCCCATAGACCCAACAGGTACACCCTCCCTGCGCAATAATCCCATTCCCAAAGGCGAGGCATTAGGAACGACATCCACGCCTGCATTCACGAGTCTGGGAAGTGCAATACTCCCCAATCTCGTATTCTGCAATGTATAATTCGCATAACTCATAACGATATCAAGAGGTTCACCCGTCTCATCAAGGACCCGTTCTGCAATCCTCGAAAGAATTTCAACTGGATATCCCGATATACCCACATACCGAAGTAACCCCTCATCACGCAGTCTTCGTAATTCCGTAACAGCAATTAAAACATCTTCTTCCGAGACGAATTCAACATCATGACAATAAACCACGTCCAGGTAGGTTGTATGTAATCTGCGTAAACTGCGGTTGACACTGTGACGAATCCATGTTGGTGAATAATCGAATGAGGAAGATGCGATTCGTCCTACTTTTGTGAGTAGGTGGTAGGATTCTCGGGGGTGGTTTGCGATGACTGTTGGTGTTGATAGGGCTTTGCCGAGGAGTTCTTCGGCGGGACCGTAGTAGGGGGATGTGTCGAAGGCGCGAATACCGCGGGATAAGGCGCGCTGGACGAGTTCTGTTGTTGGGAGGGCGTAGGGGTCGGTGTTGTATTGGGAGTTGAAGGTTGCCGTGCCCATTATTAGTGGGGGGAGGGTTGTTGAGAGGGGAGTTGAGGGTCGCATTTTGGTGGTGGTGCAACTGGTGGTTTATGGGGAGGAGAGAAAGAAGGAGAGAGGGAGAGGGGAAGAAGAGAAGAAAGAAGTCGATTGAGAGTAGAGAGAAATAGAATATCTAGAGAAGAAGGATCGATCAAATCGAAAATGTCCCGATCCGGAGAGAAAATAGTGGGACAAGATTGGAAATATTCCACGATTTCCCCCACTCCACTCCGGATGGCGCCATGGCGGGGACATTCCAGTGGTAGTACTAGTACTGCTGTGACTAACTTCCATTTTCCAATTTAGTTCCCGGGGTTTCCTGGATAGGTTGTTAGTGCGAAATGGGAATCGGCAGGGGGAAATCCTGAAGTGCCTGCAATCGGAGAAAGTTCCCAAGGGTTGGAAGTTGAAAGTACCGCAGGACGACACGGCGGTGGCAAAATAAAAGAAATGCAAAGTACTTTTGTTTTATGCAGTCAGGGCAGAAGCATTTTATTCTATTCAAATTTTACAGGTCAACAGCATTAGATAATGTGCAAGTTGACAGTTATAGTACATAACATAAAAGTATTTCCCAAGACAGAGTGGAGATGGGGAGGCAGTGATGATATACAGAGGATGTCCCCCGAGAGAGGCCGGAGAGATCAGATGCCGATTTCCGATCATCGGGGGTGACCAGATGATGACCAGAAATTGGACTATGCTAGATCTCCCACTCTAAGATAGCAAAAGAGAAGAAAGAGGAAATAGGGCTTCTTGCTCACGAAACCACCCAAATAAACGCCATGCTATGCCAATTCAAAAAGACGAGCGGATTCGGTGTGTGTTTTTTTTTCTTGTCGCGAGTCAACCCGAGTGGGCGGAGAGCGGACAGGCGGACAGGTGGAGGTGGACGAAGGTTGGTTGAGCAGGCGCGAAAACGGGGAAAAACAGAACGGTCGCAAGTATAATCGGATACAGATACAGAGATGCGACGAGAGTCGAAACAGATCGTGATAATGAGAATCGATCACGAAGAGGAAGAAGGAGGCGAAGAGCGAATGCTTCACCGGTCCTTGTAGACCTTGGGATTCCATCCTTCACTCAATTCTTTATCCTGCGCGACCTTTCGCTCTGCCTGTCGGATTTCCATCTCTATCCGTTCGCGCGCACGTAGAATCTTGCTTTGTAGGTAGAAGCTACCACCCTTCTGGGGATCATTCAGGTCGAACAGCTTCTTGAATCGTTCCATGACATGTTCGACGCTGGATTCGGCGGCGCCACCGGGAGGCTTGACGTTGAGAATCTTGCAAGCCTCATCGAGAGTGATTCCGGGGCCACTGCTGAAGGTGCTTCCACCCTTCTTGCCGGCGTTGTGTTTTCCGGCAGCCTGAGCTTGCTTGTAGGCTTCACCGAAAGCGCGGCCGAAGACCCGGGCTCCGGTGATGATGACTTGGGAGACGATGCGGTGCGCCTGGAGAAAGACAGGGGTTAGTATTTAATTATTGAAATTAATTGAGATGAATGTGTCCATCTCATCAAAGAAAGGCAATCCGAGGCAACTCACCATAATGACGGGGTGCGAGCGATCCAAGGGCGATGATCACAAGGAGGTGAAGAAGGAAGAAGGGGAAAATTTCGGCTGCGCGTTTTAGCGTCGGGGAGCAAGCAGAAGCAGAGAACAGTCACAATGTAGCAACATACAACAACAATCTAGTTTACTATTTATTAATTTCGCAAAATTACACTCATAACTATATTTATTCAAAATTTAGATAATAATCTTCTTCTTCAACTGACTACAGAGTATATTATTAACTATTCTATCACACTACACTGTTGGTATACTCCTCGGCGAGTCACATGCCCTCCCCGTCCCCGCAGATCTTCTTTTGAGCCGACGAACCTCCTCGCTAACTTGGCCAACTTGGTTAGTTCCTGATTTCTTATAAAAGAAGGATCGTCCGCTCCAGATGAGCTGACAACGACTCCCATGACGTCTCCGTAATTGGATGGCAGCTCTAGGTAACTCCATTCCCTACCCTCCACGTTATCTCTGTTATTGCTTTTGCCCTGTACTATTTAGTCCCCCTCTAATGCATCATCATCATCACAGAAGATCTCCCGTGGATCGATTCCATGGCACCCTCAACATCCTCTCCCATGCAGGATGGCCAGTCTGATTCTCTGCCCCCGACGATAGCTGCTTTTTCTCCCTCCACCATCTCGGGCTCGGCCCTTACTTCGCGGCAACGCTCAAGCGTCATCGTGCATCGCAAATCACCACTACTGGTGGCTACGCCGCCAGCCATCACCAGGGCTCTTGCCTACTCGCACCCATTCTTATTACCGCTGAATAAACTCGCCGGTCTTTTATCATGGACAACAGGAGATCCATGGCAGAGCTTCCTGCTAGTAGCGACCTTTTGGACAGTCGTACTATACAGTGATGCTATTATCCTCTGGGCTGGTCCGATTCTCGTCGTAGCCGGCTTAATACTTGGCATGTATGGTCGACGTTATTCACCTCTTTCGTCGACAACCTCCACTGGAGAGAAACACCAGGGGAAAGCATCGACCGATACAACAACCCGTCACCAAAAGAGCTTAGATGATATTGTTGAGACCCTCCGTACCTTCACAACACGGTGCAATATCCTCCTCGAACCTTTGCTAGAGTTGACCGATTTTCTATCTACTCAACGTACTGCAACATCGGCAACCACTCGACCAGCTTTAACTGCTCTTTTCCTCCGTATCCTGTTGGTTACACCGATATGGATTGCCTTGACCCTACCACCCCTCTACATAATCACCACTCGCCGCGTCGTAATGATTGTCGGCACAATAATTCTTACCTACCACTCGCGCCCGGCCCGAGTCTCACGCGTCATTCTCTGGAGATCCCGCGCCGTACGCCGTCTATGCGGAATGATCACTGGTCTTTCAGTAGCAGATGGACCGAGTGTGCAAAAGTCACAAGCTCAGGGTCTGGGCTTGAATATCGCAACGCGTCGACGTGGAGATGCTTCAGGTGTGCGGTTTACCTTCGTGGTTTATGAGAACCAACGACGCTGGCTTGGAATCGGGTGGACTTACTCCTTGTTCCCGGCTGAGCGAGGACCTTGGACTGACGAGCACTTAAACTCCGTCCCATCAAAGGACACCTTCGAGCTCCCAGATGTTCAAACGGGCGACTCCAAATGGCGCTGGGTCGAAGGAAGCGAGTGGCGCGTCGAAGGCGTGGATAATTCTTCAAACGGCAAGTCCGATTCCAAGCCATCTAATACCGAAGGCTGGGTCTTTTACGATAACAAGGTATGTAACACAAACCCCAACCCATACCATTCAACCCCCTTTCTAACAAATGTACCCAGTGGAACGACGGACGTCGCGGCCAAGATGGCTGGGATCGCTACACCCGCCGACGCAAATGGTACCGAGACGCCGAACTAGTCGAAGTCCAACCCGAAACAACAAATACATCCGAAGAAACCGTTTCAGCCCTAACCCAAGCCCTCGAAAAAGAAAAGGAATCCTCCCCCTCATCCAAAGAGAAAGAGAAAGATTCCGAACAAGAAAACAACACCAGTCTCTCAAACTCCACACCCCTCAAATCTCGCCGTCGACGCTGGTTCGGAAGTAGCAGCACTAGCAAGGATAAAGAGCGTTCCAGCAGCGGTGGAGGCTCTTCATCTGCTGACGTCGGTCGATCTACGAGCTCAAATCCAAACCCGTCAAATGACGGTGCGGCATCGGTCAGTGGACGAGCAACTCCGTCACGCCCGATTAGTATGTCTAATTCTCGCAAGGCGTCTCAATATAGTGTTCGTGAGGGAAGTGTGACAACAAATAGTGACAGCGCAAGTGCTAGTAATAGTACTCGTGAGAAAGAAATTGCTAGTTCGCAAGATCGACTTGATCGGTGGGGAACTAGAGCTGCTGGTGGTACTGAACGGGCGGAAAGAGAATTTGGATTAAGTGATGAGGTGAATATGGGATTGAGTTGAATATGAATATCTCATCTCAAGTGGGTTGGTGTTTTTCCCACGCTTTCTTTTTTATTTTCTTTTTGGTCGGCCGATTGCTACTACCTAGCACGTTGGTGTTGTTGCTTTTCCTTATTCCGGTTGTGGTTTTATGAATATGCTATGGGTTTGGGCGGATTGGATCGGATCGGATCGGTTTGTAGGATGGGTTACTGAATGACTTTAAATACCCTATTACAGTTCACAGTTGACAGTTCATGATGCAGACGTTGTCACATTGCTCGTTGCTCTATATATTACAATTCTATGCCGTACACTGTACAATTAACATAAACATGACTTGTAGAACCCTCTACTAGTAAGGTAGAGGGTTGGAAAAAGCAGAACAGAACAGAACTTCTAACAAAACACAAATGAATATACTTATCCTTTTTTCATTGAGAAAAACTGCTTGAAGATCGAAGCGGAGATCCAGCTCATTCAAACTCATCAAGCAAGTGTTAAATCCCATCCCAATTCCTCAAGAACATCAAACCAATGCACATTGAACTTTTCAACTCCAGGCCCAGAAGTAGAAGAGGCATCTCTCCTAGCCCACAAAATCCTCAAAACCTCCTTCGCACGCTGCGTATTCCCAATCCCAAAATTACTCTGCAATTTGCCGAGCGACCGTACAACTAAATCTCTATGCGAAAAGACCTCGCTTTCGCAACCAGAGATGAAAAGTGGGAATGTAAGTGCTGAATATTCGCAGTGGTCGTCTAGATGGAGAGATTCGATGCGTGATAGGCAACTGTTCACGGCGGTGGATTTGGGAATGGATATAAGTGAGGTCCATTCTGAGAATTCTGAGGATTCTGAGAGTCCTGGGACGGGAGTATTTGTGTTGGGTTGTGGGGTGTGCATTGCCATGCGTTCCAGTATTGAGTGGAGGTATATAAATGCTGCGTCGCGGAAACATTCTGCGACGAGTTGGAGACGGTTTAGGGTTTCGGGCGTGAGGCCTTGGGGGATTATGTATTGGGTGTTTGTGTGAGACCAGGTGAGGAGGGAGTCGTTTCTGTAGAGTTATTAGGATATTTTTTTCAGAAAGAAAGGGTAGATATCTCTTTGGCGGAGAATCACGTACATCGAGGCTACTGCGAGGCGAAGGGAGATGTCATCATTTTGTAGAGAGGGGAGTTCGACGATGCTTGCGCAGAGATTCAGAATTTGCTCGGTATACCCAATGTATATGTCTAGTCTGGGTGGGCCGAGGTCTGTGTGTGTAGCAAAGTCTTCGCTAGGAGTAATGCGCTTTCGATTGCTGATCCGAGCCATGTTATAGGCATAGACATATCTGTGATTGAATTAGCTCACATTTGGAAGAAGTGTCATGTTGAAGCCTTACAGTCCTCTTAGAAATTCCGCGGCATCGCGATCCATGGCAACCAACCCACCACGGGAAGCGATTAACCGCTGCAGAGCATTTAGATGAACCACCCATTGCTTCACGCTTCCCCGGACGACCTCATACTTGCACAGCAGGCCAACTGCCAGCATTGTATCATCAGAGAGACCACCGCTCGAGCTATCGGAAATTGCTGTCCGAATGCCACTAAGAGCCCGGCCGTAGAAATTTGCAGCGGCAGTCTGTGCGCTGAAGCCAGCCGATCGGTTTGCAAGGTGAAGGGCTGAAACTGCACAAACTGCCTTCATCAAGAGCGGAGAGGACATCGCTCGAGGAATAAGTAGGGACCGCAATGGGTTATCGTCACTTTCGAGGTTGGCGAGGAGCCTGGATCCGAATTCCACATGGTATTGTAAATAGTGCGTCTCGTGGTCGCCTAGGTGGCTAATGAAGCTGTGGGACCGTGGAATCAATGCCGAAATATCATTTTGGCTTGAAGTTCGTTTAATTGTATGTTCGTCCTTTTGGTATTTGTGGTCTGGCTGCTCGTCTAAATCGATGACTCGATCTCGTGGCGAGGACGGTATAGATGGGCTCGGGGAGATGGTAGTGGGTGAGGGCTGCATATATATCCAGGATCCCGAGGATGGTGACGGCGCTGGGGACATAAGCTGAGAGGGTGGCGTGGAGGAACTCAGTCGGCGTCTTTTGGGCTCTTCTTGCTGATTGAAGATTTGCGCCGATGGGCCCAACGGCTGTACCCAGAGATCTCCATAACCTTCGCAAGTTCGACCCTGCTTGATGCAATTGTTGCAGCTATAAGAGAGTCAGCATTATTTTTCTCTGAGATAAAATTTCTCTCTTTTCCCTCTGACATCACTACCCACCTCGGCTTGGCCTTGTCACAACCTTTGCGACGCTTCTTGCAAGTGATACACCCGGAGCGAGTCCATGGGGTCCCAGATTGGCGATTTCGGATCTTCTTCGCGGGGATAGTCCCGGTAATATCCGATGATTGCACCCAACCGGTATCAGCGTAAGTCGTCATGGTGTATGAGAAAGTGAAGGTCGCAACGAGATTCTTTTTCCCCGCGAATTGATAGCCATCACCCGCCCATTCCCGATTGGGGTAAAATTGCGCCGACACGTGATCTTATCGCGAGGACCCTCGCCGTATCAGCCATTCAACGTGCATTTACACACTGGAGCAAGTATGCACATGCACAACATACATGTCAATCCTAACAAAGAAAGTACTATCTGGATCGTGCAGCTAAGCATCATTATGTTACGTCGATCGCAATAAACTCTACTAGTACTAAGACATTCTCATCAGCCTTCCTGATTTATACAAAAGGTCCAAGTGTTCAAAGACTCCAAAAGTGCCCCAAAATGCAAAAGGGCAAGCGGGAAAAGCACGTGCCAAGCCCCCGCGATCCACCAAACAGACGTCGGGGAAGGCACGCTAATTCCCAAAACGGAAAGTCCAACCCAGAGGCATCGCGGGCGATAAGAAAAAAGATCAAAAAGATAAAGTCAGCCCTTCCCCTCTCCAATTCCTCCCCGAGCTTCCCCAGACTCTTTATATTCCCCTCTTCTCCGCTTCTCCTCTCTTCCTATCCTCTCCCTCCCCCCCTCAATCCTGTACCTCACACAAGTTCAACCATCCCTTGCACAGCTCATTGGTGAAAATGGTCACTGGAGTCCGCCACCCCTTCGACCCAATCTCCCCGGAGGAGATCAAGCTCGCCGTTCGCATTCTTGAGGCGACCTTTCCTGGAGTTCAACTACGTTACAAGCGTATCGATGTGAACGAACCTATCAAGAAAGATGTTATCCCTTACATTGAAGCTGAGCGACTACGTCGACCACTTCCTCCTCCCCCGGCCCGTCTACTCTATACTCTTTTCCACCGCCTCGACACTGGCGCATTCTATAAAGCTGTTTTGAATGCGGACAAGCGGAGCATTGTTTATGCCAAGGAGTTACCGCGCGAGGTACAGGTATGTTGAAATCCCACCGTCAGTTACTCATGGCAATCAAGAATCCGTTTATAACGTGCTTCCCTTAGGGCCCCATTGATGTCGATGAAATCACGGAGATTGAAGAACTTTGCATGAAGCACCCTGCGGTTCTCGCTGAAATTGAGAAGCTGCAACTACCCGCCGGCATCACCGTCTGTAACGACCCTTGGATGTACGGAACAGATAATGAAACAGAGTCACGACGGCTGTTCCAGTGTTTTATGTATTTGGTCGAAGTCGATCACCCCCAGAACAACCATTATTCCCTACCATGCAAATTCTCTCCAGTCTTCGACGGCCTTACCCACGAATTGGTCCGCATGGATTATCTCCCTAGTGGACCTGATTTCGAAACAACTGATACACAGCCTTGGAAACCTGTCAAGGGTATTCAATATGCCCATGATCTTTTGGATGAACCCGTGAGAACAGACCTGAAGCCATATATTGTTCAACAACCAGAGGGACCCTCTTATACCGCAGATGGAAACTCTATTTACTGGCAAAAGTGGCGTTTTCGCCTTGGTTTCAATATTCGTGAGGGTCTGATCCTCTACAATATTACATATGATAACCGCAATGTATTTTACCGCCTCGCTGTATCTGAGATGACTGTGCCATATGGCGGTATGTGTTACCTCACCGCAATCTTCTGTGCTATTACTAATAACTTCCAGACCCCCGTGCTCCGTATCACCGAAAGCAGGCATTTGATGTTGGTGACACAGGCTTTGGTATGAACGCCAATCAGTTGTCTCTCGGATGTGATTGCCTAGGACACATCAAATATTTCGACGGCTACCGAAATGACTCGAAGGGCAATCCTGTTCAGCTAAAAAACGTGATTTGCATGCACGAACAAGACAATGGCTTGCAACATAAACACACCAACTACCGATCCGGTGCAGCTACGGTTGTGCGTAATCGCCAATTGGTTCTGCAGATGATCTGTACTGTGGCAAACTACGAATATATCTTTGCGTACATCTTTGATCAGGCAGGTAATGTGGAACTGGAGGTCCGCGCTACCGGAATTCTCTCTACTGTCCCATTTGATAACGAGAACGGTCAAACCGTCCCCTGGGGCACCAACGTGGGACCCGGTGTGATGGCACCTTTCCATCAACACATGTTCTCTTTCCGAATCGACCCTGCGATCGATGGTTTCAAGAACACGGTGTACTATGAAGATAGTGTACCTATGCCAGAGGATGACAGTAATCCATACCTCGTGGGTTATACCACTGAGTCCACCGTGATGAACAAGGCTGGCACAGCCAATACCAGTGTTGACCGCCACCGCGTGTTCAAAATTCGCAATGATTCTATTAATAACCCCATCACCTACAAGCCAGTCGCATACAAGCTCCAAACAGCCCCGAGTCAAATGCTTCTTGTTAATAAGAACGCCCTCGGGTCTCGCAGAGCTGAGTTTGCCACAAAGCCCATCTGGCTCACCAAGTACCAGGACGACGAACTTTATGCGGCTGGCGAATTCACCAACCAAAGCCGTCGTGCTGAAGGTGTCGAAACTTGGGTCCAGCGCAAGGAGAACACCGAGAATGAGGATGTGGTTCTCTGGCATAGTAAGATCCCCCCCCCTTTCCCCCTTTTACTATTGATATACCCATAACTAACACCCTCTTAGCTTTTGGTCTAACTCATAACCCCCGCATCGAAGACTTCCCTGTTATGCCCATGGAGCGCATTAGCGTGATGCTGAAACCCGATGGATTTTTCACTAAGAATCCTGCGTTGGATGTCCCGCAATCTGCCCAGACATTCAACAAGTCCACTCTTCACCCGGAGGCGACCAGTGCTTGCTGTGCTCCCTCTGCTGGATCTGCATCCAGCAAGGCTAAGTTGTACAAACGCATGGATTGAGCGATTTACTGCTTTTGATACCCTTTGACATTTTCTGGGACTTTTCCTTTGAAAATACATTTTTTAGATACGACATGATGAACTTGCAACTTGCAACTCTTGCACAGCCAAATGAATTTTGATTCCACCATTTTATTCAATATCCGCTTCTCGTAAAGAACGTTCTCGGTTAATATTATAGGAAAAATGTGTTCCCCCTTTATATACAAATAGGTATTTACAACCCACCAGGGGTGATTCGGGTACCCTTACCATTATTTCAACTTGAAGGTAGTACCTAGACATGATGCTGTGAATCATGATCGGCAGCAGAAGAAACATCAACATCAACAGTCCTCGTGATTCCAATCCCACCAAACGGCGATCCCCCTGAACCATTATTCTGTCGGTCGCCGTGGATAGTCGTCTCAATTCTCGGGTTACTTTGTGCATTGTACATGAGTACGTCTTCGTCAGATTCTCTCTCGGTAACGCTCATTTGCTTCGTGCTGCGTTGGGTCCGGCTTTGGTTTCGTAGTGTGTCTAGTTTGTAGTCGGATGGGTGGGTCGTTCCCTTGTTGCTTGTGTATTCGTGTAATATTTTCTTTAATAGGGCTGAGAGGGCTGGGAGACATGTGCAAATTACTCCGATGGAGATTTCGGCATTTCTGGGAGAGAAAGAGTGTTAGTGAACTCGAGTTTCAAAATCTTGGTGTGCTTCTTCAAGAAGTTCTTGTGGATGATATGAAGCGAGCGGACTTACCCAAGCATATTCACCCGCATGAAAGCAAGTGTAGTATCTTTCGATTTAGCAGTGATAGCAATCAAGATCAAACGAATGATACTAGAAGCCACAGCCAAACCACCCGCACCAAGAATAGCAATAACTCTCATCTTCTTCTTAGTAGCCATTTGCAAACTCAAAGTCAGGGGCAATGGCAGTAACAGAACGATCAGATCGCTAACGACACTGACAACAGCATCGGCCATGATGATAGCATTCTGGTCCATGCAGCTACCTTGAATATCGTCGTTCCAGAATTTAGCAATTGGGTTGCACAGTCGGATTTTGACGATAACTGCTGGGATATAGTAGGCAAGCATGAGGCCCATAAAAACGTAGATAAAAATGACGGCTTTGCGGAATGGACTGAATACTCGTGTCATGATCCAGAGAAGGCAGAACTTTGTTATGTATGCTGTAGGTCCGTACATGACGAGTGTCACGTAGACGGTCTATGATTTTAGTTGGTCAGTATAATAGTATAGTGGCTTGCGGGTTTTGCTGAGCTTACCTTTGAGAAGGGAATGAGGTTTTCGGTAGGGACATCGACGAGATGAAGTCCTCCTCCATAGTGTCCCACTGAAGGCTGTCAGTAAGAAAAGACAATAGTATCAGCTGGGTCGAATAACTCACTTATCAGGGCAATAATAGAATAGCATACTCCGAGAAACTTCAGAAATGATTAGTTGACGACTGGGAGTTTCAGCGTGAGACAAATCATACCCATGCTGCCATGCAAGCCCCTGTGAGATAGAGTTAGTTGCCATGCGTACTAGAGTCGATGAAACAAAAGATATACTCACAGTCCTCTTTACCAAATCCATTCAGGATAAACAGACGAGTATAAACTCGCAGCCCAAAGAAAAGGGTCATCGTAATGATACATAGTGACTGACAAGCATAATTCCACTTCTGCACGCTGTCATCAATGTCCGCATCACCAGGGTCACGAGGTGACAATGCCATTATGGACGGCATCATATTGAAACCATAGAATCTAATCCAAGATCAGATCACAGGACTCGACTCGACTCGACTCGGACCGAAGTACGGAGTATGGAGTACTTTGGGGGCCCTCTTCAGATATTATACTCAAAACAATTAACAAGTAACTCATACCCCTGCCCAAGATCCATAGGTACCCAGGTAGATACACCCATGTACTCCGTATGGATACCTACAATGAGCTTTTTTTTTACCAAAATTAGCATTCGCAGTACACTCCGTACTCCGTTTCTGTATTGACATGTACCCACTCTAAACCTACGGCGAACCGGTGGACTAGAAAGTCCCGATCAGACTCCTTCGAAACACTTCCTGCAAGAACGTGCCCCACGAGGGAAATTGGCAGATACCCACTATAGGACATGATATTCACATGCACTGGGAGTAATAAGCGGAAGTGGATAAGTATTTTTGAAAATCTATTCTAGGTCTCTACACTATGTACCCAAGTAGATGGATACATACTATACGGAGTAAGTTTGCTGGGATAGGCATGGTTGATGGATCAATCCACAATTTGACCACTGAAACCTGTTTCTCTTGGGTATTATATTTCGTGTGGCAATGGTTGAAGAACGCTTAAATATTCGCAAGCTACTACATAAGTACCTAGAATGTACTTTTCCTATGGAGTACGGCTATCAACATTTGCTAAGTGTAGGAGTAATCCGTACTAGCAGTATTAATTTGTTCTGCCAAGAAGAAAGTTTTGAAAAGACCCATCTATTTGAACAAAAGATTTTCTGGCACACAGTCTAACGAACACTTTGACATACCATCGACAATCAATATTTCCTAAACTTCCATGGATAAAGGTTCCCATTGGATGTTTATTGGCAATAAACCTCATACCACTACTCCGTAGTTGGAATGCAGATCGTCACTATGCTTCGGGAATACACCGAGCGGATACTGCTCCTATATAAAGACGGCCCCCCGGGAGAGCCGTCCTTCGGGGCATCTAATGTAGGGTTCATCCATCGCCTCTCTTAGGAGTATGTTGGATACCCTTTTGGGGTAACGGGCAGCGCTGTACAGAGTCATATTGTACGAGAATTACGTAGGTACTTCTGAGTCTGGAATTTGGTCGCGAAGGATCAAGCACGATGCTTTTAGTGGGACCACGCTATAACACGGGAAGAAGCGGAAAGTGGAGCTTAACGTTAACGACTCCACCACTAAATAGCCCGGGGCAGGGGTTCTTCAGGTAAGAGAGATGCAAGCTAACGGATTAGATCCTTAGGGTTTAAGTAAGGTGGATCGGGGGGGGGCGGGCAGAGCTGCTGTGAAGTGGAAACTTGTTAGCAAAGAGTTAGCAAATTGGGAACTAGCTGGGCATTGTAACAAGCGAAGTCAAAAATACGAGAAATGGGTCCCACACCCTAAACTAACAATCCTTTCCTTGCTCGCTTGTCTCTCATTGAATAAATAATGAAAAGCCGACGAATCCTTCAGAGACGATCAACTGAGAAGGACAAAAAGTGCGAAAAACCGTTAGTTTGAACGAATCTGTCTTCACTGGAGGGATTTGGAGTTTGATTCCTTTCGTGCTTTCACAATCCTTTACAATGCTGTTCATTTCCTGCTATGGGTGTTTCCTCCGTCCTTATTTTGTGCTCTCTTTCGTGGAACCGGAATGATCCCGATCTCTCGGCCCGCTGGACTGGGGAATGGGGCCATTAACTGAGTGGATCATTGTCAAGGTGGGATATTAGATGCGAAAAGCATCGGCCATAATGAAGGGTCCGAGAGTTCAAGACCCAAATCCAGTCCAGCCAGGGGGGAATGTCTCGTTTTCGTTCCAGGGTAAACAATGCGATTCGCAAATTCTAGTGATTTTCAAGAGTGGCGAGGAATATCATCGTCTGTTCGGCTATACGGAGTAGAAAATTCCGATCGTCGGTTTCTTGTCGGAGAATCAGGTAACTTAATTCATTTCTGCTAGCAAAATGATTGGAACTGGCGTGTATTTAGGTTATTGAAGGCCAGTTTTGAGATTTCATTAACTTCTCGGTATTTACATTGAGTTTACTTGACGGTCCCGCTCTCGGTGAAGAAGAGAAATAATAATTTACTCTGTACGGGATACTCCGTATGCATTGACTATTTAATCAATATGCTCGGAGTATATTCGGTGTCCATCTAAAAGATAGCCATCATGTTCGGCGGAGAGGAGACGCCACCAGGCATATTCAGCGGCACTGACGCCACAAAAAAGCTCCATCGCTGCAACTCCTCACAGGTTCGCGCTAATGCTTCTAGATCGAAGAGCTCGCCTGTTTTGCTGTATTAGTCCACGCGACTCTCTCTGTGGGTATCGTGTTCATGCTCATGCTTACCGATCGGCATACCCCAACCTGCGAGTACATATTCATGCAGGAAAACATCAGGGGACTGAGGAGGATAAACCTGAGTGATGTGTTAATGAACCTTCCTGTTCCAGAATCCTTTCCGGCTCTTCGGGGCAACTGAAATGTGAGAAGAAGGGCTGTGTTGTTAACTTACCTCCCAGCTGATGGCATCACTGGCAATTGCAGCAAATCCTGTGTTCCACAACCAGCGGAGCACGTCAGTAGTAGCTTCAACACCAGCGTGTTCGGGGCTAGAATTGTTCGAATAAGCTTGCTTCTGGGCATCCGTCATCACTGTATCCCATTCTTTTGTCACGCCAACTCGCACAAAGAGAATATCGCCCTTCTGAAACGTGATGTTGTTCTCCTTGGCGATCTCCTGAATATCAGACAGACGCACTTGATGCGTTGAAAACGTGGTATACTTGATCCCCTTTTTTTCGGCCCATGTTGCATAGTCGATCAATACTCCACGTCCTATCACGCGATGCCCGTTAGCTCCAGGGGGAATAATCAAGAGGGACTGCAAGACTCACCCGCAATGCCTTCTCGTGCCCAGTGCTGAAGACCGATGCGATCATTTTGACGATCATTGATTTCTTCAACGGTCGTTCCGCCGTAGAATACACGCTCGGACTGACCAGGGACCGTTTGGGAAAAGTGCCGAAGTCCATCCCATTGACTACTCTGTTCTGCAGATGTGATATGTAAGATTCTATGCAAGACACCAAAAAGTGATAGTAATAAGCATTCACGCATAACATACGGGGATTCATTGTATAAATGTCATCAAATGCCACTCCTCCTAAGAGGGGAACGATTTGATGCTGGCATGATTGACGATTGAGATTGGGATAGTCCAGTTTCGTCAGTTCCCATCCCATAGTAACACGACGACCAGTCTTGATCTCATTGGCAGCTGCCTTGGCTACAACTTCAGGGGTTAGAATGGCCAGTTTTCCTAGGCCCTCCTCATAGCTACCAGGCTTGCCCGCCCAGACTTGTCTTGGGTTGGGAAGCTCATCGAATGGTACATCAAAGGGAGATTCAGACATTGTTCGTTGAGTTACTGTCTGAATTGGGCAAAATAGTTTCAAGAAAGAATACAATAGATTGCAATCTATTGCAAGCTGGCTAAATAGTTGTATCCCTACGACAGAAAGCCGACATGATTATCTGGTGAAAGTTTTGGGGTGGAGCATCGCCCCTCGTGGGTACTCTGACCTGCCATGATCCCACAGGGGAAGCACAGGCACATTGTTACTTACTCCATAGACTAGGCCCGGAATTCGAGCGATGTATTTTTTTGACTCCAGTTACAATCCTTACTGTACAAAGCCGAATCGACTTAGCTTGGCCCTGCAGTTGACCCCGCACAACAGATGTGGCTTGCCAATAGTATCAATAGTTATCATCCAGCCCACCGAGTTGATCTGCGCATTGGTAAGTTTGAGGACTTCCCACTCGATACATTACGCCTTGTACAACAGGCCCACGGGTGTGACAGCCTTAGCCGCTGTTGTGACCGATCGGCAAGTGAGCTGTTTCTGTTTGTTTCTGCTCACGGTCGAACTCTAATAGAACAGTCGAATCCACACGGTGGTGGGTCAGATCCACCAAGCTGTCAACGAGTTGTACTTCTGGCCTTCCCCCCTTGCTCGCAGCAATGAGGGAGGAGTGCGTTTAATTAATTCTTTCTCTTCCTTAAACTCAGTTCGCCTCATATTGTCTTATGCTGGCATATTGACATATCCAATTCTATAATCAGCACTACCCTGAGGCCGGACTCCGAATCGTTCAATCATGGGTCGATTCGGGTCGCAGACTAGTACCTACAATAGGCTGGTGACAGTCTTTGTCGCTATTGGTTCTATGGTGAGCTACCAGGTTGAAAATAAACAAGGGATTTCTGGCTAATATTTCCTCCAAGACCTATGGTTATTGCGCTTCCATCATCTCCAGTACCATCGGTCAGCCAGGATGGTATACTTATTTCAATCTTCCTGCTGAAGGAAAGCCCGGATATGCTACGATCACAACGCCAGTCATCTCAACTGCTAATGGCGTATTCAGTGCTGGCGGTGCCGTCGGTACACTGTTTATTATGTGGTCTTGCGATTTCTTTGGTCGCAAAGCAAACATTCAATTCGGAGCTTTCTTCTCGATGTTCGGAGGTGCACTCCAGGCCGGTGCCAACTCAATTGAGTACGAAAACCACACCAAGGTTTCCCGAAGTCTTCGCTGCTAACACCAAACAGGATGTTCCAGGCCGGTCGATTCATCTGTGGTCTTGGAATCGGTATTCTCGTCACCGTCTGCCCCATGTATCTCTCCGAGATGTCGAGCGCCCAGCGTCGTGGCTGGCTAGTCGGTCACCACGCCATCTTCCTTGTCTTTGGATATATGCTTGCTGGATGGGTTGGATTTGCTTGCTACTACGCCGAAAACACCATTCCCGCTTTTGGCTGGAGATTCCCTCTGGCTCTGCAATGTCTTCCAGCATTGGTTCTACTGGCTGGTTCGCCTTGGTTGCCACGATCTCCTCGTTGGTTGATTTCGAAAGGAAAATTTGACGAGGCTGAGCTCGTACTTCAACGTCTCCGCCAAACTCCAGATGACCCCGACAACCTGGTCGCTAAGGAGGAATTCTTCCAGACAAAGGAACAAATCCTGCTTGAGGCGGAGAAGCTGGCGGCGTATGGCAGTGTCTGGAAGGCTGTTTTCACTAAGCCTTCATACCGAAAGCGCATGATCATTGGTTTCCTTACCCAGTGGGGTGCTGAATTTGGTGGTCCTCTCATCATCGTGGGTCTCGGGTCCTTTTTGATACCTAGAACATCGTTCTAACAATTGCAGAATAACTATGCAGTTCTCCTGTACACAAATCTTGGTATGGAGGGCGGTATGCCTCTACTTCTAAGTGCCGTCTGGCTCACCACTGCTGGTAAGATTTGTCCAAACGCCTTCACTACTTCCGTTCTAATATTTAATAGGTGTTATCTACAACCCTCTGGGTGCTTGGCTTCACGACAAGGTCAACTCCCGACGTGGCATGTACATGACCGGTTTCGCTGGTATCATCGTCAGCACATCTTGCCTTGCCGCTATGACAGCTCAGTATGCCGGTACCACAAACAAGGTTGGAAATGGATTCGGTATCTTCTTCATCTATCTCTATCTCGCTTTCCAGGGGTAAGTCTTCATGTCCCAGCTTGCAACTCTACTTCTACATGTACTAATTTCTCGAAAGAACTTGCTGTGACACTACCATGTACCTCTATGTCTCCGAGATTTTCCCTACGGAAATCCGTCCCATTGGCATGGGCTTTTCTCTGTTCGGCCAGTTTGCTGGTAAGTCTCTCTTGGTTGGTCCTTCGATCATCGTGCGTTTTGCTAATTATCCCAGCTACCCTGATTCTTCTGGAAACCGCCCCAATGGGCTTCAACGATGTCGGCTGGAAATACTATCTGGTCATCATCTGCTGGTCGGCCTTCTTCATTCCGGGTAAGTTAAACAAATCTTCTTCACTTAGTTCCTCGTGAGACTAACAGCTGCCATCACAGTCATCTACTTCTTCTGGCCCGAGACTGCCCGCCTTACCCTCGAAGAAATCGCCCAAAACTTCGGCGAGGAAGTTGCCGTTCACCTTACCGATGCCACTGACGAAGAGAAGGCTAAGATTGATCGCCAGATCGTCAACTCTGACGGCGGCGTGCTCCCTCCATCCGAGAGCTCTGGTTCTGCTAAAGACGTCGAGGGAGAAAACGTTGCTGCTGGCGAAAATGGACTCAAGGCTTGAGTTTTACAATGAATTGGGTCTTTTCGAGGTTACGACCGCTTGAAAAGTGCTTTCACAAATTATTATAATTAGGGAAGATGGGATCATTTGTGATCCTGTTATGCTTGGACAATCTTCCCCATGGTGATCTCCTGAGAGGAGATCCTTAATGATCCTTAGGTAGCTTAGATATAGTTAAAGAATGTGGATTTCGTTTTTACTCTCATGTGTTTATTTTAATTTCAAATTAAGTTCAAATCAACCTTTATGAACGAAGTGTTTCGCTCGCGTGCGCTCTGATCAGCTTTTTGGTTGGAGAGCTTCTTTTGTGTCCGTGGTTGATCTAGACTGGTTTATTGCATAAACTCGAAACCGACCTCCTCGTGATTCACGTTGTCATTTGGTCAATAGTATCCCATCAGATCAATATCCAGAGCTTATATCGAGAACCGTTAAATGCTTTGTTTCACTCAGGCAGAACGCAGGCAGGGTTGCTAGCTTGGCTGAGCTTCGTCAAAAGCTTTTTTTTTTCAACAATTAGCAAATAGAAATTGTAGTACAAGCTATCATAGCTCTTTCAATAAAGCAAGTCAAAACATACCGGGTCACAGCAAGCTGCCTTTTTTCCATCTTGACAGGAGCTATAAGTTGTTTCTCCATTCTTGGCTTCATTGATTTTATCAGCGCGAACACCTTTAATTTGAACGCAAATCGTTAGTACCAGCGATTTCCGCAGATCATGTTCAAAAACATCGAAGCTTCGGAGATATTGTCCCTAGAAATGACTTACATGTCTTGCCAGTATACAAAAAACCCAACAACACACTCTGATTCAATTCCTCACAACAAACGCCAGGAGGACCGGCAGGAATAGGATTAACCGGTTTGATGCAGCTGAATTCAGCGGACACCGTAGCCGCGACGGCAAGAAATGTAAGGAATTTCATAATATATCGTGCTTTTTATGCGTGGTTCCAAGCTTAATTCGTGGGTTCGGGACTCAGAATAGGATAATCAAGGTGGTCATTGAAGAATTTGCCAAGGGGTTGGGAGATCTTCAGTTACCCGATTGCCCGCATTGAGAATGACCCACCCTGGAGATCTTGATCGAGAATGAGCTTTCTTATTGGTGGCGCGTATTTACAGCCGCAAGGGGTAAGGCACTTTCTTTTTTCTTGAAGATTAGATATGGAATTGAATTGGTACAATGATAAGTATAAGGTATACGGGGTAGTCCCAAATTAACCTAAATAAGGATCAAACATGATCTCTTGGTAGTTAATGCGCATAACATAGTGCAACACACCAAGCAGATCACTCAATGGGCCCAGCCCGTATCCCACAACTCGTCCCCTTCTGCGACTTTTGCTACCTGATACAATAGCTTCGGTTCGTGATCGTATCCGAGGTGTGGTAAGAATATGTACGATGCCCGTAGGCTGAAGGGTAGATCACGTCATTTGTCAATACTCTCTGGTAATCCACGTTGATTGCCGTGAAAGATCATTTCTGCAAACCAACTCGGCATCCTAGAGTAGAAACGATGATTTCGGGAAATAATTACAGGTCCTTCTTGATGACGTGGGCGCTGGGAATAGTGCCGTTGGCACGGTTGATAGCAGCCTGGCGAGCGCCGGTGAGGCCGAATTGGGACTGGATGCCCTCAACACGGTGGGTGGAGTTGATGTTCTTGACGAGGGTAAGTTGCCAGCAGGTAGCACCACCCTGGCGAGAGGTGATGGTGGAGGCGGCGAGGAAATATTCCCAGATCTAAAAATTTGTCAGTCAGATGAGACAGAATGGTAATTCCTGCTTGTGCCAACTTACTCGGAACCATCTCTTGCCATACTTCTCCTCAACCTTGTCCTTGTTACCCATCCAGTTCCTGTACCAGCGCCAGAGGGTAGCAGAGTAGTGAACACCGATAGTGTCAACACCCTTGATTTCAAAACCAGCACCCTCGAGGCGGTCGACGACGAATCCGAGAGGAGTGCTAGCGTCGGCACCGGGGAAGATATACTTGTTCATGAACAAACCCCAGATCAGGTCCTCATACTGCCAAGACTTGCGGAGACCAGCAATCTGCAGGAAGAAAACACCATCGTCATCGAGCATATCGTAGACTTGAGACAGGAAAGTACTGAAGTGACGAACACCAACGTGCTCGGCCATCTCGAGACAGGTAATCTTTTGGTAGCCACCCTCGACGCGGGGAGCATCACGGTAGTCGGAGCACAGGATACGACTCTGGTCTTCCTCGATACCGGCAACGCGGAGACCCTTGTTACCCCAAGCAGTCTGGTTACGACCAAGAGTGATACCAGTGACGTGGGCGCCGTAGTGAACCGAGGCGTACTTAGCGAGGGTACCCCAACCGCAGCCAAGGTCAAGGATCTTGTCGCCGGGCTGAACACCGATCTTCTCACAAACGACGGCCAACTTATTATCTTGCAATTCTTCCAGAGTCTCCTCCTTGTTGATGTCACCAATGATACCGGAAGTGTAGATCATACGGGGGCCAAGGAACCAAGCATAGAAGTCATCACCACGGTCGTAGTGGTCACGGACTTGCTCCTCGTCTATAGCATTATTAGCAATGGCTCATTTAAAATGACATTAGATATATCACATACCCTGGGAACGAGTGTGGAGAAGCATCTCGGGAATGAAGCCGAAAAGGAAGTGCTTGAAGAGACCCATAGTGAACTTGAAGTTGGCCCAATCATGACGATATTCAAGAGCCTCAAGAGCATCCATCTTGAAGTCAACCTCGCCATTGAAGAACTTCTCGTAGAAAACCTCCATAGGGATCTTGCTCTTGCCGCGGTAAGTGGCACGGTCGTGCTCGGAGTGGAACTGCAGGTAGTGTTCGACAGGACGGCCACAGTACTTGGCCTTCTCGGTCTTGCGGGGGGAGATAGAAGAGGAAATGCTCCAAAAGGCCATCAGGACGGGGATTGTAGTGAAAAGAGCGAAGAAGATAGTGGTGTAGAAGCCGCCGCCAACCTGACGGGCCAGGTACCAGGGCACCACAAAAAGAAGGAAGAACATCAAGCCATTGGAGAAGCTGTCACTTCCGGGGGAATCGGCGGGGACGGGTGCATTCTTGATAGCCGGGTACTGGAAGTAGAAAAAAATGTCAGTACTTGCTCTTGTCATTCTGGTAGGTTGCCATCTTCACGGAGATAATAGTTACTCACAAGAGTGGTTGGCACACCACAGTCGAAGGCGGGCTTGGACTGAACAGGAGCTGCTGGAGTTTGAATAAACTCAAAGTCCGCCGTGGACTCCGGATGGGGGGTCGTCATGGCTGCGAGGTGTCCTTGTGTCCTATCTGAGAGAGAAGGTGTTACGAAATGAATAGGAGAGCCATCAGACAATAAATGATGGCAGTTGGTGGGCGGTGAGGCTACTTCCGCGGCTTTCCATTGGTACACAATCTACAAACTACAAACTATACAAGGTGGATCTGTGAAACATCATTTTCCTTCCCATTGGTTGCATAAAAGAATATGATTGTTCTGTTTATTCAAATAATCTTGCCTATCTAAATGAAGATCATATTCCAATATGAATGATTTGTTGCTTGTTATACCATTAGTAGGACTTTGACATTGAGCGATCTACAATAAAGTGGGGCGTACCTGAAACAGGCTGATCCCTGGTTGTGTCAAATTCAATTTCCATGTGCTACCTAGGCACATGGCACATGGTCATGAATAGGGCAAATTTTGTTGAAACATATGCCAGAGTATGGCATATAATTTTGGCCGCAAACTCAGTATACGTACCTCCTTCAAGGTCAAATTTTGATATTTCTTTTCTCTATATTCCTAGACGCATGCTACTATACTGTAATGCCACTGACAGATTGAGGTGTGGTGGTACCATTGGAACAGACAGTTCTCTTCAATTGAGCTGTGATCTACCCAGTGGGCGTCAGCTAGCTCATCTTAGATAAATTCCCGAAGGAAATATCAAAGAGAAAATGAGACTGACATATACTAGATAGTATCTAGAACGCAATTTTGAATTTTCAATGTATTATCCGCCTTCACTACCATTGTTTCACAGTCTCGACGGAGACGAAATTCCACAGATCCTTCATGTATCCCCTTTCCAGAGTGTGTAGCTTATCATAGCAAGTCCTACCAGCCCCATGGCATTCACGACAAAAGCCATTTGTCACTCCTGTGGCGCAGACTAGACACTTGAAAATGTGATCCCACAAAGGGATCTTACCTTCACAATTATCGCAAGATGTATAATCGAACAGCGTTGGAGATATTTCATCGTTCATGTTATGATCTGAAATTAAATCGGCAGATCCAGAGGCAGTATTAATCGCGCTCTCACACGACTCGCGGCCGTTTAACAGCAACTGCTCGATGGCGGAGGACCTCGATTCACGGGCCACATCCAGTGGATTACGACCAGCAGAGGTTTGGGTAAATGTACCCTTGCTCCCTCGTTTGAGCAAGAGTCTGACGAGATCTTCATTGCCATTGATAGTCGCGTAGAATAGTGGTGTGCGATTATACTGGTCAACGGAGTCAATTTCTGACCCGGCGTCCAGCAGAACATTCAAAACAAGTTCAGAATGCAGCTCTGCCGCCCATGACAATGGGGTTCGGCCAGTCTCGTCCGTGAGGTCAACATTGGCGCCTGCATCTAACAGATCATTTAGTATGCTGATCGTGCTCATTTCAACACACGATCCTTTTTTATTGGCGGCAAAGTGCAGTGGACTGAACTTTTCACGTCTAGTGCAAAAATGCGAGAGCAGGGAGGTCGCTGGTCTCGTGCCAGTGAGATTAGGGTCTGCGCCTGCTGCCAATAGGGACTTCACAATGTCTCTATGCCCTTCGGTTGTTGAAACAATGAGGGGAGTAGACCCATCTCTATCGTGTATGTCTGGATCGGCACCTCGTTCTAGGAGCACGTCTACCATCTCAATGCTGCCAACTCCAGAAGCATACAGTAATATGGCGTCGAGGTCCGCAGTCGAGCTCCACTCACAACCCGCCTCCAAAAGCAGGCGGACGACTTTACCGTGCCCACCGTGAATAGCAGCATCCAGTGGCGATTCAATATCCGAAGATTCTTCATCGTCAGAATTTAAATCCCATGCTGATACTAAAGGCCATGTCTTTGTTAGACCTGGGAGTGATTTGTTCGTAGGGTCTGCTCCCTTTCCCAGAAGAAATTTGACAACAGAGGCATGTCCATTTGCTGCTGCCGCTAGTAAAGGTGTATCACCTTTGTCTCGATATTTGAACTGAACTAGATCAAGTGGCCAGACCATGTCAGGGAAAAGATCATCGCTGTTTGACCGGATTTGGAAATCACACAGGGCAATTTTTGATTGAATACCCCAGTTTGGGTCGATTCCCTTGCTTATCAAGAGATGCAGAACTTCAACGAACCCATACACAGCTGCTCGAAAGGCAAGATGGCATGATTCTCGATTCGGCTTGTATCCTGAGACAGAGTATCTGTCTATGAGAACATCGATGACATCTTGATGTTTGCGCTCGATTGCTTCCTGAAGAAAGACGTCATAGTATTTCTTGCTTGTGGGCTGAGAATCAAAAAGAACCTCCAAGGTCCGAGGGTGATTCTTGACAATCGCTAATGACAGGGCAACTTCCACGTTGCGCACTGCAAGTTTTCGGCTTCTTGCTCGATCTAGAAGCACTTTGACGATTTCGGTAGCATTTTCCCAAACTGCCAGCAACAGAGGTGACTTCTCGATCGGTATAGTGCCTTTTAATTCTCGCATCGGCTTTCTGCCTATAGATATATCCCCGCAATCTAGATCTAAGAGTAAATCATGCTCCAGAAGATGTCTGACAATAGCCTCATTTCCGGAGGAAATGGAAAGCTGCAAAATTGCTCCATCACGGCGTTGCAGTCCCGTTAGACCGATTTTATTGTCCAATAGTATCCCAACTATATCCTCGCTACCATTCATGATTGCTTCTTTCAATGCTTCAGGGCCATCTTTGGTGAGAAAGCGAGGCCCGATTCCCCTTCCCAGTAGCGTTTGCACAACAGGTAGATGTCTGTTCTTTGCCGCCCATATAAGACATCGACCCCCGACTTGGGTCAATGAAGCTAAGGGCATTGATGATACAACTGCCAAAACCTCTCCAATCTCCTCGAAGATAACCCGAGGGTAGTCACTCTCCTCAATATTTGCCGCTAGAAAAGGCCTCATCATATGAGGGTCACCACTCTCAATTGCACGAAGCACTGGACTTCTACCAAAAACGTCGCGATGACAAATAATAGACATGTTGTGCTTAAGCAGCTGACGCACCACAATGTGTTGCAAACTCTCAATTGCAGCCATGAGTGGTGATCGCCCATGCTCATCGGGACAATTCTCATTTGCGCCAAGTACCAATAAGGCTTCAACAACCTCATAATGGCCTTCTTGCGCAGCAAAAAACAATGCGGTGGCGCCATGTAGTCTGTGCCTTTCGTCTATTTCAAATCCATGGTCCAAGAGCATCTCGACCACCGGCGCGTAGCCCTCTTTGGCGGCCCATAGTAATGGCTGATCTACCTTGGCGTCTTTCAAAACTCCCTTCCTAGTCAAATATTGCATCATCGTAGAATGTCCTTCTCCTGCAGCTGCTCTCATAAGGTCGGTAATATTATCACTGGACAGCATCATGCCGTACTCTCCTAAGAGATCCATAATCTCGATTTGACCACACTCAGCCGCGGCGATCAATGCAGTACTTTCAGGGGCTGCACCTCCCTTGAGTAACACTTTGATGACTCCCACATGCCCCTCATTTATTGCAATTGTCAGAGGCCTCCGTAGCTTACGATGAAAATCTCCGACGTGATTAATATCGAAGTTATGATCAATCAAAACGCGGACCGTTGCCTCATCACCATTTTTGGCAGCCGCCGTAACAGGGTTGTGCCAACGTAGACAAACCGGATTAACCTCTGCACCTCTTTGCAGCAGAAGCTCAACGATTTTCGTATTTCCGCTCTCAGAAGCGATTTTCAATGCAATTGACAATGCATCTGGCCCACATACACACTCTTGGTAGTAATGACTGGGATAGTAAGCTAACGGTGAGGCACCATTGTAAAAGTCACTATCGTCGGATACGGACGGTGTCTCGATTTCTTGTTTATCAAGTCGTTGATCTGGAATGTTATCCAATAACAGGTTCACCACTTCTTCATGGCCACCTTTTATTGCTTCAATCAAAGGTGAGTTTGTCCGTGAATGACTGTACGGTTGTCTCAGACCAGGGTCGGCACCGTGATCGAGCAAAAGTCTCGCAACACCCACATGGCCCATCTTTGCCGCAAATGAAAGAGGTGTCTCCGACGACGAGGTTTTGATATCGACAGGTATTTCTTGAAGCAAATCAGATATAAATTCTTCGAGGCCGAGTAATGCAGCCGTGTGGAGACTTGACTGCTTCAGAATTCGACGTCCAGAGAAAAATCTTTCGCCCCTGTTCCTTTCGTGCCAAAACATCTGTGAGAAAGCAGCCATCTTTCCCTTATTCATCAGAAGATTAAGTATTTTATCACGATTGATGGGCTGTAAGCGATAATGATAGGCCCAAGCCACTGATGCATAGCCATAGAGAGGATTTTCACGCAATCGGCGCTCCAAGTGCTCGTCAGAGCCTTCAAACTTTTTACGACAGGCTCTAGCTTCGAAGACATCATATGAAAGATATGAGACACAAACTTCAGTGATGTACTTATGGCCCTCCGGAAACCATCTTGTCCAATTACGTTGAAAATATTCCTGTGTAGTGAAGTGTACCAGTCGAATAATATGGCTTCTCTCATCAAATATAACAAGGCCAGCACATGGAGTAATAATGTCTTGGATGTCCGAGAGATTTTCATGATCAAAGCACGACTCGCCAGGTTCAACGGCAAGGGCATGTTGTAGTTCGGTCAAAGTCAGCGGCCGTTGTGCACAGGCTAGCCAACACAGAACTTGCTTCGAAATGGTTTCCTCGTCGGGATGCTGGCTCTCAATGCGTCTCATAACAGCTTCGTATGCGTAGTTGTAGGCTTCAGAGCCGCCCGGCATATCAGACAAAGCAGCCTTGAGTTGTTTGATAGAAATCTTCTTTCTCAGAGATTCAATATATAACTTGGCCACCAGAAACATCCCGCCAACAAGCTCCGTGATCGTTGAGCATACAAGCTCCTGAAGAGAAGGGTCCCGGGAAACAAATTTCGGCAAATCGCACATTCGACTTTTGAGATACAGTCTGACGTCGTCCTCACTAGCATTGATCTCAAATGAAGGAAGCCCCGCAAAAAGTGCGACGATTTCTGGAATAAACCTTGATGTTGTAAGAAATGAAATGTTGTTCTTCTCCTGAAGATCGAAAACTTTTGCGATGAGTTTGTTCCTCGCGGCTTCGTCGCATTCATCCAGTGCATCCACTAACAGATATATTCTCGAAAATGCAGTGGTCATGATCCGTAAGCAGTCCAGCATCTGCTTCTCGCGTGGCCTAGTATCTCTTTTATCACGAGAACAAATACTAGCCACTTCTTCCGGAATGAAACCCAATTGCTGAATGAGCTGTTTGAGGATATTTGCCAGAAAATGAACGAGGTCCTGTTCCTGTCGCTGGGAAAAAGTGCAGAAGATTGCCACAACTGCTGTTTTTGCATTCGACTTGAATCTTTCTTGAAGATAATCCGCAATCATTGATGTGAGAATTGTTTTCCCTGCTCCGGGAACGCCAGGGCAAAACAAAGTTGATGGCACTTCTATCCAATTTTGAAAGATGTCTGATTTCAGGAACCATTGGCCTGTTCCTTCTTCCATTTGGTCGAAGTAGTCAGCTTGAAATGTTTTGTAGTCTATTTTCGACAACCAATCCACTATTGCATGTCGTTCTTGATCATCACTGCGTTCCACCAGAATGTTGACCTTGTTTTCTATTGGGTACGGCACATCGGCACTATTGATCAAGTCAGAGACCAGATATATAATGTGATTTGCTCAAACAAACCGTTTCAATTGATCTATTGGTAGATGGAAAAACATCTGTCGAGCATAGGCGGCAGCGGCAGCAGCCGCATATCCGTGCCATTGGTCGTTCTTGTGAGAATCACAGTAGTCAGATATACCACGTATGACAAGACATGGAAAATCGGCAAGAGCCCCAGCTGCTTCCATTTCAAAACATAACACCTCATCCTGCGTAGCCAGCCTATCTCTCAAGGTGCCGTCCTTGATCACTCTCTCCCCAGACGCTATGGTTCCTCGGTGAATGACAATAGCTGGGGTATCATTTCCTGTATTCCCACCTTCCTCCGTGTCGCGTGGGATACGTTGAGCCGGATCGCATTGGCACTTATCACAAGGGACATCCTTCTCGCGATGAATATATTCTGGCGGATATAAATAGTCGTTATTCGCGCCGGGGAATTTGAATTTTCGCAATTCCGGGAGCCCAGTATCAATTCTTCCAATGTTCAGCGCAACAGGATCTCCACCTCGAGATCGGGCTCGCTTTGCAGCAAGGTCCTGTGCCGCATGAAGAAGTACCGCAGGCGGAGGAGCAAGGACGCCAGTTCGCTTTAAAAGCCCGACCTCTGCTTTCCCATGATCGTATTGCACAGCACCAGAATGTATACCAGTTGGTTTACTAACGACCACATCGCCTAGTCGAATCATTCCAGAATCCGTCATCGTAGGTACGCCGCCACCAATACCAACCAGTAATCCGAAGCGAATGTTAGGGAACGACATTCTCATTTGTGCAATCACCGTTGCCGCTGCTGTGTTACCAGGCTTCCACTGGCTTACTATGACGATATTTTGGCCAGAAATGCTGCCAAGATTGTAGACATTGTGGTCAGACGGTTGCTGTGGAAGGCGAGGATGCTCTTGATCGAGCATTTCCAGGGCTGCAATGAGCTCGATCTGCAGGGGGCAGATCCAGGCGACCGTATAGTCATCATGTTGTAGGTTGGTGTTCGAAGATAATGGCGGGGAGAACATTGTTTCGAATATCTTTATCTATTGCCGAATAGTAGCCGGCAATGGACATAACATATACTGACCTTTCAGCAATCCCATGAGTCTTTAGACCGAAGGCTAGAGGAACGTGGTGAAGACCTGCGGGGTTTCAACTCTCCAGCTGAAAGCTCTCAGCCTCATTTCTAAAATGAGTTGTTTGACCCCCCACGTGATGACCTTCTGTCGATCAATCATATACTTACATGACGCTGTGTTTAGAGCAACTACTATAGCATTAATTTAATCAAGTGTAATTCCCCAGCAATTCTCGAGCCTAAAAGTATGGCGCTCAGCTTGAAGGAGATTCAATTCAATACCATAGGTCCCATACGCCATATCCACCCGACCAGCCTATCCAGTCATCCAATCCGATGAAAGAAGCAAAAAAGGAAAGATAATACAGAACAAAAAAAGTATTTCAAATGATAGTGGTAAAAGTTCATAACAAAGTCATCCAAAAGAATGAGTCAGCGTCAGCATCGGCTACAGAGCCAACTGGAAATTCAGAGCTTCCTCATCTTCCTCGAAAGTGGGTAAGTTTTCTTCAAGTTCCTGGGCAGTACTAGCCTCTTCCTGAGAATCGAAGCAGCCAGCCGCCTTGCAACGGATCCACATTTCAGAACCGAGCGGTGGGGGACCGTAAATCTGCATGTATGACTCTGGAGATAAAGTAGTGTGAGTATCTGAGGGCTTTGAATCGATTTTGCCATCGTGAAGTGTGGAGGAGATGCTTCGGCCCTTGGAGTATCCGAGAGTGCTGTTGGATGTCACGGCGGCGGCGGTGTTCCGCATGGATGAAGGATTGGTTGGAACACGGGTCTTCTTCCTGGGCATCAGGGCGGATGGCAGTAGGGACTTGGGAGCAGCGGCCACGCGGGGAGGAGCAGCACTTGGAGTAGGAGCAGCCAGAGCGGCAGCAGCCTCACGCGAGCGAAGGGTGGAAACAGTACGGGTGTGTCGCGAGCTAGCCGACGAAGAAGCTCCTGAGCGAGTGGCTCGTGGTTGCGGGGCTGGTGCTCTGATCGATTCGTCTTCACTGGGCTCATTGAAGCTAATGGTATCCAGTTGCTTCATGATCATTTCTTCGGCCATCTTATCGCACTTCAGCGAGTCCTCGTGGAACTTTCGCTGCTTCTGAGTGAGGCCATCACGGCCGACTTGTTGCTTTCCGTAAACACTCTCTAATCCAAGAGCACGGTTCTTTGGTCTGAACTGAGGGAAGGTCGTATCATATGTGACATCATCTGGAAGATCGGGGAGATCTAGAAAGGCTATTAACATCTGCGCGTGATATTATACTACCACCTCGGTCAAATCTTACCTGTAGGCTTGGGTGGCATGTATTCAATATCAGGCACGTCATCCTGAGCGGCTTCGACAAAGACCTTCGTTTGGGGTTGCTGTGAAACTGGTCCAGTCTTCTTGCGCACAGTGGAGGCGCGTCTGTTGGTATTTCCCGGCTTCAAAGTTCCTCCAAAGGGAGCAGGAGTCTGAGGAGCTCGGGCTTTCTGGTTGTTCGTCTTAACTCCCAATGGGGCACGGTTTCGAGGCTCTAGCATCACATCTCAATTAGCTTGGATATATCCGGTAATATCAAAACACGTCAATCGCGTACCCATCGGAGTGACCGGAGGCATCTTGCCGGGTTTTCCATTTTCCTGACGAGTTCCATTTCCTTTCACTGTATTCTTGCCAAATGCTATCGGGTTGTTTTCGTCTCGAAGCGGGACCTGTCGACCTGGGGTTTTGGGGGCAAGCTGTTTGAGGCCCTGGTTCAAGGGCTTGGCGGCCGCGGCAGTTTGGTGTGTGTTTACCAGGTTTTCCTGGTCGCGAATAGCCAGCATGGTGGCGAGTGTGAATGGGTCTTTAGCATGCACTAATTTCCTTTGTTCTCGGGATGTGAGTGTATCGTGCAGGGTCAAGAGTATGAGTGTGTTAGTGTCTTTGAACTTGAGCAGATTGAAGATGAGTGATCAAGCCAGTTGAAGCTCGAGACGCGGTTGCCCGTGGAGACGCGGCGATCGCAGTCCCGTGATTGGCTGGTCTTGGCGGGGCTTTGTGTATTGGGGATAACTCCTTGCTGCCTAATACCTCAGGCAGAAATGTCCCTGCGCATTGTGTACAGGTGGACTTGTGTACTTTACACGGTACGGGTAAGTACCGGGTACATGATGTGGCATATGCGGTGTGCCTAGAGGGCGGGTACTGTATACCGCCTCATGCTCCCCTTCTCTCCCAATTCTGGCCCAAAAACGATCCATTCCCTTTCCCCCCACCATTTCCCAAATCACACCGGCTACGCTGAGCGACAGCCTTTGCTTCCTTTCACTCATACATATTACTTCATCCTTCCCTATCTCCACTTTTCACACCTTTCACCTTCTTCAAAATGGATAAGATCAAGGAGGTAAGCATTTTGGACCCCCCCTGTTCTGGCGGGGTAGCTAGAGCAACAAGCTGTTCCCCCCTTTGCACCAAGAAAGCCCACCCCTCCCTTCCGTGCCATGCATATCAGTGCTGCATATGCACTGTCGAGCATCATCACGATATCATGCTAATCACTATCTTCTGAAATAGCGCATGAACGCCCTCCGCGTCGAGGCGGATGAGGCTCACGATGAGGTCGAAGAGCTCAAGGGAAAGGTCAAGACCCTGGAGCAGGAGAACCTCGCCAAGGAGCAGGAGATCACATCCCTCAACCACCGCAACCAGCTCCTCGAGGAGGAAGTTGAGAAGCTTGAGTCCTCCGTTAAGGACGCCAAGGACGCCGCCAACCAGAGTGCTCAGCACGACACCCAAAACGAGGCTCTCCAGCGACGAGTTCAGCTCCTCGAGGAGGAGGCTGAGGAGAACGACAAGACTCTCCGTGAGACAAATGAGAAGTATGTTTCTTTGGTAAACTGGGGAGGAAGTTATTTCTACAACAGTTCAACTGACACATCGGGATCGACAGGCTCCGCCAAACCGACGTCAAGGCCGGCCACTACGAGCGCAAGGTGCAGGCACTGGAGACAGAACGTGATCAGTGGGAGGCAAAGTACGAGGAGATGGCAGAGAAGCACGGCAAGCTCGAGAAGGATCTGCACGAACTGGAGGTTTCCATCAGCAACGTCTAAGCGGGGTACTGGGTATCGGTTTAGGGTGTCGGGATACGGGTTGGATGCAGGCTTCACTTTCTTTTGCGAGCTTGTCTGCGTTATTCTTCTTCTTTTTTTGCCCTATCATACAAGTGGCCGGTTGCGTTACTCCCCATCCTTCTGCCGCTGTGCTGGAGACGGCTTCTCCAATGCACGCGAGCATGTCATGTTGACTACGGTGCCCGGTCGAATTGCTCGAATTAATCACCATCTTTTTTGTGCCCCAATCGTCTCGTGAAAGTCATAGATATTTGATGCGCAGGCAGTATTTGCATATGGTGTGGTATAAGAATAAATCGACAGGAAAAAAAAAACCAGCTCTATCCTCTCACTGTTCCCTCCGCGCCTTAGCCTTTTTAGACTTGGATAGTCTTTGCTTTGCAGCATTGACTTTGCGGTCTGCCTTGCTCTCGTAGCGGAACGACCTCTTCTTGTTCTTCTTTGGTCGATCTGTCGTGGACTTCTTCGCCTTCTTGGCAGGTTTCTCTGGTTCGTCTTTGTCCTTGGCAGAATCCTCCTCTTCCTTTACTTCTTCCTCCTCCGAGTCGTCCCCTCGTACTGCCTTCCGTAGACCCTCTCGAGATGCGTCCATCTCCTCCACTGTGACAGTTGTGTATTTGTCTTCGTCGATGTATTCCGCCTCGTAGTCCACCGCAGGTGGCTCTTCAATGCCACCCCATTCCTCATCGTCCTCGTCCTCCTCGGAATCGGAGGCGCTACCTTCCTCTTCTTCCTTCAAGCGCTTCAATTGCTTTTGGTGTTCGTCATAGGCTTCCTTGAATTGGAGGGCACGTTCTTCGCGCATCTAGGTAGGACGGGTTAGTTTTGCGCCTGGAACTTGGAACAGAGAATTCTGCAAAAAGCCGAACATACCTTCGCACGATCATGTCTGCGCTCCTCGCGATATCTCTTCTCAGCAGCGGCCTGGGCATGCTTAATACGCTCCTGCTTTCGCCTGCGGAAACCAGTCAAGAAGTCGTGGCGGGCATCTGGGTCGAAATTGACTTCTTCGGTCTTGGAGACCTTGCGACGTTTGACAGAGGGACCCATATTGACAATTAGATGAATGAAGAATTCACAAAATGGATTTAAAAATCAAGGAAAACAATTATAATAATAGTAAAAGAGAGCGCACCAGCGCTGTGTGATTGTAGAAAGTTCTCTCGAGGCCGAGAAAAAAAAAGTTGGGTTTGATGTGAAGCTCAGGCGGGCCGGGCCTGTCGACCGCCTCCGAGAGGAGCGGCCGACCTCCCCGTTGGCAACATCACCTCGCACTTCCACCCCCAGCATTCACAACCACACATCATGCATCTAAGCAGGTTTGGATTGCTGGCCCTTGGGGCAGCTGCAGTTGATGCTTTCCGGGATACTTCGCCATTCTTCCTCGCGTCAACCTCTGAGTATGTTTGGTTGTCCACCATCCAAAGCTACGGCCAGCTAACCACTCCCTAGACTGTTGACGAACTCCGCCTACATCAAGACCAGTGCTTCGCTGCTTGACGATGTGACCTCTTCTCTTAGCACCTGCCCTTCCGACTACTATGTCTTCGTCTACCAGCCTGGCGTTCACAGCTCCGATTTCTCGACTCGCAAGTCGGCACCCCGCCTTGGCGCGAGGATGATGGGCAAGGACAAGTCCATTCGTTCTCGCGTGAGCGTCAATGAAGTCACCGGACTGTTAGATGGGAAAAATATGAAATCCATTGTTGAGGAGAAGTGCAAGGCGCAAACCACTAAGATCGATGGAGCTTGTGAGTTGCCCTGGTGGATCGGTTGAGGGATACAAGATACTTTATGTCTGGGATATTGAACACTGACTCCTTCGCATAGCCGGAGCGTACCCTTCGTACTTTGACTCGGCTCCCCAAATCATCGACATTGAATTCCCCATGCTCAGCTTGGGCTCGGACCGCGCTAGCCAGCTATCTGACAACGGTACGTGATCGATGCTATGAAGGACTGTCGCCGAGGCTTTATCTGACATTTATTAGATGGACTCGTCTCTGATATCATTGAGCGTCTTCCCGCCAAATCCAAGTACACTCTTCTCTACGTCACTTCGCCACGCGAATTCCCCGAGTCCGATTCCGTCATCTACGAGTCCGATGGAGCTAGCTACCAGGACCCCGTCCACATGGACCTCAAGCGCGACTACTCATCCTACAGCTCTGAATCAAATGATTCCGAGTCAGACCGTAGGTCATCGCTTTTCGATGAGTACCAATTCTTCACTCCTGGTATGTAAACTCTCCTCCACTTTGATTGTCGGTCGACTTTGTATCTAACGTCGAAATAGGGATCTTCATGGGTCTCATTGCTACTTTCATCTTCATCATCATTTTGTATGTTGGTATCAATGCTCTGGGTAGTCTCCAAGTGCCCTATGCTGCGTTTGAGAAGGACACCTCTGCCTCTGTGAAGAAGCAGCAGTAGTTGAAGGGGGTCGCCCGAGACTAGATTTATACCTTGCACACAGCATGTTTTTTTATCAACCTCCGCATTTCTTTTCGGGTTCCAGGGGCACATTTCTTGCGTATTTTCTTGTATTTCTTGTATGATACATGCCTTTTACTTTTGCTATTTTTGGTAGAATCCAAGCATCATGTGACACCCCCGGCTTTCTGCCTCAGGCCATAATTCTAGTCTACTCACTTGGCGCCTCTTTTCGCTTCCTTCGAATTCTCGCTTACCCCAAAAGCCTTCTCTCCTCTCTGAATTCCCTACCGCTCGTTGTCTCCCGCCTTGCGGGTTGTCATTCGTTTTACCTGGAGACCCCAATGGTCTGTTCCTCCATTCGTTGGCCTAAAGAGTGTGTATCGACGAGCCCCTGATCTGTCAGGAACACAGATACCGCACCGACCAAGTTTTCTGTCAGCCAGGACGAATTAAGATCCCGTTTACGGGCCAGGGCAGTCAAGAGCAGGGACAAGGTTCTTTTGAAGGTGCTTAGAATCAGACGAGTCTTTACTTTGTACACCCATACTGATCGTCGCCTACAACTCCACGGACCCGCTGTGGAGAATCGGTTGGTTTCATTGTTTACTGCCTGGTAACCATGCGACTACTTCCACGAGGGCTGGGAAATTCCCAGTCCCGACTCATTCTCCTTTTTCTGCTCGTTCTCACCATCACTGCTCGTGTGTCTGCTCAGAAGGCGGGGGATACAAAGACGGAGACAACAGCCGATGCCGCCCAGACCACCGACGATCCTTCGTCCAGTGACAGCACTCCTAGCGTGACCGAGACCACCGATGCGACAACTGCGGACACCACCTCAACTTCCTCGTCTGAAAAATCAACCAAGACTACCTCCTCCTCTACTTCGACCAAGTCGGACGAAACTACCAGCACCATGGCTACCACGGAGACGACTTCGTCCACCTCCTCCGAAACAACGTCAACGGATAGCACTACCACAACATCATCGGTTTCCACAACAACGACATCAACATCCTCATCCTCCACCACAACCGATGCTGTTATAGTGACCGTACCCCCCACCGCAAATGCACCATACATGCAAACAACAAACACCCCAGAGGGAACTGTTTTCATCGCCGTTGGCGCTTTGCTCGGGCTTATCGGGTTGGCCGTCCTCGCCTGGCGCGGCATGGTCGCATGGTCAGTAAACAGATCAGTCCGTCGCGCAGCCATGGCGCAATCCGAATCAAAACGTCTCCTCCGTGGGAGTCGCAAGAAGCGATCAGGTGGCGCATATGCGCCAGCACCCGCGACCGACGTCTCCCTAGAAAAACTCGGCGCCGCCACCCGCGCAAGCTACAAACCATCTAAACGAACACCCAGCGGAAGCAGCGGCCTCTTCTACTCTCCGACTGCCGGTGGCGCAGGGTCGCATCATAGTTTGAATGCGAATGCGTCAAACAACCGCGCATCGACATATCTGCCTCCCGGGTTCTATACAGCTGCCGGTGGTCACTCGGGATCAAGAGACTCGATCGGTGGAGGAAATGCCCCAGGATACCCGCCTAGCTCACCGTCCCTGCCGCCTACCGGTACCTACCATGATCCGCATAATCCGCGACAATCATATGTTGGTGCCTCTACCAGCTCTTTGAACCTGAGTCAGGCACAACAGGGCCGGGCGCCAAGCGCTTATCTGGAAGATCTCTTTGAGAATCATACCCCTCCCCCGCGCCGATCTGATCGGCGATAGTAAGGAATGTTGCACGGTAATTACGACAGGGACGATATTGGCGAGTTTTCTTTCTGCATCTAAGATTCATATTCATTTTTTTCCGTTTTGCACCTGCCCATTTCTACTTTTCTTTTCATGTGCTATAGTTTTCGCATCTGTTTAATACATCTAGTCTCCGCTTGTTTGAAAGGCGTCCTGGAGTTTGTTTTTTTCTCTATGTTCAGCCTATCTGCTTTTTGCAAGCGCTGCTATCTTGTCCATAACCCACTGGCCTTTGACCCTTTTTCGAGTTTTAGTTATGGCGCACACAAATACTATATCACATTTCGTTTCGAACTTTTCTTCTCGCAATTCATTCAAACTCTGATATCGCAATCTTGATGCAATCCTTCTATGGAAAACGCCCGACCCAAAACATGACAAAGAAATCCTTTATCAGTCAAAGTTTCGAGCCTTGGGTGCCTCTCCAATCCAGTAATTTGGTGGCTCCAATCGATTCTTTCAAAGGGCCATGGCTGATGGTCTGACCGATCATAGGTTCATCTTTTGAAAGAAAAGATCGAGCTGGCACGGCCCCTCGATTTCGAGGCGAAGGTCAAAGGGCCACAGGAATCCCATACCCATGGGATACAAAGGCAGTCTGCGGTATAAAAGCGGCTCAAGTCCTCGTCGTAAACTGCCCAGTTTTTTAATCTAATCCATCCTCTCTCTTTCGAGTATATCACAGTTCATCGATCCCTTATCAAAGTTATATAAGAAGGGTCATTTCTGCCTATCTTTCAGCCTGCTTTTAGGTGTTTTCAAATAAGATAAGAAGCAGTGAGGAATAACGTTTGAAATGTCTCATCGGGAGGTTGGAAGATACCAATGTTGATGAAAACAATGCCGTTTTCGCCTTTTCTTCAGCTGGACCATGTCTCAGAAGAGCTGCTATAGTACTACTATAGGCTAACAAAGCTTTATGACAATTTTGCTTTTGGGGAGATGTTGAATCTGTCGGTGTTGGAAACTTTCCGACAGATCCAAATGAGACATTTCAAACGTCTTACCACACTGCTTTTTATCCTATTTGAAACCATATTGGAATACCAAACTGGTCCTGCTTTCTGTGAGGATATACAAAGGTGTTAATGCTGTGTTCCCGCGAATCCTACTAATGCCAGATTCCGTGATTGGCCAAAACATGTATCTGATACTGGGATTTAGCCGTGGGTTCTCTTCCGTCCTAGGCGATGAACTCTGCCAGAGGCGAAGAGAACTTGATTGGAATCAAACAGTCACTACTAATGTAGTAGTGACTGTTTGTTTCTCTTCGTCCCTTTGTAAAGTCGGATATGGCCGCGGGCGCGCCGTCAAGTTCATTAGGACGGAAGAAAGCATGGCTAAATCCTAGTATCAGATACACGCTTTGGTCAATCACTGAATTTGGCATTTTCTGTCGAAGGTTGTCTAGCTCTGCGAAGGTCGATAGGATGGTTCATGCTTATGAATTGATCTAGGTATTGATGACTCGCCAGTTTTTAAAAGTGATCTTTTGCCTGTTCCGCTGCCCAAGCCTCGCGAGAAATCCATACGGTCTATATTGAATTATATTGAATATAGACCGTATGGATTTACCACGAGTGCTTGGGAACCCAACATCCATGATGGAGCTATCTAAGGAGTCGCGAGAACGTTTTGGAAGGGCCTATCTAACAGGGAGACGTCCAGGTAAAGTACTACTTTCTAGTAGGATTCGCGGGAAATAGAATTAACGGTCCTAGTAGGATTCGCGGGAAATAGAATTAATGACCTTCCAGACTCCTATAGAAATACAATTCTTGTTTTCTTCGAAGATCCAAAGCAAAAGGTAACGATTTTAACAACGTGATCTAGCCCATGTCTTACCATCGATTCAACAAAATTTTGCTAACCAATTTTCATGGGAATTCTTTGGGGGGGTACATGGTAGTTAAAGTCCAGTGAGTCCTTTCAGCCTATATCACCAATGAGCATATGAAGACCTAATTTCGTTATTTTGTGATTCTGATATTGAATACAAGGGAACGCAATGGAATAGCCATTCATCGGTCCGCTTATAATACCGACTACGATGATGAAGAGCCTGCCGTAACATTTCATGTCTTTTGTCTCGCGTGCCACAGACATTAAATGTTACGATGGGCTCTTCGTCATAATGTACTACTAGTAGTATCCCGATGCATAACAAATCGAAGGAAAAATTCTCACGTTTCAAGTTATTCATGTCTTCATTGGAATGAGGAAGTTATGTTAGTAATGTACTAACATAACTTCCTCATTCCAAAATATATTCACAATATGCACATCATGTAATGTACATGATGTGCATATTGTAAATATATTGCAATTGGATTAGGTGGAATAGACATTTGTTGCGCGCGAACCTGACGTGCGGGAAATGTAGGGTTCGGTTTATTCGGCCATTCGGCCATTCGGGCCATTCGGGGTTATTCCAACGGTTGAACATTTCATGTTTGTCCGAGTCGGACTCAACTAATACACCGAATGAGTTGTCCCCAATTTTAAGTAGGTACTGAGCGGGGATTGTACGCCACGGCTTGAGTTGTCGAGATGATTTCCTGCCTCGGCACTCAACCGCACTACCTACAAAACCCACGTCTCTCCCGGTTCAAAGTCCCTATTTTCTGACCTTTTAAATCGTTTTTTTCTCTATCACCTTTACGGAGCAGAATCAACAAATCAACCATGTCTGACAAACTTCAAGATATACAGACAGTTGACTCGACCAATCAATCTTTCATCTTTGAGAAAAATGTTTCAGTGCCGCTATTCAATAGCAGTGTGATTCGGTGCAATGTGTACAAACCCAGGACCACCTCGGCAGAGAATCCATTTCCTGTAATCCTCACGTTTGGACCATACGGCAAGGATGTCCCTTATGAACAGTAAGCAAGATCAGACAAAAACTCACAGGTTCCCACCAGTTGACTTCTCGTGCACAAGGTTCAACCCAAAGAGCTTCGCAGAAGTGGACCCAGCTCATCAAACAGAGCACTCAGCGTGGGAGACTCCAACACCTCAGTACTGGACTGATCATGGTTATATCGTGATTCGAGCAGATGAACCTGGCATCGGTCAATCCCCGGGAATTCTGGACGTCAAGTCAGCCACTACAATCGACGCAATGTGCGATACCATCGAGTGGGCTGCACAACAGCCATGGTGCAATGGTAAAGTAGGCCTACTCGGTGTTAGTTACTACGCCGGTACGCAATGGCAGGCAGCAGCTCGGCAGCCCAAAGGCCTAGTAGCAATTGTTCCCTGGGAAGGATTCTCCGATCCCTACAGTGAATCTCTGCGACATGGCGGTATTCTCTCAAATAAATTCATCGACATGTGGTTTCGTCGTCAAGTCGGGCCGAATCAATACGGGCTTCCTGGCCGGGCAGCTCGTAACTGGGGCCCTGATACCATTGAGGGTGATCTCAGTGAAGATGAGTTGAGCGCAAATCTAACAAAGCCATCTATGAATGATCGACAATTCAGAGATAGTGATGTTTTCAGACCCCTCAATTTCAACTTGCAAGATGTCACTGTTCCTGTTCTGAGCGTAGCAAATCTTGGTGGTATACTTCTCCATCTACGAGGAAATGTCATGGGATATCTCGAGGCTGGGTCCGAATTCAAGTATATCCGATTCATTGTCGGGCGACACGACCTACCGTTCTACTATTCCGAAGAGGTTGAGATTCAGCGAAGCTTTCTAGATGCTTGGCTGAAAGGGGAAGATCGAGAAGGCTGGACCAAGAAGGGTGTCATACCACCCGTCGATCTCGTACTTCGCAAAGGCAATGTTGGTTATAATAACCCTGTTGCAGAAAAGAACTTCCTTCGACGCAAAGAAAACGAATGGCCATTAGCGAGAACACAATATACGCCCTTTTTCCTAACCGAAAATGGTGGACTCCAATCGGAAAAGCCATCGCCATCGGCTCCCAAAAAGGTCACCTATAGGGCTCTTGGAGGACAACAAGATCAGTCAAGCATCGTGACTTTCCAAACAAGTCCATTTGAACAAGAGATCGAGATAACCGGCCACATTGTAGTCCATCTCAATGTTTCTGCCAGTCGAGACCGATGGGGAAGCTCACCCTCTGATATCGATTTGTTCCTGACACTGCGTCATCTATCATCATCTGGCGAAGAAATCAATTACACGGGATCCGCCGGAGATCCGGTTCCAGTGACAAAAGGATGGCTTCGTGTATCTTTACGAAAGACCAATCCTCAACACCCTCGTCACCGATCGTGGATGCCATATCGTGATTACTATTCTACTGATGTTCTGCCTGTTATTCCGAGGGAGGTCTATCCAGTTGATGTGGAGATATGGCCGACAAATGTGGTTGTTGAAGCAGGTAGTAGGCTGGTTTTGGAGATAAGTTCGGGCGACACCGCAGGCACTGGATTTTGGGGCCATGATGATCCTGTTGACAGGTATGTTCCCATAAAAAAGGAATAGGTGGATTTGCTTTTTTTTTTCTGATGACTTTATAGGTCCGAAGCTGTCTTCAAGGGCGAAAATCATATACATTTCGGCCCTGACTATACCAACTTCATCACGCTTCCAATAATTCCTTCCAAGTGATCGGTCTTCCCTAAGTTCTATCATCCTATAGATGAAATATCATTCATTTTTGAAATTCAATTAGTTCTTCCCCTAATAATTGTTCCGTATTGTTCCGAAATATCCGACATTTAATCAAGATGTATTGAAGATTATGTGATTTTTTTGAAATTTAAACCTCACATTAAGATCTTGACAGAATATATTATCCCTGTCTCATTTCAGAGAGATATGATTGCTATATAAAAGAGAGGTGTTCGAGTCTCGAGAAGGAGAATCTACAAATCGGGCCGACTAACCCAGTGTCAGATTCGGGCCGAATAGATTATGGACAGAGAGAGCAGAATAAACATGATACTGGAAAAAAGAACGTGGGGGTAAATTAGGCAATTTGCATTGGAAAATATGCAGTCTATTTGGGAAATTCATAATTGTGCATAGTTACAATGCAATTCCAGTGTAGCATGCATCATCTCGCCAAAGCAACTTCCTCACACCATCCTTAACGCGATACACACTTCCGCCAAGGTCAGTCACATAAACCTCCCCCTTCGCTCCCAACTTCAGGCCAATAGGCTCATTGAAATGACGAGAGATGATTTTCCTGTTTGACTGCAGAGATGCCAGGTCCGTTGATCCAGATAAATCCACGCAATTGAGCGAACAGCCAAAAGGATGCTCGCCTCTATCCGTCCAATACAACACCCGCGATACCTCATCAAATTCGAGGTCAATCGGCTCGGGCAGCTGGTCTAGCAGCAACTCAATGTCGGTCCGATTCTCCGAAGTCTGCCCATGTGGCATCTCGATCCCAGCACGGAAGATCCGACCACGGCTGAATTTACTAGGCCCTTTCTGAGTCCAATATACGTGTCCGAGGGACTTGTCCAGGGTTATTCCGACACACCACCGAGTAAGGTCCTCTCGGTCAGCAGAAGACTCGGGGTTCCCAGCTTTGATCAAAATCTCGTGTCCCGAGCCGTCGAAATTGCATCGGTGAACGCTCATTCTTTCCCGATCACAGAAATACAGCTTCCCAGTATCGTCGTCAACTAAGAGCTGCTTTGGTGTGTGCACAGTGCCAGGCTTTAGGACTGTCTGGATATCTGTTCCGTCGAGTTTGGCAGAGTGAACCGATCCGTCATAGGTTGAAGTGGCGCGGCCCATATTTGTCCAAAACATTCGGCCCGTCGATCGAGAGATATCCACTCCGTCGGGGAGGGACTGGCCGGTGACGATTGGCGTCATTTTCCCAGTGGGTTGGTCAAAACGTAGAATGCGACCTGCAGTAGGAATTTGTGAAATCTCGGCATTGTTCGCTCCCAGTCCCACGTCCAAGACATATAAATTGGGAAGTTGATCGGGTTGGGCCTTTGCATCGGCCAAATCCTCGGAGGGTTTCTTGTACAACCCGCCCTTCTCACTCTTCAGCCCGAGCTGACCCTTCGAAATATAATTCTCGCGCAGCCAGTCTACTGTCATCGTGGCGTCGAGGCCACGCTCTTGGACATAGTTGTCTTCAATGAATGCAACAGTGTCAAGACCGATTTGGTCCATCAAACGACAGGGTGGCAAGCTGGTCGGTAGCTGGAACATGTTTTTCCATAAGAGGTCGATTTCCTCGGCACTGCTAACTTCTTCGGCAAGTATGAACATGATCTCACGCTTGATGGCGGCCCACAGACGGTTAAAGATGAATCTGAATGGTCAGTATCATTTTATAGCAGGGAAAGAAGAGAAAACATACCCAGTTGATTCTTTTCTTGCCGTTACAGGAATCATTCCGCAACTTGTCAATACGGTGCTCAACGCCTCAAATAATTCCGGTTTTGTCTCCCCGTCCGTCATCAACTCCACTGTTTGAATAGTCGGGGGCATGGTGAAATGCATGTTGAGCACCCTTTGTCGCCGCTCATCTGCCACCTTATCCAGCATCAAACGAGACTTGAAGCTACTGCTGTTGGAGGCAATGATGCAGTCTGCCGGTGCATGTTGATCAACCTCCGCAAAGGTTTCGATCTTCAATGGTAGTTGCTCCGGTATGGCTTCGATGACCAGCCAGGCGTCTTTGACGGCACGAGGGATATCGGTGAAAGTCTCACATCGTCCGCTTTTCGGGCGTGGCTCTGGTGTTAGTGCCGCGAACTCGTCTCGATGAGTGTCGACAAAATTGACGGCATCATGTAGGGCTTGAGTGGAGGGGTCACGAATATGAACAGTGTAACCACCTGCAACGAAGGCAGAAGCGATTCGTCTACCCAAGACTCCGGCTCCTAGGACAACGACCGGGCGTGACATGCTGATGTTTTTATTTCAATTTTCGATATGAGAAGCTGGTCGCACGGCAAATTGGTGTAAATGGATACTTGTAGAATTGGAAGGTTCGAAACTTGTAAATATTCTCGATTGTATCCATTGGCAAGGGTATATATAGCAATTCAACCGGACTCAATAATTGAGCAGTACCAAATGGTGCCCACCATTCATTCTATGAGCCATAGTATGGCTGCCGAGTTCCGAGTAGCTACTATAAGAGGTAGATCGGCTTCTCGCATCCCCTTCGGAAACGTTTCGGAGCTACTTCGCACGAGTCTTGAGCATCCGGAAGACTCCACCAGACCCAAGATCTGACAAAAGTTTGGTACCCACCATGGAATGAACCATTGAAATTCATCACCATGTACATTTCAAATCGTTTTCTCGGCCCGGCTATGAAAATTATTGGCCTTACTCGGCAACCGTTGCCGTCGGGAAGTTCGGAGAAGGTATTGTTCTTTAACATAGCTGACTTTGATTGTATCGATGGTTAGCTCAAAACAAGTCCGATTATAGCCTCATTACAAAAGAACATGCTTAACATTCCCTTCTAGGGAAAAGTTGTTCTAATGAGCCATTTGTGCAATGTTGCGCTCAATATGAGATGGTGAAAAGTCACGAATTGAATGATGTAAAGGCATCAAGGCTAGCGTGGTAGACAAGCCAAATAGACAACACAAGGTGCAGACGACTAAAAACTTCAAATGAATCAGCAAGAAGAGCTCATATAGTACATTACTAGCAATAATGTATTGCCGTTTATCCCGATACTTTTTGAAGCACACCAGGGTGGCCATGATCAAACTACAATAGAGTCATGAAAGCGCTTTTGAATATTGTCTCAAGATAATCGAGGAAGATCATTATCGTTATGAAGAAATCCGATAATTCCAAAAAATAGGGATGATTTTCTTTGCGGATTAGGCACTTCTTTCTTGTCTAGGCCAGATTTGGTGTAAGTCTAGCTACCTGATACTACAATGGGTGATATAAATCAACAGTGTCAATCTGTGGCACAAGTCAAACATTTTGAGCAACACCATGTCAGAAGCCGCAACTAAAGAAGGACTCATAATTCGTCTTTATTCTTATTACATATACTAGTTAGTTACTGCCTAGTATGTATGTACAATGACCCTTTCCTCTCTTTGTTGACGTTTGCACCGGCTTGGGTGTATGCCTGCAGCTCTAGGCAAGCGCATCCCACCGATCTTTCACTTTCTCTCATATCAACAACATGCAATGCGCTTGCTAGGTAGAAAGGGTTCCATGTCTCACGGCAGGCACGACTTCACTCTCACCTCTTACCTCTCACCTTCCTACGCTTACTCCAATCCACACTTCTCTTCTACATCAACCACCGCCCTTCTATCAATCGATATAATCACCAAACACTTCATTTTCATCACATTGACCCTTTCAATATTCTCCAAGGACCTCTTTTATCGACTGTTAGTCGCATATGCTGCCCGAGGTTCAGAATTCCAGCCGCTCAACATCGAAATTTAATTAAATCAACAAAACGAGTGCCAATCTCAGTTCACTCCGGAGTCAAAGAGCATCATGGCCTCCGAAGGGTGAGTTCTCAGCCCTTGGTTATTATCTACTGCTTACACAGCCAGGATTTGTGATGAATTTTCAAGATCTGGGCGCTGTAAACGCAAGAATTGCAGATACCTCCACGTTGAAAGCCAGAACGAAAGCCCGCAAGTCCCTTCAGCCAGTGCAAAATCCAGTGAAATTTCGAATACAGAGCGACAATTCCGAGAATGGCGAAAGAATGTTCCAATCCAGGGACAGGTGATGATAGCTCGCCCCCTTCGTGGAAAAAAACTGGCTTCTTTCTTCCGGGAAGCTCGTCGTCTGATTGAAATTGATGCTGGCATGCTTCAGAACGTCGTTCAGGCCCTAGCTAGTGAGGGTGGCTTGCATCGAGTCCTTGAAATGGTCGGTCAGGAATTCGAAATGTTGCCACAGTCTTTGAGGGAATCTGCATTCGACTCGCAGGTCATTCCGTTTCTCGAAATCATCTCCGATCCGGGTGTGGTTCGATCACTAATCTTAGAGCAATCAGTGGGCACCCTCTACAATTTCCTCTACGGTATCGACGGTACAAGGGCATCCAAACTTTTCCGTTATATCGGAGAGATACTCGCTGGCGGAAATAAGGATGAAAAGAGCGTGCGACAGTTAGAAGTCTCGCTGTACGTATTTGCACGTATGCTTGATCTCAACTCAACGGCTCTGGTTCAGGAACCACTGAAGGATCGGGCTAGAGAATTTGAAGCTATTCTCCTCACGTTCAGATCAACGGAAGCCATCAACATCAATCTACTTCACACTTCTCAGGTCCAACTTGAGCGCCTACTACGGCGATTTGAAATCGGTAGCTCTTTCCCAACTGCGAAAAGTGAAAAAACGTCAAAGCTCCCAACATCGAATCTCTCTTTCCAAACTCGATGTGAGCCTCCAGGCGGGCGTCACAATAATGACCATATGAATATCGGTGATATCATGGTCATGCCAAGCCATCAGGAGATCACAAGCAATCGTGCGGAGTATCTGCCTACTAATAACCCATCGCAATGGCACCTCGAAGGTGCAGACGGATTGATTGACAGAAACTTCCGCTTACTTCGTGAAGACACAATTGGTCAACTTCGGGATGCCATTTATTGTGAAATCAGAAAGTCCAAACTCGATAAATCACGAAATTCCCAGCAACGAACATTCGTGTACCACGATGTCAAGGCTACTAGAACCTTCTTCGACAAACTGCAAGGATTTCATTTTGAGGTACAATTTCCACAGCCGACTGCTATCAAGGGGTTGCAAGTTCAGAAAATCGAGGATTGGTGGCAAATGTCTAAGCGTCTTCAAGCTGGTGGTCTCGTCTGTCTTCTTCTTGACAAGGAAGTCGTTGTTTTCTGTACTGTCTTGGAACCAAGACATCCTGTGTCTGCCAAGGAAGACCAGAAGAAATCATGCCAAACGCAAGGTCGCGAACTTCTTTGGCAGAATCAAGCCAATGCCTTCGTCAGATTAGAAATTGTTGATTGTGAAGACAGAAATATCAAAGCCGTTCTGGACCAATGCAGCGACCGAATGCCAAATTTCACTCTGGTTGAATTCCCAGGTATCCTGCTTCCTGCCTTTGAACCAACACTCCGGGCACTTCAATCTATCAAGATGTCTAGCAGTTTGCCCTTTTCGGACCTACTTGTTCCTTCTGGGAACAGAAAGGTCCATATTTCACCGCCATTCTATACACAAGATTCCAGATTTGTATTTAACCTACGGTGTCTGATGAATGATGGCAGAGATTTCTTCATCCGCAACAATCACCCTGTGGATTTTTCAGTCATTGAGAGAAACTCCAGTCTCGACATAGCACAGGTGCGTGCTGTAGTCGACACTCTTCGTCGTAAGATTGGCCTTATCCAAGGGCCACCTGGTACTGGTAAAAGTTACACTGGTGTGGCCCTCATCAAAGTCCTTCTGGCGAACAAAATACAGGGAAGAACCAATTTAGGACCCATACTATGCGTGACTTATACTAATCATGCTCTCGACCAACTGCTGGAGGCACTCTTGGACAAGAATGTCACCAGCCAGATTATCCGTATTGGGTCCCGTTCGAAGTCAGAGCAATTGCAGAAATTCAATATTCACAAAGTCGCGAGGAACATGGATAGGACCAAAATGGAGAAGTCTGCTCTCTGGAACTCTCACCGGCAGCTGGATCAGTTCCCCGATGATTTTGAAAAGGTTGGATTTCGGGGGAAAGTCCATGTATCTCGACTCATTTCTTACCTTCAAGAAGAATTTCCCCATCACCATAACCAACTTTTTGGAACAGACCACGAGGGGTTTCAAATTGCTTATGGTGGCAACCCTCAGATTGCAATCGAGAGATGGATTCACAGGGGAGATCAAACCCATCAGAAACTTCGCTCCCAACAAGAATTGGAATCGATCGATTTATTTGCCATGACACGAGCAGAACGACAGGCTCTCCATGAATACTGGATCAAAGATATAGTGGATGGTATGCATGAAAAGATCATCCAACTCTGCGCTTCTCATAATCAAACGAAGGTCGAATACAACAACACAAGAGATGAACTTGATCTACGCTGCCTGAATGAGGCCGACGTTATTGGCCTTACAACGGCAGGCCTGGCTCGAAATCTCAACGTTTTTCGACGCCTGCAATCGAAAGTTGTCTTATGCGAGGAGGCGGGTGAGGTCCTGGAGGCAAACCTTCTTGCAGCTTTACTGCCCTCGATTGAACATGCCATTTTAATTGACGATCACCTTCAGCTTCGGCCACAGATTCAGAATTATGATTTATCGCGAGAGAATTTGCGCGGAGGTGAACAATACTCTTTTGACGTGTCTTTGTTCGAGCGATTGGTGGAGTCGGAAACTCCAATGGGCGCTGGACTACCATTCAGTACATTGACAACTCAGAGACGTATGCACCCATCCATCGCTCAGCTTGTCAGGGATACCTTATATCCTGAATTGACAGACGCGCCATCAGTGTCTCAATACCCATCTATCACAGGGGTAAAAAAACGCCTCTTTTGGCTTGATCACCGAATGCCAGAGGCCAATGCATCAAAAAATGAGGCAACGTCTACTTCCCATTGGAATGCATTTGAAATTGAGATGACATCTGCACTAGTCAATCACTTGATTCGTCAAAGTCAATATCGAAGCGGCGACATTGCTGTGCTAACCCCGTATCTCGGGCAGCTGCATCGACTGCGCCAGAAGCTCAGCCAGTCTTTTGCAATTACGGTCGGTGAACGCGATCAAGATGATCTTGAAAATGCAGGTTTTGATGCATATGACGAATCTGGCTCTGTGATTCGGTCCTCATTGCTTCAAGCTCTTCGTGTCGCGACCGTCGACAACTTTCAAGGAGAAGAGGCCAAGATTGTTGTTATCTCTCTCGTTAGAAGCAACCCTCAGAACCGCTGCGGATTCTTGCGCACGTCCAACCGCATCAATGTTCTCTTATCTCGAGCACAACATGGAATGTACATCATTGGAAATTCGGAAACTTCCGCTCATGTGCCAATGTGGGCAAACGTCATTCAAATCCTGAAGAAAAATGGCAATATCGGCATGAGTCTGGAATTAGAATGTCCACGTCATCCCAAGACTCATATGGCGGTTTCTAAGCCCGACGACTTCCCTCGCATCTCACCTGAAGGAGGGTGCAATTTACGATGTGTTGGTCGACTTTCTTGCGGCCACGCTTGCGTTCAGAAATGCCATTCCGAACTTCTGCACGATGCGGTTCACTGTCTTGAACCTTGTCCCAGACCCCGTAAAGGATGCACCCACACCTGTCCAAAAGCATGTGGTGATCGTTGCCCGCCAAAATGCACAGTGAATGTCTTTTTGGAGGGTAGGAAGCTTCAGTGCGGGCACTTGATGGAGAATCTTCCATGCTGGCAAAGTCAAGATCTCTCGGTAGTTCGCTGCCCTGTTATAGTCACAAAAGAGGTTCCTAGCTGCCGTCATCAAGCTACAGTTCCTTGCCATATCGAAGTCAATTCTAATAAGTTTCAATGCAATTCCCAATGCAGTGCAATTCTGATATGTGGGCACGCATGCAAGCGTCTCTGTAAAGAGTGCGTTTCTATGGATGCCTTCGGGCATGTACAGTCGAAACATGGAATTTGCGAACAGCCATGCGGGCGGAACTATTCTACATGCGTTCATCAGTGCACAGTTTCATGCCATGGAAATGAGCCTTGCCCACCCTGTGAATCTATATGCAGTGTTCAATGTGGCCATTCAAAGTGTGTCAAGAAGTGCTGTGAGCCTTGCGCACTATGCGCAGAGGAAGAGTGCCTGTCAAGTTGTCCTCACAGCCAGTGTACTATGCCATGTGCTGCACCCTGCAATCATGTCCCTTGTTCTCTCAGATGCAAAAAGAGTCTCGAATGTGGACATCAATGCCCGTCTGTCTGTGGAGAAATATGCCCGCCATCATTCTTTTGTCAGGAGTGTGGATCTGACGATGTCAAAGGTTATGAGGTCGATTTTATTCTGTTTGAGAAATACAGAGACATCGATCTTGATATGAATCCGTGCATGTTCCCGAAATGTGGCCATTTTATGACAATGGAAAACATGGACGCTCAAATGGATTTGAAGCAACACTACAATGTTGACTCGGAAGGGAAGCCTGTGTCTGTTAAAGCAGCATCTGACCCATTCTCAATGGAAAATATCAAGACATGTGCAACTTGTCGTGGGTCCTTACGGGACATCGCCCGGTATGGTCGACTGGTCCGTCGTGCTATTCTAGATGAGTCGACCAAAAAACTGATTCTTTATCTGAATCGAGAGTTCGTTCCACTTGCACAAGAACTTCCACGTCAGATCCGACTTTTACAGGAGGCCAAAACTCCGTTACTCAATGAATGGCCCACTGAAATCCATTTGAATGGTTTAAGTCATGATGTGTTGAAAAAAATGATGGAAATCATGGAGATGATAACACCAGGGAGATGGAAGGGTATTGTCAAGCTCCGTGCACGGGTTAAGAAATATCGAAAACACGTGGCACCAGAGGAACAACCCTTGGCTGCGGTTCAGAACATGGTTGAGAATGCCAGAAGACGAAACAAGACTGCAGAAGTATTTCAATTTGACGATACTATTCTCCAGACGAAGGGAACAATTCAGGCTACCGCGCTCAATATTCGGCTCGACCTTGCTCTCTTGGCCGACTTTCTTGAATTCAGGAAACAAAGCAAATCTAAAATGAAAGCAAGTACCTTAGAGCTGAATCTCACAGATTGGAGGGAAAAATGTCAGTCTCTGATCCAGGCAGCCACCAAGGCCAATCGGGTTTTGCAGCAAACAGAAGGGCACATCTTCCTGGCGCAGTTCCACGCTCTCGAACAGGCCCACGTTATAGACCCTGAAAGTTCGCAGAATCACAAATTAGCTTCCAGCTCTGCAATTGAAGCTGCAAAATCTCTGTGCAAGGAGTACCCCGGGCAAACACAAGGGTTGATGCAAGAAGTTGTGGGGACTGAGAACATGCTAGCCGAGTCGACATTCTTCACTACCGTGACCAACTATGAACGAATGACTGTGATCCAAGCCATGACCCGTGAGTTTCGCGGCACTGGTCATTGGTATTACTGTGTGAACAGACATCCGTTTACTATCGGTGAATGTGGAGGAGCGATGGAAGTGTCGACATGTCCCGAATGCGGCGCTCCTGTTGGTGGACAGAGTCATCGGCTTCGGGAAGGGGTTACTCGTGCTGGGGACTTGGAGGAGATGCTCGGGGATATGAATTTGAATTAACCGGTCTGTGCTGTCAATGTTTCATTTCTTCATAATTTTTTTAGGGGAGATGTTCAAGACCATCGCACAGGTACCTGGTAATCAGCTCAATAGCGTTGAATTCGAGTTAAAGTAGTACTTTAAGTACAGAATGATATCAAATGCGAAAAAAAAAAAAAAAAAAAAAAAAAAAAAATTCAATTACACCAATCTAGAAAAGAAAAACTTGATCCGTAGCCTTCGCCATCGCCCCAGGCATAGTCCACCCCATCCCCTCTAAATTCTTCTTCATAGCATTGATCATCGGAGGAGGTCCACACAACAGAACTTTAGCATCTGACGCCGCCGGTCCAATATGCTTTTCAATCATTTCTGCATTGACAAAGCCCTTATTCCCTTTCCATTTATCGTCCGGCTGGCTGAGAACATACTGCATCTTGAACTTTTGTGGAAACCGTGTGGCGAAGCTCTCCAATTCTTCGCGAAGAAGAATATCGGCCTCCGTGTTGTTTGCATACAGTAAAGATACGCATGTCTTGTCGTCCTCATCTTCACAAATAGCACGGATGAGCTGGTACATAGGTGTAATACCTGTGCCGCCTGCAATCATACCAATCCTTGTAGCGTACTGACGAGAATATTTCATTGCACCTTTAGGCCCACGAATATCCATTTCCTGACCCACCGGTAGCTGGGCTAGGTAATTTGTCAGAGCTCCATTGGGGTAGACCTTGATGAGCAATTCGATGTAACCGAGGTCTTTGTTGTTGGAAATGGGAGTGTATGAACGTTGGACGCTTTTGCCGTTGATGGTTGCACGTAGACCGACATGTTGACCTGTTGGTAGGCCTATTATGTCGTCTGTCTTGGGAAGAGCAAAGATCAGACGGTAAACATTTGGCGCCACTTCTTTCTTGTCGGTGAGTTTGAATCCACGCCAGTCGCGGGGATCGAGGACTGGACTCCGTGGCTTTGGTGGCGGGGTTGTGGCCTTGAGGTGGATTAATCGTGCTTTCGAGGTAGCGCGTCGTGGAGTGTAATGTGTGAACTCTTGTTGAACATCGAGTTTGCTTGCTGCCCAGACCCCTAAGCCTAAGCTCAGGGAAAACTGTGTCACTGTTGCTATCCCCACGCCAATCCAAAAGTGGCTTGCCCCAAGGTCCGAAGTTTTGGGAGCTTTAAATGACGACAGTGCCGAAGAGAAGATTCCTAACAGTTGAGGAGCCGTGACTTGGTTATGATAGATCGATACTGCTCCAGCTCCAACAACACCAGTGAGGCCAATCTTTGTGAAGAGACCCAATAGCGACGAGGATGACTTCTTCGTGTTAACGACAGCTGCTTGGGGGACTTGTTCAAAAGTCGGTCGATAGACCTCAATAGACTCCGCGTGCTCCTACATGATGTCAGTGAGATTCTGTGGTAACATTCCGATTTGAAACTTACTTCGCTCGGCAGATCACCAACATAATAGGGTGTCAGCTGCTCGCGAGCCTCGTCGGAGTGGCCGACCTCTTCGAATGCCTCTGTAGCATCCGATCCAGCAACTTCAATCAAGACAGCACTCCCACCAGGGTGGTCCTCAAGGTACTTCGTGACATCGTAGACTAAAATTTTGTTAATTTAAATACTATATGAAGGCGAAAACACATACCTTTGTTGTGCAGGATTATCCAGACGTCATCAGGTGTGCTGTGTGCCTTGACCTGCTCGAGTGTGAAGGTAGACATGATGACAGTTAATTGATGGACAAGACATGGCAACGACCGGATTCTCAGTGTATTAAATATAAACAGCAATTCCTGATGTAATTTTATCTGCCTCCTCCCACGCAAAATTGTCTCCGAACTAGATCCGGCAACGTCCGTAATGTACGGCCGAGCTTCGTACGTACTTCGGATCCACTTCGGTCATCATCTCGGCTTCCCGGCTCGTTCTATAGTCTTTTATTAATCTGGCATAATCGAGGATATAAAAGTTCCCTAGTGGTCGCCAGTTGTGAAAAGCAAAAAGAAAATCACTGGAAAACTTGTCGAAGAGAAGTTTCACGATGCAGTGCTATTTTTACCTCATCGGGGATGACATCTCCTCGGCACAAACTCTAGATGTTGACCCCCTATGGAAATTTCAAGACTTACAACGCGCTTGTGGACTATCATTTCACGTCACACAGCCATTGGGTATGTTACACTAAGTTTCCCCAAAAATGCAGTCCCGTACTTACTGAGTAGGAATTTCCTTCCACGGCGCATCATCCGAGCCGCTTTCTTCAGTAAGCGATATACTCGAAGCAACTTCCTCGCCTTCGTCGCCCATTGGCATTCGCATTGACGGCAATGCCGTTCAAACCCCCCAAGGCCCTCCAGGACTCCCGCTTGTTGGCAGCTTTTACGAAATTTATCCTGACCACCTTGGCAATCACTATCGACTGTTCCGCAAATATGGCCCCGTCATCAAAACAACAAATATGGGAAAGACAATCTATCTCACCGACAGCCCCCAGGTCGCAGCTACATGCTTTTCCGAATCAATCTACATAACGAAAAAGATCAACGAGAATCATCCGCTCTGGGGTGTAAAAGACAACACGGCTATCTTCATTGGAGACACCGAAACGGAGAACTGGAGACTCGCGCACAAGTACCTGCCTCCGGCTATGGGTCCAAAGGCTGTGAGACACTACACATCCCTCATGCAAAACTGTGTGAGAAAGTCACTTCCTATTTTCGACGAGTTGGACTCCCGTGACGAATCCTGGAACGTGTACCAGTACATGGTCAAGCTTGCCTCACAGACAATCGGGTCATTCTCACTTGGAAAGGACTTTGGTCATTTTGATTCCATCGACACTCCCTTGCATCCAATCGTTACCAATATTGCCGCATTACTTTCTTTGAACAAAAAGATCACTTCTCGTGGCGAGTGGTATCGCCACTTACCCTTCGGCGACCCGGCTCGTCTGAAGAGTGTCCAACAGACCATCTATTCACTACTCCAGGAATCGGTCGATGAAGTGGCCACTCGTTCCACCAGCAAGGATGCGCCAATGAACGAGGCGGCTCTTAGTGCATCCTGTGTGGTAGACTATTTGATTCACGCCGTGGACGAGAACGGCGAGCACTTCCCCAATGGTCTCATCCTAGCCAATATGCTCATCGTCACTGGTGCCGGGTTCACAACAACATCTTCACTTATGTCGTGGCTTATTTACTGCCTTGTGACATACGAAGGTACCCAAGACCGATTGTACCAAGAGTTAGTAGAGAACGGCATCGTTGGCCCGAATGGAGAGCGGAATGAAACAACTTGGACACCGGATCTTGCTCACAGTCTCCCATATCTCGATAATTTCGTTAAGGAGACTCAACGACTGCACAATGCCTCTTTCCAGCCTGGTCGAACTACGAAAACGGAAGTTGTTCTACCTGGTGGATATCGACTACCGCCAGATAGCGTCATTGTTCCTGCGCTATACGCTGTACACACCAACCCCGATATTTGGCGAGATCCATTCCGTTTTGACCCTGACCGCTGGAACACGGAAGAGGTGAAGAATCTACCCCGTTGTGCTTATGTGCCATTCGCGACTGGGCCACGGGGCTGTATTGGATTCAACTTTGCCTTATTGGAGGTCAAGATCCTGCTTTCGGAATTGGTGAGCAGATACGAGTTTGTGAAGGAGGGACTTGAGAGTATCGATTATGATCCTGAGTTCCAGCTCATTCGGCCTTTGAACTTCTATGTGAGAGCAAAGCGACGTGTTTGAATTATTTGAGTGATGTACATAGACCCAATGATTTAGTTATTATCTCCATAAATCTCTTTCAAAGCCTTTGCGGCCCGAGAATAAGGCCCGAAATAGCGTATGTTGATATCTGCATCGTACCATTCCGAATCGCGCGCTTCACTCTCCAGAACACCAAGCAACCTTTGAGCGAGCGCATTGGAATCCGACAGACTGTCCACCCCCACGTAGGTTAAATTGTGCATGGTAATTGCACAACTGACAGCATTATGCACAAATGCCCATGAGCGACATGTAGTCTTTGAAAATCGATGTAACTCTAAAAAGTGCTCCACGACTAGCCTTGCCCGACGTAGACAATCAACCACTACAGGGTTCGATGGATCAGGTGTAGCCCCATATTGCGGCAGGCTGACACGACAAATGGCATAGTTCAAATGAATACCGAGTGCCAGGCGTTCGAGATGATCCTGGAGCGACTTGCAGTAGGGTTTGCTAGTGAGGAAGGGGGCTGCGGTATCCCAAAGACCTTCTAGTTGAGTTCTGCAATCGGAGGCCGTCGACAGTTCATTTTGCTCAATGATAATTTGGCATATTCTGAATATGCACTCCTGGAAAGACAGGCCAGACGTGGTTGCTAAGGGAATGGGACAGTTTGCGGTTGTCAAACAGGTAGTCGGGCGGTCATAGGTAAATGAGAGGAATGTATCTTGCCACACAAGGGTCCACCTAGTACCGGTCAGTAATTTTTCCGGTATTTGAAGCCAGGTTGCTTACCATAATCGGCCTCTGTCTGCTTGCTCCTCCAATGTTAACAATGTGGAAGTTTGATGAAGTCCGATACTTTGCGCAAGCCTTATAGTTGTACCTGCTCCAGTTAGATTTTACATCAATCATAAGACAGCTTGATCATACCCATCAAAATCCAAGCACTATTTGTGTCCAGGTTATTCCTCAACGAATGACCTATCAGCGCCATTGTTTGGATCTGTTCCATGTTCGTATTATTAAAGAAGTTCGACATTCGAAGACATTGGAATGATGAGCAGACTATCGGATTAGTACAGACAATTCAAAAGCTAGATATGGGACATACCGAAGACCCTGGATCGTAGATCTCTCTCCTTGACTGGATCATGAGTAAATTGCGCGCCGCATGCTAAAACTGCAAATAGCAAGGCTAGCCAGGACAGACTCGGTTCATTCTGTGGATCGATTTGCGCTCGGTCCTCGGTAGACGCTTGCTGGTTGAGAAATTCGTAAAGTGAGAGGCCAAATCGATCGATATCAATGAGGACTGGATAAAAGGGATATGCTGTTGATTGATATGCCTGCCAGTATCTGATGAATTTTTAGCACAATGAATTTTCGTGTGGAATTTTTTTCGAAAGAAAAAGTCGTGTGGCTAAACAGTGACTTACCGCATGATGTCGGACTCATCTGGCAAAGTCTCACAAACATCCTTGACTGAGGCTTCAGGTCCCCAGAGACTTGTAAATGGATAAGCACGCGGAACGAGTTGATTTATGATAGCCTCATGAACCATTGAGTCTCCCGAAGTGAAAGCTTCTCTACATCCAAGAGCTAATGGAGTGTCTGAGTTTCCACCCAAGAAGATAGTTGCACCGGTCGCGTCTTCGACTACATGACGTCCAGGGGACTTGTTTCGTAGACGAGGGGAGGCAGGCGTTGAAGCCACGCCCAGTGGCGAGGGAGAAGTAGCATACATCTTTTGTATCTCTTTTTTCAAGCCAGTAATTTTTCGTTCGATTTCTTCAAGTTGGGAGATCATGGTAGTAGGTTCTGCGGACCCTACTAGGCCTTCCTCGCCCTGGGTTTGTCTATACCAAAATTAGTTAGTGTTTTCTCAGAAAGGCCATGAACAAATAAGCATACAATCCGTCGGGCTTAGGAGCCTCATCTCTTCGAAGCGGCCCGGCGGTTGTGCTAGTAGACGGCATCTCAGCCCTATGCGTGGAGGAGCTTGGCGCGCGGCATAGATTGACGTGACCGCGTTTAACACAGCTTGAGCAAGGCTGATGTCCATCGCATCGGACTTTACGATGCCGACAAGGGAAGCAAGACTTGATGCCGCGGGTTCGGCGCTTGTGCTTCAAGAGCTCGCTTACAGCCGCCGTATCATATGGATAGATCTCTTGATCCATTTCCGCGATGAGATAATTAATTATTAAGCACGGTGAGCAAGGTAACAAGCATCAAAGACCAGGAGTTAATTGAAGCAGAAGTTTCTCCTATCCGAGATTGAGCCGAGATTGTGTCGTGGATTGCTACAGTAAGGGATGATGTCGCTACCGGCCCATCCGGTGGCTATCCGAGAGCTCCGTGCGGTCTCCGAAAGATCTCCGAACCGAAGTATACCATACTATAGTTTGCTCAAAAATATAGATAGCCCTTGGTGGCAGCGGTAGTAAATTTTCAATTAGATTTCAAGTAATCTCCATTATCTTCAACATAGATTCTCGATTCAATTCAATGCAAACCTCTATTGACCTGAAGCGCAATGGCTGGCCAGGCGTTTACTCCATCGGAAACAGGAGCTTTCCAACCGCCGCGGCACAGTCAACTTTAACTGTGGTATCTCCTTTGTTCGGCACTGGAATATAGAAAAAAGGAGATACCACATGAAGGTCAAACAATAAAACGCATTGTCAAACAATAGAACGCATTAAACAACAAAAATTGCAGGGAACCCGCCGCATCACAAGAAACAAAAAAGTCACCCACTGCCTCCTGCGCCAAGTCCCATTTCCGTACATCATCACGTCCTGTCTTCATACAAGCCGCATCCTGAACGTAGTTAGTAGGCCGCTCAGTGTCTAGAATGCATCGTCACATCGTTATTTCCATTGACTGCCGATGGTTTCTGCATACAAGATTCCACTGTGTCATCACCTGCTGCTATCTTGATTCCAGTACCCGATCCACCATGAGATTCCTCCTGCTGAGGATCTGCAGCAGGAACTGCGTAATCAGCCTCGGATCCATTCTGATACCCAGAATTGAAATATTGCTGAGATGGCACTTGCTGGTATGCGGGGTAGGACTCGGGGGCAGACGTTTCGTAGGTTGGCTCAGTGGCACAAGGTGCCACTCGGCATACCTCTGCTCGATGTCAACTCTCTTCACACACTCTCCAATCTCACAGGTCAATACCCCTTCGCACAGTATGTGAGCCAAGCTTGCACTCTCTTTCTTTGCTTGATGTCCTTTATGTGTTGGAGGAATTCGCCCCAATGGCACCTCATCGACCCTGTTATTGTATCTGTCGACGCTCCAAACGCCTTCTCTAACCAGGAATCCCACTCTCAATGCCGATACCCAGAATTGAAATCTTGCTGAGATGGCACTTCCTGGTATGCGGGGTATGACTTGCGGGCAGACGTTTCGTAGGTTGGCTCAGTGGCGGTAGGTGCCGGAGCAGCAGTCGATCTAATGAAACATCGGTGGGATTGAGGTTCCAGTGAACCACCGGTGAGGTCCATTGTCCATGGAACAGGAAATTTTTGTTCACGGACGCCAAATATCGGCCTCGGTGGTCGAAGGGGCTGCGAAGGTCGAGCAGTAATTTCAAACTGCCCTTTTTGATGTCAATGACCACGTTGCGCGGTTCGAGATTGAGGAGTGGGATGTCTCTTTGATTCAGCTGGCATTCGGTATCCATGACCTGACGCATGATTTCCTAGCGCTCCAGGCTTGAGCACATCAAAACGTCCAGGTTCGACATCTTTGCGTACAAGGAATAGGAGATGAAGATGAACAGAGATGTGTGTATTGGTGAAGGTGAAGGTGGTGGAAGTGAGAGATACAAGTAGTGGGTGGATGCCATAATGGCTTGCCTGAGGCACTACTTGCGAGTAGAAAAACAAAAATCTGTAAAGCGTGCAAGGAACCTATGGTTGCTCCTTTCGAATACAAGAGCGAGTTCACACAAAGAGAACAAGAGAAAAATATGAGAAGGGATATCGACCTCATGGTCGAAGGAGGATAGTAGAAGATCTCCGAACCGAAATAGATCGGTTCTAAAATAAAGTTGATAGAACCTAATGGCGGTGGTAATAATATGCAAGGTAAAGCAGCTACTTGAACAAATCTACCATAGTCTTTTACATACATGATGCCGCTATCTGTAACACCTGCCGTCACTGGTATCTTCTCACAGGTCAGGTCAACTCCCTTCACACACTCTTACTGACAATTTGCAAATCTCAGAGGTTAATACCCCTTCGTACACCATGAGCGCCAGGCTTGCACTCTCCTTCTTTCCTCGATGCCTTTGATTTGTTGAAGGTGCTCGCCCCAATGACACCTCATCGACCCCGTGATTGTATCTGTCGACGCTCCGAACACCTTCTCCAGCCAGGAATCCCACTCCCAATCTATCTATCGGGAGAATCTTGCCGGATTCTGGTTCCAATGAATTATCGGAGAGATGTACTCATTGCTAAATGGTTCTTTCTTGTGCACCGCGGAACGATACTTGTCACGTTGTTCAAACACGTTGCTCGAATCGACCATCAATTTCAGGTCAAAGCTGCTTGTCATCTAGGTCGATGGTCACGTTCTCTGGGCCGAAATCGAGCATTATCACATCTCGTGCGTAGATCTTGCTTTCAGCGACAATCATTTCGCGGATGATCTCTTGGCGATCATCTGATGAAAGTATCGATAGATCAATTTCTGTCATCTTCTGTCCTTCGACTGCTTCGAGGAGTATCATTCGCACTTCTCGCTCAATGATGGTGCTGTCGCCTGGCATGGAGGCTGAAATCCAAAAGGAGAATGACCCGTAGAATTTTACTACTTCGGCGCCTTGGACATCTTTCAGTCGGTGATACACATCGGTCTCGTGCGTATACATATGGTCCGAACAATAGAACGGACACAACGCACCACCAGCGTCTTCAAAATACACTGGGTCGAAGACTCTAGCCAGTAGTGGAGTCTGGGCTGGAAGATTCATTCTCGAATACATTCCCTCGCTTGATGGCCCAACTAGGACCACTTTTAGCATTTGAGCCCGATATTTGTCACCCACTTGGACAAGCTCACGGACTTCCACCTCCATTTGGTCTTCACCAAATTTACCATCGACTGGGCCCTGGATGGTACACATCTGGAGGATGCTCAGCTCGGAAAATTCCTTGATGCTTTCTGGATTGAGGAAATCCGATTTGTACCAATCTTGACCAAGTGGACTTGGTCCATGTGGAGTGTGCGCCTGGATTGCGAACTTTCGGCCAACTTCATATGGCAAAGTTGGCCTTTTGGGTGGAGGATGAAAGAGGATGTCAAAGTCTGGCAAGGCCGCTTCATCGGCTGCAGTACATTCAGACAAGATTGCATAGCAGAGGGGATTCGCTTCTGGAACCTCTGTTGGCGTATTTGGAGCAAAGTCCAAAGGTATTGTGTCGGAAAGCAGATCAACTTCCGACACAGCTACTGCATCATTTGCAATAGGCTCCGGCAAACGGTCGAACTGCGGAGTCTCGCTTGTGTCACTGCCGCTGAACTGTAGGAGATCGATCTCTGCGATCCCCTTTGTTAATTCAGCAGACAACCTCGACGGGATATCGGTGCTGCACTCTGGCCCTTCGCTTGCCATGGTGATGAGATCAGACCAAAAGGTCTAAACAAGCCCTAACAATCTTTGAAGTTAGCCTGACTGATAGAATATACGGCAATAAACATTACGGGCGTAATCAAACCTTTGTCTTCTTATGATTCCAAAAAGGTGACAAGCTAGAGCTTGCACTGGTGTTAAAAACACAGGAGAATAGTAGAACAGGACGAACAATATGTGGTGTGAAGATTGCCCCCTTTCAGATAGAAGAGCGATTTCACACAAAGATGATAAGAGAATAAGGTGAGAAGAGAAGAAAGTGTTTTGAATGACAATAATGAGGTCGAAGGAGAATAGTAGAAGATAGGATGAAAAGAGTTGTAATAGATGTAAATTAGCCCCTGCCCTCACCTGTCTTGCGAACGTGAATTCACAAAGACAGTAGACGAGGGCTAGGAAAGACAGATCCGGTGTAAAAAACAATATCTGCTTGGTCTTTGGGTATGCTTTCTGCAAAAAAAATGTGTGAAGTTTGAGGATAACCGAGAAAGAAGAAGATGGGTGGTGTGAAAAAGGATGCAAAAGTGGCTCAGATTGGAGGGGGAAAGAGATAGATAGATAAGGTGACCCACACATATCATTCACTAAAGCTAGCTCTAAATTTTTACTGCCCATGGGGTGCTTTTGAGGTATGCTTTTGTGATTAACATCGATGAACTACCATCTACAAGAAACACCAAAAAAACGAAATTACTTCATAGTATAGAGAGAATTATTAAGGCCCTGTGTAGACGATCACAGATTTGCTATTATATTTATATTAAATACAGCAGAACGAACCAATAAATGGTGAAATAACTTGGAGTATAAGTCGTGATGCATATGGCAGAAGCACTTTGATATTCGACGGGCGGGAGAGGCTGTGGTGGCTTTTGGCACAGCCACATCCCTTTTAGGACGCCGACATTAAATAATTAATTAAAAACAGCGGTTCGCACTGTTAATATTCACTACTTTATCAGCCCAGTTTTACTTTCCTGCTAATTAGCAAAAAAAAAAAAAAAAACTATTTTTTTGGTTTTGAACACAATGACCACCTCCCCGCACGCATTTTCACAACAAGCCCTACAACAAACTATATCTAAATTTCTACAAGTCCCATCTTCTGAAATCACACTATCAAAATGTCCCATGCAAGGAATAGACCATTGGATTTATTTTATTGATAAATATCCAAAATACGTTCTTCGTGTGACGAAGCCACGAGCTGGTCGTGCTTATAATGGAAAAGAAATGCAAACTCGAGATATTGCTTTGAGAAAATATTTACGATCTGTTTATTTAGATCGAGGACTTAGGGGAGATATTATTCCTCGGAGTATTGTGACTTGGTCAGCTATTTGTGACAATGATAATACTGCTACTGGTGATGGAGAATATTGCGCATCATTGGAGACTAGATTGTATGGATCTCCGTTGCGGGCTCCTGTCTTAGAAACGACTATTCAAGATCTAGTTACATTCTTTTCGATAATGAAAGGAGTTAATTTGGACACATTGGATGAAAAGCTTGGAGTCAAGATTTTGGAAATGTACTTTCCAGATTTGCAAGCTTTGAGGATATCCGCAATCGATGCATGGCATCGGATGGTTGAGCGCGGTCAAATATCATCTGAGGATATTGGACTAACTTTCCCTAGCAATAATCAAGTCGGCTTAAATGATGACCCGGATTCGACAAAACACTTTCTCGCTAGCCAGACATCTTGCATTGAGAAGATCCGGAATCCGAATAAAACAACCACTTTCAGTCTTGTTCATGATGACCTCAAAAGCGAACATATTCTGATCGACGAGTCCAGCGGCCGGATAACTGCTATATTGGACTGGACGGATGCTGGTCGAGGAAATGCTGCCGTGCATGTTTCTGGGCTCGCTTTGACGATTGGAAAGAGGTTGGCAGTGGAGGTTGCGGAGAGGGCAGGGTATGACGAAGATACAATTCTGCAAGGGATTGTACAGGCTCGATGTGAATGTACCTTGAGATTGGATGATCGGTTGAATGGACGTGGAGGGCCAGCTCCTATTCAGTTATTGAGGGGTCATCTTTTCTTGTCACTGGAAGACTAAACTCAACTGCAAACATGAGCGGTTGCTCAACCATGAACAAAACAATCATGCCACGATGCCATCGATTTAAATGGCACTTTGAAGATGCAAAATTTGAATCATCAGGAGAGTGTGAGTCTCCTGACGTTTAAACTCACTACTATCGATTCGAATCTACAACTACTAAAACTACTACAAAGCCAATTTCAAACGGACATCATATCGAATCCCATTAGCAAAGAACCAAAGTTCTCTGAATCCATATTGTACATCATTCCCAACCCAGCGAAACCCCCAAAACGATAAAGGAAAGTTGGTAGAGAGAACGAGATGAAAGAAAGAGATATATATACAAGGGCAAGTCCGGAGATGCACCAATTCGAAAAGCACCCCCATATATGGTGTGAGGGTGCCACGAACAAGGAAGAAAAATGGACTTGCAAAAACCCCCACGTCACACACAAACCCTCCCAGAAAAAAAAGCCGAAATCTCAGACCAGTCGAATTTAAATTCCGAGACAGCGGTGAAACCCCAGAAAGGGAAAAGGGAAAAGACAAGGAAAATACCCATACCCACTCGGGCATGAGCATGGGCGTGGGCATGGAAATGGGCATTTCCATGGTGGTGGTTCGGATAGAAGAACATAGATGGGGAAGAGGGAGTAACAAATCCCGTAAAAATATCAATCAGGAAGTGGATAATAGACAATAGAAACAAACAATTGTGATAATGCGCTTTCCAGACACCAAGCAAACCAGAGAACCGGATCTCGTCTCGTATCTATATAAGTGTTCTAGACGGTATTTGGGGAAGGGTGGTCGATAACAATGTAAAAATAAAATGAAAAAGTGTTTCTGTGTCTCATGCTCGTTTCCCGTGGAGGGATTGGTCAAAGGTAAAGGTAAAATGCGGTAGAGTGCGATGTTTTTGTTTTAAAAAAAAGTGATGAAAATAGACAAGACGACGGGGGAAAGGTGTCTCTTATTTTTTTGAGGGGTTAACTCAATCCCTGTCGATCTTGGTCGATTCGCCAAGGCGGATCTCTTCATAATTGGACCCAAATTTGTTCCGAACTGTCGCACAAGAAGGAAGAAAGTTAGCAGATCAATTCATTGGATTAATCAACCCGAAACCGCGATGAGTGGTTCAGATCTATTTTTGTGCGCGGGAGATGGGAGATCTCGGGAGGGGACAGCGGATAGTGAAACATACGGTGTTCGGCTTCGACTCGGAAGAACACCCACATCCACCGGCGGGCCACTTCAAGGAACATCAGAATAAACAGACCACCTTCCGTCTCAGTAATCCATGAGAGACCGGGAAGAATGCGCCACAGCCAGGAGAACCGGAGGACAAGGTCCGCGATTATGACGTAGTGGTATAACCGATCGGAGTGGAAGCAGCGGTTGAATCGTAAACCGTACGGGTGGCTTGAATCCAAGCGCTCGGAGGAGAAAAGAGTCAAATCCCAATCCTTGACCACATCCCACCAGAAGGAGTATCCGGAGTTGATGAATGAGGTGATAAATCTGCAGGAAGTATAGGTTAGAGCACCGAACGCTGTAGAAATTCTAGTGCGGGGAATCAGATATCTTACAAGAGACGCATAATAGAGACCTCGCTGTAGCCGTGGAAATCCAAGGGACTATAGTTGCGAAGCTTGGCAGCCAGCCAAATGACGGGGAAAGCGGTAGAATACTTCAAGGCGTTGGCAAGATGCTGGTTCGCTTTGCTGGGAATTCCGCGGCGAGAGGGTGCGCGACGAGCCCGAAGGTATTCGGTCAAACACTGGCGAAGTCGAATAAGACTGGGGAATGCCAGAATAATAGGCACGACAATCTCATTTCCGCAAGCCCGATTTGGCTTGTTGGTGGAGTGCCAGCCATCTGTAAAGAACATGCAGAAGGACACGTAGAGGTCGGCGAGAACACGGGCATAGCTCGTCAAGGCATCTGCCAGCAGAATATCACCGAACTTGGCCTCTGAGCTCTCGGCCAAACCACCGATAGCGACACGCTTGAGGGTCAGGAGAAAGCGAACGCGACCGGATCTGGCAGCCCTGTTGAACGGCCAGATGAGAATGAGGAGGAGAATAATGAAAACGGATTGCGGGATAAAGTCGAATTTTTCGACCAGCGGGAATTCGCGGCGTGTTGCAATCCAGAAAGCGACCTGCCAGATGGCCAGGGGAATTGTGAAAAGAGTTGCCAAGCGGAAAGCGGCAATGTGATGACGTGGTTCAGAGGATGAGGGATAACCGACTAAATCATGGATTTTCTATTTAGAGAGAGATTAGATTCAGGTCACTTGGATTAGAAGAGGAACTGCGAATTGGAGAGTAAGGGTGGTCGGAGATTCCGGGGATATTGGCAAGGTGGTCGATCAGAGGGGTTTGCGGGTTGCGGACGGCGATTTGGGGTATGTCAACGGTGCTTGTAGACTTACAATCTCGGTCTTTTGAAGGTACTGAAGGATAATGGCCCATCCCCAGAAGCCTAGTAAGAGTCAGTGATTTCAATTGCGAGTAAATATATCCCATCTCCAGTCTAGGCTGGCAACGTACCTGCTACCATGAGGGCAGCTACCCGGATGGGGAATGGGAAGGTTAGCCCAAAGCCATCCAATTGAGCATGTTGATCAGGCCCCATTATTCCATGGATGAAGGGAGAAAGGTTCAAAAGGGGGAATTATTCAAATGGCAGATCGAAGATGACAGAAAAACCGAATCTCATGAAATCCCCGTGGGGGTAGGTACACAAAAAAAAGAAGGACTAGGGGTGAGGTTGAAGAGAGCGAGATGAAACCTTTACTGGTCAAGCCCAGCGCGCGTCCGCTTTCGGGTTATTAAGCACCCACACAATCCAACAGCGTCCACTCAATTCAGTCAGTCCAGTCGGAGAAGGCAGGTCGGGCCACTGCGGACAACGTAACGCAACACTTTGTCTGAAAAGTGACTAGTCTGGGCCCTCGCTGGACCCGGTGGAGGCCTTTTCTCTGCACCAGAGCGGTCGCTAGACCATGCGCGCGCGAAGATCCGCACCGATCGACAGTCAGGGGCGCATCCAGGTCGCTCCAAAGGGGAGTCGCTAAACCCACAATGGCATCATGGTGATCCCTGCACCCACTTATTTCATCTCCACTGGTTGAAAGGCGTCGCCTGTGTTTGCCGAAATAGCATCAGAGAGGATACTCTGCACTGTATTGCTATTTAGTCTACTCAATATTGAATTGGGAACAGGGGTATACGAAGTATACAGTTGGATCCTGCATCCGTCAACCTTTGTTTGAGATGATCCAATTGGCTGTTCTTTTTTTGGCCGCTTGCATAAATTGCTTACCTAAGTATATTAGGTAACTAATTTAGTGTCACGTGTCAAATCCAATATCGGAGTATCACGTGGACAATTCCAGAAGAGATCCCGCTTACCTCAGCCATGTCACCTGACTTCAACCTCGGCAGTCCGGGGATCGGCCGTCTCCATCTCATCTCCATTTCCGCCGGGGAAGCTGTGACACTCTTGACTCTCTTGCTATCCTGAGGGATGCATTGATCTACCTCCAGTGTGAGATTGAGTCAATTATACCCTTTAACCCTGCATCCAATCACTCGCCATCCACAACTCTTGACTCCTATACTCCCACTATACAACCACGATGGCTGACGAAGACCCCCATCTATCTCTCTCCACTCCCGAGACCCTCGGCTCCTCAACCTCCCACTTCTACCCCTTTGCAACATCCCCAGATGTCATCAGATCCCACGAAAAAGATGTATTCTGCACAAGTGGTCTTGTCCAACAAGCACAATCAATCGTGCGCTCCCTCCGCGGCGCTCGCTACGCCCACACCCACTCCAATTCCATCAAACACATCACCGAACTCATCTACTTCTCCCTAACAACCGCAATCGGCAACCGCACCCTCGGTGAAGAATACTGCGATCTGGTCCAATTAGAAGATGACACTCTCCGTCTTCCAGCCATAACCCGACGAGTAGGATACATCCTCAGCACAATCCTAGTACCCTGGACCCTCCAACGAGCTCTCCCCGCCTTCCGCCAACGCGTCCGCGCCAAACTCGAACGAAGTATCGCGAAGCAGCAATTCCGCGCCGCACAACAAGCATCTCTCCTCAATAAACCAACCCTCTCTACACCCGATGCTCCTAAATCCTCGGGCTCTTCTTCCGCACCTCGGCGCTTCTTCACGAAGCTTCGCCTCCAGCAATATATCCTCGAACACTTGGACTCTCTCACTTCCATATCGCCCATTTACGCCCTTAGTATCATCACATTCTACTTCACAGGCAGCTATTACCACCTAGCTAAACGCATCTGGCGCCTGCGCTACGTCTTCACGAAGAAGATTGAGGAGAATGAACAGCGCGTTGGCTATGAAGTCCTCGGTGTACTCATGGTCCTTCAAATTGCCGTCCAAGGTTTCCTGCATGTCCGCAAGATCAGCGCATCCGCTAACGAGGACGATCTATCTGCCGCTGGTGGTGCTGACGGTGAACGTCCTGAGGGTGGCGGGGCCCTTCTCCCATCCATTCAGCATCCTTCTACGATTCCTTTGCTCCCAGCTACAGCGGCAAGGTACGATCTTGAAGAAGAACCTAGTGCAGTGGCATGGATCCCGGAAGGTCAACAGCGGAAATGTACACTTTGTTTAGAAGTTTTTAAGGATCCCAGTGTTACGACTTGCGGACATGTTTTCTGTTGGACTTGTGTGAGGGATTGGGTTAGGGAGAAACCTGAGTGTCCACTTTGTCGACAAGAGGTTTTAATAGCTAAGGTTTTACCTTTGAGAGGGTGAAGCTGTGCTTGGTTGTGTTCAACATTCTTGTTAGAAATATTTGCATGGCATCTTTGTAAATACTCTTAGAACTTGATGAATATATACCCACTTTGTTTACGGTACATAAATAGCCTATTTACTGGAGTACAAGTGATTTATCAGCTTTCCTACATTAGGCCTTAAATTCAAGGCTTGCAACTCTTGGAAAAGTTTGAATATGAGAATTGGCAGCTTCTTTTTAAAGTACTGAAGGCACTAGGTACCACGGATATCGACTGCTATGCCCATTGGTATAAGTATATACAAGTATCGGGCAACAAAAACAAAAACAAAAAAACAAGCCTTTCAAGTACTGAAATCAAGCAAAATGAGATGAGATGCAATGCTCGCTTATATGAGCCCGGAAATGCAGAATATGAGACAAGGAGGGTGATGCAATATATAATGAGTAAAATGAGCAAAAGGACTTCGGGAAGACCGAGGTTCAAAAAGTTCCACCGTCAAGATCAAGGACGACGATTTGAAGCAATATAAAATCGCTTTGGCTTGGTGAGTGGTTTTTCTTTGATGGTCTCGGGTGTCTTTCTGGGAAGTAGGATTGGCAGATTAAGCTCTGCATGGGAAGGACGAGGTGGCATTGGATCCATGGCCACCCTCTTCTTCTCCATTGCATTGAAAAGACAAATGCAAGCGTAGGGATCCGTTGCAGCGTCTAGAATTCAGAATTATATTAGTACTTCCTCAAGAGGACAAAAGTGAAAAACGTAAAAGGCAAAACTTACACTGAACTTGTCGATACTTCAACGGACGAGACCAATCACCACAACGCACATCCTCGCTTTTTTCAAGGGGTAATCCGAAATGCTCCTCCACTTGCTCGCTAAGATTGACCATGCGCTTATTAACCGATTCAGGATTCGTCTGACCAAATTTGACTAATTTGAACAAATGACTCAACTCAAGAACAGAACGGGTGTCTATTCCAAGGAATTTGCGAAGACGAGTTGCATCAGCCTTGATCGAGACGCCCACTTTAGTGATTTCTTCGGACTCGAGGATCGCTCTGAGTGTAGGTGCGACGAAATCATCTAGTGTACGCGCTGGTGTGAATAAGGCGATGTGGAAAAGAGCAATTCGGTCTTCGGTTGCGATTTGGATCATGGATAGGTTGTTTTGGATCGTGTCGGTGGCGGTTGCTTGAGCTTTCCATTCCATGTCGAAGCCGATTACTTTGCTCTTGAGAAAAGTTTTTGCAGTTGCTTCTGTGCTAGCGAGGGTTCGGCAATAGTGGACCCTGGGCTTTCGGCCATTTGGGCCTCGTTGCGAATCGTGACTCCAGAATTGAGGTGGTGGTACCTCATTGGATTCAGATGTATCTTGAGACAATGGAGAGATTGAATCGGTTGTCTCCGTCGTTGTGATATTGATGCTGGATGACTGCTCGAATTCAGTATCGAACTGGCTATTGCTCTGGGTCTTGCTGTTGGATACCGCAGCGACAGTGCTGTATTTCTCGTTGGAAGAACGTCGCGGGAAACCTAGAAGGGGTTTGAGTGCTCGTCTAAGAATCCTGCCATGGGCTTTGCGTGGGATATCAACCGTCGTGTCAGGCTCCTCGGTAGTCTGATTGGTAGTCCGATAGTATCCCAATTGTTTAGGTGCAAACCGTCCACCATACAACCTAGTGTCGCGAAAGCTAGGGTTCCGCTCCACCGACCTCTCAGTTGCAGTAGCAGTTTCCCGCTGGCGGCTTGCAGAGCCTACAGGGGGCAGAGTAGGACGGACTCTCCCTTTGCGTTGCACGGAAACGAAACCCAAGTCCATGGCTTTAGCACGCTTCTCAAGAATTCGCTGTGCTTCGATATTGTCGCGACTCGTCATCCATGTCTGCAAAAGATTTTCATGAACACTCTGAGACCAATCGAATGCTTTGCGAGCGATCTGTGAGCTATGGCTCAGCGAAAGCATGCTCCGAATCCAGTGCTCAAAACGTGGTAGATCTTGACTCAGTGGATTTTCTACCACGAAGAAACCACGTTCTTGAATCTCATTTGGTAGACCTCTCTCGAGCAATCTTTTTTCTACCCCAAGACGAGTCCAGTTAATGGCTCTATAACTCACAAGCTCATGGATTAGATCCAACCGGCTTTCTCGAATTCGGCCTGTCAAATCATGCAATGTTCTTTTATGGTACTCTTTGCTTTGTGGTGTGAGATTGGACCACAATGGTAAATTTTGGCCAGCAAGAGTACCGAGAAGGTAGCGAGATTCACTGAGTAAAATATCATAATGTTTCAATTGAAGGAAGAAAGGTGCCATGACATCAAGCTGTCGCCAATACGGGCTGAGTTCTGGTGATTGGGCAGAGACACCCGGTTTCCATTTACGCATGTATAACGCCCGAATGCGAATTTCATGCAGACGTGAACGTTTCTCAAGCTTCTCTCTGGCGAGAACATGCTCTTCATCATCGAACAAAAGCGTAGATATGGGATCTGAACGACCACGCGGCATTGAAACCGGTAGTTTGGTCATGTCCCATAGCTCTGCCGCCCTTAGAGGGTCGGAAGTTTTCTGACTATCAAGCCACGCACTGCGGTAGAAGTGCGATGCAGAAGAAAATTCAAGTGTGTGGGCTTCAAGAGTGTCACTATAAACCCCAAGCCCAGGACTGCGACAATCACTCAAAATATTGAGTAACCCTGACTTGACAACCCTGTACTTATCCTTCAAAATTTCGTATTTGACTAGAGTCTCCTCTGAATGTCTAAGAAGCCCATCGATTTTGGATCTCGCAATGCCTCGGGGTTTAACAAACTCTTGATCGATCTGTTTTCGTAAACCCTGCACAGCACGCTGTGACTGCATAACGAGCTCAGTGATTGTCTTGAACCGTAATTGAGTAATATTGTTGACCATTCGCGCTACACCATATCTCAAGTATGGAACTCCGCGGAATGCGATTCTGCAATATTCTTTTTCCAAGTCTTTGCAAATTGCTCTGCTCCGCTGTACTTGATAATCGAGTCGAGCGACCAGCGCCCAGATGATTTCATCATACTCATTCTGAAATTGTCTGTTGATATCCGCACAGTCTTGGATATGATCCTCGAGGTGGGCCCATCTCAATTCCAGAAACTCGCGGCTCCATTGAGAAAGATCGACCGAAAACGCAAAGCTCGCTTTTTTGTCAATCGCACGCAGTTCTGCCGGGTTGAAAGGTTTCGGTGGGGGTTTTGGTGGCTCTGTTTTTCGAGACCTTATGATTTTTCCCAGTTCGGTTCGTCCAGGTAATGGGCTCGCTGGTGGCCTCTTTCGAATTGTATGGCGGGGGAGGGGCTGGCGCAACACCTCTTCTTCTTCGTCTTCTTCGAACTTGATCCGCGCACAACTGGTATTCGAGAATTTCCGTCTGAGTCGTGCGTCGTTGGTTCGCAGGCATCTCCCATGCCTTTTTCTTGACCGAGCGCCTCTCGCTGGGGATGTCGCATGGAGTAAGGAGCAAGGAAAGCTGTAGAACACGAATGTCAACGAACTGGAGGTACAGAGAGAGCCCAAAAGATAAGATACCAACCTTGAGCTAAAATTCGACGACGCCCATGAGTAATTACAACGACGATTGAGTGGTCTGCAACCAGCTGACCAGGCCGAGGGCGTATGCCTCAGACCCGCCGGAAAGCTCACCCAGTTCCGCATACTGCGGAGCAAGCATGCTGGGTTTCCGGTCCACACTTCCTGGATGTTCCAGACACAGATGGCTCTACTGGGCTTCTTCCACCGTTTGGAGGAGTCAATTCACCAGCAGGAAGTGATTTTCGGGGAAGTTTGAGCTGTGAAGAACGAAGCTGCGGCGAACAAAGCAGTCACGCCGCGGCGAAGTGACACTAGTCCAAATTGGATCTAGCGTCATAAACACGTGATTGCCAGAGATCGCGCCTTTCCCAACTGCGAAACTCGTGTATAGATTGGACATCCCTCTGTTTGTACACAGTTTCATTATCTGCTCGATAAGTCGCTGGAAACTCTCGTCAGGTCACGCAGATTTCATTAGATACCAACAATCATGGCCTCCCAGCTGCTCCCTCTTGGTGAGTGCCTCGAGTGCCCCGCCAACCGAAATCCCCCGCTAACCCTTCGATAGAGCTTATCGACAAGTGTGTCGGCTCCCGGATCTGGGTTGTTATGAAGGGTGACAAGGGTAAGTCTTGATTAATTGATCGACAGGGGAAGAAAGCGGGTGGACTAAGAGGCTAACGTGGGCTACAGAGTTCTCCGGGACCTTGCTCGGATTTGACGACTACGTCAGTGAGTAATCCATATTTCTATGTCACAACTTGTTCAGTCGAGAGGCTAACTAAATTTATAGACATGGTTTTGGAAGATGTTACTGAATTGTATGTGCCCTGCTTGGTGCAATCCGCCAAAGTGATACTTGGCCTCGCCACAACTCCAGACTTGCACTCGGTACCCTGACGACTAACTTCATTTAGCGACTACACCGGTGCCCAGATCAAGCTTCCCAAGCTGTTGCTGAATGGAAACAATGTTTGCATGGTATGAATTTTCCTCCTCCACCTGGAATCAGTCTCATACTAACCATTCGCAGTTGATCCCTGGTGGGGAGGGCCCCTCTGCCAGCGCATAAGCGAGCTGGCTTAGCGACATGATGAAAAAGAAATTTGCGTGTTAATGATACCGAATGCAATGACTTGAAAACATAAATAGAATTAATCAATTCAGCCAAATTCTTCAAAGCTATGACTTCGTACATTGCTATCTTCCAGGGATGACAAAGATAGTCCAGACACCGCATGCAGTTTCATATTGGATAAATTATCATCACTGCCAGCCCCTGGCGGGGGGGTTCACCCACTGGACTGGACGCTGGCAGCGTAGGCGCATTACCAATATTACCTCAACTCTAGAAGTTCTTGGCGTGGTAGCTCAAAATACGCCAGCTAAGACCCCCCAATCACAAATCCAGCGCCACAGAAACCTTCCAATGCACGCCCGTAAGCCATCAACCGCCGTCATCCTTGTTTTATCTATCCAGCTTAGTGGCGGCTACAGACGGTCATTCAGGAACCCTGGAGCCCCCTGCTATCTGCTGTGGACGTGGTGACCGGCTATTGAGCTAATAGCCCCGACACTGCCACGATAAGAGGGCGCAATGTTGTGATAGATGGATCCGCAATCACGGGCTATTGGAATTCACATGGAACATTATGGCCGAGACAGTGGAGTCTAGATGCGTAGAACGCGGGGTGGGTTGACTATCAACTCCAAGTTCCCCAGACTGTACGGGTCATTCACTTAGTAGGTAAAGAGTACGAGGCTGGGGTACACCGCAACAGAGTTCTCTAAGGTCCAATCGTACATCGTGCTAAGGAGTGGATCTTGCATGCATACAGGCTGTATCTTTACTTTTTACACCTTCCTTCTTTGATGTGTACCTACACGTATGTGAACTAGTTGCGGCAACTAAAAATATTCCGGGCCGGGGTGAAGATCACAACCATGTTAGATAGACTTGAAGTCTGGGGTAAGGTTAGTGACCGGGCCGGTTTATGGGGTAAATTGAAGATTATGGAGGAGTTTCCAATTAGACTCTGATGCTGTTGTTAGTTTAATGCAAGTTTACACTCTGAAACAAAACAAGGCTACGTATACATCGAATCCCTGCTATGGACAAAAAAAAGAACGACACACGCAACAACTTTGTCTTCTGCATGGTTATACCAGGCTGTAGCGATTAAATACTAAGTAGATTCAATTCATAGAAGCAATCACAAATCAATAGAATCTGAAATCGAGATTCTACGGCCTGGCCAAGACGAAAAAAACCGCAAGCTCTCGTATCTTGCAGAAATACTCCATCCCCCGGTAAGATCTCGCATGCCCAGCCGCAGCACCGCAGCACCGCAGCCTCCTCACACCACGCCCAACAACATTGGTGAATAATTCGCGCAAAAAGAAAAACATACCCAAACATGAACAGCAAATCACTATTCACATCATTCGTCACACTCAGCCGTGCGGATCTACCCCAGAAAGTCGGGGGGCAAAAAGGTGGAAACTGTTACCTAACAATTTGCATCTCCCCGCATTTTGAAAGGAGAGCTAAAGTGACACCTTCGGCGAGTGGGACAACTCTAAAGCGACCCGGGGTATTTCGCTTATCTGCTCTGTTCTAGTATATAGAAGATAATTATGGTACCTATGATATTAGTTCAGTGAACTCGTGCTTTCAAGTTGATGTTCACTTGGCGAGTGGCGGTTAGGCAGAAGGGATTGTTGCATGATTCGTAGATGTGGGTGGTTGGAGATACATCTCCGATGTTGACTCGTATGACCAAGATCTGCTTTTTGTCACTAGTTGTTCGTTCCTGGGGAGGCGTTCCAACACCTCGCCAGAAATTTCGGGAATAAATCACAGTGGAAAATATTTCCAAGATAGAGGGATACATCTAGGCGGGATAGCAGTAGTAACTAACATTTATTGCATGAACTGCTAGCTAAACCCTAGGAGTTCTCCGTCCTCCGCGCTTCATTGAATATTACAAACGCCCACGATCGCATCGCTAGTCTAAAATCGCATTTGTAGGTACAAAATAACCTGAACTAACAGCAATACCCAACCGACCTTGGCCTCCTTACAGAGGCAATGTTCGCCCGAGGAGCACGCGCACTGCCAACCCAGCCCGATGCTACCGTGGCTATCAATTCAGCGCATGTAGCCAGTAAAATTACCAGTTCGGCGCCATCAAAATGGGGTGGCTGCTGTGGCTGAAAGTCAAGCATCGCAGACAAAAGCCAGGGGAATCGGGCGCAGCAATCGCCACATCCAACCTAGGCTGGAGGAGAGGAGAGGAGAGCTTATGCTGATTTCTCCCCTGTGTGAAGAGAGGTGGGTTGATTCAGGTTTGGACCCTGTCAGCTCTTGGCTGGATTATTGATTATTGATTCTGATAACGGTGTTACGTGTGAATGGAGAGCTGATCTGATCTGGCCTGGCATGACCAGTGCACCCCCTACCTACCTACCCTACCTCCCTTACCCTAAAGTAACTTACAGTAGTCAGATCCAGCCTTATCGAAGTTCTTCTCAACTGGCATGGCATGCATGCTTCTGGAAGGATTTGGTCGTACGATCTACATCACACCGTTTGAGATCGTAAACTTTCCACATTCTCTTCTTCTACGTTCCTACGCTATAGCACTCTTGGTCCCGGGAAATAAAAACAGGAACAGTCGAAGCGAAGCTAGGCGAAGCACAGCAAAGAAACTTGGCAAATGCCGAGACATCAGCTCGATTAACAGACCACCTCCCCCCTTCCCCCAATCTCCTGAGTCGTACCTGTACTCAAGAAGTTCTTGGTGATCTTGGAAAAAAGTGCCCCAGCGTCTGGGCACTTGGCGAGTATACGAGGATTCCGATGCAGTATCAACGCCCGGGGACCATCGAATGATCATGGACATGGTCAAGGCCATGGCTATGGTCATGACCGAGGCCACGCGCGCGCCGCGTGATGCGATGCAAAGGGACGCCTACAGGGGGAAAACTAGACCACGCCAGCCACGGTTTAGCATTGGTTCTCCCGTTCTTCCATGCATATCAGTGGCAGAGCGAGCGAGGAGCGGGACGAATCACGGGTGTTGGCGGGAGGTCTTACTGACCATCGCGCAGTCGACTTGCCTCGGCCGGGTTGGCACTGGCATAACTTGGCGATGGTGACTGTGGCGGCCCCGGCCTGGTCTTGAATAGACCAAGACCAAGACCCTGAATGTCGGAGACCGGATGATTCCGTGAATATAGGCTGCAGTACTCCGTGCAGTTCTATGTATCCGCTCCGCTAGGAAGATGAACGTGTTCTAGCGAGCTAACTAACTAACTAACCGACTAACTAGTAGTAAATGTCCGGGGTATGTTCCACGCCAATTCCGATCCAATCCAGCCTCGTAGGTCAGTGACCCTTTTTCCTCTTACCTTATTTCATTTTTCATTTTTACCACCTTCCGCACAGGGATCTGGAGATTACACCTACACACATGCGTGGCCATAACCCATGGCGCTCAGCAGAAACGGATCCCCGTCGGGAAGCCTTCCCATAGGCAAGGGGGCGGTTGCGGGCTGAAAGGAAGTGCTTATCCCGTCCGGCCGCCACAATCCATGATTCGACTAAATCACTGGGTGGGTGAGATGCAGCAATCTTGTTGGTGTTGGAATTTGCACAGCATGATTGGATCACCGAAATGGGCCCCAAGCTGGAACCAGCAAAGGAGAAAAAAGAAAGTTCTCTTTGTATGGGACCCCGAGATGAGATGGGCATGGCCATGCCCATTGACCCACCCCCTTGACCTTTGACCTTATCAGCCTACATACTTAGCAGAAGTCCATGATTGGGCCAAGATCGCCTATCGCTGAAAGTGCGGAGAGCCGACCGGATGGGGTTTAGTGGGGGCACGATCCCTGCCGCTCTGGTGTTTCTAATTGGGATGTGGCGGAGAAAAGAGCCAGATAGGAATAAGAGGGAAACAAAGTAAAAGAATAGAGAATAGAGCCCTAGAGAGAACTGGGAGAGAAACTAGTAGATGCAGGGTCGTACCAGGGTTGAGGCATACCGTACTCCGTATATTCTTTGGAACCACGGGGTAAAAGTGTAAAAGTAAGCAGGTCAACACTGAAAGTATCTCGGCCACACCGTGGGATCGTCCCGTTCTGACAGACGAAATCACCTAAATCACGCGAGTGATAGGTGTGGGTGGCGGAGAAGCGCACTAGTGCGAACAAAGTCCGAAACAGTGAACCTGCTGCTCTGGTGGATTCGGTTCCACTGTGGGCATGATTCTTATCGAGGATGGAGTAGCAGTTGTACTTCTCAGAGATAATAATATCATGACTTTACGAAGTACTACTTCGTAAACTGACAGGGCAATGCATGTAGTCTCTACTGACCTTAGACACACCTTTGTCTATTGTGAAAAGCTGTTAATATTCAACAAGGGATTCTATAATATGAGTATATACTCCGAGAGTATCTAAAATAATTTTAAAATACAACTTTATTGCCCCCCAAACTCTCGTCAGCGCCAAGTGCATTCGCAAATATCGCTGGATCACTCGATGCCCGCCAACTTTAGCCTCGACCATCTGCTGTCCCCAAGCGCGGTATCAGTCGATTACCCATTGGCTAGAATCAATCTGCCAAAGATTCGACCAGAAATCCTGTACCTACCTAACCTAACCTAACGATAATCCCTGGCCTCGCCGTCGCCCGTATTTAAAATGAATTCACTTCCCCCCCAATTTCCTCACCTTCCTTTCTTTTCCTCTTGTAGCCTCGGCCCTATCCCCCCCTCCTCCCTTCACCCCTCCCTTTCCCTCTCCCTTTACTCTTATTCCAAAGAGTATCAGTACCCCAGGTATACAAATTCCTGAGGAACTGTACCCAGTGGGTAAACGCGTCTAATCTAAACCACCCTTACTCCTTCCCCTTCTTTGGACCAAAAAAAAAAACAACAATCCATTTTCATCATGGATGAAAAGAAATTCGAAGAGAGTACCGTTCCTACGAGTCCGGATCACCTACCTACCTATGGAGACACACATGTCACCAAGGGCAGCTTCGGCCAGCGCTTTATGGATAGCTTCAAGCGCGACCCTAATGCCCATGTTACAGGCGGACACGCCGAAGGCGCTGATGGCTCTGGATTCGACGTTGAGGGCGCAGCTGCTAATACGGCCTCATCGCCTCTGCAGCGTCGTCTGAAGGGTCGCCATTTGCAAATGATTGCTATTGGTGGTTCAATTGGTATGTTCTCTGTCTTTTACTTATTCCGAAGAGCCTTTGCCCTTTTGTGTGTACCCCCCGCAGTATTCAATCTAACATAATATCATCTTAAAGGTACTGGTCTTTTCGTTGGTTCTGGCTCCGTACTTGCAACTGGTGGTCCCGCCTCTCTCATCATCGCTTACTGTCTTATTGGTGTCATGTTGTACTGTACCGTTCACGCTTTGGGTGAAATGGCCGTTGTATTCCCTGTTGCTGGTTCTTTCTCTCACTACTCGACCCGATTCGTTGATCCGGCCTGGGGTTTTGCCATGGGCTGGAACTATGCTATGCAGTGGTTGGTTGTGTTACCTTTGGAAATTGTCGCCGCGTCTATCACCATCGATTATTGGAATCCCGGTGTTTCAAATGCGGCCTGGGTTGCGATTTTCTGGGTCATGATCGTTTCCATTAACTTGTTCGGTGTCCGTGGATACGGTGAAGCTGAATTTATATTCTCTATTATCAAGGTCGTTGCTGTCGTTGGATTCATGTATGTTTCTTCCTTTTTCCCTTTTCATTGCCTTACTTCTGAAACAGACCCCTGCTTTGGCGCAAATTTCTTTCACCATGACACGTTTGGCTGACTTTACTTTTTTCTTTTTCTTTTTCTAGTATCCTCGGAATCATCCTCAACTGCGGTGGTGGCCCCGAGGGCGGATACATTGGTGGAAAGTACTGGAAGGACCCTGGTGCATTCAACAATGGTTTCAAGGGTCTCTGCAGTGTCTTCGTCAACGCTGCCTTTGCCTTCGCTGGTACTGAGCTGGTCGGTCTGGCTGCTGCTGAGACTGCTAACCCCCGCAAGTCGCTCCCCACTGCTATCAAGCAGGTGTTCTGGCGTATCGCTCTGTTCTACGTTGTCTGCCTGACCCTTGTTGGTCTGCTGGTCCCGTACACCAATAAAAAGCTGCTTGAGGGTAAGTCATCTGCTGATGCTAAGGCTTCTCCCTTCGTCATCGCCATCGAGAATGCCGGTATCAAGGGCCTTCCTTCCGTCATGAACGTCGTTATCATGATTGCCGTCTTGTCGGTCGGTAACTCGTCTGTCTACGGTTCCTCCCGTACTCTGGCTGCTCTGGCCGAGCAGGGCCAGGCTCCTCGTTTCCTCGCCTACATTGATCGCAAGGGTCGTCCTATCTGGGCCATTGCCGTCGCCTCTACTGTCGGTCTGCTCTGCTTCTTGGCCGCCTCTGACAAGCAAACTGTTGCCTTTAGCTGGATGATGGCTCTTTCCGGGCTGTCTTCCATCTTCACCTGGGGCTCGATCTGCTTGTGCCACATCCTGTTCCGCCGCGCATGGAAGCTGCAGGGACACTCCTTGAAGGAGCTTGCTTTCCGCTCTCAGCCGGGTGTTATTGGATCCTATATTGGATTTGGATTCAACTGCCTGGTCCTTATCGCCCAGTTCTGGGTCGGTTTCGCTCCTGTCGGTTACGCCGACAAGACGACCGGTGAGCTGGTTGAGAACTTCTTCATGTCGTACCTGGCTGCTCCTTTCGTCATTGCCTGCTACATCCCTTACAAGCTCATCTACAAGACCAAGTTTGTGAAATCCAGCGAGGTTGATCTGACTACTGGTCGTCGTGATCTGGATGTTCAGCACTTGATTGAGCAGGAACAGGCCGAGCAAGCAGCCTGGCCTATGTGGAAGAAATTCTACAAGCTCTTCTGCTAGATGGATCTGTCGGAGTTTTTCTTCTTCTCTTTTTTTATCATTTGGACTTGAACGAGGACTTCTGTGAAGACTCTCAGTCTTTCATGTAATACTTTGTTAGCTTGTTGATTTCGCACATCTTCCATCTTGGATGTCTGATGACCGTTTCGATGACAGATACCATAATCAAGAACACATTATCTTTAATTGGTTCGAGCTCTTTAAGCAATTCATCGTATTCTCTAGTAAATGTTTAATACAGATTTGTTGACTGTATTCGCACTTCCGCACTTTCGCACTTTTTTTATACTTCTGGAATGTGTAATGCAGTCCACGACCCACGACCTCGCCGATCCTTGGAGCCTCCAGACTTGGCGTGTTCACATCTGGGGCTGTGTAACGGTCTTACCTCTTTACACTGGTCAATACCCAGTAATTTGGCCCCAGAACTCCTGAGACACAGCCTTCAGCTGCAAAGGACACTGTTGAGATGTTACTGGTGGCAGGATTACAAAGCCCTAAATATGCCAAATTTGATGCAGGAACATATTCCAAACGGATTAAACACGGCCAATTAGTGGACGTACGATTGATACCAACCAAATCAAGCTCCAGCTGCTCCTTTTTAACTTCTCTCTTCAACGGCCAGGATTTTCCTCTCCAAAAATAGTACCGTAGCCGTGGCTAGTGTGGTGGATCCAATAGACAAGGCTGTTGTACTCAAATGTACCAGCAATTACCATTACGCTGCTGTGTGTATGTGTAAATTACAAGCCACCTGACGAACACCGCATGGAAATTCATCAACATCATCGCTCCTCGTTGAATCCCCTCATCCACCCTCCCCCCTTTTACTTACTCCGTACTTTTTCCTTGTGTTTCATTGCCATTGAATTTGCTGGGTGGCTTCGCCTTGTTCTCTTTTACACTTGTGCGCCCCCGCCCATCCACTCTCTTTCTCTGTTTGAACGCCACTTCGGCGCTTACCGTGCCGCGCGACTCGCATTCCCCAGTCTCAGTCCAGATTACCCCAGTACTCGATTGATCTTCTTCAGTCCCTATCGCACTTACACCCTCTCTCTCTCTCACGGATCTCGCACTCATCTCTCAATCGTTTCTCGGTTCATCTCCCAGTTGGCTTTCTAGTCTAGCGCCAAATCTTCCCTCATCCGGAGTAGGCCCGACTTCAGCCCCAACAAGCTGAACTTGAACTTTCGGTTCCACCCCGAGCTTGCATTTTCATCTTTGCGCCCTCTTTGCGCTCTCTCCCGACTCTATCTCCAATTTGCCCAACCCAACATCTCGAATCGATACGAATACTAGACCCCGACTCGATATCGCTTTGCATTCTTGATTTCGCTGTTCCTTCCTTTGTGTTTCTGTGGTGCACCCCGTCGGCGTCGGCTCGGTAATAATGCCTGGCTTCGCGGACTCGTTTTGGACCCCCGACTACGCTACTGGTCTCGGGGTTCTATATGGGAAGTTACAACAGGGTGTTACGGAGAACAGGCAGATTTTGACAGTCGCGAGCCTGCGCGCTGATGCGGAGGAGCAATATGGTCTCCGCATGGGTGAGATCGCCCCGAGTGTAGATCGCATGACTGGGTCGGGTTTCGGCAAGGATGATGGAGCCAGTGTTAGAAAGGTACGCCGAACTTGAAACGACAACAATGCATCAATAGATTGAGATGTCTTCTCTTTGTGCATGAATTGAGACTAACGTCTGCATGGCTGTATTAGGCATACGAAGGTGTCCGAACCGAAATGGTCGAAGCCTCCCGCAACCACCAAAAAATCGCCAGCAACATTCGCGAACTCGTCGTGGCACCCTTTCGCCGATGGTGTGATGGACACGACTTTCGTGTTCAGACCTCGCATGATAACCTTCAGGCCCGGATTAAGGAACACTCGAAGCAGGTCGAGGTGGTGAAGAAGCTTCGGAGCCACTACTTCAACAAATGTCGTGTTGTTGAAGATCTCGAAGAGGAGAACAAACTCGCTTTCCAGGACCCCGAATCAAGCCCCAAGGTCAAGCCCACGCCGAAGATTGTGCTGCCTTCCGAGGAGGAGCCCGAGGAGGAGGAAGAACCCGTTGAGTTGGGAGATCGGGTTTACCCACCAGAGGAGATCAAGGGACTCCTACTTCACATGCTTAACAACATCAAGTTGGGAGATGCCAAGGTTCCCATCATTGGAACTTACCAAAATACCTCTACTGGTGCAGATATCGTCGAGTACTTCCAAAATCACATGGGTGCCACCAACCTCGCTCAGGCCGAACATCTCGGACAGGATCTGGTTGACAACGGCTTCCTTCGCCTGATCGGCAATATGGGTAACACCTTCGCCAACAGCTCGAAGATGAACTACCAATGGCGTCCTAGAGTGTTCCAATTGACTGGTATCCCCGAAAAGAAGCGCCCTCTGATGCGTGTTACCTCTGTGGCCTCCAGCGAAGAAGGAAGCGGCAGCGACTCCCCCATCGCTTCTGTCTCCGAAATGATCGCTGGCTGGAACCCCTTGAACAACCCGTACCCCAACGAGACTCCCGCCGAGAAGTTGCGCCGAGAGGCTACTGAGGCCGACGAGCGGTATAAGGGAGCTATCCGCCGTCTGGATCAGATCCGCTGCCGCTTGGAAGAGGAAGTTATTGATAACTTGCGTTTCATGGAGCAGTGCGAACTTGATCGCCTCAAGGCCATCAAGGCTGTGGTTCTTGACTTCTCCGGTGCCATCAGCAACGTCATTCCCAACCTTCAGAGTACAGTCGACAACATGATGCTGTACCAGGAGACCATCCAGCCCCTGGGTGATCTGCGTTATCTTCTGGAGAACTATCGTACCGGTGGCTTTGTTCCCCGTGTGCAAGCATATGAAAATTACTACGGTTCCGTCGAAGAACAAAATTTCGGTGTTGATCTTGAAGCCAGGGCTCGAGTTGATCGTAAACGTGTTCCCATTCTGGTTACCACCATTCTAACCTATTTGGATAATCAATATCCCGAACTTGAGGGTGATGAGGCCCGACGCGGAATCTGGCTTCACGATTCCTCGTTGACCACAATCCATCAGCTGCGGGCTGCCCTGAACAACAGCAAGGTGGATTATCGCGAAATCCTGCCGAAATTTGAGATACCCATTGTTGCCAGCGTTTTGAAATTGTACCTTCTTGAATTGCCAGGTTCGTTTGACCCAGAGAACACAAATCCACCTTGACCACAAAATCTGACCATTACAGACTCCCTTGTTTCTTCTCAAGTCTACGAAATCGTCAAGACTATTTACTCGACTACTGCTCACGAGACCACGGAAGAAGGACGGATCAAGGTCCTGCAAAGCACCCTTGGACAACTCCGCCTCGTCAATATCGCCACGCTTGATGCCATCATGACCCATTTCACACGCCTGCTCGACTTGACCTCAGCTGACGAGCAGTACACCACCGCACTGGCTCAAAATCTCTCCGCCTGCGTTCTTCGCCCTCGCACTGAAAGTAGCCTAACTATGGACGAGCGCCACAGCTACCGATTGATCCGCGATCTGTTCGCCCACAAGGATGTCATTTTCGGCGAGTTGAAGCGTCAGTCCAGTGCACTCGGCATCTCTTCCTCATCCAGTCGCCCTCGTGCAATTAGTACCGACGAGAGCAACCGTCGCGCAGCAATGGAAGCCCGTCAACGCGCCATTGCCAGCAAGAGCCGAGCCACAAGCCCTGCACCCCGCCAACGACACCGCCGTGATCGTTCCAGCGGTGCCTCCGAGTCAACCCGCTTCCCAATTAACGTGACAAGTCCACAAGAGCGTCGCGCACCATCCGCCCCGGTCCGCACCAGCCTGGACGTACCCAATGAATCCCCCTCCTCCGCCGAGCATCCCACTATCAGCACACAAGCCGACGAAGTCGAGATCGCAACCGCCATGAACGGCACAGCTCTCGTCGACTCACCAAGTGAAGTCCCCGAAAGCAATGCCTCATCAGGCTCCGTCAGCCCTCCCTTGCCAGAGACAGCCTCGGACGGCTCCCCAACACCAACTCCCACACCCGCACCAACATCCTCCGAATTCGACAAGCGCAGTTCAATCCCACGCTCCTCAGCCAGGTATGCCCGTAAGCCCGGTCTCGGCAGTCTTTCCAGCTTCCCGACCTCCGCCGGCGCCGGTACAGACAGTAACCGGAGCAGCGTTGTCGAAGAGCCCAAGGGTGTAACTCTGGAAGACAAGCCCATGGACGATTAAATCAGAACAGTGTGTTTTCATTACTGAGTACTGAGTCATACATCGCCTTGTCTTCCTTTCCATCTTGGAATGGTCTGGTCTGTTCCCACGAGATTAAGATTGATTTTTTGCCTTTGCCTTTTTTTTGTCAGAATCGGGGATGCGCATACGGGTCTCTTGTATAGATCCATCTCGGCCTACCTAGGCTGACTGGACCCGGACCCGGAAGTACGTATCGTATCGTATCATTAGGGCTTTGCGCATACGCATACATATCATACCCTGCCTTCCTTTTGTGTTTATTCAATGTCAATGTCAATGGGCTTGTGCTGAAGCGAAGTCTGATACAGCCCCTGTTCTCTTTTTTTCGCCCTATTTCTATATCTGACTTGTATGGATGATTTTTGTTGTTGGAATCGGTACAGGATTAAGTTTTCTTTTCTTCTACAATTATTCTTCTTCATTTTCCTCTTCATTCTCATTTTCATTCTTCTCCTCTTCTATTTGTTTTCCTCCCCATACTGTTGTTTCTTGTGCCTAAGGCATGAGGATATGCTTTGATGCATCTCGTTGATCCTGTCTGTCTGTTTTTTTCAAGTTGATTGTAGCTATGTATGTATGTATACTTTTTGCATGGGGTCGGTGGATTAAAATATCTTCACGCCTTTCTTTGATTATTTTTTTGTCGTAATATAAATCTCTCTTCATAAATTTTATCCTAGGAGACGAATAGATGAATGATGAAAAGGAGAACAATTTTTTCCCTATTTTAAACACGCTGTATAACCCAAATGCTTCTATATACGATGGACATTTTTATTTGCCAGCATCCCTTAGAATGAGAATCTAGCAAGAGCAACCCCAATCATGAAACAATATTCGAAAAAGAAAAGCCAGAACCGAAATCATTATCTGAAAACAGAAGGACGGATAAAAGAAAAAGGGTAAAAGAAAGAAAAAAAAAAAAAAAGAAAACGCCCTGCAGGAAGTATAGGTCCAAACTGTGCAGACCAAACATGATCATCATCATCCATCCCCCTCAATACTCAAGGTGATTTATTCCCGAAGGTGCTAGAAGCACTTAATCCGTTCGGGAGTTGGCGATGTTCAGAACGAGAATATCAGTTGCGCCAACCTTGATCAAATCGTCCATAACAGTGGCAATGCGCTTCTTCTCGACCATCGAAGAAACAGCCACCCAGTCGGGCTCCTCGAGGGCAGTGATAGTGGGGGCACGCTTGCCGGGGGTAATCTTGGAGGCGGTAGCCAGCTCTGAGCGGGGGATGTTGTACTGGCACAGAACGAATCTCTGGGCAGTGATAACACCACGAATGCGCGAGGTGATGAGGTTGAGGAGGTCGTTGTTGGAGTTGCGGGACTTAACGAGGACAGCAGTGCTCGAGACGACGGTATCGATGGCCTTGAGGCCAGCAGCCTTCATAGTCTCGCCAGATTCTAGTTCCGTTAGTAAATGCAGCCAAATAAACGCATTATATAAATTCATGACTTAGAGCGGGGGAATAAAACATACCGACAAGATCAACAATACCATCCGCAACACCCAGGGCGCAAGCAGCCTCAACACTACCGCCAACATACTTGATCTTAGTGCTCAGCTTAGAGCCAGGAGCAACACCCTCGAGCTTAGCGAAGAAAGCCTCTGACAGAGCAGTGAAGCTAGTCACGACATTGCGACCAACGAGCTGGGAAGCCTCGTTGATGTCGCCCTTCTGGGGGACCTGAACCTGCAGCTTGCAGCCACCGAAGCCGAGGTCAAGGATCTCTTCAACACCAGAGACCTCACCGGCGGGAAGGGTAGCATCGTGCTCGGCGACCTGGTCGCGGCCGGTGATACCGATATCAACGCGACCCTCGCCAACGAAAGTGGGGATGTCGGCAGCGGGCAGGAAGATCAGGGCAATAGGAAGGTTCTTGACGAGAGCGATGTCGAGGCGAGTTTCACGGCGGAATTGAACGTCAGCGCCAGAGAGAAGGTCGAGGGTTGCTTGTTGGAGACGGCCCTCTGGTTCGCGTTAGTAATTGGATTCGTTGGTTGGTGGATGAGTGCCTCGAGAGATTATGGCTAGAATTGAGGAACTGGGGAACTTGCTCTTTGGCACGGCGAAGAGGAGTCTTCCTTCGAGGCTGGAATATTTGTTTAGTGGTGGCTTGATATCTATGCTTTGTTCTGGTGACTCACTGGTTGACGAGATCCATTGCGGCGGAGTGCGGGGTGGAAATTGGGAGTCGAGCTTGAGAGGGGAGGGGAAGAGAAGGAGGTAGAGAGAATAAAGAAGTAGAATATAAAATCTCTGAAGATATTCAGAGATCAATTGTGAAGCACGATCGAGGGGTGTGCAATTGGAGATGTTGGAGTGAAGGAGGGGAGCTTCTTTGCGGCAGAAATTGGAGGGGCAGCCAATGCCGATGCCGGTGCCGGTGAGAAGTCGAGAATGGTAGAGCGATAGGGCCAATGGACAACACACGTGTATCGTAACAGTGTAACAATTTAACATGAGATGATATATAAAATCATAATAGAAGTAGATTATATCCAGTCATTTATGTAGTCTAATATTCACAGCAAACCATTTTATAATTCTCTTCATTACTAGATAATTTCAATTTCTACTGGGGAAACGGTTCTCTGCCTGAGGAATATGGCAGTAAGGCAGTAAGGTGTTGAGGTGTCAGTCCCTGATGAGTCATCAGAATTTCCTGAGTCAGCTGATTTTAATGCCTGGCGGGTCAGGTGTCGACAGCCCTGAGCCCTCGCGTAATTTGGAACCCACACAAGGCAAAATCATCTTCAACCACCAACTTCAGTCCACCCCGAAACTACCAACCTCGTTCGAGCTCACCTATCCCCCTCCAAAATGGATTCCGCAAAGCAGCCCGTCAAGCTCGTCAAGGTGACCCGTGTTCTCGGCCGCACCGGTACGTCTATCCTCCAAAAGCTACGGCACCTTCAAAATATCCTTCATCCCACACAAATTCGATATCCGCCGGGCCATTGCCCTCCCCCGATCGCCGATGGCCCGGATAACCTTCGAATTTTGGATCGCGCGCTTTGAAAGAGTCAACCAAGGCTAATATTTGTTTGATTAGGCTCCCGTGGTGGTGTCACCCAGGTCCGCGTCGAGTTCATGGACGATACCTCCCGTTCCATCATCCGTAACGTCAAGGGCCCAGGTATGCGATTCGATTAAATCCCGGTGCGCTGCAGTGTCCACAATCATTTTCTACAATATCCAAATGAAAGAGAAGGAAACAATTGCAAGACTTGCAACAAGACATACGATCTTCAAAATTGGTCTTGATAGCTGCAATTTTAGATCGGCAAATTATGGAAATTTCAGGCGGGAAATTTGGATAATTGGAATTTCTGTGGACACTCGCATCCCACCAACAATCCCACCACCATCGTCTACAACGCAGCCGCTAACCCACCTACAGTCAAGGTTGACGACATCCTGTGCCTGCTCGAGTCTGAGCGTGAGGCCCGCCGTCTCCGTTAAAAATCCCCAACAATTCACTCGCGCCATGTCTTTCGTCTCTCTTCGTCTCTCACATATCCCTCTCGTCCGGTTTCATTGATCGTTCTTCGGCCAAAACTGTGTCCCACGCTTTTTCTTTCTTGCCGTATCTCTGACTCCCCGAACCCCTCCACCTCAACCGCCGCGCCGCCTATTTCTACTCGCCTCTTTATTATCTCGAATTTGTCTTTTCCGACTTTTGGATGATCTATCGGAGGTGATGGTAAATGGGTGGATGGACTTGTCTTAAGCAACGGGTTCTATTTCTAGATTCCCGTTTGTCTAAAATGAGTTCCTGAAGTCGATCTGGGCTCCGTACGGGAGAGAGAGATGGAGAGAAAACGAGCAGATTCAATTAAAAAAGACCCTGTTGATATGAGAAATGAAATGAGGTTGCGCGATCGCTGGTTTGTGGATTTTGTGGGGTGGTTAGGTCTGGTCTGGTCTGGTCTGGTGTTTTAATACATTTCCGCGTCCAATTTGGCGTGTGTGCATGGGCTCAATGCGACAAACGAGGTTGTGATGTGCCTTTCTTCTTTCCTTCGCTTTTTCTTTCTTGCTTAGCGATGCGAATCTAGAATTGAACGCCGAGGCTCATACCAGGTCTGGCCGACAAAAAAGAACAATGGAATCCAAAAAAAATTTGAAAATCCGGTTCTGCCATGTCGAGATGGTAATTCGTAGTGGCCTGGTACTCGGCTGTAGATCTATAACTACCAGTTAGAGATGTAATACTCTATCAGCTTGATCATCTTGATATTTGGTTGTCTCGGTGTTAACCACATTTGAGTAACCTTTCGGGTGTGACCAGGTTAGTCATAGACTCTTCGTATTCGACTTATCTCGACGACTGCAGAATACCCAACCTTAGACATACCCATCATCTTGCACAAACTCTATCAACCAGTAACTTGAAGCCAAATCAATTGATTCTAATCTCAATCACGATGGACTCTGCCAGTACCAGCAAACCAGTATGTCTACCACCCCGCCATGCACACCACTCATTCTACGTATCCACCCAGCTTCAGCCACAACTCATATACCGCTCTGCCAACAACCATCAAGATTGAACATAAACACTTACTGCATATAGAAAAACGTTGTTAGCGCAGAAGAATACCAAGAAGCACGCAAACACCTCCTCACCCAAGAAAAAGCCTCAACGCACCTGCTCCAAAAACTAGCAGAAACCCGCCGCAACCTCCCAATGGTCCGCATCAATGAACCCACAAGATTCAAATTCGACACGCCAACCGGCGAAAAGAACCTCCTAGACCTCTTCGAAAATCGCAAACAACTAATCCTCTACCACTTCATGCTCGCCCCACACGAAGAATCCGGCTGTGTAGGCTGTTCTCTATGCATGGATCACATTCCTCATCTCGGTCACTTACATAGTAGAGATACTTCATTTGCAGCAGTAGCCACTGCACCAATTGAAGAAGTGACTGCATTTGGCAAGCGGATGGAGTGGAAGTTTCCTTTTTATAGTTCTGCGAAGACTCATCGGGCTTGGGAAGAGGCTGAACGGGATGGTGAGGTAATTACTTGGAAACCTGGTAATGGGTATTTTGGTCTTTGTTCGTTTCTGCGTGAGGGTGATGAGGTTTTTCATACTTATGAGACTTCTTCGAGGGGGTTGGAGATTATTCTTTCTACGTATCATTTGCTTGATATGACGGCTTTGGGAAGGCAGGAGGTTGGGAATGGGATGGGGAATTTTAAGCGTCATGATGAGTATTAGGATTCAGGGACTCCCTTAATCGGACCGAGGAGATGTTTATTAAAAGTTATTGGTCAAATTGAGTACGTATATCTTTGAGAAATTTAATCTGATTTGAAGTATGGAAAAGGTCATCTAGGTGAAAATTATCGTTGATTAAAGGATCCCTGCCTCTGGAACATTTATAAACGTCGAAATCAACAGTATAGGTATATTGCAAAATGATATATGCACAAATCCGAACAAAAATAATCACTATTAAATACATTCAAAGTTCCAAATTGGATATCATCGACAGTATGGATTCGAAGCAAGCTCAGCCGGAGGCGTAAACATCTCCTGTGGGGGCTTATTTTCAACCGAGAGTTCTTGACGATATCCAGAAGACGCAATATAGCCATCGCCTGGCCCTCCAGTCGGTCCGGGGTGGTATGCTGCCGTACTGCCAGACAAGCCTGCGCGAGATGGCCTGCGTAAGAATCGTGCAAGTAGGAAAGCCAACCCAGCAAGGACAGCCAGTCCACCGAGTCCAGCGCCGACGCCAACACCCGCCTTTGCACCTTTGCTGAGTCCACTTGAAGATGCTGTTGATGTACTAGTAGTAGTACCAGTAGTGGCGCCGGTGGCGCTGGTTGTCGCAGCACCTGTTGTTGAGTTTGCCTGGGTGGCTGTTGTTGTGGTGGCTCCAGCTGGCTGTTGGATGATGAGGAATCCTCTTGAGGATATTTGCGGGACATCTTTAGCCCACGTGTTACCTGATTGCAGGAAGCGAAGGGCAAATCTATTGTTGCTTGATTCTAGAATCGTTTTGCTAATGTCGATCTTCCATTCATAGGATCCGGCGGCTGTGATATTCACGTTGGCTATTTAAAGGCATTATTATTAGCATAGTTCCATTATCTTATAAGTTTGTAGACCAGAAATTAAGTACTTTTGAGAACCTTGCTATACTTATAGTTCGCATCTTCGTCAGTTAGGTTGTGTGCAGTCACCCATAGGTTGGCCACTGTCACGCCACGTAGATAGGTGTCAGTCTCGTTAGAGGGCCAGCCACGCCATTGGACTTTCAGAGGATATCCATCATAGTACTTTAGTACATAATCGTCTTGCGTGCCATCGGGTTGTATCCAGCCATTTTGGGGGCTCTGATTCAGTCTCTGGGAGATAACAAGCGTGAACAGTGAGGCGCAGAAGAGCGGAAACCATACGAGTTTGGCCATCGCAGATATTCAAGATGAAGTACCGACTCGACTAATTATCGAAGAGTTTATGCTGAGACATGTATTAGAGAAGTTGAGAATAGGAGAGAAAAAGAGATTGAGAAAAACCTCATGAACATAAGCGCCCTCATATCCGGGCAGTGCAGAGACTTATATTACAAGCCCGCGTCTCATAAAAACGTGTTTCCTAACACGTTAGCCCTAAAATTAGATGCGCAGTAACAAACACCAAGGCTGGGGGCCAAATAGAGAAGGTTGATTATGCTTTTCCTATCCTTCGGCATTTAGAGGCTGTCGATCCAGGGTCATAAACCCTCATCTGCCGGTTCCACTTGTCCGATATCAAAATTATGAAGATCAAAGCCTATGTTTTAAATGACCTTGCGATATTTTGTCACAAAATCTGTCTAAAACACGAGTCAGCCCCTGAAATGATGGGGAAACGCCCCGGATCACTGTGAATCATTTCCATGGTGGGACTCCAGCCGCATGTCTACTAGACCCGTATGGGGAAATAGTAAAGCCGCTCTGGTCGCGTGTCCAATGTGCTCTGACACATTCATCTGTTTAGTGCGGTATAACAATTGATTTTCTGTCGATCAACGTTGACGTTTAAGAAGTTATACAATAGTATTAATCAACAGCTGAAATAGCTATAGAATATGACTACTAGTCCATGTATATTCAGACATGACCAACACTCACGAAAAAGTACACTGTAAAATATATAGGTTGGCAATTTACAACCCCCAAACAGAAAGCCATAAGATCAATCTAAGACCCTCAAAGCGTCACGCATAAAACAGAGCCCTTATACAGCACACCCTGCCAAGGATATGCCGTATACTCCGTACAGTTCGTATTCGATGCACACCCGGGCGCGGGCCAAACGCCACGATCTGCACCCCAATCCAATCACCTCCTTTTTTCAACCGAGTCGCATATCAAGATCGAATCACAACAGTTTATTATATTTTTGTCCTGTATCACCATGTGCGATTTTCCAGTATTCCGTAGAAATCACTGCTTCATTTCCTCTTCGCATGATCTACTGGCCTATCGCTTACCCGGGATATCCGACTTCCAAGCCAAGGTTGGCTAGTGTAATACACCCGCTGGTGCCCAGACTGGACTAGATTTTTAGGGAATGACTTGGCAATTGTTTGATGCTTACATACAATAGTATTGTATGTTCGCGAAAAGAGGCTGGTGCAGGTTCTCGCAGGTTATGAAGCTTTGAGGCTTATTAGGCCTATTTTTGGGCATAACACATGGTAGATATACATTATCTCCTCAGTGCATGTACCGTGAATATCTGTCCAAGCCACTCAGAAATTCGAGGCTTAGTTATTATTGTTCGTTATGGTTAATTAGTTAAGAGCCGCAGTGGAGGTCCGAGTTCCCGCCCCAAATACTAGTTGCATGTCCTAGATATACAAAGGGGGTGGAGGGTTATTTCCTGTTCCGGAGATAGTAAAAAGTACGCCGCGAGCCCGTAGCGAGGTGGGAATGACATTTGAAGTGTCATCGGCTCTGATCAGGGCTTCATTAGGAGATAGTCTCGGGTGTAAGGGTCACTACCAGTAGATATTCGAGTAGACGATGCTACGGTATGATACTAACGTTTAGTAACTTAGTAGGTTGAGTGCCTCACCTAGGCATGTAGTCTGGGGTACATCGAGTATTTCGATATTAGAAGAATTCTTCAATCCGAGTGAACCACACTCGATGCATTTGATATTCGCACAAATCCTAACAGAAAACACCGTATGCCCGAAATAATGTACAATGTAATAAATGCAAGACATAATGTAAGTTAAACAAGCTCAACACTCGCCATCAACCGATCAAGTAAATCATCTTGAACATCAACCGCATCACCATCTTCCACAACCTTCCCAACAGCCCCAACCAACCCAGCCAACCTCTTCCTACGAATAGACTCCTCAAGCTCAGAACTCTTCTCCTTCGCCAAATCCAACACAGAAGACGGCAAATTAGCCAACCGCGCCACATTCAACCCATAACTACGATGCGCAACACCCTCAGTAACCTCATACAAAAATGTTATCTCTTCATCGCCCTCAACGCCAGATTCCGTAAATCGCATATGTACGTTCCGCAATTCTTTATTCGGGAATGACTGTACCATTCGCGATAGATGTTGGTAATGCGTAATGAACAATGTCAGTGAACGGATTGACCGAACCATGTGGTCTAGTACTGCCTGGGCAATAGCAACACCGTCATGCGTGGATGTACCACGGCCTAATTCGTCGAGAATAACGAGTGAGCGTGGTGTAGCTTGTTTGAGGATGTCTGCTGTTTCGGATAATTCGACCATGAAGGTTGATTCGCCGGCTAGCATATTATCGAATGCACCCATGCGCGTGAAAACTGCGTCTAGAAGGCCGAGTTTTGCGGAGGCGGCCGGGACGTAAGAGCCTATTTGGCCCATTATCGCAATTAGGGCTACTTGGCGTACGTAGCTTGATTTACCACCCATGTTGGGACCTGTTACGAGGAGGGCGCGTGTGCCTTCGCTTTCGAGGTTGGTGTCGTTTGGAACGTATGCGTCTGTTAAGATACGCTCGACCATTGGGTGACGACCTTGTTCGACATGTAGGCATGGTTCGTCTGTGTATTCGGGTTTCACGTAGCCTGGTTGCTGGGCGATAGCTGTGAGGGAGAGGAGACAGTCAAGTGTGGCGAGGGATTGGACGCAGTCTCGGAATGATTGATAGTGCGTTGCGATCTCGGCGAGGAGAGCGTTGAAGGCTTTGTCACAGGCTGCGGCGAGTGCTTCTCTGTGCTGGTCGCGTTGACGGATCATTTGGATGATTGCTGGAGTGTGGAAACGGGAGACTTTCTTTGTACCACTGACTTTGACCCATGATGCTGGGATTTTGCGGATTGCAAGGGAATTATTTTCGATCTCAATTAGGTATTCGATGCCTGCAACGGTGACATATTGGATCTTCTTTCGGCCTATCTGTTCCTCGGCCACAGCGATATGTTCTTGCAGATCGTGCTCAATACTGGCAATGCCGCACTTTTGGTCGCTAATATCTTCGGTCTCCTCTTCCTCCCGGAAGAAGGCGTATTTATCATCGCTCCGCGCAGCATGCATGTTGATTTTGTTTAAGAAGCGAGTGACATCTTCTTGGATGGTTGGCAGAGAAGCAATGGCTTCACTTATGAGGGACGAGTCGAAGCCCGTGTCGGCTGGTGACTTGATATCTGAGAACTCCATTGAGATTGTCTGCATGGTTTGCAGCACAGTGAGAAGTTCGGGTCGGGTACACTGCATTGAATTAGAAACAAGATCATTTCTTCTAAAAGCTTGCCATCACTTACCTTTCCATAATAAATCCGAATCAAGCTCTTCTCTAAGTCACTCTTGATCTTACCAAGCAACCTCTGCACGCGCTCCACCGGAACTGCCCGAGCAGGATTTGTCAATTCCTGCACGGAATTCGTACGCTCTTCCAAGCGTTTCCTATCGAGCAAGGGCCGTCCCACCCAGTTGCGAAGAAGCCTCTGTCCAAACCTCGTCTGCGTCCGATCCAGTGTCCAGAACAAACTCCCCTTTGCCGAATGATCATTTTGATTCTGGTAAATCTCCAGACTGACCAGAGTATTTCCGTTCAGCAACATATGCGAGCGGGCCGAGAATGGCTGGAAGTACTTCGTCAAATCAAAAACATGTTCCAGCCCATACTCCGTCATATGCTCAATCATCGAAGAAAGACATATCGTAACATTCTCCGGTAACTCGAGAACATTCTGAAGCAACTTAGCCGCTTGAACATCATCCTCAGAGCCTGTGGCTTTCATTTTCCCCGCATAAAAGCCAGAGACATGACTATGAGCCTCCGCAGCCGCAGTCTTCTTTTTGTCCATGCGCTCCAGTCGCACCGCATCACCGAAAACATTCATTTTACTTCCAGATAAATGACGCACAAGCTTCTCGCTTGCCTTAGACATCTCGCCCACGATAAGAATCTCACAAGGAGCAATATGCAAAAGTCGAGTCTCGATCTCACTGCGCATGAATCCATCCTCGAAATCGTCGTAAATCACATCACCTGTATTCGGCTGCACTGCAACGATTCCAACCTGCACTCGCTCATCATTTCCCCATCCCTTCGCATTGGTCTCCGTGATACAAAGCATGTACCCTGTAGCCGGGGATGCACCACCAGCAGCAGGTGCCGGGCCCTCCAAGCCCTCCACATCATCGATATAAGTGCCCTTGGTGTAGAGATTGGTCAATTTGCGAACGAATGGCGCATTTCGATTATCACCTGCGGCTTTGAGCGCAGCTGTTTCAATCTGTCGCACAACACCGACCTTATGGCCCGCCGTGATGAGTCGTTTGACGTGGACATGTAGTCTGTGTACGGGGATACTCGCCGAGGCAAAGCGGTCGAGATGAGCCTCGGAGGGATCTAATAAGCGTTAGCGAGATCTTCTGATATGGCTGGCCTTTCCATTCCATGGAATGCAGCATGATCTTTCAAGGGCTTATTCCACTCACGTTCATCGAATCGAAATTTCCCAGGTATACAAACAATACCAAGTTCCTTCGCCGCAGTCCTCGCATCCTCACCGAAAAATCGAAACTTATACCCGACCTCAACAACCAAGACCGTATCCAAATGTTTCCGTTTAATTTCAATAACTTGTTTCTCCATCGGCGTAAGCTTGCTCCCTCCCTTTTTCCCTGCTTTACCCTTTGTCGGTGGCGGTGCAGGTTCATCCTCTTCATCACCTTCCTCCGCATCTGCTGCACCGGGTACATCACTCGGTGTTGTTCGTCCAATTCCAATCATACAATCTGCCCCACCTAGCTTGCGAACGAATTTCTGATGTAGTCTCTCCTTTTCCTTTTTGCGTTGTACGTCTTCGGTGTCGATGTCATCTTTCTGGGTTGAAACTGCGGGTGAGCTTTGGAATTTGAAGATTTCGGTACGTTGACTGCTTATTTCGGATGGTTGGCTTAATGGAGGTTGAATTATTTCTTTGGAAACGGGGATTGCTTCTTCGTGTTCGTCTTCTTCTTTGAGTGAGGTTTTGGAAGTGACTCTCGCACGCTTGGAAGGTGGTACCACAAAGTCGTCGTCGTCATCATCGTCGTCGGCCTCGGGGAGGGCATCTGCTTGCTTTTTTTGCTCAGGTGATGCCGGTCTTTTATTTGATCTTTTCTCCTGCGTGGCAGTGGGGGTATCGGAGGGGGTTCGTTGTGAGGACTTTCCACCAAAGAAGCTGGAGATTGTTGCTTGTTTGCGCTTCAGAGATGGCGATGGTGCCGATGATTGTGAGGAATGAGGTGCCATTGCGTTAATTGGCTCCGGAATTCAGGAAATAACCAGTAGTCGTCCTCGAGTGATAAAAAGGCTGCAGGGCCATTTGCTGGAAGCCCCAGTTGACTCCGCAATCGCCGAGCTCGACGCGTTGACGCGCGGAGGCGTTAATTGGCTGCTGACTAATCATGTGAGAAGTATACTCGAACGACCTCACATTGTGAGTTTTGTTAGTTTGTCAGTCAATGATATGAATTTGCGAGCTCTAACAAGGTATATCATGATGGAGGCTCGTGGTATTAATATGTGAGCTAGTCACGCTACATACAAAGCTTGAAGCTGATCGTTAGCACGATGGAGAAATACAATTAAACAAAATTGCCACCCTGGACTCCGAACTGGCCATAAAAAATGAGGAGAGCGAAAAACAAAAGCAAAAGAAAACGCATAATCCACCCAATCGATGATCCATAATTCATGACTCGTGACCCGTTACTTCAATTGATGCTTCGACCAGATCCACGCCCGTATGAGGGGAGAGGGGGAAAATGTTTGGTCGCAGCTAGCTCGTCTATAGTCGATTTGCATAACTCCGCCTCATTCACAATAATCGAGCGTGATCGAGGATCGATTCAAAATCATAGTAGGCCGTCTAATCTGTGCTTCCATTCAGATAGAACCGTGCGAGCTCTTGGTCCTCTTCAGACATAGTCGCTTCAGATGATTGTGGCCGTTGCAAGTTCCAATTACTCGCGGCTATGGAGAAGTCATCATAGGATCCGTCTCCAAGCAGGCCCATCTCTATCTTCGGGCTTGGTGCGACCAGTGGGTTTGAATTGAATCGACAAAAGCCCTCTCCTTCCTCCCCTTCCTCGTCCTTAACGAAACAGAACTCGGATGGAAAGTTGGGCTGATTCATACGACTGCGTCTCCCGAGCGGAGATTCCCAGCCTATATCGATACCTCCATGTTGAGTAAAAAGTGGCTCGATGTTTTCATTTGCATGTGCTGTTTGAGTATCGAATATTCTTCCAAGATTCTTGGGAGTGCTCAATCTATGATCCAGGACGAGTCTTGCTGGCGTCAAGGTATCCTGGGTCGGGTTGTACTTAGGGCTCGGATGGTGCTTGAACACTTCCATGTCCTTATGATCAGAATCTGCAAAGATCTGGAGACCGCCCCGCGGTCTCTTTGCAAAAGCCTGGACAGATAATTGAAAGTCCTGATCATCTTCGTCATAAGATGGTTGAATACCCGTCAAGCGGAGCGAATGGCGTGATGAATCGAAAACAGCAACTTGATCAGCTTTGTCGTGTTTCCCACCACCTGCTTTCTTGGGTCGTTTCCCGATAGGTAGATTTGGGTTTTTTGGTTGAAGAACCAACTTCCTCGGGCGAGGGGGTCGCTGTTTGGGTATCGGGGTTTCTCCTTTCAGCGGAGAGTCTTCATCCACGTTGCCCGAAATGAATCTCTCCCTTAATAAGTGACCCTCAGGGGAGAAGATTTGTTCTGTGGGCTCGACCTGGGCCGACGTGATTTCCATTCGTTTGAGAATCTTGCCATCCTTCTTCTGGTTCCGCTTGCGTCGCATTAGGTTTGTTGCCGAGTCGAAAATGTCCATTCCCGGCCATTGGATCCCCTTCAGCCTGGCCATTTCATCAATTCGTTGGTCCGGAGTCTCCTGGGAGTCCACAAATTGTACGAGGACCTCCTTATTTTCCTCCTTGGCCTCAAATAAGCGATCTAACTCCTCCTCCTCCTCTTTATTTGATGCCTTTGAGAGGCGGGCTCTCTTGGATCGACTTCTGGTAGGCTTGGGTGTCACGGGCAATGCGTCTGGTGGAATACATAGAGTTGGATTCGGTTCCATCAGACGTGGATCTAGAAACTCGGGTAGTTTTGTGGCAGGAGGTTGCTTTGATGGTTGCTTTGATGGTTGCTTCCGCTTTCTCTTTCGATCTTTGATATTGATACGATCAGAAAGGAGTGCGGGCAGGTTGTTGGCTTTGTACCAAACATCATATCGTTCCAACAGCTCGGACGCAGACTGATCTTGGTGGCTGCGGACTTGGAGTTTGAAAGAGCTGGACAGGTGAGCTTTGGAAGAAACGTGAGTCAACAAATGAGACACGTCGCTGAACCGGGGGTGTCCAGGACAGATCATGCAGGTGAGGCTGTCGGCGTCCATTGGTCCAACCCTCGGATTGGATGGACCAACCGAGGAAGCGGATGCAGTTAAGACGAAGTCACAGAAGAAGATGCTACGGTCTGATAGAAAAAAGAGGTGAAAATGCAGTCAAAAAGTTGTGGATTTGGGCATGAAGATGGACATGAGGAGGAGAGGGACACGACGAGGTTGGCCCGTCTTGATGTTGGGACTGCTCTGCCTTGAGTTGTCGCGTCGCGAGGGAAGGCGCGGGTTGTCGTGGAAGGTGCAACTCTGGTCCTGCCCTGACGGCGACGAGGAAGGAGCAACCACGACATTCCCACAAATGGCAGGAACAGCTAAATGAGTAGAATAGAGTAGAATAGAATACTTGAGGTAGGATACCTTACTGAAATAAGATGAGAGTAGATAGAATGCAACCAGTTGATATTCAAGGCTATGCTAAAAGTTATGTAGATGAATGTGCCACGATGTCTTAACAGCCTTCAGGCAATTGTGGGGGGGTATGAAGCGGAATAAGTCAAAGTGGAGATGCTCTCCTCCCACATTGTATCCCATGATCCATAGAGAAAAAGAACCAAGGGTTATTAGATTGTGGGAGGAATGACCAATAGGTCAGATAGTTGAGGTGATGCACAAGGACAATCACCTGGAGAGACACCGAGCAGTCACGGATTTGGGCATACAGCTGGGGAAAGGTTAGGTCGAAAGTACAATGCAGAGCAGCCAGCAGTGTCACCTACTATACTGGATCTATTTCTCGTAGTCCCTCCACCACGCCAAGCAGACTAAGTCCAGCCAGTCCGAAGTGGGTGTGGTAGACATCAACCATATTACCAGGTCGATCAGCAAACCCACCGGCATCGGGATCCTGAGCGATACTCGTTAGAACATGCAATTGTTTTGATAGAGGAATTTGAACGAACCTGGCATTGCAAGACGAAAGCAGAAAGCTTCTGGCGATCAATCCAGTCCAGTCGGTCGATCATAGCTAAACTCGAACCAACCCACCAGGTATAACATGCATCGACGAGCTTCTCCGGGCGTCCATTGAAGCCACCGTTATCGACTTGACGTTCGCTTAGCCAAGCGCCTAGTCGGTCCTTATTCACAAGGTCTAAGCGACCTGCGATGGAAAGGGCGCCAATGCAAGTAAACACCTGGCCTGCATGAGACTCGGTGCCTGGGGAGATACCATAGGCACCGTCGAAGTTCTCGCAGCTCTGAACATAAGTCACAGCTTTGGGTACATCGACCAAGTCCATGAGCCCTAAGAGGGAAAGGGCATTGAGAGCTCCATAGAGGAAACGGGTGTCGGTTTCACCCCATTGGTCTCCCATGAAGGAGCCATCCTTTTGGTTCTGCAAGCCAGCAATGACTAGAAATGTTTAGTATAAAAGGGGCATTACGATGAAAACGAGAGCAAAAAAAGGGCTTTTGCGACGAGGGGAGGAACCGTACAGGACGCAACCTTCTGCTTGCCGCCACGGCCATCTTTCTCAAGCTCGTCCACAGCATCGATAGTGACCAAGATTTGGACCGCCGATACGGTATAGAGCATGTGAGCATCGTGACCTGGGGCAGCTCCGAAGCCTCCGTTCTCACTTTGACATGAGAGAACAAACTCAATGGTTTCCTGTCGTGGCAATGCATCAGGATGGCCGAGGATATGAAGCGCAGTCAATCCCCAGTAGACACCATTAAGGCGCAGATGCTCCGTGAGCCAATATTGAAGCTCATCCTTCCGCTATTTTCACCGTCAACCGATTGCCCTAAGAGCTAATCACCGCTGTGAGAGAGTAGCACGCACAGTATCCAGGTTCTTAATGTACGCCACATGTTTCAAGGCGTGCAGTTCCTGGTCTGTCGAGGGACCTGAGAGGCCACCAGCTCTACCAGGGCCTTGTGCCAGGGACATTATGGTTTTCAGATGATGATGGTGGCTGGATTGGAGAGAGATAGTGATTGGGCGAAGTCAGGTTAGTAACTGCTGAGAAACCACACGCACACACCGACAAGAAAAAGGAAAAGAAATTGCTGTTCAGGATTAATCGTATCCGCGCTCAGATCATGCTGTCATTGAGCAAAGATGCATGAGCGGGGACCTTCAAATGGCAGTTCAGAGCCGCGGCGCTAGCCTGGGATCAACCGAGTTCAGGTTGGTTTGCTTTCCAATGGTTTGCCCGCGAGGCAAATTGTGGCTTGGAGCGAGGCCAAATCGGGCGGGTTTTTGTTGTGTGTGACACGTGAGCTCACGTGTGGTTCACGTGAGTACACATACTTATGACACATGACACATGACAGTTGAAAGCCTCGTTGCCTACATTCTCAGGCTGTAAGGCAAGCTCTTGGAAAGAAGGCTGAGATCCACTTTTTGCAACTCCACAACCGCCACAATCCTTCCCCCCCTGAGGTCACACTGCACATTGCACCGTGCACTGTGAGTCCCCACTAGTCTCAGATCGGCCATGCCATGTTTCAGAAGGACCATCCGGAATGCCCGTGCACTGCCCATGTCGAAGCACATGGAAACAGGTAGGCAGAAGAATTCGATTCGAATATTCTATTCTTCACTGCTGTGGATAGTATCTGAGCAGAAGTTGCTGATTTTAGAAACAGTCTACCCCTTATCATTACTCCTCAATGCTCACTATGAAGTATGAGCCAAGGTCAATGTTGACCGTTTTTTACAATCAATCCTGGTAATCAACTCAATTCCTGCCGATCCAATGTACTTTAAGGTACGGAGTACAGGGTACAGAATACATTTACAGCACGGAGGACTTGATAAGCCGCTGCAAGCGCCCGAAAGAGTCGAGCTCGGAGTATTCAAGGCCTTTGTTCCGCGATCAATATCACAGACCGTTACGCATGTGCTTGTACTCTATACATGGCATAAGTTATGTACAAAGAAAAACAAACTATGACAAATGACACCGGAGTGTCGGTGACATCCCCGGAATATCCAGGCACAGGCACACAGGCGCAGGCGCAGACGCAGACGCAGCGCAGACCGCACTTCCCTGACAGGCAATTGGAGCAGTGGCATGTTTGCTTAAAAAAGAGACCCAAGGCCCCCACTCTCCAAGGCAGTGTAAATACGGAGCCAGTGGAAGTGGATGGATGTGAGTGGGCATTGACCGAAACTCGGGCCAACGATGCGACCAAGTGGAGGATGGGGCCCTCCTCAAGCGCCCGGACACGTTTTGTCTGACGACTGCTACCCCTGATCTGATCCTGTCAGAATTGGTTTGGGAAAGCAAAAAGCAGAGACGATAACGATCTACCTATCTTACCCACGGATTTTATGTCTTGCCAATTGCAATTGCCGGGAAATCAACAAAGGGATCAGCCTAGTGATCAACTGGAATTGTTAAAGATATTCATTTTCCCCATGCAACAACAGACGCTGGTTCGCCCGGCCGAATAATCCATCGGACGACCAGACAAGCGCATCCATGGATTGAGAACAGGAACAGAATCCTTGCTGCAGATTCGTTGAGATGGCATTCCTACTCCACTATTCCCCGGCTGATCGACCAATGATCATGTTCAGCGCTGCAACGCAAGACAAGCACATCATCCCGCCCGTGGCTCCAACTGACAGAACCAATGGTGACTGTGGAGGTCGATCGGTGTGAATTGTATGTAATTCCAAAGAAGTGGTCAGATGGAGCGAGACGAGTTTGTTTCCAGTTTATCATGTATATGACACGAGACTGGGGATTGAGAAGGAACTCTGACGCAGGAACTGTTGGAGGAAGGGGACATCAATTCCGTGAATTACTGAGTACAATACTCCGTACTCAGTACATAATGGAAGTTCCGGACCGAACGGACCCAAAGATGATTGACAATTAGATCACCATCGTTTACTGTACATCGGCAGATGATGTCGCTCACCGTCACGGCCCCCTGCCAGATTTCCATTTTGGTACCAATCGAAGGCGACCCTTGGATATTGTGACGTCGGCCCCAGGGGAGCATCAGATTGACCTACTTTCACCCAAGTTACTTTGAAGTTATCTTACGGGAGTACCAGGACTCAGTGTGGATAGTTTGTTGTTGGATGGAGAAATTAATTAATCTCCTCCCCACTGAGTGTTATTTTTTTTCTCTCTGGGCCAATGTAGTTGCCAGTTTAAATATTCAAATAATAAATATATCATATTATCTGATAAGGTAGAAAAGAGAAGAAGGGAAAAAAAGGAAGACGATCGGCTTCATTCCCCCCCTCCGTCGGGCCTTATTGCATGACTCTTTTCTCTTCTCTCACTCTTCTTCCTCTCTCCGCCTTGGAATGTTTCTCTTCCTTCACATCAACATCATCAACAGATCAACAACTTTCACTCTCTTCCCCTCCTCCTCCCCGTTATATTTTTTCCCCCTTCTTTCCTTAGCTTTACGCCGCATTCACCCCAGAAAGGTTTAGTGGCTGACGACTGTCGAATTGGGCCTGTTGATTACTGCTAGCGTCCGAGTGCAACTCCCCTACCGCCGCTACGCCTAACGCTAAGTCCGTTAGGGGACTTGTGCTGTCTCTCACTTTCTGCAAATTCCTATTTCTGGCTCTCAGCTGCTTTCTCCTTGATCACCAATATCTGGTAAACCTGGGTCTCCTCAGACTGAGTCGGTTTCTTTTTTATTTTCCTTGTTCATTCCCCTACGTGGAACACTTATCTTGCTCTCATCTGGGACAACCTCCTTGTCCTGTCGATCCCTTGACCCGCCCAAAAGAGGGGGCTCCGACTCCTCGTCATTAAGGAATCGTTCTGCAAAAGGGACTCACTCTCTGTCTTTGAGACATAACATGAAGGGTCTGGTGAGTTTTGTCTTCTCTTTGTATCGTGTTTCCATTGTTGCTACATTCTACCACATACGGTAGTACCCCCCGGGTACCTGGCCTTCTGTCTATGTTTATCAACACCTTCAAAACGGTCGTTCTTTGAACAACCCCCCCTCCCCCCGTGCCCCCCTGCATCTGTCATGGCTCTATGCGGTTTCACTGGTCTTTTTTTAGATGTTCTGGTGACCCTCTATCTGTCGGAATGACCCTATTGACTGTATAACCGTCTTTGCAGATCCTACACCCTCGATAGCATTTTCTCACTGCCCATCCCCGGCGAACCTCAAACCGCGACCCCCGGTCTTATAGGCATCGGCTATACCGAATAGCCCTGTCGAAGTGAGAAGCTGAAGGTCAGATACAATATTAGAGGTGATCTCAAGTGATTTGGAGTGATCGGGTATCGTTCAGCCCTCAGCCCTGGTCGCCTGGTTTTAACACGCACGCTGACCTCAATTTCTCGTCTACAGCTTAACATTCGGATCAAACTCCCACGTCAGACTTGAACCTCGCGCATCGAGCTCGGAACCTCTCATTTATAAATCATTTACTACCCCTGCTATCGAGGCCCGACGTGCCTCCCCGATCGGTGACCAATATGCCTTCCCGACAGTCAACCGTGCCCAATCTCGACTTGGGCTCCTTGAAGGCCGATACGAATGCCGGAAAGCTTTCATCCCCAATCACACCGGGCGCACAGAGTTCCGATTTGCCCAGCCCCTTAACGCCCCGTTCTCCTAAGTCCACGTCCAGTTCTCCGTTGTTCAAAGGTGCCACTATTCGTCCAGTCACCCAGGATAGCAACAATGTAAACAGTCCGACGATTCCAAACTCGCCTGGATCCTTGGCGGCTGAACCCCCAACACCCGGTCTGACAGCCATCCCTCAACACTTTCCTTCTTCCAAGGATTCCTCAAAACACAGTCGTGATGCTTCAAAATCATTTTTCGGCACGTTGAAGGCCCCCAAGACTTCCCATCGACCACAGAGATCAGATGGTTCAGATAACTCGACTGAGCCTCCTAAAAGCCGAGGAAGTTCCCGAGATCGCAAATCCCAAATGCCACCCAAATTATATGAGTCGAGCCCAGATCTGCCGACTGTTATTGCGCAGGCAGGAGAGAGCGAGAAGAGTGAGTTGAGAAGCATGCCCCAATTGAATGTTCACATGAGCTAACGAACATCCCACTTAATAGATGGAAACCACACAAGCGAAAGGACCGTGCAACAAAGCGGTCACAAGAAGGCTGGCACAGAACCAGATCAGGCTGCTTCGAAAAAGACCAAACCCAGATTCGCCAATCTCCTGACCCGATCCCGATCAATTCGTGTCGATGAGTCTTCGGGCAATAAGGCCGCTGGCCGGCGTCCCTCGACTGGTCTTGCCAAGCTAGAGGAATTCAATCAGAAGGATACAAGCAGTGCTCCGCGATCCGCGACAGTGCGCCCTGAGCGACCTCAGCAGACAGGTCTACAGCCTCCTCCTAGCCGCCAAGGAGATTCACATTCTTTGAGGAAGGAGAGAAGTCACGGAGGATCTATGGTCACATCAGGCTCGCTGAGCCAGGTTTCTGGCGCATCGGCTGCTATCTTCAACAACCTCAAGCAATCGTCTTCCGGCGCCGCGAAAGGCCTAGGCAAAGCCGGAAAGGGATTCTTTGGCAAGATTACTCGCAGCGGCAGCACAAACGAGCGCGAACTGATCAACGATGATACATACGTTTGCTCGGTCATCAACCTTCCATTGATCCAACAAGCACGAAGAACACGTATTTGCAAGAAGTTGGAGGCATGCCGGGACAAGACCGAGTTCTGGATGCCTGCGCTGCCATATCGTTCTATCGATTATCTCAACTTCAAGGGCTGTGAGGAGGAAGGTTTATACCGTGTTCCAGGTAGCGGGCGTGAAGTCAAGCACTGGCAAAGGCGATTCGATACGGAACTGGACATTGATCTGTTCGAAGTTCCGGATCTCTACGATATCAACACAATCGGCTCTATGTTCAAGGCTTGGCTTCGTGAATTGCCCGACGAGCTCTTCCCCAAAGCAACTCAAGATATGATCGCCGAGAAGTGTGAAGGTGCTACAACCGCCCCCCAAATGCTGAAGGACGAACTCTCCAAGCTGCCACCATACAACTATTACCTCCTCTTCGCCATCACCTGCCATCTCAACCTCCTCCATTCATACGTCGACCAGAATAAAATGGACTACCGCAACCTCTGCATCTGTTTCCAACCATGCATGAAGATCGATGCATTCTGCTTCCAATTCTTGGTCTGCGACTGGAAGAATTGTTGGCAAGGCTGCTGGACCGAGAAGGAGTATGTCCAAAAAGAGAAGGAGATGGACGAGGCGGAACAAAAAGCCGCGGCAGAGAAGGAAACCTCCAGCCAAAGATCCGATGCTCCCCAGTCCTCATCCAGTCATGAAAGGGCCGTGTCATCTAGTTCCAGCGAGCAATCCGAAGAGGAACAACGATCTCAACCAGAACCCCGAAGCGAGCCTCGACCTAAAACTCGCGACGATAATCGAAGCGAGACCCGAACCCGAAAGGCGAAGCCGAAGAATATCGAGACTGCGCATACACGAAGCATCTCTCAGCTCCCGGAACTCGGACCCCCTCTTTCTCCGATTAAAATTTAACATGCAAACGCACTGCACCCGTACTACATTACATACTACACTCTTCGCGGATTGACAAGGTTTTGTTCTTTCCGCCATCACCAATCCATACATGCCACACCTGGCTTCATGGACTCACTTCCGGTTTCCAAACTCATGGGGTCGTCACATATTCGGCCGGACCGATTTGTGTGTCTTACCAATGAAATCCTGGAGATTTTATACATCCTTGATGTTCCGACTTATATCCGTTGGATCAAGTGATTAAAAACCCCTTTTTTCAGAGCCCCCCATCTCATTTATTTTTCCATTGTCCTATCCTGCACTGGGCGTTGTTTGACCCACCAATCATCATTTGGTCTCGAATCAGCATTTGTCAGAGGGCATGTCCGGCGTCTCCGATATCGATTTCTTTTTCTTTTTCTTTTTCTTTTTCTTTTTCTTTTTCTTTTTATTTCTGATTCCAGTTCTCCGTTGTATATGTTGTTTTAACTCCATGCACTTCTGGGCCAGGCGAAAACGGAGGGCGGATATTCATCATCTCTTGCGCTACCTCTGCTCAGTTCTTTTGCACGCTTTGTTTTTTTGTCTTTAATCCTTTTTTTTCTCTTTTTCTTCATCTTCCACCTGTCTGCGATTCTCACCACGCACACGCTCTCCTTGGTAGCGCTCTCTTTGTGGCAATTGAGCTGCTAGTTAGCTCTTTTGCTTTTGCTTGATTCCTGTTTCTCATCTCAGATTCCCCTCGACGGTCCTATATGTCTATTTCTTTCGTGTCGTTTGATCTTGTCTATTTTACCCTTGTTTGCTCTGCGTATTTATTTATGGCGTTTGTGCGAGGCTTTGTACAATAGCGCAGTGGGCAGGCAATTTTCTCGGATTAATGATAACCATTTGGTTGATCAATTATTACTCGTATTCCTTTTTACCAGACCGTAGACCTGAGTTCATCCTACGATAGGCTACCTAGCATTTATAATTTACCAGTAGTAAATTATAGATGGAAGTACTCTGGTGAAGTACATATGAAGTACACATGCATATTATGCGCTACTACTTGGTGGAAAACGGATTGGTGGGTACCAGTACATTTGATATTCAGATAGGACCACTATTCATGCAAAACATAAATATAGGGTATGTTTTGATAGTATCGTATAAACAATGCTTTTGATGTAGGAAGATTCGACCGTCATAAGATAGGCCCAGACTCCGCCCCAACGCCAAGGACATGATAAAAGAAAAGAGAGACACGGAATGTACAAAAGAAAAGAAGTGAAGCAAAAAACAGATCCACCAGCGCTAAGCACCGGATTCTCAGTTTCCACCCTTCTTACCCCGACGCTCATTAGCCCGCATCTTGCGCTCATTACGCTTAATCTTCTCCTTACGCTCTGTACGAGACATTCCACGAATAGAACTACCCTTAGCAGCAGCATCTTCTTCCTTCTTCCAATCCTTCTCATCAACCTCAACAAGCCACTGGTTCTCGGACTCTTTGTTCTTGCCCTTGTATCCCCACTTGGGAACCCATTCGCCGCTCGCCTCGTCGTAAACGAGATTCTTGCGACGCTCCTTGTCGGCGAGAGCAGCACCGGGCTTGCTGCTGTACTTGCCGATACCCTTCTTGCGCGCGAACAGCTCCCATTTGGTGGGGGCCTTGGGGGTGGGGAGGGGCTTGTGGCGGGGGCAGGGAGTTGCGGGAGAGGGAAGGTTCAGCAGGACGCCGTTGGCGGCTGTCGAGGTTATTTGGCAGGTTGTTAGGAGTTGGTTGAGGAGGGATTGAGTGCCGTCGCGGGCGATGGCTTGGAGGGAGGTGTTGAGGTTTTCGTTGGTGGGGAGCTCGAGAGGGTTGGGGTCGTTGACGAGGATGTTTCCAAGGTCAAAGGTGTATGGGGTGGGCTTGGAGACGGTGATAGGACTATTCATGTCGTTAGTTATTGAATTTGCATTCTCTAGATTCTCAAGCTTAAAGAACCATGTTGATATTGGGGGTGGGGATCTGGGAAATTCGTACAGCTTCTCCGGCTTTGAGCCGGCGGTGTTGTTTGTCATTTCGACGTCTGTCATTTTCAAGACTTGAACAGAGAATGTAGAACAGCGCTGTTTGGCAAAAAGACGGCGGAGTTGATTCTGTTGCTTTCGCGAAGAAAAAAAGTTCGGGCCATCTCCGTTTTCTGCCGGATGACTAAGTGAGTGTTGCAACCCACCGCTTACCGTATTTGGAACGAGGAATTCATCAAATTATTATGGACATCTTCGGACTTGCTCCAGGGCCCAGTCAATCCATCCACCCTCCCAACTTCAATTCCCCGTCCAGAATTGATCATTGCACTGGCACGTCGTGCCGGTGTTTCTGAACAATGGCTTCCGCCTGGTGCTGGAGCTGTCTTTCGAGACTGCGTCCAACTCCCCGAGCAGTTCTCCCTCCGCCGTCCGCCATTCCCCGTTTAACGAGTGCCCCCTTCCACTCGTCTGCGGTCCAATATGCTCCGCCTCTTAAGAAAAAGTCCAACAGTATGACCCAATTGAAGTATCGACAAGGTCAGACTCTGCGGAGAAAGAAGAAGAAGACTGTTGAACGCGCGCGTCCTCCGGCCCCCGGCGAGCGCAAGGCGTTGCGGAAACGCATTATCCTGAGTAACCCCAACGCTCTGGAGGTCGAGGGTATGCAGGAACTCTCGGCGGAGAACATGATTGATGCTCGTCTGCGTGGTTCCGTGCTTGGTCTGCCTGTCCCCATGCTGGACCAATTGCGGGCTGTGCAAGCTTTCAAGCCTAAGCAGGGTTGGTCTATATTCCGTCGACCCGGTGCGGTTGTTCGTCGCGATACAGTTGAGATGGGTCGTCTCATTGAGAAGATCTCTGGTGATGGCGATGCTGCTGAGAAGGGCAAGGTTGTCAAGAAGATTGTGACTGGTTCTAAGGGCTCTGGAAAGACCGTGCACTTGCTGCAGGCCATGTCCATGGGTTTCCTGAAGAAATGGGTTGTCGTGACTGTTCCCGAGGGTATGTTCAATACGAATACTTGCCAATTGATATGCCTCTTGACAATATACTAACCATGGATTCTACAGCTCGTGAACTTGTCTCTGGTGACACCGCCTATGTACCTGTCGAGGGCTCCAAGCCCACCCAATATATCCAGCCCGGCGCCACATCTGCCCTCCTGATGCGCACCGTCGAGGCCAACCGTGAGGTTCTGTCCAGCCTCAAGGTCTCCCAGAAGCACACTGAGATCGGTGGTGTCAAGCCCACTTCCACTCTCGAAGACCTGGCCAAGCTTGGATTCCAAGATCCCGCTGTCGCATGGCCTGTTTTCAAGGCCCTTTGGTCTGAGCTGACTGCTACCTCTGCCGCCCCCGGAATGGAGAAGGACTTCCAACCTCGCCCCCCAATGCTCGTGGCCGTTGACGGCCTCGCCCACTGGATGCAGAACAGTGCCTACCGTGACACTGATTTCAACCTCATCCACGCACACGACCTCGTCTTTGTGAACCATTTCCTCTCCCTCCTGCGCAACGGCCAGTCCGAGCTGAAGAACGGCGGTATGCTGCTTTACGCTACCTCCACCTCCAACAACCCCGGTATCTACGCCCTTGAGGTTGGTCTGGACCAGATGGCTGCTCGCCAGGCTGGTATCAAGCCTACTTCTCCCGAGTACCCCTCGGCCGAAGCCTATAGCAATGCCGACCCCCGTGTCCTCGATGTGTTCAAGCCCATCGAGGGCAAGGAGCCCCAGGTCGAACTGCAGACCCTGGGTGGTCTCACCCGCGACGAAACCCGCGGTTACCTCGAGTACTTTGCCCGCAGTGGTCTGCTGCGCGAGCCTGTCAACGAGCAGTGGGTTGGTGAGAAGTGGAGCATGTCCGGTGGTGGTATCATTGGCGAGCTGGAGAAGCTGGGCCGTCACGTCCGCAGCGCGGCCATTCCCACCCCAACTGAGAACTGATGTTGAACATATTCATCCATCCGTCCCAATCATTGGGGTTCCATAAATGGATTCACCATACTGTACTGTAAATGGGATGTCTGGGCTTTTTTCTGTTTCTTCCGTGTACTTTACAAGTTTTATCTCCCTGGTTCGTGTTTTGTATGCATATAATGAATATGTTTTCAAAAATCACTGTATTTCGATTTAACATTTCCATATTTTCACTATTTAACCATTAACCACTTGCTAGTCTACTATAAATTGCCCATCAAACGAATGGTCTGGGCAATGATTTTCCATAAAAATGAACATCGGCGTGTTCCACATTGAAAGGATCAGAACCGATCTAATTTCTTTAGATCTCCTCCAAGGTCTTAACCTTAGGAGCCCTCACCAAGTCAGGATAATCAATCCGAGCCGCAGAGTTCATAAATTGCGAGTTACCAGGATGAGCCTCCTTATTCTCATTGCGGAAAAGGAAACCCATCGGGAATCCAATATCAAACTCATACCCACTCTCAATCTCCTTAATATCCTCCTCAGTAAGCTGAATCTTCAACGCATCAATATTACCTTGCAAATGCTCGACCTTTCGTCCTCCAACAATGGGATACACATAAGGAGCCTTGCTCATAACATACGCAAGCGCAATACTCGTGATAGCAGTATTATGTCGTGCAGCCACGTTCTCAAGCACCTTCGAAACAGCAACGTCGATAGCCCGAGGCTCGACCTTTCGTCCGGGGTTTCCGGATTTCGCAAGTTCTTCGCGGTGGGCGGTGGTTTTGAATGCACCGCCGCCAATAGAACCCCAGGGGGCGAGACTCATTCCCTCGGCTGCGACCATGGGGATGATTTCACGCTCGAAATCACGTCGTGCGGCGTTCCATTGGCCTTGGTAGACGCTGAATGGGCGGAGGTTGTGGTCTCGGGCGTCTGTATTTATTCATTAGGTTTTCTCTTCTTGTGGAGTGATTTGGTTGCTTCAGTGGGCTGGAACATACATTGATTCGCACGACTGACGACCCAAGCAGGTGTATCGCTAATTCCCAGATATAAAACCTTGCCAGCGGTTATAAGCTGGTTAAGTGAAATCATTACCTCTTCGATAGAGGTGCTGAAGTCCCACCAGTGAACATAAAGCTAATCAATGTTTCGTTAGCCAACTGTTCGCCTTCATACCCCTACCTGATTGCTCTTACCAGGTCGATATAGTCTGTTTGCAGGTTTTTCAAGCTAGCCTCAACGGAAGTCTTCAGACTCTTAGCGTTATTTCCGATGTAGTTGGCTTGGATTCCCTTCTTGGTGTATGTTCGGAACGGCGAGGTATACTTGGTTGCCAGAACGATCTCATCGCGAATACCTCGGGCTTTCATCCATTCACCGAGCCATTGCTCCGAGTCTCCGTTTTGGTAATTATTGGCGCTGTCAAAAGGAAGAATGTTAGATTTTTGATTTCCTTTTTTGATTCATCGGTTGTGAATGGGTCTTACGTGTCAATGAAGTTGCCTCCGTTCTCGTAGAATGTATCGAGGATCTTAAAAGAGGTCTCCTTATCACATTCACCGAGTCCCTCCTTCCTGGTTTTGCAAATAATTTAGTTGATGGGCCTCAAGTAATCCTTTTTGGGCTACTTACCAGCCTTCTCCGAAGTTCATTGCGCCCAGGCATAGCGGGCTCACCTTCACACCAGCTGTCGGTGCAAGGAGACGGTAGCGGCCGAGGTGAGATTTGGGGGGAGCGGCGGCGGCAAACATTTTGTTCAATTTCCTTTTTTGGATACTGAATCTTATATTTTGGGGTTCTTGCGGGGTGTTTTGACTGAGTGTCGCTTGTGCAAGTGTGAGATTGAAGACGAAAGTTGAATTGCGGTGTGGGTTGCAGGAGCTTTTATAGTTCCAGAAGCTGGAGTTAATGATGTCAAGGAAAGGTCAAAACACGGAAACAGTTGAATTATTAATCAACTGGGGATAGCTCTTGAATAAGTCCCTGATAAATCCGATTTGGTGTACGATGTTCCACCAACAGCGGCAGGATTTAGTGTTGCTGACGAGTTGTGGAGAGGCTTTAAGAACGGAGTCTACAGGTTTATCTCCGGGGGGGTTACCAATACTATTGGTAGTACCCCTCCCCCGCTGTAGAGCTACAGACGCTATTTTAGCCAATACAGCTGGGTAAGGGATCTGCATTTTAGCCTGGAAGCTTATGAAGTCATAACGGAGGTTTTTCGTATTCAAATAAATTCATCATGCAATTAGTACTCTCTCCATTTAACTCCGCAGTGAACAGTCATTCATGTGTTCATGACAACTAGGTTATGATAGCACCTTATAGCTTGGAGAACTCTGCTCCAATTTGGTTGAGCATAGCCAAATGATCCTTGCCATAGGTGTCACCCTCTCTGGATACTACTTCACGTACCCAAGGTCCTCGGGGACTAAATGAAGCTTTGAAAGGAAGCGACCGCATAACCAGACCATAGGTACACGCGATGGGGTCAACGACAGTAGGCTCACCCGTTTCCTCAGACAGGCCAGGCTTGATTTCAAATGACCAAATTAGCTGGGCAACAACTATCCAGATCACGTTGCGAGCAAAAAAGCGCCCGGGGCAAACTCGCCTGCCATAACCGAAAGCCGCAGGAGGGAGAGGTTTGAGCGTTCTCTTCTCGCCATCATCCAGCCATCGGTCTGGTATGAATTCGTCAGGAGCTGGACCGAATACGGCCTCTTCCCTTGAAATCGTCCAGGCATTGGGTACAATGACTGAGCCCTTGGGAATGGTGTATCCATTGTAAGTAGTCTCTTCCTTGTTCAGGTGAGGAACACCCTCCGGGCCTGCGGGCCGCCAACGGAATATTTCCTCAACGATGGCGGTGATATACGGAAGATTGGGCTTGTCATCTTGAGTTGGAAGTCTGTCACGTCCAACGACAGTGTCCAATTCCTCGCGCGCCTTGACAATAAAATCCTGGTTCTGTGTAACACATGCCACAACGAACCACATCAGGCTATCGGTAGTACCATCCAACCCAGCGTCGATGATGGTACCGAGCTCAAACTCCAGCTCATGTAAGGGCATTTTGAGGCTTTCCTTCTCGATGGCCTGTTTCAAATATTTTGAAATGTTCCATGCGTCTGATGACAAGGCCCGTCGGAAGTTTGAACCGTGTAGATTATGTTTCGTTATGTGGTGATTCTCGGCCTTTGCCTTCCACGGCGCTAGGAAGCTAGGCAAGTTATTTAACACAGGGAACTGATCGACTATGTGTGCTCCAACTTGGACAAACTCGGAGAATTCTTCATTGAGTCGAACAACCGCGCTTAAAACGGGGTCGTCGTGGTCTTTGACACGGAAGCCGTATAAAAGTGTATGCATGATACTAGCGACTGCGCGCTGAAAATGACACCTTGCATCGATTCCAGCTCCATTGGCATTTAACAGCAGATCTTTCATCAATTGCTGTGATTCTAGAGTTTGGAATGGGAGATAGGCAGCTGCCGGTGTTGCATTCAACACCGAGACTTCCAACCTCTGATGTTTTTTGAACTGCTCTGTATAATTCATCATAAGAACGTTAAGTCCTTTCAAAGCCAGCTCATTGGCCAACTTGAATTTAGTCAATAATTTGTCACCAAAAAATAGGAGAAGACGAAGTCCTTACAAAAAGATGAGGTCGGTCTGAAAATTCGATGCCGCGTTTTGCCAAAAGGTCGAGAGCTACCTCAGATGTATTTAAAAGAATAACTGGTTGTCCCAACATATTAACGTGAACTATAGACCCATATTGATCGCTCCATTCACGGTATATTCTCCAGCTGTAGGATTTAGGAGCCTGGTGAAGATTGCCAATTATCGGTAGTGGCTTAGGACCTGGCGGTAAAGGCAAGGATGACGAGGGTTGGCGCCGTTTAACGATATAGAAGCTCAATATTAGCCCAAAAATGGCTATGAGTGCCGTGGAAATCATTTTGGATTGAATTGAATGAGTTGACTGTGGACTACTAATTTTGCAGGCTCAGGCGAAGTTATATAGACCTCCGAGGCATCAGCTTACGGCCCTCAATTCTGGAAGAAAAGGCATTAAGCTGGGACTAATTTTCCAGCTGACAACCGGTCGCTTTTCTTTGGTTAAATAAAGCTATAGTGGGCCTTGGTAGCTGCTGGGATATGAATGAAACAGGGTTAGGCGACCTAGCAAGCTTCTTCCATAGCTCGACGTCGGCCTATGATTGGGCCAAAGCATAAGATACCAGACTAACCTATTATGGCAGTCAACGCGATCACGAATCATTTTCAACCATATTACGGGGCTAGGAATAGTATTTGATAAGCCGGATAAAATCTTTATACAGAGCTGAAATAAATGGCCGTTTATATTTCCCCTCTGCAAAGATTGAACTTGTCCGGTCAAGTTTACAAAGTCGGTCTTTTTGGATATTATGTAGTCGCCATGAATCGCATGTATCACCAAAATCTGTACATGAGCCTCATTTACATGTTTTGAGGATTCTACTCTCAAATCAATCGGCACTCTTCCCATAACGGTTTCAAGACATGCTCACAAACCGACTTTCGAAATATTTGGTCACCCCAATTAAAATCAGCAGGGGCCCCAGGACTCGTGGCGAAATTGCACTCCAAACATCTTTTGACCATATCATAATAAAATGGCATAATGTTGTCAATGCTTTCTTCGGCCCATTGAGAGACAGCATCATATCGAGATCCAAGTGTTGTGCAGGCGGGTATTTGGGCGTCTGCAATGAAAGCGGCGAAGGTCTGTTCATGCCATAGTTCCAGTAAAAGTATCCCCAATTCTAACAATGTTCGGCGAGCATTATAACTTGGCTTGTTAATGATTGCACACATAAAGTTGTGTTTAATCAAAGGTTGAATTGAAGTGGAGGATGTTATAGGACCGTGGGGGATGAGATATAGCATTTTGATGTCCAGTGGTAAGTCAAGCCATGGCGTAGAATTGAGTTGCATCACAGAAGAAGCAGCGTTCAAAGCCAGATTCATTCGTTGATTCAATGAAAGTTTCCCCGCTTGCAATGCGTGGCTGAGTGGGATCAGTTCGGTGAAGTCCATATTGACTGCGGCTGTTGTTCCATTCGGTGGAAGAGGCGAATAGCAAAGGAGACCTTTGTTGGAGAGGAACATCTCTCTACAATTCACGAGGGAAAAGTGCCGGCATAAGTCTTTTACAGAGCTGAGCTGCAATTGTTGATCTTGACTATTATCCGGAGTTTGGAAGGAGACTTTTGCTTTTCCCTTCCCTTTGCGCTCGGCCGGACTAGGGGTGGCAGGATGATCTCCTTGGTCCATTGGTCTTTTGTTTTGACCACTTCTGTCGACGGTTTAGACTTATATTCTTGGTCATGAAAAAAACACTCTTACCTGTTCACGCAGTATGAATGCTCCTCTTCTAGTACTTTAATTTCCGCCTTGTAGCGCAATTTTGGCCTAGCAGGTCCAAAGCCTACTGTAAACGCCAAGGGTCCTTTTTTAGCAGTTCTCGGTCCTTTTATTGAATCAGCCCTATGCTGTAGAAAGAGTTGAGCCTCGTGATCAGGACAACACTGCTCTTTGTATCCAATGGAAATAGCAGCGTAGAGACGATTTGCATGGTCGGCGACAACATCGAAAAATGATGTGATTTTCGAAATCGTTCGAGAGCTCGGTGGAAAAGTTGTTTCGGCATGTGACTTGCTATATCGTCTAATCCTTTCGAGGTTTAATGTATTTTTATCCAGCTCTTTGATCAGACGTTCAATATCATCTTTCGTGATGCTGAATTTTATTCTTCGGACAAATTTATAAAATCCATTTTCTGGGGGATAAGCTTCAACGAGAGATGCAATATCTTGCTGTATGAAGTTCAAAGGTTAGAACTGAAGCTGTACAATTGTTCCGCCGGAATCTCCTGACAGAAGATAGAATACTGTGTAACATACCTCATCGTTTGAGACCAAGCCGGTAATATGTCTGGCTAGCTCCATAAGTCGGTACTGGCAATTAACGAGAGCTGCCACATAAGGATGGAAGCCTTCCCCTAGATAATCTCTGATTTCATCTGATAGATCCTGATTATCGAGAACGCCGAGGGAAGCTTTTTGTAACAGGATCTCAATATTGTTTTGGCCAATTGATGTGGCCTTCAAAGTCAGGGATAGGTCAGCTTTAATGAAAAATTCTTGTTCCTTCAGGCTCCGAATCAACTCGTTCACAAGAGTGACCTTTTGTTGATAGAATTTTAATGATCGACTGGCGGCTTTATACTTTTCGATGGCCGATATCAGCAAGGGTATTGCACCTAGTACTACCCCGACAACCTCAAGGCCACTCATTTCGAGATCATGATAGATGAAATAGTTGTAAGTGAATGTTTGTTTGACACGCGGGGCGGTTCAGCTGCACCCCTCAGCGTACACGTGACGGGCCTAAATAGCAGCCTCGCGCCTGCAAGGATGGTTTTTTCTCTCATCAAATACCTCGAGCAAAATGAATGCGACAAAACCCCCCCCTAAATCTCTGGCGGCCATGGGACAACAAATCTATTCCCATTTTATCAACATTGGAGGCCTTACTGGTCTATCAGACTCAATAGCCAAAGCGATGTTCAACGAGCAGCAGCGCTTTCATCTATGGGCACGCAACCTTGGTCTTTATCACCGAGGGCATAGCTCTCTGGATTACCGGCTTCGTGATTCAACGCTTTTGCTCGATTATACGCTCTGCCTTCTTCGTGACCTTCGAAACACTGTCTTAAAGCGTACGTTGTCTTCGATGTCGATTGTAAATTGTCTAATCTTCACTTAGTGGATCGTAAATTAACGGAACGCCATACTCATCCCGATGTGTTCGAAAGTTCCTCAAGTGGATATCTCTATCAAGAATACCGGCATTCAATGACTGAGAGTGACTCTGATGAGAACCTTTCCTCTTATGAAGCTGAACCGGTGCCTATAGTCTTTCTCAAGTCAGTCACCTCTATCATTGATAGGCTCTACCGACTTGCATTCAAAATCAGAAATCCACGAATACGCATTGGGCTTACAAGAACGTCGGAAGATGGGCACAAGCTTTCGGAGACTAAGAGGGACTTGATCGCCTGCTTGAAGAACCTGGATGCAGCTCGCATCCATGACCTTCTCCGGTCCTATCATCCCACCCACAATATTAAAAAAAAGGATTATCTCATCCAGCGTCTAGTCAATGCAAATGCGCATCGGAGAGAACGTTTCGAGTATTGGAGACATCGCAGAGAACAATACGAGGCTGAAAGTAATTTTGAGCTGACCGGCGTGGCGGCATCTATATCAGAACCTGCAACTGCTAGTTTTCTTGACACAAATAACGTTGATTTGAGTGATGATCTGTCTACAGCATCGACAAGCACGTCGCTATTATCTGCCCTTGAAGGTTCAGATCATTATTTAACAATTCCTAGACCTCCGTTGATAGAACCCGATGCAAAAGAATTTGAGTGCCCTTATTGCTATACCCTTCTTGATGCAAAGACATTGAGAGAAGATAAGTGGGAGTAAGTTATCTTACACTTATCATCGCACACAAAAGGCTGAGCATTTTAGGCTACACATATATCGTGATCTACATCCTTATATCTGCACATTTGAAGACTGCAGGGATCCCGACCAACAATATGATAGTTTTCATGACTGGATGGCACACGAAGCTTCAATACATATGCAAAGCGTAGCCAAAAAGGAGCTATCTTTCAAATCAGGGCTGGGCAGGTCAAGTTCCAATGTATCAAACGAAACTTTGCTTCGAACATGTCCATTCTGTGAACACGAAAGGGCAACCGCTGCACATGTTGCTTCCCACGTTCGACGCATTGCATGTTTCGCTCTCCCTCGCTCGGCCAATGATGAAAGTCATGATCAAATGTCTACCCAGTTGTCTGACGGGGCCATCATGGACTCCGAAAGTATAGGGGATAATCTCCTTGGAATTCCCGATGAGATAGGAAGCCCAGTTGATCCATCTGAGCAGCCTCATCGGCCCTATTTCAATGGTTACATTTCCTGGGACAATGTGCCATTGAATACAGGCAAGGGCGGTTCTCATACGACCCAGGATGCAGAGGCTGGGGAAGGATGGTTACATGCAGAAACTCTTCCTCTTGTTCTCAGTTCGCCGCCACTCCCAGATTCGATCGGCGAAAGCAATCGTTTGGCTCTGGCTCACATGGAAGATTGGAAAGATTGGGTACCTCCACCTCCGGGCGATAAATTCCCAGATGAACTTGATATTTGAGGTTTTGAGCTTTAAAAAAGTCTTGTTATTATCAAACATCATTTCCAATGGGAACCAGGGGCCCATAAATCTTGCCAGTCTGAAGGAGCTTCTGAAAGAGAGCACTCGAGGGAGCCTTCTAACTTACTGATTGGTTGAAATGGTTACTTTCAAGTCACAAATCTTTTCACCGACAAACTTCAACTATGATAGACTGTGTATGCGCAGAAATTACCGAAGAAAGACGCCATTCCTGCTTTATTACCACACAATCGTGTTCGGCCCCACGACGATGCACTTGACATCGAAGAATGAGCTGGTAGGGGGTTTAAAGAAAATTTCGTTGAACTAGAATTTTACTTTGACCAAGATCAGTTCCTAGTTTCTACTAGAAGGGGTGTACTGGATCATCATGCTACTACATTTTATCTCAGTTCGAATCAACCTTCATGTTATCTCAGATAGTAAATTTAATTAATGCCAACTAATCGACCACAATAGCCCCATAAGTACGTAAGTTCAAGATACTACCGCCTACTAGAAAGTATGCTCCCCTTAATCTTTTATCTCTCACCGACGAAAACGACCTCGATGGCTGATCCCAGGAACAAACTCTGGCTCCGTGACCAAAACATTTTCGATAGGCTGTCCAGGGGCTCTCGCAATCTGCATCATCTTGAACATTCTATTCGAATTTGGATTATTCGGATCCCTCATCCTCACAGCTTCTCGTTCCTCTCTGAAAGCCTTTCTTTCTTTCGCCATCCATTCTTTCTGTTTCTCCCCTTCCACCCTAGGGACCACAGGAACATAACGTTCTTTTCTGTCGTACTGCTCTTTAGGGCCAACTGAACCTACCCCAATTGGTCTGTGATCTTGTCGTTTAATCATTTCCATCTCTTCCTCCAATGTAAGTAAACGTCGGACCAAGACTCTGCCTTTTCGACATCGGCTTTTTCGGGATATCCTTCTTTGTTTAATGTGAAAATTTCACTCCCGGAAGAACTTCTTGCAAAAATAGTTCCTGGTGGCATTTTTGGAATTTCGCTTTCTGGGCGTTCGTCAATTGGGCTTCGGTTTTTCGAGGACAACTGAGAACCTTCGTTTCTTGTATCTTTCTCTTCCACTTTAGAGCGTTTTTTTACTCTGGACTGTGGTTCCTTTTGCTGTCTCCGCTTTTCCCACGCTTTTGTCATTTTCAGTCTTCTATTATTTTTCTACTCCCCTCGCCTTAGGATCGATGACTCACCTGCAAAGCTTGTTATCCTTGGGTTACCCCGGCTTCTTTTATCCAATGTATGCTGCCTTTTTGAAGGTCTACCACTTATGGGTGATCCCTGTCTTTTTGATGACTTGGCACTTGGGGGCCTGGTATTGGATTGACCCTCTGAAAATACAAATAACAAATTTTCCTCTCCGTCATCTATTTCCATTTCGTCTTTACTAGATTCACTCTCCGAGAATTCAGATAACGAATCCTCCTTGTCGTCATCTATCTCCATCTCGTCCTTATCATAATGTTGAGCCTTGTTGGGACACTTGCAAGGTCTTCCAAATAATTGAAAGGCATCATGCTTGGATTCAACCGCATCAGATTGGTAACGAATTCGAATCTCCTCTCCAGCCTGAATATCTTCATGAGCCCAAATGATCACTCGATTCAATATTTGTGTGTCGAAGGCCCATTCTGCATTCTGAATTCCAGCACATGTATGATTGAACATACTAAGACCCGGGAAGAGGTACAGATTCAAAAACGACGGGTCCCAATCCTCGAAAGTGTATCCGTTATACACTCGCCTTGTCTGTTGAGTAGGGTGCTCCAGCAGCTTATACTCTTCCTTTTTGCCAACGGCTGGACTTTGACGACGTTTCTCGTCCCATGGAACAGCATTGACGAGTAATTTTCTCAAAATAATTTGAAGCTGCCAAGTATCGAAAGCGAGATCGCGGAAGATATTGATACCTAGGAATGAAACAATGTCGAAGGGGACGATAATGTTGGCGGACATGGTAAATGGAAACCAGCTCTGCCGCCATGATTTGCTATTCCCACTCAACATGAGCAATTCGTCGATCTCTTGCGGGGCAATACCAGGCTCATCATAATCCTCGCGACGAATGAGAGTAGTCTCCGCCACACTCCTGAGAAGTAAACTCAAGAATGTCCCATGTACCTCATTGTTGTGAGAGAAATGCTCCATATCTGACCACTGCCAAACATTTGGTCGCATAGTATCATACAACCACGTCCAGTTCCGACCACAACCATCGTAGTGATACAGGTCAAAAGCAATTGACACACATGTCTTCTTCCGTGTGCCGGATGGGCAGAAAATAAGACCTCTTTTATCACCTTGTTTGCGAATCCAATGTTTTGCACACGTGCAATACGGTTCTTCGTCTGCATCATTGGAATGAACTGAGCGGGCTTCGTCTATGGAAGGCCGTCTCTCTTGATCATCTACCAGTACCTTGCAATTTTCACATCGAATGTCATCCACAAATGGCGTTCTAGTCCTGTCGTTTTTCAAACGGCGTGGCGGCAAATGGCCCCGAATAGTCGGTTCCTCGAAATGGATTAACTCTCCTTTCTTGATTGATGTCTTTGCAAAAACTCCAAATCCCTGGTTACGAGGTGCAGTTTTGACTTCGCAAGTATCTGTCGGAGCTTCGGGGCGTATTTCCTCTGACTTGTGTTCAAATAACTCCTCAGTGAGTTTATCCATTAAATCCTGTTTGTTTGGAAATAAGTCCATAATATCATCTCTTTCGTACGGGTATTTATTCTCGGCTGAGATTGCACCCTGATGTTGTTCGAACCAAAAAAGGCCAGGTTGCTCTTTCTTCTTCCTCCATACCTTCTCTGCCTTTTTTGATACTTGTCTGCGTAGATCGGTTAGGTATCTTTCCATATAGAGGCGGCCATTTCTGGTAGCTAGTTGTCTATGATAGGAATCGTAATCGTCCCAGCAATTCAATGCTTGCAGACTAAGACACATGATATTGAGGAGTGACTGCTGCATGAGCGAGATAAAAGGTTGAATACCCTGGGGCTCTCGCATCATAGTGACTAATTCCGACCAATATCCGTCGCCATCCTCGGGTTCGGCCATAATGTGCTTTTCAATCGCATTTTGAACCTGCGTATGGAATCTGTCCTTTGAATAACGATCTTTAGTTTGTTCGATGGTGTTGCAGATGATTTGTGCACGGTAGGCATCGCCAAGTGCCAGGTCGAAATATGCCTGTTGGTAATGGCAATAAGCTCGGCTAAGCCAATAAGTTGGATTATATGGACTTAGATGAATTGCAAACGTGTACATGTCGATCGGGGTCATGGCCTTGTTAGTCGCGGGTTGGAGGGTATACTTGTCACTGCGATTGATTCCCCAGTGCGACAAGTCAGAGAGGGGCATAACACCGCAATGTTGTTGGATCTCGTCATCGATGAGCCGCTCGTGAAGCTCTTGCACCTTTCCTTTCACTGACAGTTTTCTCTTTTTCAATTCATCTTTGGCCGCTTGACTGCTCCAATTGGACACTCCGCGAATTGGGCTCGCAGCGATGATATCGTCCTTCGCTGACTCCACTATGGCCGTGCCATCCCAAGTCACTTGCAAGCCCTGTTCAGCAAAGATTTTCTTGGCGTCTTCCTTATTAAGGGGCAAGACTGCGAACATCATCATATGCTGATACACGTTGCTTGCCAGATTTGCCTTCTTGATAAGAGGAGTGGAAGACTGGCTGGATAAATTTTTCCAGGCTTTACCTAGGGTGTCATCGGCCAGTTTCCAAACTTTATAGGCCAGTCCTGCATCTAAACTTGATACAAGTGGACCAAGTTCAATAACTTTCCCAGTGCCATCTGGTTTCGGTGGCCATTCTGAGGACTTGATGGATGTCCATGGAGCCCGTGGTTGGAATGTACTATCATGCTGATGCCAACCCCCACCTCGGTTGTATTGCCAATCTTGCTCTAATCTAACTACCTTGCCATTCTTCAATATTTTCTGTTCTTCGATCCCCCGTCGTCCCATGAAAGGAACTTCTTTCCCGTCTGGGGGCGGGGAATTAATAGAGGACTCATCATCGGATGACATGAGGAAAACAGCTAGAAGAGCTAGACTATGAGACAGATAGAGTAGTATGGTTTTTTTTCGGAGATGTATTTATTGAAAATATTCTGGGTATTAAAGACCGAGTACTGTTATCAATAGGCAACTAAAGAAATAGAAGGGGAAAGAGACTCAATTCTTTTTTCTCGGGGCTATCGAGGGTTCAAAAGCACCCTGGAGGAGAAGGGTGTCAAAGAACTTGATGAACAAAGGAACCTCGGTCTTCTTTGATATTGAGCATGGTCAGTGGGTACCCACTTTGTTGACTTGAATGAAGTAACTCTGTTCCGAGGGTCCATAGAAGCGAAGGGGCCAAAAAAGCAGAGTTTCTTACGAGTCAGCGTTGTGGCTAGTTTGTTTCACCCGGTGCAACTTTGGGGCCGCGGGGGCTATCATTATACAAAGTGGGAATTTAACTCGGAAATCCTCACTAAATTTTGCTAGTGATGTTCCTAGTTCTAATTTTATTTCTCAAAATAGTAATCAGCATCTTGTATTGTGACTTGACAGGTACTATCTGTACTTATTGTGTCATCTGGTCTATCAGCATGACTATACCAAGGGAACATGTGAATATTGTGAAACTAAATAATATAACAATATTTATTCAAAATTACCATACTCTCAACTCTCAATATTATCTACTAATCACAATAATACTCAATATTTAAATATTTAAATATTATTTATGTATTTCGGGTTTCGGGGTCATCGTGGAGTTTCAGTGGAGTCGCCCCAAGTCAAATCGAGAAAGTGCTGAATGCCTTGGCCCTCCGCTTCTTCTCCTTTTCCCCTTTCTCTTTGCTGGTCTGTCTGGCACAAGTCTGACGCCTGGTCTTCTTTTATACTCAGCAGAAGTCATGATTTCACTTCAGATCTGAACTCTGAAATCTAATAACTGCTCAGACCATGACCCATCATGTACGGCCAACCCCAGCAGCAGTCCGGCTCGTCGCAGCCAGAATGGCGTCTCCCCCCACGCCCCGCCAGAAATGATGCGCCTTTACCTCCACCTCCACCAACATCCAGTGCTGCTTATAGTCCAGCGACATACGGTCCGATCTCGAATACGACTTCTCCTGTGAATCAGACCTCTGCAAATGATCCAAGGACATGGGGGGTGCGATATAACCAGCACGTCCATCCCATCCATGCCCCGCCTCCACTGCCGGTACGGAAATGCGCCAACTTCTGCTGATGAACGAGAACTAGACTAATCATGTTCTCTGAATAGCCTCGACCTTCGAGTACAAATGAGCAACCCTATGCCTATACTTATTCCCAGCCTTTCACTCCACCGCCGCCGCCGCCGCCTCCCCCTCCACCTGCTCCGGTCATCAACACCAATATATCATCGGGGCCGCATGGCTACGAATCCTTTGGAGATGCTCAGCCCCCATCTGCGACTAGCACCATCCCACCGCCATATTCACCTTCACATCAAGCTCCTGCACCTGTCGTTCCGGCCCCGCCCCCAAAAATCCCTCAGGGGTATCAATATGCGCCAATACAGCCGAGTAATCTACCCGAGCAACCTCCACTACTAGCACAAGGCGTGGGTCCGGCGGCCACGCAAGGTTCCTATGATTTCCATCGCCCCAGACCGAGTACAGAAGCTCTAACAAGCTCCTCGGCTTTGGGGCCAGGTACTCCCTCCGATTGGGAACATCTTGGTCCTACTCCTGGTGACTTTGATGATTCTGCATGGTTTCCCCCAAGACAACCGGAACCCATGCCCCAGGAAGTCATTCAAACTCCTCCGGGATATTCATCTGGTATACCGACACCTGGAGCTACGCCAGCCCCCACAGCCGGTCGGGAAACTCATATTCCTGCTTCTCCTCCGCATGTAGACACCAACTATCACCAGCAGCACCAGCAGCAGCCTCCGCCACAGAATAATTTTCAGGCCGCCCCGACCGCAGCACAACAGTTTGATCATGCGCAACGACATGATTCAATTTCGCCGATTAGTCCCATGACTATGATGGGTGCTCAGAGCCCCCAACCTCCAGCCCGAGTTGGTAGTACTAGCTCAGGTGCATCCATGAGAAGCCATGCTGACAGCATCGACAATGTTATTGATGCATGGGTGAGGCCTTTGGCGACTACACCTCGACCAACCTCCTCAGGACACAGCGATGTGCCGGTTCAGTCGAGCAATGAAATGGATATCTCCCAAAGCAATTTGAATACGCCTGTTGAGGCACCACGGCCTCTGCAAAACGCCCAGCCACCTATTCAAGATCGAGGAGCAAGTCCAAATGCAGTACCTCCAGCAGAACCACAGGTCACTTCACCTGTTGTTAGAGTTATGGACCCTTATGAGGACCTCGATCCGTGGTTCAAGTCTTCACTCACCCGCTATGTCGCTACCCTGCGCAAGGAGGCGGTCGCTGACTCCGATGAAGAGCGTTACAAGATCTTCACGGCATTCATGGCCAAGGAAACCAAGCTGCGTGAAATCCTCTACAATATCGAGCCAGAGCCACAGGTCTCAGAGCCAGCTCCTCGTGTCTCGCCGCCGACACGTCAGTCATCCCGCTCTGAAGGCCGCTCTTCAGTTTATGAGTCAGGCTTAATTCCGGTAGAGACGGAGGAAATGATGACTCCCGCTACGCCAACCACAGCCACGGACGAGGGCAACGATACAGATGACGTGGGCAGCGAATACAGTGCCGGCGGCCGTCCTATGTTAGCCAAGCGCGCACGTCGGGGCTCCCAGTGGACACCAAAGCTTTCCAGTATTGGTTTTGAAGAAAGCAAACCGACTCCTCTGTCCAAGAATTCTCTAGCTAAGCTGTCAGAAGAGAATGCACAGGCTCATGACTTGGCTCCTCTCACTATAAACCCTCCTCGGCCTATTTATACTCCTTTTCGGTATACCGAGGGCCCTCAGCGCGGCTCGGATAAGCTCGCCTTTGATCGCCCAGCTTACCAGGCCTACTCTGATTTGCGAGCATCTGCTGTGAATGGTCGAATTATGTCAAATGCCCCAGCACCGACAAATCGCTCTCGCTCCGCCACCTTGACTTCGCCAGCCCAGAACGAACATGATGAAACCTTCCTTGGAATCATCCGTCACAAGAGCTCTGCCTATATGGAAACGTCTAATCGAAATTCCATGCCACCTGCGCTATTGCCTGATGCTCTTCGCCAGGGCCAGGGCCAGGGAAAGCCAAATGTGGTTGAAGAGTTGCGTGCCATGGTTTGGACACCATTGGACAAGCAATCTGAGAGCTCGTGGCACGTCACTATTCGAGAGGGTCTGAACAAGCTGCCCGATGATTTCTCATATATTCAAGAGACTATCGATAAGTGGGAAAATACTGCAAAGCTGCGAAGGCAAGAACTTGAGCAAGAGCGTACAGTCCGCCAGGAGGAGTCTGAGGAGCAGATTGACAAGCTTTTCAACGAAAAGGAGATTGGCTACGCAGACATCAATACGCTAGAAGAGGACTTCAGGCAGACGGAAGCTCGTGTTCAGCTCGACGAAGAGCGGCAAGAAGTGGAGGACTTCCTTTCTCAAGTCTTCAACCCGCTAGATGAGCGTTTAAAGGAGGAGATTTCTGCACTTCGAAAGTCCTATGATGCCGCGCTGCAACAATTGGAACGAGACCAGAAGGGCAAAAATTCACCCGTTGAGCAGTGTAGCCCATCAGTGACCATGAAAATGGTCAACGAAATACACAGCAAACTGGAGCTCCGATTCCAGAAACGTCTTGAGATTGCTCTAGACTGCGAGCGCCGCCGTAAGAAGGCCGAGCGCCGTCCGCTAGTTTTCATGGGCGATATGGCCAGTCTCCGCAAGCTGGACGGGGATTTCGATCGAATGGAGAAGCGCAACATCTTGGAAGCCGCCAAGGATCGCGATGATCGCGCCAATCGCCTTATGGACTCATTCGATGATGCAATTTTACACGGCTTAGGTATGAATCAAAGTTTACTGGACGAGCTTGTATCGAAAGTCGCCCGGCTGGAATTCGCGACCCTCCGCGCATCCGGGATACCGGATTCTGAAGTTGAACAGATCCTCAAGTCCGCGGCGACCTTCGCCGCGTCGCTTCGCGCCGATTCCGAGGCCATTCTCCGATGCTCGGGGGTAGCCGATATGGCGCTCAACGATGCCGATTACAACGTGTCCGTCGCCGAAGCACGTTATGCCAATTCGGACACGGAAATTTTCAATCGACTGGAGGATGAAAAGAAGAAGGAAGATGCAATTCTTGAAACTGACTTGAACTCCAAATTGAAGAGTATCGAAAAGTCACCCGCGCAGATCGACGCTGGTGTTCAGAGTCTTCTCTTGGAATTTGCTAATGCCCCTGCGCCTGCACCTGCACCTCCGAGTCCTTTGGCATCATCCCCACCAGCTGCGCTGGCGAGCCAACCTGCCGATGTCCCACCACCACCATTGGAACTTCGCCCGGCTACAGTTGCTCCGAGTCATACCCCGGCTCCTGCTCCTCCTCCATCGGCCCCTCCGGCTGCTTCAGGGAGTCGGGCTTCCGGCGCAGAAGCGGAGCATCAAGAAAGACTGCGCAGGGCGCTAGAGCAAGCAAAGAAGCGCAACGCAGCAAGAAACAACCAATGATAGTTTCTGTAGGCCTGTTATACTCTTCGTGGCAATTTTCTTTGGCTCTCTTATGACGCGACGAATTTCTTTGTGTCTACGATATCCCCCCCTCTTTTACCTGCATGCATGCATAGCCATGACGATGGCTTCCTGTCATCTATGTTTTTATTCCGGGTTTTTTTTTTCCTTCGGTTGTTCATACTATCGATACCCCACTCGTTTTATAGTCTACGGTGAATAATATCAATGGCATACTTGTTATACCTATTGGCATGTGAGTAGTTATGGTGATTAAAGACTTGTGTATTGATGTCCCTTCAACGATACTCGTAACTACCAGTTTATTTGAAATAATACAATATGATCACTCACGTATACTATGTAACATAAACCGGTTTTTTAGACTCTGAATAGCCTCTTTCAAGTAGACAGTGTCTACTAGAGGAATAGTATTCCTGTTGAAAGTACCTGTTGGATTGAGGGGCGCAGTCCTTTTGCACAGGGTTGGTCGGGGTACTTTTCCCCGTGTAACACAAGGCATTTTTTATCAAACCCAACACAACCCTCGCGTACCAACAATAATCCACAACATCAACAGCTATGCAATGCATTAGACTCTCAGCTCTACTCACATTCAAACTCTGCACAGCAGATCCGACTCTTTTGATCCTGCGCCGACGCGCAGCATAGCTTTTGTTGTATTGATGTGCTGCAAAGAATCTCCAAGGTGAGCGCCACCAACTGTGGCTGCGAAGTGCAGGGGTGCAAGGACTTCTTTTTCGCAAGTTCTGTTTGAAAAAAAACGCACAGACAAATCCTGTCAAAGTCAAGCTCTGTTCGATCATCCTGGAAATTTCTCGGAGGAGGGTTCAAAAATCTAGATTGAATCCGATTTGCCTGCTTGAACGCCCCGTGTGAATCGGACCTGATGCTGTGCAGGCCAGGCACATTTTAGGCGCCCGCCCACAGTGATTGGCGGCCGCGAGCCAGTCAGGCTGGATTAGACGCCAATTGCTCGCCGATCACGACGTCTCTGCGCAGACCTCGATGATCATGTTAGGACTGCCCCGCAAGTCTCTGAAAGGAATTAAAGAATGCCGAGCCCAACTCCTCCACTTGCTAAAGGGAAATTGTGAAAGGAGAAAAAAACAGGGCAATCAAAGAAAAAGGGGAGAATGAAAGAAAAGAGAGGCAAATTACATGGCGTGAGGCGCACGCAGCTATCCAGGATATCTCCAGGCCCAACGCCCAAAGTAGCGGGTCTTGCTGTGCCGCACAGCAAAAGAGTCAAAGGCACCCGCAGATTCGCCAAGTCACTGGGCCAGACGTCAGATCTGATCCATCTCCGAACCCACTTAATAAGGAATCTGTCGGAGTCGATCGTGCACAGTTCGCGGGCGCAGGGAATTTGCCTATCATTCACTTCCGCTTCCTTTTGCCCTGTGCCGCCGCTACTTTCATCGTGAACTCTCTGCCAATTGACCTTGGGGCGATATGCAAGGTCGTCCCAGTCAATCACCAACTCATTTCCTGACGGGGACTACGTGTGTTCTCGGAAGAAGAAAGAAAATCAAGCTAATATGATAGTCTTGCGGGTCATTTACCTTCTCGGTATAGCTCAACTCAACCGGACCAACCATGGATAGGTAACCAAAGGTACACACGCCTACTCCGTGCAGGGTTATCGAGATTGAAATCAAAAGCTGGACCGAACCAGGCTGAGCTACGATAGGCTGGGCTTGTTCTCAACGGGGAAAGTCCCCCATGCATCCTGTCTATGCAAGAAGTGAAATGAGCATTGAAACCAACGTGGTCCACCCCTGTCATTTTTAATAAATTGCCTGTTGGAGTGGATTCACATGGGGCAAGATATGCAAAATGACCATGTACCCTGCAGCAAATACAAATGTACAATGTACGGAGGACAACGTATCCGGGAAAACGAGATCAAGATCAGCAACAAGACCTTCCCCACCACTCGCACAATAAGGCAACTTTGGGAGAATGTGCTGCAGTCACGATCACCGGATACTGGGACCTAACACGAAGGTGGAAGCAAAAAGTGAGAGATAGCGAAGCGAGGGGAAAAAAGAGAAAATCGAAAGGGGAACGGGCGGGTGTGACGCCTCACACTAAGACCAGAAGGAAGATCGAGATCTGTTCCCCGCTGAAGCCGCTCTAAGACGATCTCAGCGCAACGTGTGCCCCAAGCGGATTGGCAGATCGACTAGCCAAGACACGTCTTTTTGAGCGCAGCACAGCACAGCACAGCAACGCAGTACAGGAATACGGTATAGAAGCTCAAGCTGATCAGTCATACTGATGCCATGCTGATGTCAATCCAGCTTTATCCAGACTATCAACTCCAATCCAATCCAATCCCCTTTGCCCCTATTCCCGGAGCCGGGCATTGAGCCCCAGCAAATTCGCCAACAGCGTCTACTACAACCCTGTCATATGCATTTGCCCTGCGCAGGGCCACAGTGGAACCAGTCATTTTAGATAATGAAGCTCTGTTAGATTGATATCTTACATTGCGTGGTTCACAGAGAGCAAAGCAGCTCACGGGAAACATACTGCTCAGAGTCTTCCCAGAGCCTTCTTCCCCCCTCCCCTCTCTTCGGCCGCTAAATAAGGCTAGGCTAGAGCTACATACGAGATCAAGATCAACCTGTCGGAAAGAAGAGTTGGCTCGCATGAACCCCAGATTTGTTTTCCATTCCACACGTCTGTGCGCGCATGCTGCGGATTAGTGTCATTGGTACGAGGACCTAATTAAACCGTTCGGCCTTGTCGAGACCTCATCCCTTCAACTCCTGCGCACACCCTCATTTGTTTCCTGTCTCCCCTTGCCACCCCTAGAATCCTATCCTTAAGCGCTGTTGGATCTCTTTCTCTCTTGTCTGCGCCGGACCGAAGTGGACATTCCTTTGCTGTGCCCATATTCTCCTCATATTTTCCCTTATTTTCACTATTGTTTATTATTATTTTCTACCTGACAATTTTTTATTTTTTATTTTTTTTCTACCTTTTTTGAATTATTTTCCTTTGATCTTATTCGATCCCACAGCTATCATTTCCCTTTTTTTAATTCTTTAATTCTTTTTTTCCCCTTTTTCCACCTTCACAACACGCACAACACACAGTGTGTGCTTCCTCTCGGCAACGCCGTCTGCGAATAAACTCCCCAGTCACCTCACGGGCACAGCTTGCATGGGCACAGCAACTAGCATTTTTACCCTTTGCCCTTTGCCCATTTGGCCGCAAGTGCAGCAAATGACGAAGATCCCAAGCAGATGGAAGCCAAAGATTTAAAGCGGGCGCCAGGGAAGCCCGTTCCATGGTTCAGGGTACCCGCTTCCGTCCTTGGGTCGGAAGAACTCTCGTGAATCCCAAATCCACCGTGTGTCTACGGCTATATTTCACCTTTTCTCCCCCCTCTCTCCTTCTTCTTATTATCTTCTTTGGCATGCCTCCACCAACGAGGCAATTCCACCGCCTCTCTATCGGCCAGATGCCTGCGCGGGACTCGAGGTCCACCCGCGCGGAGCGGGCGGACCCTTCCGATGAGAGGTTGCGCGAAGATAGGGATGATAGTTCGGAGGAGGAATCAAGTGAAGAGGAAGAGAGCGAGGAGAGTGGCGGCGAGGAAGGGGAGGAGGGTTCGGAGGATGTATCTGCATCCCCGGACACGTCAACTATCTTGGCCCATTCGGGAATTACCTATGATCTCAGCAATCTAGATACAGAGTCTGAGGCTCAGGCCTTGGTCGGATTGGGGGAACAATTTGACGTTGTGAATTGCCGCGCGTCGTCGACTGGATATGATTTTCAACTTCTGAATAGACCTCGGGTTCATATCGGAAAGGATTTGACTACCTGTTCCTGTGCGTCTTTTCAAGAAAGACCTGAAGCAGCTTGTCAACACATCTTTGTGAGTTTAAGTTCCGTGGGGGAGACGAGGAAGAAAGAAGACTTCGAGTGAGGGGGTGAAAGCAAATGCTAATTAAGCTTATCTTTAGTGGGTTCTTGACCAACTTCACGGTTGTTTCCTGTCCAATCCGCCCTCAGGCGAAGTGACTCTGTCTTCCAACGGTCGACCAGAGGTAGGAACCCGAATCGAGGATCTCCTGGAAGGCCACCTAGAAGCAATCTCCGGTCGTCTCAACTGGCAGTACCTACGACTCGAGGGAGACGGTAGACGTACCGGAATGACACGAGCAGAGAAAGTACGAGATGTAATGTCCGCTTTCAAACCAAACATTCTCCCCGAAAGTTTTCGCCAGGATCTTGTCGAAACAACGACGCACACGCGCACAGCAGAACAATGTGTGGTACAAGGTGATCTGGAAGCAACACTCTTCCGACTTGCTGTACACGACGACGGTGTCTTCAATAACCTCTGCAAAGCCATGCCCGCCGGAGCTTGTGCAGCGATCTACTTTGACAAAATTCAAGAACAGTGCCGGCGACTACTGCGCGATTTCGACCGATACTGTGCGACAGGGGAGCGGCCGACTGACCCTAGCAGTCCTGGTGGGGGTACAGTTGAGGTGGAGGAGGTAGTTGCGCAGCTGCGTCTTCTGGTGCAGAACATTCGCTTGAACATTGCGCTGCGCTCGCCGCATGGCTCGGAGGGTGCTGCCAAAGCACTTGTTTCGATCCTGGAAGCTGTGACAGCTCGCAATAAGGATCCGCTAGATGGAAATAAATGGGGTCGGACATCATTCCATGGCGAGGATGAGGATCAGCGGAATTTGTATCATTTGTTGATCGGGTCTGAGGATTCGGATCTTGATTCCGATGAGGAGCTTTTCGTCATCGATGCGCTTGAGAAACTCGCCCCATCTGATTTATACCAGTTCATCAATCAGTTGCAGCCTATTCGACGACGTATGGAGGTGACTCGTGCTCCTAAGATGTTCCTTCTTCGACTGGGTGCTTTGGTTCGAAAGGCCGAGTCTGCTGCTGAGACTGCTTCTGGATCTGGACAAAAACGTCCAGCGGCGGGTAATTCAGGCGGTAATTCGAAACGAACTCGCTGATCGATTTTTATTTTCCCTTTCTCATCTCTTGCTTTTCATATCACTATCATCGTGTGGATTTCTGATATTTTGTCATCGTCATCGTCATTCTTGGGCGGCCATCGCATTCATTCCAATCCAATACCCCCTGCATCATTTATTTAACTCACAGCGAAACCCCAAAATGCATATATTTTCTTCACCTTCTTATCAATTTGGTTATCATCACTTTACATACCTGGTCTTATTACCCCAGGTTCTACCCATCAATCAGTTAGTTATTCATCTAATCTGATCAATCTACATCCCTGTCTAGCTTTCCCGTTCAGCCAGCCCCCAACGGCTACTAACTAGTATAAAACCATCATCCCTCACATATCAAACAACTTGCCACCAACGCAATCCCATCCCCCTTCTACCCTGGAACTCACTTCCAAACATCGTCATGACCATAACTATACAAATACAAAAAAAAGCGTCAGCTGTAACATGTCGTCATAACCAGTCCTAAAGTCCCGGCACGGCGGACTGGGACCCCCGCGACCATGGTCCGGAACGCGCTCGGGTCGTGTCACTTTCGCCGCTACGTGGTGGAAGTAGCCCGATTTGAGCGCGCGAACCGTGGAAATCTCACCGCGTTTTGGCCTTGACCCACTTTTCAGGTCTGCACGGGTGTATGAAATGAAGTGGGATAATAACATTGTAAGGTTTGAATAGAGTGATATTTAAGGAGAGGAGGTTACATTGGTTGCCGTGCTCTACAGAGTGGAGGGGACTAGTTTGTGAAGATGCGTGGGTTGGATCGGTGGTCAAGTTTGTTTGTGTTCGAGTTGGACTATACAGTGTGGAAATAAGAAGCTTGCCATAAGTTGAAGCATAACATCAGAATATCTAGCAATTCATATTCGCTTTATTCCTTGTTCTGCTATCATATTCTAGCTGATTAGTGCCTCGGATCTTGAACAATCAAGTCCTCGTAGATCTACAACGCTCGGAAGTTACTGGATTTTCAAATGTTGTAAATTGTACCACGAGGTGGAAATTCAGCTTCAATAACAAAATGGTTTCTTCCCGAATACATAGCTAACATCCATGTATGGATTAAGTAGTCAGAAGTTATGAAGTGACATTTATATATGAAGAATTGATAAACATATCATTCTAGGACTGTTTTATAGGCATTCGAGTTTAGCACTCATCCTTCACCTCTAGAGCCCGGCATTTCTTCAAAAATCACTGTAGTTTCAATCCTCACAACGGCCTGGTTAGATTTAGTGATGCTGCTTCGTGATAATAAACAGCACTGTCATTGAAAATTTTACCTGCGGGGCTTAACTACTCCACATATAGTTCATCCACAACACAACATCCTGTCAATACTGTCTATTCCTTTGGGGTAGGCTAATGATAATTCGATTGCTACAAAATATTCAGAGCATAGCACTCACTTGAATGCGGTTGAGAGATAATTCTATGTGTCATGGCACTGATATTGTGGAGTCGGCGGAGCAATATGAGTCGGCAATTGCGAGTACTTGAGCTAGGAGTTTGAAATGGGAATATGGATTTATTCAATCTTCGATTTAGCGAGCGCCAATATCTACTTTGTATGAAATCGTCAAGTTCAGAATGCAGCAAGTCCTTCCATAAACTATGGTTGACCTAAGTAAGATGCGTCAAGATATGCTACTTTGGGTATTTGCACTACTCACTCCTCCTTCTACTGTACCCATTGTTCGTTCATGTTTTTTTCAACTCCACTTTTATGGGGGCCATAACAATTATTGTTTTCTCAGTCTGAGCTTTCAATTTGTGCTGTTCTATCCCCCTTTCGGTGAACTAAAAACTCGGGTCTGGTCCGAGCTTTCGGGGGGTGGAAATTAAAGCCAGCATTGTCCGCTTTTTGGTTGCTCGAGCGGGTTAGGCTTGTAGATTTTGACTGTTTTGGGGGCCTTGCAGAAAATGGTCTCTCTAATGGTGGGTCTGTTGCTCGGGCTTTTTCGTCAGGGTGGAGATGTGGGTTTTGGCGGGTGGCCTGTGTTGGGTGGTCTGTGGTGTGAATTCACATTTGCTGGATTGCTTATGTTTTATGCAAGTTTTTTCAGGGAGCAATAGTTCATAGCTATAATCCCGGTGGAAATCTGAATGCTTTCGAATGAAAAGGAAAATAGTTTTCTAAAAATTTGGTCTTTAATTTTTATTTTCGCGATGTGCAAATTATACTATAATAAAGACGAGCCTCAGCGCTCGAGACTCGGGAGTTTACCATCAAGTTCGGTTTTGGGTATATTTGGAGATATTGCAAAGAAAAACCTTTCTGTGTCATCAAACGCCTTTTTTATATGAATAGAATGATTGTTGGTAGTGTTTAGTGGCTATATGATATTTTTCGATTTTTTTTTATTTCAAATATTATTTCCTGGTAGATATATGCATCCGTGAAGTAGAGGATATATAGTCCCCTTTCTTCGTGAAATATATATATTCGTCCAAAACAGCTTTTACTGGATTTTTCAGACCATTCTAGCCTGAAATGCATTGGTAGAATAAGCAATAGCCCAATCCGATAAAAATTGATGCAATATGACCCAATGAAATTGTACCAGTGGCCACTGATGCTGTCAGTTGGTGATGCTTGATGCACTCGTCACTGGCAGAAACGAGTACCTAGAGCAAGCTTCATAGCGTCAAATGTGGAACATCAAAATATGTACCAGGCCGGCTGGCCCAATGGCAAGGCGCTTGACTACGAATCAAGAGATTGCAGGTTCGACCCCTGCGTCGGTCAATCTTTTTTGCAATTTTTTTTACGCGCCGTAAGTACCCCACGGAGTACCTGAGTTGTTTTCTTTTTGATTTTTTTTTTTGATTCCTCGATGTTGGCTGCATGGAGGTTCAGAAAGATAGGAAGGTCATCTGCTTAAGACAATGCCTCTCATTCGTGAAACAACCGCCTCAAATAACCCGCTACAATCAATTTCATCAATAGATACACATAGTAATACTATCATAATAACATGGCCATATTGTGGCCAAGTTAGAAATCAACCCGACAGGTCCAGCACCACACGACCCTGCAGTTTACCCTCGGCCATCTCCTGGAATACCGAGGTCAAAGCATCCATCTTCTCAACCCGATAATGAGCTTTGATAATTCCTCGAGCAGCAAACTTCAAAGTCTCAATCGCTTCCGTGCGATTTCCGACCGCCGATCCGGTAATTGTATAATGCTTATTGATGAACGAAGACGGGAAAGCCGTCGCGATGGCCTTAGGCTCATGTTCGGGGATTCCAACGCAGACCAGGGTGCCGTTGAATCGAAGCAGCGGCAGAGCTTGAGCATATGCGGCATTCGCAGCCGTGCAAACGACGGCGGCGTGGGCGCCCAGTCCGTCGGTCAGAGACTGAACATGCTTCTGCAGGGCCGCTCCATTATCGTCAGTAGGGAATTGGGTGATATCAACGAAGTGCTCAGCGCCGGAAGTCTTCACGAGCTCGGCCTTGCTGCCGTGGTCAATACCAATCACCCGCAGTCCCATACCCTTACTGGCGAGTTGCACGGCGATATGGCCGAGACCACCCCCGGCACCAGAAATGATAACGAATTGGCCTGGCTTCGCATTACTGCGCTTGAGAGCTGCATAGACGGTGACACCGGCGCACAGCATGGGAGCTGCCTGCGCGGAATCCAAATCGTCGGGAATAGGAGTGACATAGTTGGCGGGGCCGAGGGCGTATTGTTGGAATGTGCCAGGGGTGTAGTACCCGGAGACCTTCTGGTTGAAGCACAGTCCATCACAGCCCACCTGGCAGGGCTCTGGGGTGAATTGGTTAGCTTAAAAAAACTCGAAAAAGTGCTAAGAAGATGGTACTTACGACAATTTCCACAGGCACTCGAGACCCATTTGATACCGACGCGATCGCCAACTTTCAAGCCAGAACTCTCGGCGCCTGCGCCAAGCTTGACGATCTTTCCTACACCTTCATGACCACCAACCTGGCCAGGTTGAGTGGGAAAAGGGAGCATGCTCCACTGGTTTACATTAGAAACGAGAGGCTATGGCTTGCGCTGAATGAAGACTCACAGTATTGGTCATGATGCCATAGTCTGAATGACATACTCCGGAGTGTGTCCTATAGTCGGGTCAGTAGCAGCCCAGCCTCTGATAGTGATTGGGAATGTACAAATTGATAAGAACCTCACCTGCACCAGGCTCAGGAACGTCGATCTCCACGACCTTCGTCGAGACAGTTCCAGGCTGATCGAAGACAACAGCCTTCTGCTTTGTGGGGATTTCAACCATAGTGACAGATTGATAATGCAGACAATGGGATCAAGTTTATCGAGGGGGTGATTCCAGCCCAAGTGATGAAGAAAGAAGAAAGGAACTATCGATTTTTCGGTCAGCAGCAAGCTATTTGAAGAGTTTCCCCGCCAAGCGAAGAGGAGACCTAGTAAATGTGGAGAGGCGGGGCGCGGACAATAGGCCTTTCTGAATACGCAGAGTACTATCTATCTATCGGAGCCTCGGAGGCGGAATCGGTCCAGTAAAGAACTGACTTTCGTCTCTTTTATTCGTTCTTCGTGGTCCTAGCCGAAATCAGCGTGACGTTGATGAGGGGTGCGAGGTGGAGTCATCTTGGAGCCTCGGTTCCACAAGTGTGATCAACTTGCGATGAACTCTAGGGCATAAAATGGATGAATGGAGATCGAAATAAGAGGAAATATTATAAGGGAACAGAATTAAGTGAGATCCTTTGAATTTATATAGATCTCGACCTCAAGGTCCCCGAGGTAGCTGTTACACTGCTGTTTGCTCGGTCCACCCCGCATCCCCCGCAATCAGATCGGCGCAAGCACAAGCTGAAGATTTTAATGAATTTTTTTAGTTGATGCACAAAATAACCATTCACTATGCTCAATAAGCTGACCAGTCAGAGCGAGAAATGAATCGAGCCAAGACGCAGAATTTATTTTACCTGATCGACCAGCTTGTCAATGGCCTAAGTAGCCCTGAGGTACGCCAAGGGCCAAGAATGACAGCATGATCCATATACCTTGGGTAGATCGAGCTATAAACTAAGGTTGTCGATTGGATATTCACAGAATTCCAGTGAATACAAGAGAGACAAAAAAGAAAACGCTGCATTATAAAATCACCCGGTTCTATCAAGATATCTGCATCAGCCCACTAATCAAGCTCACATCGTAAACTCTAACAAATTTCCTGCATAATCCCGCGCAAAGAAACGGTTCGGATACTCCTTTCCTTTCGTGCCTAAACAAAAAATTAGCCATTAATCAAACAAAGTCTTCATGGCGAGAAATGAACTGACCAGAATTGGCTTCTCCAGGCTTGTCAGCCGCCATCGGAGCTGCCGGACCCCCTCGTACATGGTGATCATAGATTGACTGTTTGACCTCCTCCAGCTCCTCGCGAGTGTTAACCTTAAAGCATGGGTGTCGACTTGATTTCGGATCTTCTGAAGCGCGATCGGTAATGTGAATCTGCTGTCCGCTGGAGCCGATGTTGAACCTGTGGAAATCTTGGTCAGCTTAAGCTCTGGCAATCTCACGTAACATGACCATTGTGCATATTCGCTGCCCCTTACCAGCAAATTGTCCCAATTTGAAGCTCAGGAACAGGCGCCGATGTTAACCCGAGGGTCTTAACATAGAATTCCTCTGCTTGAGCCAGGGTGCCAGGCGTCACCGTAAGGTTGACGTGCGCGATTCCAGAGATCATGATGAACGAGGGCAGTGTTCAAGGTGATAAGCGAGGTTCAATGGTCTGTAAGGGGTTATACGAAGCAGACTCGACACTGCGGATCAAGCGATGTTATATTCTCCAACACGCGGGGTGCACGCGGGGGTGACACCATTCCGAACCGGAAACCAAATCCCGCTGATTGGTGATTGCCAGCAACTCCACAATTGTTAAGGTAATAATTGGATCGAAGAAGATCTCTCGGCGATTTGATCTTCGGTCGGGATTCACTAGGCACGGTGTTTACAAATATTGAATGAGTCACATCTGGGTTAGTACCCATAGTAAGCACCGGAATAAAGATGAATGAGTCTGTTCGCAACGGAAAATTATCCAGCGGATCGGAATAAGTGACGGTTAAGCCGAAATGTTTGCCGTATGAACCGACAAATCCTGCAATTTTGGATATTATCTTTATCAAACCTGAACGGTCACACGATCACACGATATACAAATGACTGATTCTAACCCAGCCGAAAAGAAATCTAGCTATATAGTCAAAAAAGGTAATCCGAAAAGAACACAAGACAGATATTGTCCATGGTAAACCAAGAGCCAACTCGGACCTGTTTCTCTTTCTCTGGAATCACCTTTGAACAAATCCAAGATCTTGGCGGTAATGGGAAACGAAAGCAGCACCCTCACGTCTCATACCAGCTAGGGATTGAATGATAATTCCCGAAGAAGTCCGACCCTGAATATTTTGATCCAGTCACCTAGGCCCAAGCACCAACAATGCTCATGCAGAAAGCACCCAGGAAGACCAAAATGCAAGCATAAACTCTCTTCTTACCACGGAGGACTCGCCAGCTCTCGTCGCTGAGAAAATCCTCAGACATGAGCTCTACCAACGAAGCGAAGATCAAAAGGCCAGACGAGATGGCGTTCATGCATCCGACAACGAGTAATCCAACCTCTGAGTCGGGGCTGTAGAGTGTATGTGTTGCAAGGCCTATGGCCTGTCCGATGGGAGTTCTAAAGTCGCCCGGTTAGCTTTTTGAAAGCGTTGAAAAGGCAAAAGGATGGAATATAACGTACGTGCAACCATAAGCAAGCGACATGATCCATGGCTGAAGTTGACCCTTCTTCCAAGGCAAAGAGGCGATTCGTGAGCCCAGGGCTAGACCTTCGAATGTTTCTGTATCATGTGGTTAGATGACCGGCACACTTAAAGGCGTGGAAAGATGATCGAGAACTCACGATGAAAGACGATAGCGATTAACAAAACCACAAACTCCTTGCCAACCGAAACACTGAGTGACATGCCAATGAAAACACTATGAAAGAGGATACCCATCTCAAGGAGATACACCTGCATTGTTTCCTTTTTCTGCTTTTGTTCTGGCGACAGTTCAAATGAGTCGTCTTCTCGTTCGATATCTGCCTGGATTGCTCCCATATCCTTTTCGTGATGGGTTCGAATATCGGGGGCAGATGCGACTCGAACTATTTCTTCATTACCTTCGCCCATTCGGTTGATGGCTCGACTGATACTCGCCGATCTTCCGACAAGTGGACCCATATCTCGTAGATGGGAGCCAGCATCTAGTCCCACTGGACGAGAGACTAGTGATCTTGGGTTGTTAAGGTAAACGGAATCATTTGCTGTGTCCGGGAAACTCTCCTTTTGACCAGAATGGATTGCGCCGGAGTCCGGAGCAGACCCACGATTTCCTCCCCGACAGACATGCCTGGCTGGACTGAAGACCATCTCGATAACAGTAACGAGAAAGATCCCACCCAAAGCAATGGCACCCGGCATCGCCGGGTAATCCTTTGTCCAAAAGTCCGATAGACATGGGTCTCCAAGAGAAGTGAAAGCGGTTGGGAGGAGATGTACGAAGGCCGTAGCAATCAGAACACCGGTACCGAAATGACTCACGAAGAAGAGGAAAGATGCAGGAACATGTAAGCGAGGGAAGCGAGTTGCTAGAACCGGGAAAGCGCAGCCAAATCCAGACACGAAGAAAATGATAAAGAGAGCGGCAACATGCAGCGGCATGTCGTACGTATCACCACCGACTCCCCCAGAAGCGCATCGCGATCGTTTCTCCGGTTCGACAAAGGACCTTTCGACAGGTGAGTCCTCAATGACGATTGGTTGGATTGAGACATGATGTTTCTTGCCGCCGACACGTGAGAGGAGGGCGGCCATGCAGATGACGGAAAGTAGCCATAGCCCCCAATCCTTGATGCGCTGAGACGTGATGAAATTATTGTTGTTAGGGAATGCTTTCTGAGAACTCAATGAAATTGAGTCCTTTCCAGAAGGGAGACGTCCTATCGAAAATCATCAGCGAATGAGTCAATCAAGAGCAAAGACGGCAAGATTCCACCCATACCTGACTTTGTCAGGGACGCCTCGCCCAAGGGGAGTGGACGATCACTCGGATCGGGTCTTCCCAGAGATGGCTCATAAGCACAATTTGAACCACTCCCTAGCAAATGGGAACCCTTCTCCTCGACTCGATTCTCACGGGCGTTCGAAATCCCATTGAGGTCTTGGCAAGTTGTCAAGTCCGGGGCGAAGCGTGGCGGGTTCTGGTTCCAGTCATCGTGCAACCAGGTATCATCAGTGCGAGACGGGCAGTTCATGGTGTCGATTGTAATACTCTATACTCTAGTATGCTTATCGATGCTCAGGAACGTTACAGAATGGCTATTTGTGTGCCACCTCAGCATAAGGCAGCATCGATTCTGGGGTCTTGGCAGACCGGCCCGACTTTGCTTGGCGGCGGAGGCAGCGGAGCCCTTTTTGCCTCCGTGACTGGCCATTGTTGGATCTTAGATTGAACCTTCGGGCCGATTACGCGGTCTCTAGTCTTTATCTAGACGCATGGGAATGTTGAATATCAAGGTGGTTCTGGGGCCAACTAGGATGGTGCACGCTTTTCAGAGGACCTTGGGCGTCTGAAATAAATTTCAGGGGAAACTTTCCCATTTGAAATAGACTGTATAGTACAAGCTTTTATTTGACAGACCCAGCTCAAATACTAAACTCAAATTATAGAAAGGACCATGTTTATTATGTGAGAATGACGATTCGGAATCAGCAACCTGACAAGTTCTGCAAGACGCAAGGCGCAAGGCAATACTATACAAGACTTGCCATTTCAAATGGCTGAAGCCAAATTGGCTTCTTCAACCACCTTCTCTCATATGATAGCCTTGTGCTATAGTGTTATGATCTAGGTGATTGTACACAAAAGACGCCTTCTAAAGGGGTGGAGGAGGGTCCATTACTTATGCACCTAAAAATAGTCATGGTACTTGAGTTTCTTCCTTGTAATTGAAGCTGGAGATGAAAATATTGAATAATCCCATATTTTTCAGAATCTGCAGTTCAGCGAGCATACGGCAGAAATAGTTGTTTGTAAATGGAGTAGGAAGGAACTGAGTGTTCAACCTGGACGACCGAGAAGTGTCTCAATTATTTGGCAAAGCTGCATGACAGTGAATGATCTACTAGAATAAAGAGTGAGACACTGAGCGATTTAGGTGCAAGGGAATTCCCCAAATATCTCATCAGTAGAAAACTGGGATCTTTCGATACAGCAGTACTGAGAGTCGGTACTATCCCGTCGCAAGTGAATAACAGAAGGTACTCCTGAGACTCATAGCGCATTTAAAGTTCCAGTAACTAACCACTGTACATTATCAGGGTTCAGCTACTGGCCCTGACGAGGCTTGAGTGAGAACCAATTAATTTTCTCTGATTGCGACCTCAAGCTCAGGTAAGCTGGTTTTCTCTGGAATTAGATTATTCAAACTGCCTGTTACTGTGAGTTACTTCATTGCGTCCGAAAGAGGCAGTAGGAAGAGAGAGACTAGAGAGCTTTGATCTAAATTGGCAGCAGCTTTCAGTAGTTGAATCAGGCAACAAAAATATGGATGTTTTCACAGCTGATAGTATTGTGATACTCCGCATAAGTAACCCAAGAGATTTCGGATTCAGGGAGTATAAGCCGGCTGAATGTTTTGCAACTTTTGTCCCTGCACGGAAAGAGTGACCACTCGCGTGATGCGTCGGACTGCACAGAGACAAAATGACCATTCTTGCCTTGTTGGACGAGGAGAAAGGACTAATAGCGCCCACGCGTCATCAGAGACCGAACTATCAAATCATTGTCAACGATTAAAAGTTCGTTGAGTTCGGCGGACGGCAGAAAGTTAAGCTCCGACAGGACGAGGAGATTCGGTCGCTCACTGGGGACGTGAGAACAAGCACCGTGGTTGGTCGGCGAATGCCGATAGTTGCACTTAACAACGCTAGAACCTCCTGGGTTTAGTCCGATCCCAAGTTACAAAAAACAAGAGAAAATTAAACCAAGAGGAGAGTAGCACGATGCTTTGCCGTATTGGGAATACTATTCCCGCGGAAGGTCATTTTGTCGCTGATATTCACATTATTGCTGAATGGCCACTTTTGATTCGGGACAGGACTACCACTCTTGTCGATCGCATGCGTTCCTTGGCTGATAAGATGATTGCATAGAAAATGCAATGCAATGCATGGCGCTTGCTTTTTCCCCTCCCCCAGAGATTGATCCGCCTCCACAAACAAGGGGGGGGGGTACAGGGGGAAGGGGCAGAAGTCACCAAATTTAACAGGTAAAATGGGGGCGCTAACGAGGGGCAGTCAAAAGTGGAGCGAATGCTTAGCGAAGGAAGGCTGGCCTCGGCAAAAGCCTTGACGACTTTAAAATCGGCCTCTTCCCTCAGGTTTGATTTCCTTTCACTTTCCCGCAACAGGCAATTCCTGACGCCATTCCCATTCCAGATTTACTGGTGATAGAATGCGTATACATAGACGCGTTTGATTTTTTTTTTTTCTTCTTTTTTTTGGGACGCGTTCTCTCACTCCGAAGACCCCATACTGCCCATCATGGATTCCGGTCTTGAACGGTCCGATGATCAGGCCGCGCTGGCTCGGCTCGGCAAGAAACAAGTTTTAAAGCGCCGATTCGGATTTCTTTCGATTGTGGGTTTTGCTATGGCCGAGTTAATTACTTGGGAAACCGTCCTGACGCTGTTCAACCAGTCATTTGAGAATGGTGGTCCTGCGGGCGCCTTTTACGGTTACATAATTGCCTGTTTATCGACTTTGTCGACATACACCGTTATTGCGGAATTGTCTTCAATGGCTCCTATTGCAGGTGGCCAGTATTATTGGGTATATATGCTTGCCCCAGTGCGTTGGAAGAAAGTATCCAGTTACCTGATCGGATGGCTTACTTCACTCGCGTGGATTGCAACCATTGCAACCGAGACAATCTTCTTGGGAACAATGATTGAAGGTCTGATTACTCTGAATGATCTTAATTTCCCCTCAAAGCGCTGGCAAAATACCCTATTGGCCTGGGCCAGCATTGCCGGAACATTTTTCATCAACGTGGTACTGCCCAACGCACTTCCCCGATTTGAGATCGCAATGCTTGTACTGCATCTCGCAGGTTTCATCGCGATCATGGCTACATTGCTTGCGTTATCCCCGAAGAGTTCTCCCGACTTTGTTTTCCATACAAGTCTGAACGAGGGTGGTTGGCCTACCCAGGGAATTTCCTACTGTGTCGGTTTCATCGGTAACATTGCAACTTTTGTTGGAGCTGATGCCAGTGTTCACATGGCCGAGGAAGTCGCCAATGCAGCAGTTGTGATTCCACGAGCTATCATCACCGGAATGTCGCTGAACAGTGCGCTGGGCTTCGCAATGATGCTGACAGTTCTCTTCTGCATCGGTGATGTTTCCTCGGTCCTGAACTCCAACACCGGATTTCCTTACATCCAAATATTCTACAACAGTACACAGTCGTACGCGGGTGCATCCGTGATGACTGCGATTATCATGGTATTAACCATGGCCTGCTCGACTGGTATTACCGCCACTGCATCTCGTATGACCTGGTCCTTTGCCCGAGACCAGGGCCTGCCCTTCTCCCGCTTCCTTAAGCAAGTGAACCATCGCACCAAAGTACCCATCGTATCTGTCTCCGTAGTCTGCGGATTTGCCGCAGCCCTGACGCTTATCTACATCGGTTCTACAACTGCCTTCAACGATGTGATTTCCCTGACCGTCACCGGATTTTACAGCACTTATTTCCTCCCAAGCGCATTACTCCTATACCACCGGATGAAAGGACATGTTCTGCCCCATGGAACAATGCTCGATGGCCTCCCGGATGCACCCGCCAGCGCCAGCGCCAGTACCAAGGAGAAACCTGAACCTGCTGCCCCCTTGCGCCCTAAATCCCCCGACGCAGACCACCCTAGCCCAGGACCTTCTTCTTCTAGCCCCGAACGCAACCCATCTGAAAAAACCACCAAGCAACTGGAATATGAAATCTCTCAAGCACCTTTGATATGGGGACCCTGGAAGGTTCCCGGTATTCTCGGAACTATCAACAACCTTTACGCATGCACATACATGCTTTTCGTCATTTTTTGGAGTGTCTGGCCTCCTAGTACACCAGTTGATTACACCACCATGAACTACAGTATTGTTGTCACAGCCGGTGTACTTATTCTAAGTGGAATTTGGTACTTTGTGCGTGCCAGAAAAGAATACACCGGTCCATTGATTGACGAGGAAGTTGCCGAAATTATGCATCTTACCCCGGCTGCCATAAGAGCAACTCAAAAACCGGAGGTCTAGCTTAGACCGAAAGCTTGACTTGACGAAATATTGTTACACACATTCACAGAAATGGGTCGTTTGACTGAGGTTGAGGAGTTGTACCAGAACCTGACGAAGATACCATGTATTTTAAGAATTGACGACTAAAATTGAATGCATTGCTCTCCAATGAAATTTCATATTTTCCACTATCCTGATAGAATTTTTGCCTTTAAGGACTGAAAAGTGGGGGTCAAAGCCGTCTCCAATCTGTCACAGGCGACGTGGGATAAAAATGTCTAGTAGACGTCGGGTGGGACAAAAATCTACGTTTTTGATGAAAATTCCCGCTCTAGAAACTCGATAGAGATAATATTAATTGTTCCAGCTCCAGGGGAGACTCAATTCTTGCTCTCGCAGGCTAATACCGTCTTTCGATTTCAGTCGGAATCGAGGCATACATAATGGAAGTTTCGCAGCTTCGAAGTCTCGTCTCTGAGATTAACTCCGCAGTTGATCTATATGAGTCAACAGGGTCAAATGAATATTTAACTGACACACGAGAGAAGGCCGCTGAACTAGCGCGTGCATTAGAAAGACCCAGCGATGTTATAATCAAGTTATTCTTCTCAGTTAATGACCCTTTTCCCATTATATTAAAATGATCAGGTATACTGATAGTCTTGAGATAGCCGACTATTATGGTAGCTGTCAAAGTGGCTCATGACCTGGGCATTTTCGAATTACTTTCCCAAGCGACTTCACCAATTACATTAGATGAGCTTGCTGCCTCAAAGCCTGCGGATCCGTTATTAGTTGGTTCGTGAAATGTCTTTATATGAAAAGCGACGTTTGAAAAAAGCTGAATTAGTTTCTAGAGCGAATCATGCGGTTTGTGGCTGCCTGCGGTTTTGCAGATGAGCCTATACAGTGTGAATATCTACCTACAGCTATTACCAAGGAAATGGTCCAAAAATCCTCCGCTGCTATTGTGGAATCACTGTAAGTTCTCCGAAAGATTCGATTGATATTCACGCTGTTAACCAATGACAAAAGTATCATAGACTTTCTCCCCTGCATTCAAAAAATCCCCGAATATCTCAAATCAATTAACTACCGCAACCCAAACGACCCATCATTTTCAGGTCTTCAGTACGCTCATAACTTGTCCGTCGATGGATTCACTTGGCTGGGAGATAATCCAGAGCTTTTGACGCGCTTCAATAATTTTTTGGAGGGGTACCGAGGGAATCGGCCTCACTGGACTGAGTGGTTTCCTGTTCATGGGCGGATCATCGATTCAAACGTATTGGCTACGAATACCCCGATTTTGGTGGATATAGGAGCTGGGAGAGGTTATGATTTGATCAAGTTTAGTAAATGGTTCCCGGATGCGGCTGGGAGGTTGATTTTGGAAGATTTACCCACTGTGATTGATGAGATTAGGGGAGCTTATGACTTGGAAACTGCTGGAATAAGGGCTGTTTCATTTGATTTCTTTGCGGATGTTCAACCCGTGAGAGGTATGATTGACAGTTCCTGGAGGGATACCTCTTTCAACAATTGCTTTATTCTTACTAATAATTATAGATGCACGGGCTTATTACATGAAGTATGTGCTGCACGATTGGCCAGACGAAAAAGCCGCCGATATTTTGAATAATATCAAGCCTGCAATGAAGGCCGGATACTCTAAGCTCATTCTCGAAGAATTCATTTTGCCAGATACAAAAGCCGCCTTGCTGCCTTGTATGACTGATTTAGCTGTTATGCTGTTCTCTTCAGGACTGGAGCGAGATCGTCAACGTTGGACGAATCTCATGGAGTCGGTCGGACTGAAGATCCTGCAATTTTGGGTGCCCAAGGGTGATGGGATGGGAATTATTGAGGTAGAGCTTCCTGAAGCTGGTGGAAAGAGTCAAGGGTCTACCTGATCAAGCAAGTTGTGTGCTTTGTGTGGCGAGTGGAGATAGAGAAATTCAATATTTTATTGTTTCTGATAAATGATGAGATTATATCGGCTTTTCTATATGATTAAATAGTCGTCCTGATGCAGTGATTCTGAGTTGTACGTCTGGGAGTAAACGAGTTAAAAAATCAATCTCACAATATACGAGGTCGATGTACCACGAAAAACTTACAAATTTCATCCAGGGAATGTTACTTGTGTCATGCTTTGGTTTTTCTGCACGCGCATTCCACACTTTCTCAAGCAGTGTCAAAAATGCCATATTCCCAATTTCAGACCGAGCCTTGATTTGCTCAAATCTCAATATAACATAATGGCGCGAGTGTGCCACCAGACTATCTGCCCCTGCCGAAAACAGAGGAAGCACCATGAGTTCGAGCAAAGGGCTACTCGAAGGGATATTTGCCACAGAATCCAAGATTTCAGAAACCGAGTCTCGGATATGTGGCTCGGAGGCAGATTCCGATGGATCTAATAAGCGCCAAGCTCGCAAGATACATGCATGTCGAAATGCATTGGACACTGAAGTCCAAAGGGGGTTGCCATCAGGAAAAAAGCAACGCGAGTCGTCCCAGAGATACAATTTCCGTATTGAACTTCGAATGGTATCATGGAACTCCGGGTATTCAATCGTACCTGAGGAATACCCTTTTGCACACTCGAGGATCGCAGCAATGATGAGGACTATCTCCCTTGGACAGCCGTTGACAGCTTCGAAGCGGAGATTGCAGAGCGATAGGAGCTTGGAGCGTAATTCTTGAGTGAAACAAAGTCTTTCGGGAGAAGAGAAAGCTCGTATGATATCCAGCCTTTGAAGAATTTGAGTTAGTATAGCCGAAAGCACAGCGAAAGAAAGGGACTCACCAAACAAGATTTCCTAGGAAGAAAACAGTCCTCTCTTGATCAACAGTCAAGAGTTGGTCAAGCTTGAGTTGTGAACAAATGGACATAGCACCAGAAATATGAGCACCATGTGTAGAAATTCCAGTCTCACAGATCTAAAGGTCATACATATTAAGACTGCCCGGAAATTGATAAAGCCATGAATGAACTTACATCATGCAAAAGAAGAATCTGAATGGTAGCAAAAACCGCATCTCTGTCACCACCAGTGAAATCCCCAGAGCAAACCTTGCGAAGTGTAACGCCGAGGGCGCTGATAGCCTTGGCACGATAATCCACTGCTACCGATTCGTGAAGGTGCTTCTCGGATTTGAGCTGTCCTAGATGACAGGCTGAGAGTCCGAGAACAGCGTATAGAAGACTTAATTGCTCGTAGGCTAATGGAATCACGTAGAGTCGATATGGATTTTCTCCACTATCGACCGGCTGTGCGATCTGATGGGGACATATGACGCGGTCGTCTGCAATATTTTGTTAGTACAATGTCGTTTATCGCATCAAAAATGTATAATGAAGTGGGACGAACAGTGAGTGAGTAACGTCTCTGCCTCTTTTGATGATAGTATTCTTTTGAGCTCTGACTGGTCGATTGACGTATTGCTTTGTGGCGACCCAGCAAATGAATGCGGTGTGCTGGCGTTCGACGAAAGAGCATTAGGGGTTTCAGAAATTGGTGTATCCTGTAAATGAAATTGTGATAAATGCGCCGATGCCTTTGAATCTTTGGCCGTGGAACCGGTATTTGATATTGAAGCAGGGTCCTGGCTGACTGGGGCTTCGTGATTTTTCCATTTGCCACGACTAGCTATTCCACAGAAGCGAAACTTTTCAGGATATCCACCACATTCCAGTCCCTTGCTAATGCAACGTTTGCATATAGGACGCGCCCGGTCACATCGACGCGACTTTTGGCGACAGGTTAGACAGGCAGCATCTGGGCATATTAGACCTTTTGTCGGGAAGTGAAGTGGATACGTTGCCAATTCCACCTACCGCTGTGTCCCATTTTTGATTCTCACCGGAGCCATGTAATGCTCCCATCATTTCCCAGACATTTCGACCGAAGCTTAGTGTTTTATCTATTGGGCTTGATAATTGTTGGGGTTGTGACAGACAAGTGGATCGCGTTTGGATTGAGAACAGCGAGAAATCTCACATTACGTAATGCACGTTGAACCGCGTTTGAGACAATCAGGTTGGTCCAATTAGGGCTGAGGAAATCAATGAGAATTAAAGATCCAGTCTATTCAGGTTAATGGTTTCTAGAATTACATCAGCTGCCCTTGTCTATTTGATTCCATATTTCTAGTCTGCTGTGGCTGTACTGTGAAGTCCGACAGCTTACCTCGGATTCCCGCCGATTCCCACCGATCCAGTGGGGCGTTTATAGTCGAATCATTGGATATAACGATTGCCGCTGCTATCCACGTGATGGCCATTCCGATGGTTGATAGCCGTCTGCTGATAACTAGCTGCGCGATGACTGGGTGTGCGTGTATCCCCAGTTGACAGCACTCCACAGGGCCAGTTTATTTCGCATAGTCCTCGTTGATAACAACGATAAGGGGCTTGAGTACCCCTCGTAGCTCTAATTTTTTCGGTGCTTCTGTTTACAAGTAGATGCTTACAATTTCAAACCTCAAAATCACTTGAGTTATACCTTGTGTGAAGCATTGTGTTGGGCTGGCAAGACTGAACCTTGCAAGAAGGAGGACCCGAATATCTGCCGAGTCCGGTTCTTGCGGGGAATGGGGTATAGCCCCGGATTTTCTCCGTCTGCATCTCTCTCCCACTTCACATAATAATACCAGACAAGTCACCGCAGATCAAGCCCTTTCTTTCTTTGTCTATGATGTCGGTATCGCCAGTGGCTACACGGAAGCCATCTTATCAACCATTTCAATGTTTGATCTGTCACAGCCGTTTCACCAGACACGAGAACCTCAAGCGACATTCTGCGCTGCATAATCGCTCTCAAAATGAAGCCTCCCTCCCATGCGACTTTTGCCACGCCACGTTTTCTCGCCCAGATCTTCGAAATCGCCACATGAAAAGAAAGCATCCAGAAGAAGAACAGAGTCGATCAAGGAAAACACAAAGTGATATACAGGCGAGATCACGGGTTTCGCAGAATGGTTCTCCCCGAGAGAACTCTGCTTCGCTGTCGCCTGCAGACAGCCACAACGAGTTATCGTCGAATCAGCCCGAAAGAGTCCATTTCGGAATAGATGATGGCACTTGGAACACAGCCGGCCGACATGAACAACAGTCTTCCGATTTTGCCCCCGATAGTGGAGCTACAGCCTCGCTGCAACAGCCATATTTGAGCGATTCGACCTGCATCAGCCAGATCGTCCAGGAGGCAACAGACTTAGAGCAGAACCTACTGATGGGAGCGCCCTTCTTCAAGCCTACACACTCATTTGACCTACAACTCCAACAGGTTGATCCCGCACATTCGATTGGCCCAAATTTGACGGGTCTTGAAACTACACACAGCTCTCCGGACAGACTATCTACGAACGAGTTACTGGAAGCACAGAGAGAATGGTTTCCTTCGACAGCCCAGATTGAGCGCGGTTGCGACCTATTTTTCAGAAATGTTTCGCCATATGTACCCTTCCTCCATCAACCAACATTCAACCCTTCTCAAACTGCCCCCTTCTTAATTCTGAGTATGCTTTCTTTAGCATTTCAACACGGAGAAGATCCAGACTGCGGGGACCAAATAGGTTCTGGGGCAACTTTATCGATAAATTGCTTCCACCGCGCCCGTTTTCTCGCACTCTCCAGCGACAATAGGCCCGAGGTGCCTTCAGAGAACATTGCCATGGTCCAATCTTATTTGCTCCTTCAAATATGCGCGATGATGTTTCTTTGCGGGAAAGACTCCGCCCACGGGCTCAAGATGCATTCCAGTATGATCTCGCTAGCCCGTGCATGTGGTTTAATGCAGCCGATCCCAGTCGAGCCTTCAACAGCCACAGACCTTGACTCCTTATGGCGAGAATTTGCTAGGTCGGAATCACACAAACGAACATCATTTGCTGTACACCAAGTCGACGCTCTTTGGTACCAATTTCTCTCTATCCCCCGATCCATATCACACCTCGAAATTAAACACGACCTACCCTGTCCTAGAGATCAATGGAAAGCAAGTTCGGCAGCAGAGTGGGCTCACAAACAGCTCATATCAAGAAATAATGGACCTTCTGTACAATATGCGGACTCAGTTCGCCAATTCCTATCGGCAGATCCGGACCTTCAAGATATACCGCCATTTGACCCGTATGGTGCCGTGAATATTGCACAGTTCCTCATATCCAGCGCTCGTGAGATATCTGGATGGTCTACAATGACTGGAATGCTGAGTATGGAGAGATTCGGAGCCTTGAGATCATCACTTCTAGCATTGGGCCCCTTTATTCGACCAGAACCACACGCGGAAGATTTCATCAATTTAGCCCTGTGCGAAGCTACATGGGAGACTGCCATGATTGAGATACAACTATGGTCACCCTCACATACGGGCGGTATCGTGGAAGGAAGCATCGACGCAGTTCTGAGTCAATCAACATTTTTGGCGCCCTCGGCAGAGTTTTTGTGTGAACCTGATACTGCCAAGTCTGTCCAGCCTCATGTTGACTGGTTTTTACGATATCTTGACACGGTAGTTGTTCCGGGCTCAGAAGCGCCTTGGGTTGCTCTGTATGCATACAAGGCATTTTTAATAGCGTGGCAACTGCTGCGAGGGGGTATCCCGGGAGCGATGGAAATAGTCGGCGTTGCTGATGGTGACGAGAATGGAGCGCTTGAATGGGCCAGGAAGGTCTTTATGCGGAGACAACGATGGCAGCTGGGAAGACTTATCCTTGCATGTCTCGATGCTCTGGAGAAATGAGGTTACGATACGAAGTCTACGCTTGCTTAATTTGTATTCGGACAATATGTATTAAATCGAGGTTTCGTTATTTCCTAGCTTTGTAGCTATGACAAGTACACTATATAACACAAGAATTCGTAACGTGCTCAGAAAATCAGTACATTTCATATCGCCAGTTGAGTTGAACCATTTCCTCGGTCACACCACCTTTCATGGCCTTTGCAATTTGTTCCTCTTCTCCTGAATCAAGACGCTTATTTTCACGCAGGATCAGCCAGCGATAAGCAGTAATAGTAATCGCAAATAAGACGGCAGCGCCCATAAGAGTGCCGAACGCAGCATAGAAATGAGGGGAGGAGTAGTATAGGTACGAAGCCCAGATGTTGGAGGTACCACCGATCGCATTAACCAAAGCAGAGGCGGCAGCACGCTTAGAGACAGGACGTGCCAAATGCAGATTGATGGTTTTGTATAGAAGGAGTTGCGGGCCAACAGAGGCGAAAGGCAGAATCATCATCGAGAAGTATCGAGCGCCAGTGTTGAGGGTGCCCAACAAGATAGCGTACATGACGATGGCGATGGCAATACAAATCAGGATCAAAGGGTAAACGGTATTTTTCCGATCGGAATAAAACATGACCCAGTAGTAAACAATACCAGCGAGGATATAGGGAGGTGCGGTGAGGAGAAGGCTGATGGTGCTGCTGAAGTTCAGGGAGCCAACAAGCGTGGGGAAGTAGTTGGCGATAGAGCCTTGGGTTTGAGAAAGCATGTTGCAAAAAATGAGGAGCAGTAACTTGGGGTCAGATAAAGCCTTAACAAAGCCGCGAAGAACTGATTCATTCTCCGAGGCCTCTGCCGCGCCAGACTCAGACTCGATACGCCAAACAGCGAGGTCACGTTCCACTTGGGTGAGAATGCGACTGTTGTGAGGGAACTCTGGCATTATGCAAGAACAGATGACACCAATTCCGACTGTGGCACTTCCCTCGATGATGAAAAGCCATTGCCATCCAGCGATGCCGTGGGCACCATCGAGCTGGAGAATAGCTGCTGCGAAGAGGCCACCGAAAGCATTTCCAACCTGTTGAGCAATATATAGACCAGCAATACGCTTGCCCAACTCTGTCTTTGTGTACCAGGCCGAGAGGTAATAGATTGCACCAGGGAAGAAAACCGCTTCTGCAGCACCAAGGATGGCACGAACGGCAAGAAGTTGTCCGTAAGTCTTCACTGCTGCAGTTGCGGCGGAAATCGCACCCCAGATAGCGACGGCGGCACAGATGTACATTCCCGGACGAGAGACTTTCGTGATGATGAGATTGCTTGGAATTTGAAAAGGAAGATAACCGACGAAGAGGATCGAGACTGCGGTGGCAAATTGTTGAGTATCCATGTTGAGATCATCCATGATACCTTGGAGCTTGGCTGCGGCCAAGTTCTGTCGATCGATATAGTTGAGGATATAGAGGATTCCAATAGTTGGTAGAACAAAAAGATCGACTTTGCGAACAATCTTCTTGTTCAACCGGTTGAATTCATCTTGCCCCAGATCACGAAGAGAATCTGGCATTCGGCGGTAGGCCGCGTCGGTGAGACCGACTTGTCCTTCAGTAGTTGACAAGTTGTCACCGGTCGCCGACGACAGAGGTCGTTTCTTGACATCCAAATCGTCTGCCATCTTCATATGATATGTCAAAAGTAGTCACAAAGTATGGTGTGATTATTGAAGAAAGAGCTCAATTGACCCGGTGAGCAGGCGATATTCTTAACAGCTCCCTCCGCCAATGTTGATCTATATAACCAACACGCGGCAGACAACCGTTATCTTGCTAGAATTCTGGGAAAGAATCCACTCGAATTCTCGATAATTGGAAACCAACTAATGACCAGCGGCCTTTTGCAATTGAGCCTGACTCATTGATGCATTGCTAGATAGTCGGTCCCATGCAGGAGTAGATAAGGACAGGGAGGAGCGCCCAAGTTGATATCACGGCCCAATTGGAGGCAATCCCATAATCCCCAGGATGGTCCGTGTCATACTGCAGATCTGGGGTACAGCTGGGGTGGACCGGGAGGAGTGTAATGCATGGCGGGTCTGAGTAGCGTCTGGGCGGAGGTTGTAAAGGTGAAGTTTTGGGAGGAGCTCCTCCCCGCCGATAAGCAAAGTGGGCCTCGCCTCAAGCGTGGCGATGCCCTAAACGAGAAGATAATGCATCTATGAACTCCAATTCTCCAAATTTGGAGGGACAGTCAAACCCCGCGAGATGGGGAGCTCTCGAAAAAAAAAGCAAGCTACCGAGGTAATACGCAATAGCTAGAAATCATTGCCCATGGTTAGTGAAGGATGCTATATCAACAACCATCCTCGTGCGATTCTGTTTTTTCCAAGTTTCTATAATTTCCACCACTACAAGCTTCTATTTCACGACAAACAAGCAACTTGTCATACCTCATACCTAATACCGCGAAAATGAGCTACCCTACCGCACACACCACACAGATTCAGAACTCTCGCCTGAGAGTTCTGAACAAGCTCAAGTCGGGCGAGTTCCCATTGATGACCTTCATGGCACTACCTTCCGTCCGCATGGCCCAAATCGTGTCGTTGACTGGGGTCGACGGTATTATTATCGACTGCGAGCACGGCCACATCGGGGACGAAGCGATGCACAACTCCGTCGCCGCCATTTCAACTCTCGGCGTCTCCCCCGTCATCCGTATCCGCGGTCCCGCCCACGACATCCTCAAGCGTGCTCTCGACACCGGCGCACATGGAATTATGGTTCCCCAAATCAACAATGCCGAAGAAGCGCGACAGGTTGTTGCTTCGTCGAAGTTCCCCCCTCAAGGAGTTCGCGGACAAGGCTCCGCCTTCCCAGCTATTGGCCACGGCCTCACAACCCCCGAGTACATGAAGTCCGCCAACGAGACAATCGTGACCATGATCCAAATAGAGACGCGCGCTGGTGTTGAGAATGTTGAGGAGATCGCTGCTGTTGACGGTGTTGATATGATCTTCATTGGTCCTAATGACCTTGCTCAGTCACTTCTCGGATATGTCCCGGCGCGTGGCGATGAGCCTGAGTTTGTCGCGGCTGTCGACAAGATTATCAATGCCGCCCGCAAGCATGGCAAGTGGGCTGGGCGAATGGTGAACAATGGTGCTGCTGCAAAGGAGGCTCGTGCTCGGTATGACACCGTCGCTATCACTGGTGACACCAAGGCTATTCAGAACTGGTATATGGCTGAGTTCGACATTGCTCGATCATAAGGGCAATTGGAGTTGCTTTAATTTCATGTGAAAGAAAATTTATAGATTTAATGAAACTTGGTTCTCGATTTCAATTGCGCATCTCTGTTTCAGTCATGGTCACGATTGTCTCGTTCGCGGACTTCAGCAGCTTCGAAGGTTCGAGGCAGTGAAGGCCGTTTCGTAGGGTAGCGTCCTTGAGAAACTAGTAAGTACTACTTGCTGCTGATATTTTGCGTACCTTCAGAAAATTGGTTGCAGTATATAATATTTGAAATGGCATAAACTGTATCAGTGCTCCACAATAAATTGTCAAGTTTAAAGAGCTTGACATGCAGAGCGTACTTTGTTATTGTGCAAAAATGGACCCACTTTTGTTGTATCGAAGTGAGTGATGAAGGCAATATTACAAACGAGGAAAGAGCGACAGTTCCCCTCACTCAACCCAAAGCCAGTGAAAATGAATCAGAGGACAAAAAGAAATTCCAGAGGAAGGATTCGATCCGTCAACCTTGGAAAGTACGAAAAAATAGCAAAAGGGAGGTGTGCCCCATCCCTAGGGAGACATCTCCCTGGGGATGGGGCACCTCTTGGTTATTGCTTAGCACCCTTTTTGTCTCCCGCGACTGCCTGTAGCGGGCAACAACGGCCAGTTAAGACAGCTGTACACAGTGTGTCAGCTGACTCTGGCGGTTGAGGAAGCACTACCACTACACCATCCGGGGGACCTTAACATATTTCACCCAGATTTGGGTCATAACCCTCATTTCGTTCACATTTATAGCTAGATTCAGAGATGAAGATCATTTATTTTTGGATTATTTTTTTATTTGGTCTATCAATAATGACATGAAAACATTAATTTTAAGCCTGGGCAATGCACTCGATCTCGATAACGGTTCCATTGCCAGGGGGAACAGCTTGGAGGCATGAGCGAGAAGGCATGGGCTGAGGCAGGAAGTCAATGTAGACCTCGTTCATGGCGGCAAAATCCTTCATATCGGCCAGATAAACATTGTACTTCACGACTTGCTCGAGGGAGGAGCCAGAAAGCTCTAGGACCTCCTTGAGGTTCTGCAGGACAGTGCGCTGGATTGGAGACAGAAATGTTAGAGGTTGTAGATTTGTGAAGGTGATTTGTTGTGACAACTTACAGTCGCTTGCTTGATTTCGCCAGTGGCAGTCTGACCAGCACAGAAAACGAGGCCGGGGACCTTAGTTGCAGGGCCTGGTAAAACAAGAATACATTAGCTAAAATTCTGGTTCTTCATCCCAAGTAGTGTGCATCTAACTCACAGTTGTGTGGCTTGGTGGGGAACTTTTCGCTGGAGATAAGTTGGCGAGACATTTTGGCGTGTGTATGAAGGTGAATGAAAGAGATGGAGATAGATTTCGGAAATGAATACTTGAATTGAGATAGAAATAAAAGTTGAGTATCTCGGTTTAAATTGTATAACTACAACTGGCGTGCCCCTCCCCCACCTGATAATCGCACCACGATAACATCTCCAACGAGGGGTAGATCTCCAAAGGTTACAAGGGAGGAGCTCATCATCGGGGCATATCCGACTTATCCAAGAAGTTATCATCGATTGAGTGTAGTGTTTCTATTCGAGATACTGTGGATGTGGCTAAAGCCTTGCTGGGAGGAGTGGGAGGAGCTCCTCCCACTCCTCCCAAGACCCACCCTTGCATGTCGCAGATCTGTTTCCCTTGTCGGCTAGCATCGACCATTAAATCTTATTTTTGCTTTATCTTTATCTGACAGTATCCACTGAGCTAAATGGGAGGAGCTCGCCATTGGGATAGGTGGTCAGCTGGTAGAATGCCGCGGGCTTATGCGGAGGAGCAGATACAATCGGCTGCATTAGTTGCATTGAATGTGCTTGCAGATCCATGGAGCGGATAGGCGGGGAAAAAGGAGTAAAGTATGATTTTGGTTATGTCTTGTGCTCCTCTGGACCAGACGAGGGTTCCGGGTGGCCTAGGAAATGTAGGAGAGCATCGCAGCGCGATTGGCAAAGGGGCTCCCGAATCGTATCATCGCTCAGCAGAGAAGACAATTAGGATATAAGACGCTATTCAACCATGAACCTAAAATAATCACAATTGCAATAATCAATCTCTTCGTATTCAACATTCAATATCTAATCTCCAATCATGGCACCCGCTGCCCCTTTCAACCCTCCTGCTGCTGACCTTCCTGGCAAGCCCCATGTGGCACAATGGGTCCCTCCTCCAGTCACAAAGGAGAAGGAAAACTTCGCGACTCTCCAGTCAATTGACCTCTCCTTGCTGGACTCCGAGGACCCAGCTGTCGTCGATGCTCTTATCCAGCAAGTCAAGACCGCGATCAGAGATGATGGCTTTCTCTTCTTGGAAAACTATGGTGTTTCCATAGAGCAGGTGAGAAGATATCTCTAGAGAATCGAAGAAGTATCGAGCAAACTACTAACGTCGCTCTCAATCAACAGCTCCATCGCCAATTTGGCATCGCACAGTACATGTATGACAATATTACCGAGGAGGATAAAGCGCGTCTTTTGTTCCACCCTGATAGTGGCGAGTGGTCCGGCTACAAGCACCCCTATGGATTCAAGGTAAGAAGGCGACCGACTTAAAGAAACTAAAATCCAGGATGAATTCTGACTGTATTGCTTTGTATAGCGCCAACGCGGACCCGCTGATGGAATTGAACAATTCAACTGGTATAAGAAAGATTGGGATGACATCGAAAACCGCGTGCCGACATGCCTACACCCACTCATGGACGAAGTTGAAGCCTTTGCCAACTACCTGACCAAATCAGTCAACCGACGACTCCTCACTCTCTTCTCGCGTGTTCTAGAATTGCCCGATGACTATCTTTGGGACAACGTTCAATCACACGGTAGCCCGACCGGCGAGGGCTATTTCCGCCACGCGCTTTTCCGACCAGTTAAGAAAGAGACACAAGAAGCCTCCAAGGGGCTGCGAATGCACGGACACACTGATTTTGGTTTGACTACTCAACTATTTTCTGTCCCTATTTCATGCCTTCAGATCTGGGGTCGTGATGAGCAATGGTACTATGTCCCCTACAAACCGGGCGCACTGGTAATCAACATCGGAGATACTCTTGAGATTGTATCGGGTGGACACTTCAAGGCGACTCGCCACCGCGTTTACAAGCCACCCGCGGACCAATTGAATGAGGAGCGTCTCTCGCTCGTACTATTCAACAGTTCTTTGGGCGATCTCCGGATGGGCCCTGCTACTGGTAAGTACCAATTACTACTAAGAACTACCGATCGTTCTGTTTTGAAGAGGTGATCCTAACAAGATATTTCTCCCCTAGAATCCCCACTCATCAAGCGTGAAGGCTGTGTCGAGGAACAAGGTGTTTACAAAGAATTCAAGAGACTCACGTCCGAAGGTAAACTTGTTCCTACGAACAAGCAATGGCGCGAGATCCAAATTTCCACTGCGACGGACCCTACGGATCAGGTACACAACCGGGTTGGCGTTCACCAAGTTATGATTGATGGGAAGATTATGCACCAGAGAGAGTATATGGGTGTCAAGGTTGTTCTCCCTGTTTAGACCCCTTTATGAGATCCTTGAGGAATGACGCCGGGCGTAAATGAACTGTACATGAATTATTTAGCACGCAAATTTTGATTTCTTATTATTTATCTTATATTCTCGCGTATTCAACTCAACTCACGCAATCATGGCAAGTGATCATTGGAATCTTAAAATATTGTGGTTCATGAACTTGATATGAGAGCGACTGGGTGATTCCGGCTAATTTGCCAGCGGCGATCCGCTTAGCTCGGGCGAATGAACACCGACACGAGGAACCCCAGGGACCAGATTTATCCAGTTGTGGAATAACTATCTTTAATTCTCCCGTGGATTAATCTCAATCCACCTAGCGAGAATTCCCCAAATTGACATGATTGTTCTAGAATCTCGTCTTGGTCATTGCCCGCACATACCTGCGATCCAACATCATCCCCGCACCCCCGCAAAAACAGCCCAACCCGGCATCATTCCAGAGTTTCCAACAAGTGAACCCAAGAGAACACAGAATGCCCACTCCGATCGTGGACTCGCATATTCACCTCTTTCCGGCATCTCATCTGCCAACACTGGCCTGGTATACCCCAGATGGACCATTAAGCGCCCAGCATAGCGTCGATCAATACCGGCACGCGACAGCCAGCGTCTCTACCTCCTCGAATACAGCAGACGAAAAATACCTCAGAGGGTTCATATTCCTGGAAACGGATCGAATTTCTTCTATCGAAGAGGCAGATCCGGGCTGGGGTCATGCCCTCGACGAAGTCTCTTTCCTGGCGCGCATCGCGCAAGGCAAGCCTATAGACGGCGAAGGACATAAACCCGAGGATAAAGATCTATGTCTAGGAATCGTTCCCTGGGCCCCGGTTCCTGGTGGTCCTGATGCATTACGTACGTATATGGAAAAAGTGAAGGAAAGGACAGGGACTGCGGAGATCTGGCGCAAGGTCTGTGGTGTGAGGTATTTGGTTCAGGATAAGCCTGCCGGCGTTATGCTTGAGCAGAGCTTTATTGATGCGATTTGCTGGCTTGGAAGAGAGGGACTTACATTTGACTTGGGAGTTGATGCGAGGCAAGGTGGACTTGGTCAATTACGAGAAGCTGTTGAAATGATGGAGAGGGTGTACGGTTTCGCGAAGAAAAATGGAGAGCGACCAGTGACTACGGTCATAAGTGAGTTGATCGATCGCTACAATGCTACTACCTTAATATTGACATTTTTGCAGATCACCTTTGCAAGCCCAATCTTCAACTTGCGGCCGATGCTATTCCTTCACATCCTGAGTACGTGGAGTGGAAGAATCTGGTGACCAGAATGGCGCAAGTTAGTTCCGCGACGTATATGAAGCTTTCTGGCGCGTTCTCAGAGATAAAGCCGCTGTCAGGAGAGGGTCAAGTTGACATAGATGGTCTGGCAAATCTACTCAAGCCATGGACGGATGTTATTTTCGACGCGTTCGGTCCAGAACGTGTGATGTTTGGCTCTGATTGGCCAGTCTCAAACATTGGGGGAGGCGGAAATGATGTTGCATGGAATAGGTGGCTACGCGTTGTTGAGACAATTCTAGACCAAAGAGGGCTGTGTGTAGGAGAGAAGACCGGGGTTTGGGGACAAGTGGCAGTCAAAGCTTATGGCATTGAGATTTAAGCTAGCGATATCATATTTTTTCATTAAATAGCGAGAGAACTTATGCAATGAACTTTCACTGCAAGTTCACGAATAGTCCACCATCAACCAAAAGTTGCGCACCAGTCTATAATTTCATTGATTAGTATGTCGAGTAGCTTGACTCCCTGGGAAGGTTCTGGGGAAACTCACCACGTAGCTACTTAGCTCCTCGCATGCAAGGAATACCGCTGGACCAGCCAGATCAGGTGGTTGACCAAGTCGGCCCAATGGAATGCGGCCCTCCATATAAGTGCGCTTCACTGGGTCTGCCATATCGGCATCATTGAGTTGAGTGCGAATAGTACCCGGAAGCAATGCGTTGCAGCGAATGCCGTATTTACCCAGAGCGACTGCGCATGACTGCATTAAACTGAGCACACCGGCCTTTGTAGGAGTATAATGTGTTTGTTCGCCACCGCCGACAAGGGCTGAAATAGAACTGATTCCAATGATTGATCCACCGGGTGGAGACTGAGACTTTGCCATTTGGCGGGCGGCAGCTTGTGTAGCGAAGAAGGCACCCGAGAGGTTTGTGGAGACGGTGTGGTTAAGGAGGGAGGGCTCAAGTCTATGCCGAATTTTAGCAAATCAAGAACGAAGTGTCAAATCGAAGAATGGCTCTTACTCAAGGAAGTCGGCAAACTGGCACACGCCAGCGTTGCTAACGAAAACATCTAGTCGACCAAATGCCTCAACAGTCTTGGCCACGAAGTTTTGTCCTGTCTCTGCTTGCGAAATATCGCCTGCTACTGTGAGGAATCGGGTCTTGTCTGCGCCTGAGTCAATCGCATTGATCTCTTCGCGTAGAGATGCTAGCAAGCCATCTTCTTTGGGACCGCCCAGGTGACTGATCGCTACTTTGGCTCCATGGCGAATATAATCAAGGGCGATTGCCTGGAGGTATATTGTCAATAAAACAAGGCTCTGTAAATATTTTGTGTCGAGCTGCACTCACCCGTCCAATGCCGGTCAGACCACCGGTGATGGCAGCAACCTTGCCAACAAGCAATTGAGGAAGAGGCATTGTGGTTCTGAAGGCAATAAACTACAGTTCGCCAGGGTATGAAATATCTTGAATAGCTGATTCAATTGATCTTTGAATCAGAACTTGTCTAACGTGTCGAAATCCTGACAGCTCAACCATTCCGCACCGGAAATGCGTTTTCTCGCCCCGCCGATAAGATTTCGGGCTTCGCGATGATGTTCCCCCGAGTGTGGGGTTGCTTCCCCACACCGAGGGGCAGCGGTCTTCCGTGTGGCCGGCAAGTCCGAGGTGCGGCAAGAGAAGAGCTCCTTGTGATTTGTGGAATTAAAATAACGGTGGCAATATTTTGCCGTAAATGTCTTGAAAATATTGCTTGGTATCTGAAGGATCTTATGCTTTGAAGGAACCCTACTGAGTTGGCCATTTTCATCCGGAACGTTTCAGTCTATTGGATTGAATTTGAAATGCTATTTATGTACATGGAAATCGTGATACAACGATTCGTCAGGGCGGGATAAACATGGAAAAATATTTAGAAGCGTAAAAAAGTCATCAAAATCCCCGCATTTAAGCGGAAGAGCCGTTAGCAGCCTGCTCATTGTCAGGAGCCCGCAAGGCCTTCTGAGGGGAGGGGTTGAGGAGAGCGGAGCCGGGAATCAGTGCAGCAGCAGGGTTCAGCTCGAGACCGAAACCAGGCTTATCCAGAATTGAAACATCAAGGTATCCGTTGGTAGGGATGGGCTCATTGGTGAAAAGGTTGCCGAACACTGGCAGGACAGACTTGCCGTCGGGTGAGTTGGCCAGGTATTCTTGGAACGGGCTGTTAGACTGGGAGACGACAAAGTGGTAAGAGTAGGGTCCTGAGGCATGAGGAACAACGGGGATATCGTAGGCAGCGGCGAGAGCGGAAACCTTCAGAAGCTCAGTCAAACCACCTAGCCACATAACATCGGGCTGGATAATATCAAGGTTGCGGCCCTCGACCAGCTTGCGGAAGCCAAAGCGAGAGAACTCGTGCTCGCCAGTAGTAAACTTGACAGTAGGGTGCGCACGCTTCAGCAAAGCATGGCCGTCAAAGTCATCAGGAGACAGGCACTCCTCCCACCAGTCAATGTTCAGACCCAGCTGCTCACAGCGCTTGACCAGCTCAATAGTATAAGGGACAGTGAGAGACATGTAGCAGTCGACGCGCAGAGGGAAGTCAGGGCCGACGCTACCACGCTGCAGACGGAGGTACTCGACGTTCTTGAGCAGTCCCTCGGTGCCCTCGTCGGGGCCGTGGGGAAGGGCAACCTTGGCACCAATGAAGCCAGCAGCCTTAGCAGCTCCGGGCTGAGGACCGGTGCAGTAGAAGTCAAGACGCTCACGGGTAGCACCACCAATGAGCTTATAAACGGGCTCATTGCGGATCTTTCCCTGCAGATCCCACAGGGCGAGATCAATGACCGAAATTACAGCCACGGGCAGACCCTTGCGGCCGTAGAACATGGAGGCACGGTACATCTTCTCGAATAGGTTGTTGGTGTCGCGGGGGTCTATACAAAAACAGAATCCACTGGGTTAGTGATTGCCAATGTCAAATCAAGGTGATGCTGATTCATACCTGCGCCGAGAAGGAAACGCTCAAAATGCTGGTGAACGAGCCAGCAGGCCGGTGGGCCACCGAAGCCAGTAGCAAAACCCTTTGTGCCATCGGTGGCCTCGATCTCAACACAGAAAGAGCCCAGGACATTGATACCCCAAGAAGTGCGCGAGCCGCGGTACTGCGCCCACTTGGTCATGGGAGTAGAGATGTTGCTGTCGATGAGCCAGTGGCCACCCTTGACCTATAAAATGAATTAGTATTGAATTCTTCAATTCTTCCGAAGGATTCAAATTCTCCATGGGCTTCTTACATTGTGATAGTCACCGCCGGAGCCAACACCATCGATGATGAAGGTGCGGATCTCCTTGATGCGGGGAAACTCAGTAATACCCATGATGGCGTGTGGGAAAACGAAAAACGGAGAACAAGGCAAGAAAATAAGTAGAAGTCAATGCAAAACTTCTTATGAAATAGAAAGCAGAGATGAATAAGAAAAAGGAGAAACTCCGAGAAAACGTGGGGGAGCGACACTTTTTCAAGCGGTCGAGTTGCGAGGGGACCGAGGGCTTCGGTGCATTGCTGACCCGAGGGGCGAAATGCCAAGTCCAGCGCGACAGCATCCAGATCGGGCAGGAGGCAGTATGCTAGGGTTATAAGAGGAAGCAGCTGTGAATTAAAATGCGATAATAGCATATTAGGATATTGAGGAAGTGAGTTCAACTAGAATTCAATTATACCCAATGGGCATTGTAGATTAGTGCATAACATATGCGGCACTGCATGGATATGCCTTCTCGGGTAGTACTATGCTCTGAGAGTATATACATATAACAGACTGGCAGTCTGTTGGCTATCGAGTTAACTTTATTATAGCTTAATGTCAGCTAAATGGATAATCGCTTAATATACGGATAATAGTTTGCTTAGTATTTATTATTTATCTCCATTACTGTAATAATGCTTGCTCCCCTGCATTTCTGCACGTGGAAGGTTGTCCGCACGTGGAGATTGCGGGGTGCCCCGGTTTCTGCCTGAGGCGACAGTCCAGTGACTTTCCCCCCAACTTTCTTCTCTCCTCTTTTTCCTCCCTCGGCCTCGACTTGCCTAGATCTTCTCGGACTATCTGCGATTATCTCGGTTTACCTAAACCTGCTCATCATCCCGCGCTTCAAGTTAGACCCGCGTCATGGACCCCCGCTAGCTTCGCCTGCAGCTCCGGCCCTATCTCGCTACAGCAAAATGCCGAACACTGCTTCCGCCCTGCAGTCACTACCCCAGCACCTCGGGGATCCCGAGAGAGATCAAAGCCCCGCTGAGTATTCCTCTGGTATCGATTCCGATAACGATGCTGTGGGCCTCAATGGCTCAAGCAGTTCTCGGGCGTTGAAACGAAAACGTCCCCTGACCGTCTCGTACGTACCCGAGTCGACGGTGCCGATGCCACGCATGCGACTACCTCGACGCCCACTGATTAATTAGGCTCCTGAACTGACTGTATATCAAGGTGTGAGCTCTGTAAGCAGCGAAAGGTCAAATGCGGTAAGTAGCGCCGACCAACTTCGATATTAATCCGCGATGCATAACGGGATCTGACTCGGATGAAAACGAACAGACCGAGTTCAACCAAGTTGTGGCTGGTGCACTCGCAATGGCCAGTTGTGTCAGTACAAAGAGCGGAAGAAGCCTGGCCTGAGAGCTGGCTATGGAAAGGAACTGGAGCAGCGTCTTGGTGAGTGTCTACTGGCTTCATCCATTCGTCCGAGATCTAACCGGGTATCATGGTAGACCGACTGGAAGAGATCATCCAATCTCAAGCGCGCCTCATTGAGATGCATATATTGCAAGGCCAGCCTGCGATTCGCCATGATATTCCGCATGCAGGATCAATTGCATATAGCTCGCCTTCGGAACCCTCGGCAATGCATAATTCTAGCCCTCGCGGTACTCTTTATTTCAATGATCCCTCGTCGGTAGCGCTGCCGCCTCGTCGGGCGGATGTATCGATCACGACACCTTCGGATACCTCGGTCAAGAATCTGGTGCACAAAGGTATACAGAATGGTTCATCGGCGTCAGCCATGAATGCCTTGCCTCCGGCACCGAATGCGCACAGCAACGACTACACAGGAAACGAGTCATCGCTCGAGGTTCCTGTCAGTCTTTTCGCCAATCAAGAACAGTCTCTCGCAGACCCTGATCTGGATCTCCCTCCATATGATCTATTATATGCGCTAGTGGATCTCTATTTTGACCACATCAACTCCTGGTGTCCAATTCTGCATCGACGGTCAACACTGGATACCTTTTTTGGCCCTTCTCCACTTGAAGAAGCAGACCGCATGGTTTTATATTCTATCGTGGCGACAACGCTCCGTTTCTCAACAGATAGTCGACTCAATGAACAAAATAGAAAGCGTTACCACGACTCGTCGAAGCAGAAAGTTCTTCTATATGGCTTGGAAAACTCATCTGTCAAAGCTCTTCAAGCGCTCGTCATTCTTGCATTAGACCTCGTTGGCTCATCTAATGGACCTCCTGGGTGGAAGCTGCTTGCTCTGATCACAAGGTCCGTGGTCCAGCTTGGACTAGCAGTGGAATCAAAATCATCTCTCATTGCGCCTGTCTACCCATCGATATATACATTACGAGCCGTGACTCTGTCCGAACCGGACTCGTGGATCGAAGATGAGAGCAGACGTCGTTTATTCTGGATGGTATATCTTCTCGACCGGTACTCCACCATCGCCACGGCCTTTAATTTCGCTCTGGATGATAAGGATATTGATCGCAAGCTGCCATGCAAAGATGAATTCTTCATGAAGAATCAACCAGTGGAGACAAGGCGCTTCCATTGCTCTAGTGACCGTACTGATTATATCAGCCACGCAGACAACGTGGGATCTTTTGGTCTTTATATTGAAATTCTTGGCATTCTTTCGCGTGTTCACGTATTTTTGAAAAGACCAGTTGATATTGGTTCTCTGGCCGATGTCGAGGAATGGCAAGCAACGTATCGAAAACTCGACAGTGAGCTCACATCTTGGGAATTCAATTTACCTGCTGAGTACGCATATGAGAATTCGTCGCGTCTCTTCGGTGGCTCGAAGCAAGGCCGAACATTACACAGTGACTGGGTTCAGCTCCACGCTACTTACCAGACGTGAGTATCGTCCAGTCTTACACCTTTTACAAAATCTTCAAATCCCACTAACAACACCCAGTGCTGTAATACGCCTACACTCATCCGCCGCCTACCCAACAACAAGATCACCAATATTCACCCCCTCATACAGCGCCAGTCAACGCTGCCTCCTAGCAGTCGACAACATCCTCTCCGTAACCCGCTTCGTCGTCGAAAACAACCTGCTCGACAAACTCGGTCCCCCCTTCGCCTTCACCCTCTGGGTATCAGCCCGCCTCCTCCTAGTCCACGGCTCAACAATCGCGCACACAGTCAGCCCCGACATAATATTTTTCGTCGACACACTAGCCCACATGGGCTCACACTGGAAAGTCGCCGAAAGATACAGTAACATCCTCCAACGCGTCCTAGACGAATACGGCGAATATCAACAATCCGCCGCAATAGACGGCGAAAGATCAACACCATCCACCGTCAAAATTTTAGCAGATATGCGTCGTTGCGCTTTCGATTTGGATTTCCTTATTTCTCGTCAACCGCGTGAATCTCCTTCAACGAGTAGTAATAATGGAAATGATCCAACAAGACCATCTACATCGGCTATTGCACCGCGAAACCTCGCACCTAATGAATTGGAATATCTTGATGTTTTTGGTTTCTTCAATGTGCCTCGTGTTCCGCCTACCAGGGCTCCAGATCCGAATGCAGCGGCTGGAACGCCACAGTTGGATATGGCTGAGTCTATTCAGAATCCGATGTCTATTCATGGTTTGACGAGCTCGGCGCCAGTTATTGATGGGAATCCGCCCGTTAATACGAATGAGTTCAATATTACGAATTATCTTATTCCGACGCCGGAGACGGATTGGTTGTTTAGACCGAATGGCTAGGTTTGGCCTGGTATAGTATAATGTCTGCTTTTATGTAAATACTGCTTCTTCTTGATGATGTGATGTGTTTACTTATTTATGTTCATGTCTTTGTCTATACCCAGTCTCAATTATATTTGCATCAAATCATCACTCCATCATCACTCGTCTCTCTATTTGAAGAATGAATCAAGTTGTAGGTATACTAGTCAGTGCTACTCATACAGAACCAAAAAGGCTAAACAAAAAGTATTCAATCCCAGTACCAGACCAGGACTCAAACTATCATAATTCCAATAGATACATCAACCGCATGCAAGAATAATAATCCGATTCCACCTCCGAATTTTAAAATCAATTCGTATACTGTTTGCTGTCCTCCCATTCCATCCCATTCCATACCTCTAAGATCCAAGATCTAATTTACCTCCTCGCAGGTTGAACCCTAACAAGAACTTCTTCCAAAAACACATCCAAAACCGCATCAACGCCCCCACCCATAGAAACAGGATCAAGCATATCAAGTTGATGAAGTCTAGTCAAAAGACTAGAAATATCATTCGTCATTCCTTCCATTTCATTATGAATCTGGACACGGCGGTCCCAATCCTGATTTTCTTCGTCAGTTGGGGATCGTTGACCTTGGCCGTAGTTTCGGGCTGGATCGTGTCGTGAGAGATGACGGCCTCGTCTGTTCATTGCTGTTCGGAGGGCGGGGAGGAGTACGGAACCGTAGGCTGTTGCTCTTTCTATCTCTGCGGGTGTTTGGCGGGGGGTTGGTTGGGGGTTTCTTGTTTCAGTTGGAGTTTGGGATTGGGGGGTTCGAGTTGGGGTTTGGGGACGACTGCCTCCGTTTCGGAGACGGGGGTCTTGTCGGCCTGCTGCGAGTTTGGATTTGAGGCCTGGACTTGGGGCGGATGTTGTTGGGGATGCGGCGGATTGTTGGAGAGCGGAGTGTTGTGTTGGTCGAGGGGGTGTGGCGTTGACGTTGATATTGAGATCTGGGAGGGGTCGTTGGGCTAGTGCAGCTTTGCGGGCAACATTTCCAGGTGTACGTGGTCGTTCACTGGATAGATTGCTGGTGGGTTGAGAGTAATTGGCGTTGATGGGCTCACTAGATGATGGCTTGGGAGATGATCCAGAGCCATTGCTAGCGAAATCCATGACAGCCTTCGTATAACGATCATTATATCTCTCGGGGGAGTGGTTCTGCGGGGTCCCAGGGGTAGAATTCTGACGAGAATTGTTCGCTGCAGAAGCAACAGGCTGGGCGGCCGGTTTTGATGGTGATAGTGGGAGAGGCGGGAGAGTGGTTGTAGAGGATCGTGATAAAGGATCGCCAGGAGGAGGGTTTATTGAACTTGAAGCAGGAGTAGCAGCGTGTGATTGTTGCGTTCTCGGCAGAGCTGCAGGTGCTCGCGGAGGCGGCTTGACATCGTCTTGCAAATCCCATTCCTCCGTTTCGTGACCACGAGAATTGGTATCAGAGTCCTTCATTGGCTGCAATGGGGGTGCGTTAGATCGACCAGCAGGTCTAACAGTTCCAAAGTCCCAAAGATCTTCATGGTTCTCGGGAGGTTCCTCAGCAGGCTCCTCGATCTCGTCATAGTCATCATCGTCATCATTTCCGCGGTGCGTGGCCTGCCAACGCTCGGCGCGTTCGATTAACTCAGTCAAGTAGGTCGTTCGCTTGGCCTTTTTGATGAACGGATGCTCAAGCATTTCCTTGGCGGATGGTCTCTCCCTGGGGTCCCGCTTCAGACACATTTCAACAAACTGTTTGAATTGCCTGCTGAAGTTGCCATTGAGGCTTGGAGGTGGATTCTTGGGAATCAGGAACAGAACTTTCATGGGATGAATATCTGCGTAGGGTGGGTCACCACATGCCAATTCAATAGCTGTGATACCTAATGACCAAATGTCTGCTTTGTAGTCATATCCTGATTGTTTAATAACTTCCGGGGCCATCCAAAACGGCGTTCCAACAAAAGTATTCTTCTTTGTCATAGTCGCCGATAATTGGCCTGAAACACCAAAATCCGCCAATTTCACCTGGCCGCTGGCGCTCAGCAAGATATTCGCAGCTGGCCAATCCATTAGCTCCTTATTCAGATATCAGAGGAAAAGAAGCATACCTTTAATGTCTCGGTGTAGCTTATGATCACTATGCAAGTAGTCCAACCCATGCAGAAGCTCTCGCAAGATAATCGCAATGTATTCCTCATGGATCACACCAGGACGAAGCAATCCATGACAACTCCCACCCGAGCAAAATTCCATAATAATCCAAAGATTGGATCCTTTCAAATATGACCCATGGTACTTCGTCACATAGGGCGACTTGAGTTCAGATAAGATCGCAATTTCCTGAATAATATCGTCTACCTCGTCTTCGGCATTTTCGACATCGATGATCTTGATCGCTACTGATTCTCCGGTTCGTTTGTCGACTCTGTGTGGCAATAAAGTTAGCTGTAATCCAACACAGGTTGTGATTCTTCACGACGTAATTGCGCTTACCCTTTGTACACTCTACCGAAACTCCCACCACCTGTAAGATTGCAATATCAGTATCCAAGCGCATTGTAGCTGCGAATAGAGGAGAAGTGTCTGACCAATGCATGATTGCTTTGTGTAGATAGACTCTGGGTCAATCGGTCCAGGCATTTTGACTTACGCCCACCTACCCCTAGAGCAATTGGGACGAATCGGATATGGTGGACGGACTTGGCGGAGCTGAAAGCTGAAAGCTGAAACGTGCGGGCCGGTTCTAATCGGGCAGTGAAAAGAACAAGACGAAATAGATAAAGACTGATAACCGGAATCCAGTGCTTCTGAGAAATCCCCAAGTGTCAGCTGTAAGTCGCAAGTTGCTAGGCGGGAACTTCGCAGGGGTAAGTCATCCCATGGGTCGGGGTCGAGGTCGAATCCACTTACCGGGGAGGAGTTCACGGTGCGGGCGTCAACAAAGGTGATATGGAAAAGTTGACAAGGCAAAGGAGGGTATGGCCCATATATGCGCCAGTATAGAAGTCTTTATGAAAGCCGCATAGTAGTTCACCAGTTCAAATTGAGGTTTTTAAGTGACAATGACAAAGACAATGCAGAGGAAGAGGGAAAGTGAAGGTGGGTGCCCTTGCGTTGTTTATCTTTACGCGGGGCTTGATTCTGCCGAGCGGTCAACCTTATCGGCCGATGTATACATTCGGAGTAAACAATGAGATTTACTGAGATTGACAGGCGAAAAGGAGTGTTAAAGGAAATATTGGAAGATGTAGACCATAGTGAGTAAATTATGCCGTCAATTACGCTGTTAAACTGCCCTAGGGAGCACTTGGCCAGTTGCCGCCATGCGACGGAGATTGGATGCCCTGGCGACCAGCGCAAACATCTTGGAAGTCAACTCATACCGGGGCTGGGAGGAAATGGATGGAAGTTGGAGATTCGACTACGTCTCAGCTACATGAGATGAATAAAGGAGATAACCATAACTGCGATATCCCGATATTTATTGCATGATTCATAGAAATCTAGAGCCGGGCCCTATGAAATAGGTTCTAGTCATTCCTTTGTTGCTCCCTCCTTCATCCATTCAACACTCGAGGTTGTTGGAAATTCGGATCCCTGCATGCGACTCTGTAAGTATCTCGAAGGAAGATTATATTATTCCTCCAAGTACCCAATCATCACTGTGCCATTCTTCAACCCCGCTTCCTCAATACTCGTCGAGAGATGATCTATTAGGTTTCGTCCCATGGCATTGAGGTCGAATTCCACACCCGCCTTGTCTTCCAGTGGTGGGTCGGCCTTGAGCCATTCATAAATTCGCTGCACCGGGTCATGAAGTGCGAAGCGACGAATAACACGACCAGACGGATGACGGAACTGGATTCGAGTAGTCGTAGCCGGGTCTGCTGCCGGTTCGGTGTGAGGGTGATCGCTGGGAATAGAAGCAAATGCGGAGTTTGAATCGGGTTCCTCCTCTTCCTCCGGTTGTGTCCCACCCATTATATCGTCATCATCAGTAGCTCGACCTTTGCCCTTAACGTCGTCGGTACTGCGAGTTAAATCGTCCGGATCACCCTGCTTCTGGCCAGAAGCTGCTCCTTCACCGAGACTATTCCTCATGGCCATCTCGAGCATTTCCTCCTCGGTCATAGCATCGACCGTCTTCTCTTTCTCCTGTTTCCTCTTGGCCACTGGATTCCGCACGTTGTGGTTTAAGCTATAACGGTCGAGGAACTCGTGCAACTGCATGAGGAAGTCTGCAGGCTTGATAACGGGAGGCCCTGACCAGACTTTCATCTGCTCGCCAGTGCGAGGATCGACAATGGCGATGTGGGGGTAGTTATCGGAGACATCGCTGGCTTGGAAGTAATATTGGATATAGGCAGAGGCCTTGGGGTCGTCCTTGGAGAATTGAAGGAAAATGAAATGTTCTTTCACGGTTTCTTGGACAGTCTTGTCCTTCCATAGATCTCGGTTGAGAACTTGACAATCAAAGACCGATGAGTCCTGGATGTTGACAAGCAACCATTTCTCATTCGCTTTTCCATCTTCACGAGCCACGTCCCAAGGTACTCGCGACATAATCTCGAAGGGAGGACGGTACATTTCTGCCAGCATATTCTGTTTGGAGGAAGTCTCCGATGCGCCTCCAGTGGCTCGGGCGAGTCGTTCTTGGTGGGTATCGGGGTCATCGCCGGTCCATATCGATGCGGTATCTCTTTGGTTGAAGATACCTGGTCGACCTGAATAACATTGATAGAAAGGTAAGTCTCAAGTCTCACTCTAACTGGTTCAACCACACAAGGAAAGGCAATTTTGGGATTCCGGGGAAGTTACGAACCACCTCTTTGTCGAGCCCGCAGTTGGCTCAAGATATTGGCGTGCATATCACCATCGTCGAAATCGGCATCGGGCCCCACCAAGGTCTCTGTTGTACGCGCCATAGGTGCCCGCACACCCTCATCGTCAAAATCACCATTGCCACCACCTGCGCCTTGACCACCACCAGCACCGCCGCCGCCGTACATCTCTTCCTGCAGCCGACGAGCCATGGCGGCATCATCTTCGAATGTTGCGCCCCCGGCGAGATGTGATGGGCGCTCAGTAGGAGTATCGTCATCGGAATCAGAATCGATGTGAACGACACCTGAATCGTCTTCGAAATTAGATGTTCTGGACGGACGGGAAGGTTGTTGAGGTTCCTCGGTTAATGGAGCGCCTCCATTTTCAAAGTAGAGCTGCATGGCTTGCTCGATGTTGAAATCGGCAAGCTGCAGATATTGTGTCGCCAGCTCCGGGGTTGAGCCGGTGATTTCAGAAAACTGTGCCACCACGTCGCTCTCCATGATGTGAGGATGGTGATAGAAGGGGAATTTAATGAAAGGGGAGGAAGATAAGAGGGGGAGAGGAGAAAGTCGAAGTCTCCAAATGTGACCGGTGCACCTGATAAGTTCAGTGTGGGGGAAGCTGGAAGGGTGCAAACAGCTGCAAACTTGGGATTTAATTCAATGAAGATCCCATTAACTGGAGAGAGAGAGGGCTGGATGGTAGTAAGATGTGACTGTGCATTTCTTGCAAGTCAATATTTCATACCAGCAAGAGTGAATGGAGAAATGACAATGGTGGTAGATCAGAAGAGTAGTTAGTAGTATTCTAAGTAGGTACTAAGGTAGTGTTGGTGGTCGATCGAGGATCTGCCATGACGCACCAGACCTGCACTGTTGGTAGTTATAGTCTACCGTAGCCACTTTGGCCCAAAAAGGAAATTCGGAAAAAGACGCGTCGACGCGTGAAACGCGGGAGAAGCGGGACTCGCGTGGTTCTTCTTGGTTGCTTTACGGTTGTCAGCGGATTAAACGGTTTCTAACCATCAACCACTTGCCAACTGTTACCCAACCGTCATTTTACGGTTTTATTTGCATTTGCATTGAACATCCCTCGTGACTTCCTATTTGCTTTATTGCTTTATTGCTTTTATTGTTTGTTCCTTCTATTTAATCTTCCAACATGACCACGAGTGTCTTGGGCAAGCGCTCTCGTGCCGCCGACGAAGGTGAGTCCAACTTCCTTCCACACTTCCTTCTATCCTTCTGTCCTTCCTCTTTTTGATTGCAAAAGCTAAACGGAAATATTTCTAGGCCTGCCAGTGCGAACTGCCAGCAAGCGCCGCACAATCGCCCCGAGAGCTCCCCGCGTCGCCGCCGCTCCTCCGCCTGCCACATCACTCCGTCGCACTCGGTCAAGTGCGCGAATTGCGCAGCAGGCACCGGACCAAGAAAATGAACAGGTCAAGCCTGTCTCTATCGATGAGAAGCCTTCGGTGAAAGCGGAAGAGAAACCAAAAGAGAAACCAAAGACAAAATCGAGGTCGAAAGGATCTAGGCATACTCGTCGCGAAGAGCCTACGATACACACGGTCAAGGGTGGGTCTTCAACCCAGATCAATTCGCATTTCCGCACCTCAAAGCTCATACTTGTCGAGGGTAAGCGGAGATCGGAGGTCGCAATACATGGAACGACAGCTAATGTGATTTCATTACAGAAGAGATCGAAATAAAAGAGGAGAAAGAAGAGGAGGAGAAGAAACCTGAGCTACCCAAGGAACAGGAAACATCCAAGGCAGAGGAGACATCCCAAAAAACCGAGGACGCCGAGAATAATATCGAGAATGAGAAGCCCGCACCCACTGAATTCAAGACACCTCAAAAGTCTCGCTTCCGCGATGCCTTGCAGCAATCTCCCGTCACTCCCCGTCATCGAGTCCAAGTTGGAGCCAAATCTTCAACCCCACGAACGCCTCGACACTCTGATCTCCCGCCGACGCCACGCCCAAGTGCCACTCCATCAGTCGCCCAATCAGTCTACTCCCAGGCGCGCCAACTGTTTGCTCGAGGTGCCAGCTCCGGTCGTCTTGTCGGACGCGATGCTGAAAGAGAAAAAGTTGCGACCTTTATCGGTGATTGTGTCAAGGCTCAAAAGGGTGACTGTCTCTACATTAGCGGCCCCCCGGGCACTGGCAAGAGTGCCATGGTTGGGGAGGTCTGCCAGGACATGGATCTATCCTCGGTTAAGGTATCCCACGTGAATTGTGCGAGCATGCGAAGTGCTCGCGATGTCTACAGCAGACTCCTGCAAGACTTTGCCGATCAAACGGACATGTTTAAGAAAAGTGAGGCAGACCGTCTGAAATCCATGTTCCTCCCATCCAAGCAGAATGGTCTTTACCTGGTTTCTCTGGATGAGATGGATCATTTGCTCACCGGAGACACTGGCGTGCTGCAATATTTGTTCGAGTGGGCATTGAATGCTAAATCGAGCCTGATCCTTATTGGTATCGCTAATGCTTTGGATTTGACGGATCGGTCTCTGCCGCAACTCAAGGCAAAGAATCTCAAGCCGAACCTGCTACCTTTCCTCCCATACAACGCCGCGTCGATCGCCAACGTTATAACCAACAAGCTTCGATCCCTGTTGCCAGTAGGAGGAGACTCCGATCCCAAATTCGTTCCGTTCCTGCAACCTGCCGCCATCCAGCTCTGCGCAAAGAAAGTCGCCTCACAAACCGGCGATCTTCGAAAGGCATTCGAGTTGATAAAGCGTGCAATCGATGCAATCGAGCAAGAAACTCAACAAAAGCTAGACAAACAAGCCGCCGAAGTAGAAGATGCAGCCGTTCTCGCAGAGAACACGAATCTCTCAACATCGCTCAAACCAGTCGCCCCTCCCCGGCCACCCAGCATGAACACATACAACCCCATCACAGCACCTCGCGCCAGCATCGCCCACGTTGCCCGAATCACCACCTCCGCATTCGGTCAAGGAACCATCCAACGACTAAAGGGTCTAAATCTCCAACAAAAAGCCGCAATCTGTTCCCTAATCGCCCTCGAACGCAAACGCCGCGAATTCGAAATCTCCAGCACACCATCTAAATCTCGATCCGGGGCTCCGACTGTCAAACAAGCATTTGATACATATTGCACTCTATGTCGAAACGACAATATTCTTCACCCCCTCACCTCGACCGAATTCAAAGACGTCTTAAGTAATTTAGAGACAATGGGTCTTGTTGGTGATTATCAGGGTCGTGGTCGTGGAGGTACTCTCGGCGGTGGATCTGATGTCCGTCGCACACCGTCCAAATCTGGAAGTGTCATGTCAACACCTCATAAAGCTATGGATGAACAGGGTCTTCTATGTTTTGTCTCTCAATCCGAGATTGAAGGTCAAATCGCTGGTCCTGGTGAGGGTATCCTTCGACGACTCCTTCGAGGTGAGGGATTGTAATTTGAAGAAACCACAAACCCTGCATTTGCATGCATCTGCATCTTCTTATTCGTATTCGTTGTTGCATCCTGTTTTGCTCTGGTCTGCTTTGCTTTGCTTTGCCTTGGAGTTTACGCGTTCTTAATCTTGTCATATTGCATCTGAGGTGTTGGTCTGCATTTTGCTTGTTTCAGCCAGCGCCATTGTTATGAGTCTCTTTTGTTTTTACGATTATTTCTCTTGTTCGAACTCTGCCTGTTTGATAGTATCTATATCGACTAGGCCAATACAACTTTTTGAAAATGTTTCTCCATCTGTAGATATGAGTAGAGGCCCAGGCTCTCCCGTGGGCTGTATTAAATAGGGAGTCATACTACGGGCCATATCACAGTTCTAGGAATCGGGTTGCTGCGAAACTATGATGAATACTCTGGAAAACCTAAAAATCGTATATAATTTTTCCAAAAAGATGAACACGATATTCAATAATGAAACAATTCATCATATAGTTTTGTTCAACCTGTACCTCAATCGTTGATGATCAACATCAAAAATCATCTCACTTAGCGTACGTACGTACGACAGTATTCTCATCCTTCGGACCATTTGAAAGTTTTCTAGAAGCAGCCTGATTTGATCAATTTTTTCAATTTTTTTTTTTTCCAAAAAAAAGGCGATAATCATCTAATTTACACAACGGCTAAAGCTAACAGGCAACGTATGAATGTATCCCATGAAGAGCACAAAGGAAAATAATGACATGCAAGCCAAAGTGTAGCATATGGTAATCGGCAACCTAGTCCACGAGCCATTTGTAATATTTCATCGCTTTTCTGGCGGCGGATTTGTCGATGGGACAGTCAATGAGAAAGGAGCTTCGAATCGAGGTATGCTATAAGGAAAATACTCTCTTTGCTGACAGATTATGAACGTGGCCCTTTGCTTGTTTGAGATCAACATCGTCATCTTTCGCATTCATGCAAACAGCTGGGATGAAAAGCTGGAATTGATGGGCGATGGAAATAAGACAATGTAGGGCAAATGAGCGAGGTTGTTGTTTGTAGAACCAAGCAGTCATTGTGTTTGTCCCGGAAATAACAGCCTGCGTGTTTTTCAAATGTTCGATCTCATCCTCATCAAGTTGATTATTCGAGTGTGAGTGTTTCTCTTCGATGATCCATTTAGTGCAATCAGGTTTAGAAGTGGAAAGAGGAAATTCGATAATACTGCCTTTCTCATAAAGGGCACCCGAAAAGAAGTTGATTTCGGACATTGTGGCTCTTGCCAGAGACAAGAATTTTCTTTGTTCTATCCAGATGGAATAAAGAAGGATGATTGTTTACACCGAGAAAATGTTGGTCGTCGAAAGATGTAGGGCACGATTATCAGCTGATCAGAATTACGTCACGATGCAGTTCCAGAGAGACGCTTTTTGTTGGATTCATCTATCACCGATCATCTGGAAGAAAAAATTGTTGAAGAGGGTGGGAAGTGTATACAGGGCAAGCTTTTTGTTGCTGATATAGTCCATATTACGGTAGAAAGCTATGCTAATCCGAGAAATGGCATATCGTTAACCTTCCGATGACGCCAGCCATTAGAGTCGAGCAGTCAAAAGATTTGAGGGACACGGTATTGTCTTCCTGATCGTAATCCAGTATCCCCAAAGATGCTTCAAGCCTCGCCCGTCGACTGATTGTCGGTATGGATGAGGGGAGATCCTGAATCGTGAACAACAACATTCCAATTACTGTATACGTAGTGTCAATTGACCTGGATCGGCGGCCAGGGTTCTTTAAATGACGAGAAAGCGAGACTTGGTCGTGATATTGTGCAGCTATCGAAAGAAGTAAAGCGGAAATCCCCGTTCCAGTGAAGCTTGATTACATACAAAAGCAAAACATATTTTCTCCGATGTTGACTAAAGAATCCACTTTTCAGGATCATTCAGGAACCTAAGCTCCCAGAGAATCGTTTTGATCCTTTGAAAAACCCGTTCTTGTTGAATTCCCCAGATAAACACAGTGACAACCCGTGCCTTTCCTCGTCCAGTTGAATGGACGGCAGCTTTGAGAATAGAGACTAGGTCCGCTCGACCAGGAATGTAAGTACGCAAGAACGGGAGCATCCAGACTAGTCTTATGAGTTCAGGTTCATCCGTTGGGGTTGGCATGGCTAGTGGGGCTCCGACTTTATTAGCCGACAGACTCATTCCAGTAATTGAACAAAAATGACCTAAGATATCGGTCTCAGTAATCCCAAATTTCGTCTTTTTCTCGCTTAGTATGACCCTAGTAAACGAGAGTCGAGAGAAATAGTTATTATAGAGAAAGGATAACAGTTCTAGAACAGCACGTGTGTACCTATATCGTCGTCAACAAAGATTCCGAAACAAACATCACCAGAGCCAAGTGGTAGTTCTGCATACAGAGGAGGAATTAGGCCAATGAGTAGATCCTCAAGGCGAGCATAGGTGCCCGAGGCACCCGTCAATCCTTAACCCATTCAGCAGTAACAGTACTGTCTATAGATACATAGGAAACCGGTTTTGTATGCATGCTCTGAAGCAAGAGGGACAGCCCAATAACCGTTCGCAGCATCAGCTCTGAAGAAGACCGTCTACCGAGGTCGAGCTATCATGTTGAGGATGGGTTCAATTCGTCTCAATGGGTAATTCAGCTTGATAGTAGCCGCATTCAATTGGCAATATGTGTGAACCATGGGCCATGGGGGGATAGAAAGTCCACATTTCTGCCAGGTCACAAGAGTCGACATCACGGAAGAAGCCCTGTCCTGTGCACGAGCGCGCTGGAGGCTGTCTTGCTGGGTTGCCTGAACGGCTTCGCGAAAATCAACGAACCATCTGTCCCAATACTCAGCATCAAGCATCAAAGAGTCGGAATTAGACAAAGTCTTACTGGAGAGAAGACTCGCTGACCCAGATGAGATGAGGAGGTCCGGGGAAGCAAGGACGCCATCCCATCCTGTTAATTGTCGCGAGATTCACGTTGAACACTTCCCGGTACCTGTCTCGTTCATTTCGGTCGAAGGTTTGGAAGAATTTGGTAAGACAGTCCGGTTTTGGTGCCACATTATCTTCACCGAGACGAACCCCAATGACATCCGCGAAGCGTTCCAATCAGTGGGACCTGCAGGTACACACGCATGAAGGCATGTATTCTGTTCTGTTGATTGTATACACGGAAGGTCGCGACAATAACCACTCGCATACGGACTTCAACCGTAACCATAACTGATAGCCTCCCCTTTTTTCTGTTTTTGTGATTTTCTTCCACCAGCCGTAGTATTATCAGATGTCGCCTTCACTAACTGCTGGCTCCTTCTCAACTGGGCCCGACTTTGCAGGAGTCCCCTTCTTCACCTTCTTTTCCCCCTCTTTCTTCTCTGCTAGGAGTTTTACGGGCAGGTTTCCTTGAGTAGCATTTTCCAACCGCAACCTCTGGTTCTGGAGTTCCGTCTTCTCCTTCTCACCGACCTGGCTCGGAGGCTTCCCACGGATGATTGTTCGGGTCTCATCTGGGATCCCTGTGGCACTGAACTTGCCTCCCTCTCTCTTGTTTGCCACGTCCTTTCGCCGCCGTTGTCGAGGACTCCCATCGGCATTAACCAGATCTGGGCGCATTCTGCACACTATCTCCTTGAATTCAGTTCGACTCGCCTGAGTGGATCGATCCTCTGGAATAGTGAACTCTGTTCCAATGAGTGGAACCTGCAGATACGCACGCATGAGGGCGCATATCCTGTTCTTTATATTGTATACGCGGAAGGCTGTAGCAGCAATTAGGATTGCAGACCAGGCTTGTGTATGCTCGTTGACCAACAAAGCGTCTTTAATGAGCTTTCTGCAGGGATGGGATGCTGAAAGCAAGGCCTGCTCGGTCTTCTGTGCGATGATAATGTAGCGTGCGGACAGTGCAATTGCACACACAAACGTAGCAGAAAGTCGTCTCGTAGAATTGATTTTTTGGGATTGATTATCCCACCATCCATAAAATCGTGGGCTCCGAAAGGATTTCCAACCCTTTTCTCCGAGCTCGGACATTGCTTTTCGTGATACGCTCAAAACTCTTCGGGTTTCTAGTTTTCATCGCTCCGGCACCGCTCACAGTATACGCATGATCCATGATAGAATTTCTCCATCGATGTCATGGTGGCAGCTTCCAGAAGCCGACGGTAGGGAGGCCTGAGTATTTGAAGTCTGTGTCCTCGATCGATTGATGTAGTTTAGTTGTTTTTTGAGTCGTTGGAGTTGATTATAGATCGTTGAACCAAGCACAACATCGGTTATCCTCACGGATCCTCCTTGGAACCGTCCCTGAACTCCGTTTTCATCGCCAACTTGTACTAGCTCACGGCAATGCTGTGATCGTCTGCGCCGATGGCCCTGGTGCTTTGCACGCCAATGCAATATTCTGCCTGCTACTCTTGCCGCTTAATCAATGCCCTATCCTGCACACCAAAAGAGCCCCATTCCATATCTTAATGGATCGGCATACTGGTCGATGAAGTACTCAGGGCTTTCGCGGGTTTTCGAATTCTGCATTTCAGCTATTGTAAGCCGCGTATTGGTTCCGAATTATTCTTGTCTGCGCATCGGTGAGCTCGGTCAATTGTCTCAAGTCGAGGTTGAAATGTGATGGTCCTCCCGAAATTCAGCGGCTGAATTTTGGTGCGCAACACCTGCCCAGGTGTCTCGAAAGCAGGATTCATGTCTTTCGAAGGTGATTTTTTCCGACAACCACCAAATCTGCCCACAGGCATGTAACCCTTGTAACCGGAGAAGGATTTGATTGTATACACGGAAAAGAGCTTTTGTTTTTCTTGAAGTGTGATGGGAGACGGAAGATCTAAATTCACGAGGGCGAAAATACAAAACATTATTTGTTTACATGGCATGAATCTTCTTCGCACCTTCCTCCGCAGTTTGCTCAGTGTGCTACGATTCTAGGGGAGGAAGGTGGGAGGTGAGGTTGAAGAAGGTACTACCGTGTCTTGATACTGCCTACCTAGATAGGGCTAGCTTGGGCAATCTTGCTAAAACTGGTAGGGTTACTATTTGGAATAGGTAGGTGGCTGGAATCAAGTCAATCATATGGGCGTGTACATTTTACATTTAGTGAGTCATCCAACTAGATATCTTCTCAAATACCAGTCTTCGTGCCTCATATCGGAGTATATTAGTCACTCTGGTACGTTGCTATGACAAGCGACTTATTTCTCTTTCAAATTCTGTTAGGTATGGATATGATGCGCAAGCCCCCCCAAAGTATCCCTCTCGAAATGCATCATGACGTAACTCTGATCAGTTAATAATCGCACCCTACCTTGAACATCCAGTAAGGGGTTCTATTTTAACAAGTTAGATAAATTATCTTTAATTTTTTTGCTTCAACGACCAAAATATTCCTAGAAATCTTCATCTTTGCCCATTACACTTGGTAGCATGCCTTGGATTCGATCCAAGTTCATCTGGATAGAGAGATCCATATGGCTGAAATCAACTTCTTTTCAAGTTCAGTTTACAAGAAGGGCGGTCTGATCGAATTCCCTCTTACTCCGCCCGAGTACAGTCGATGGATCATCGAAGACAAGCTCTCACACTCAAATTCCCAACGCAATGAGGAACAGGTCAAAGCCGGGCAAGGAACCTCACACTCTATAGGAACTTTTCTTGTATACAATAAAGAGAAAAACATACATGCCTTTCTTCGTGTTCGTATTCAGGTTCCTCTTATTGGGACAGAATACGCTCCTGCGCAGGAAAGAGCCCTTCAGGCAACGCAAGTTGAACACGAGGAGGTAATCGCGGTAAAAGCTCTCCATCGCCATCGCCGTAATCCAAACATCACTCCCACTCTCTTTGCAATCAGCGAGGGATCCCAGAATGATCAAGGGCTCGTTCCTGGGGGATACGTCACCCGTTTTGTCTTTGAGAAGGTCAAAGGAATTCTTCTTGCTGAAGACCATCTTTTACCAACGCTTGAGCAGCCACACACCTTCTTCCAGAAGTTTAACCGAGAGGAGCGAGACCATATTCGAGAAGTATTCGACGATGCCTACCAGGATCTACGACAAATGGGATGGGAGCCCGGTTACCCGTGGGCTAATAATCTTATATGGGATGCCGATTCTTCTAGAATGTGAGTATCTATCCTTTTAATCCTAACGCTATCAGACTCGAAACTAACAACTATAACAGCTACTTCATCGATTTTCGCTGGCCACTTAAGAAGACGCCTCGAAATGTTGATCGGGAGCGAACCGAGTCAGAAACCTTTAGAGAGCAGCTGGCAGGTTGGAAATTATACGGTCTCATTATTGAGCCCAGGAATGATCCTACCCAATATATCCTCTGATTGATTCGCCTGTCGATGTTATGAGCGAAGTTTGAATTAGTATTAGCAATCACCACAGAGTCATAGACTGTGTGAGGGCGTGAATGTCACAAGCAGCGTCTTATGTACCCAAGTTGTGGAAAAGAGAATCGCAGAGAATGAGCCTATTCAATACATTATTGTTGTAGAATTGAACAAAAACTCACGTAGCGAGACTTCGAGAAGGACCACTTGAGCACTCCCTGCATCCGCAGCCCTCGGCGATTGATGAAAAGAAAACATCATTTACCAGCGCGATCGAACAATATAGCTCAACGAGGTCGCACAGCAAACAGCCACTCGAAACTTTCGCCGCTAAATTCCACCTTTCCCACAAAACCTCACGAATCTGCAGAATTGGGAAAAACAATGACAAGCAAAGAAAACAAAAAATGCTCAGAAAGCCACCCATTCATCACTGATAGAACGCCGTAACCCCAGAGAGAACCGTGGACGGTTGAAACACTTTTTGGTGCCGAGAGAAATTACCAGTCAGCGTCCTGGGGACCTTCCTCGGGATCAGTAATATCTAGAAGATCGTCCTGGGGCTGAGAACAGGCTGTAGTATAACCCTAGGTATTATCGCCACTAGAGCCAGATCCTTTAGTAGTATCGCCTTCTGTATTCTGGTTATCTTTAGGAAGCCCTTCTCTCGGGGATACAATTATTCAGTGTCTAGGGGACCTTCTTTGGGATTAGTAATATCTAGAAGATCTTCCTGGGGCTGAGAGTAGGCTGTAGTATTACCCTAGGTATTATCGCTACTAGAGCTAGATCCTTTAGCAGTATCACTTTCTGTATTCTAGTTATCTTCAGAAAGCCCTTCCCTCGGGGATACAATCATCATTGTGATTTTTCGTCAAGATGATTATTGATGTGATTGTGTTGGGACACGTTTGACGGGGTTCTTGGGACTTTCAGGATACTCTCGGTAGAGCTCAGGGTGCTCATCATAGAGCCAAATTGCCCTTCCAGGACTGCAATGATAGCAGGGTCTATGCCTGTGCCTCCGGTACCAGCAGCGCCGGCCATTGTGACAAGTTCGGGTTGTCACGTACCTCTGAATTGTTGACGAAGGTAGCGCTTGTCTTTGTCGATAAATGACAGGACTTTCGTCAGGTTTCGTGGACTGAGGCCTTTGGGTCCAACGAATATGCCGTCGAGGCAATAACGATTCAATTGAATGGGTTTCGATCTCGAGATAGAGGGGGGGGGGGGTCACGGGTTGCTCTGTCAGAGCCTGAACAGAGGTCAAATTTGATAAAAACTTGACGAAAAACGCGTCGTTGTATGTTTTGTTGACTTCGTAGTCTCAGTAGTGGTCCCTCAGTGGTGGTCCCTCCCCCTCAGGCAACGTTGGCCCTGCAGTAGCCTCAGATGCTGGAGGGAGGGCCAAAATGATAAATAAAACAAAGATTTAGCTCGAAAAAGGTGTTACAGAGCTAACCGGAGCTCATAACCTGTTGGGGCACGATAGGATGTGGTAGTTGTTGTTGTATTGGAGGACAATCAAGTGAGAGATGGAGATATGTGTGGACTGTCACCTGACACCTGCTATAGAGGCAGTACTACCTTCAATAGCAATTGATAAAGGGTGAGTTGGGAGTGGAGGAAGAAGATGTGTTGATGGTAGAGGGGGTATTTACCAAAATCATATTTCGCGTTTTTTATTGACACCAACTGCCACTTAGCACAACTGCGCCTAGTTCTTTGTAAACGCATTGAAGAAAGGAGCACTTTGGTCAAATGTCATCCGCTCTTTCAGATATACGTTAAATATGGATTGCCGGCGCCATTTAGTGGTCACTGCCCCCATGCCCTCCCACCACACTTTCATTGGATGGAGGGAAGCTCCTGGTTCCATCCAGGTTGCTTGGATTACTTGCACTGTAGGTGCTCTACAATTAAGACCCGATGCGAGGCTACCATGCGGGGTAATTGGGCACCCAATACCTGTTGCTTGAACCAAGAATAACAGTGAGCAAATTGCGTAGTTGCAAGGTGTGAATTCGGCTAAGGTGACTGATAAGAGGCATTAATCAATCACCCAGCAAAAATGCCCTCCAAGCCTGGAGAGTCATCGATCATGTCGTATAGACCCCTCATTTCATCACCATCCCCCATATTCTGCCAAAGGAACCACAGCACGCGTGTCCAACATTTCATCCATCCGGGATATTCATCCAACGAATCCGAATCCGTGCTCGGAAATGCTTCAAGAACCTTCACAAATCGTGGTTTATCGGTAACCCTTTCGACATTCGCCGCTGGGGCATCTTTGAGTGTTTGGAGAGATTCGTCGTCAATAATGAGACACATTCGATATTTGTTGAATCTATCACGCATTTCTTGACCGTCGACCCACATCTCAAAATGAGCGCGAACTGTTTCAAGAGAAACCCCATCGAATTGTATCGGATCTTCTATGATCGTCGACTGATATTTGGACCAAACTTCGGCAGGACTCGGAATATCATTCATATACCGTGGATCTTCGGTGACATCTCTAAAGAATTCATTCTTCAAACAATCCTCGATGTATCTGATAGCGTGAGGGAAAGCGGTATCAGATTCAGCAGTGTAGGTGGTGCGATAGATGACATATCCCCAGTCTGGCAAGCCGAAAAGTCTGTTCTGAAGCTCGTCCATATTTGTATAGGTTGGCTGGAATGTGTCTGGATTTTTTTTTCGGATTGTATATACTATATACTAGTAGTATCAGGCTCGTTTGTATCGATATATTCCCAAGAGTGTTTTGAGAGAAGAGATGAACAGATGAGGGAAAATTATAACCGACGTCTCCGAGCTGCCAAGCCCACCAGGGTTTGCCAAGACAGTCCGGTGCTACTTAGCAATTCTCTGAATTTCCACGAAAGACAGTCAATTCGATATGTTTTAGTTTCTCATCAATCTTAGATCGAGCTAAAGTGGACTCAGATATACTATGTAGTACTCCGTAGATTCAGTCAAACTAGCTCAATGGAAGCGAGATTAGTAGAATATGTGGTAATTTCGCCAAGCAAAACTCCACCGCATACCCTACACATGATTATTGTTTGCTTTCCTTATTCTTTGAACAAAAAGGGAAAAGGAAAATAGAAAAATCAGAAATAAGTTAGCTTTAATAATACCTGTTACTAGCACGAAATCCCTACATATGTCAAACCTCTAACTCATACGATTAACTATCCCCCTTCTAAGCTGTCAATAAAACAAAAATAGGCTAGGCTGATAGGCTGCCGATAGCTTTCTTTTATAGAATTTGAGCGCCACCACGGTTGAAGATAATATAATAACCCTAAGAAATACTATATCCTTTAGTGATCATAACTCTAGTGTTTAGATTGTAGAAAACACAGGCTATATTACTATGAACCTTAATTCTAAGACTGGTTAGTATTATTAATTATAATCTTAACTAAGTACTAAGGTATATTAACAGAGTAAGCCATAAATAATAAGTGCTTATCAGACCTAAGTATAACTAGTTACCAGGACAATAAGTCTCGGATCGAGAAGCTTAAGGGCGACTTACTAGGCGATACGTACAAATGGGTCTTTGAAAATCTAGACTACTAACGATAGCGCTATAGGGAAGAAAGTCATTGTCTTTAGGTCAGAGGCGACCCAGGCAAAGGCAAAACTACCTTAGTTTTTAATAGAATGGAGGTGAAGTGTAATGTGGAGATAGTTGATTGTATTGGTGAAGGTGAAGGTGGTGAGAGATAGAAGTAGTAGGCGTGGATGCCTGAGGCACTACTTCCTAGTAGTTTTGCCCTTCTTTGTGGTATCATCGATAATCTCATCGAACATCCAATCGCCCCCGAGACGACCGTTATCGATTTCTTTTGTCAGGCAGCAGATGACAGATTGAACCACGCCACCAATGTAATTCGTAAATTATTGTTTATGTTGATCCAGGAGCACCCACAACTTCTTATCCATGTGCAGAAGGGGTATAATCAATACACAGGGCGGTGAGTATGGTAATTCTCTCAAGGCTGCTTCATCAGAAGGCGGCACATTTGCTTGAAAATGGATCAAATCTGTCGTACGAATCTACTTCCTCGACTCGATCGGCTGAGGATGCGGAGAGGTGGGGAGTTTGAATCCCACTGCCATCATCGTGCAGGACAGAAGCGGGGCGGTGGAACTCACAGCATAGTATCGTGATGAAGAGCTGCGAGTTGACTTTATACGCACGGTTTCCGCGTTGCCATTGATTTGATCATCAAACTCCCATCACTCTTGATGACAACATGATTTCCCATATCGACCATTTGCTGAAGCGAATGATGGTACGATGGGTCTCGAAGGGGCTCTTGTTAAGGCAACAAATTCGACGATTGGAAAGCTTCAGATCTTTGGATATGCCGTCAAAGATCGGCAGGATTTAATTTCCCAGTGGATTCAGCTGAACAGCTCGTGCCATTACAGTGGAGGCGATGATCCACCTGCGGCAATCCTTCCCCCTTTCCAATATACATAATAAGTAAACAATCAGCCAGCCCCGATCGCATTATCTTTCCAATCCTTTTTTGCCTTGCACAAATTGCTCATCTCTCCTTGGAAGTACACGACGCAATGGGGTTTCGCGCACTCTGCTGCAGCAAAGAAGATAATACCGATGATGACCAGGACCTTGCAGTCCGACCCACTCAACCAGGTCCTATGAAAAGCCCACGAAATGTGTCTGCAAGTGTTAGAAAGGAGACATCCTTGACCGATACGACTCCCCCGGAAAAGTCTCTCAAAGAATCTGCCCCAGAACAGCCTATAGTAGGTCAACCTGTCCAAGAAAAGCTTCCCCAGGACAAACGGGACCTTTGGAAAGAGGCATACAATGGATTGGATTCTTCCCAGCAAAAGTACGTCGCGGCGAGTAGTGGGCCACCTTTGGTAGCCATCCAACAAGTTATCGACGACACGACGAAAAAGTACGACGAATGGCAGAAGGGTGGTCTAAAAATTCACCGCAAGAGTGGAAATGACATCGATCTCCGTGCCTGTGCCGAAGGAATTATCGGTGCGGCAATCAGAGCCAGTAGCGTAATTTCTACAGCCGTTTCCTTTGACCCCACCGGTCATGCATCATCCGCTTGGACAATTATCTCTTTTGGAATGAGTGTATGTCTCCCTAGCGGCTCTATTTGGTACATTAAAAGTGTTAATAAGAACACAGATCGTTCAAAACAGGTTGGATCGTCGAGACGCAATCTTCGCTGCTTCAGAGTTTCTTGCAGAGACTCTCGCCTACTATGCCTTGGTGGATCAGCACTATAGAAATCAAAAGGTCGGAAGTGATGAACATATTGATCAGGCCTTATTGCGCGTCTATTCAGCGATCCTCAGTTACTCCGCCGAGGTGAAGAAGGGAGGTGATGAGAACCAGGGAAGTAAGTTCAGAAGGTTGAAGGCACTGCGAACCTTTCGATAAATTGTGCTAATAGTACTTAAGTGCGCACTTTACGAAGCGTGTTATCACTCACAGATCAGCCATTATCGCAATTGAAGGAAACCGTTACCGCCCAAAATAAGAACGCTGACAAATGGGTCAAGATATCCGCCAACCTCGGTGAGTTCGAAGCTATTTCAGGCTATTTTCAATAACATTGTGCTGATGGCGTATAGGTGATCGAAAACATGCCGCAGAGCATCTTGCCAAGACCGATGCGATTCTTGCAGACATGAAAAGTCTAAAGGCAAAAGCATTCAACAAGGATGAGGAAGATCAACTTGACTGGATATCGAAAGCTGATTTTTCCCGTCGTCAGAGGGACTTGCAAAAAAGGAAGACTGACGACACTGGTCTTTGGCTTCTTGAATTGCCCGAGTATAATGATTGGAAGAGCAGGTCTGGAAACCTCCTATTGCTGCCAGGTGACTCGGGTTGTGGAAAGTCTGTTCTTTGCTCTACTGTGATCGGTGATATTGAAGAGGACTGTTCATCAGACCCAACTAAACGTATTGCTTACTGGTATTTTCAATTTGGCGATGAAGCTACTCAGAAGATTGAAAACATGACCAGGTCAATGATCAGACAGTTGAGTCGGTCGCCAGTTGCGCCAGCGGTAACGAAGCTCTTCGAAGATCACAATCGCAGAGGTAGCCAGCCCGAGTGGAAAGTCATCAGCAATGTATTTGATAATCAGCTCTCGAACATTGATGGTACTATCTACCTAGTGTTTGATGCACTTGATGAGTGTCCAGATAACCCAAAGTCCAAAGAGAGAGGGCCGCTTCTCTCCCTTATTGAGGGCCTACTTGAGCGACATAAGGACAAAATTCACGTTCTCGCTACTAGTCGCCCTGAGCAGGACATCAAGCAACGCTTCGACCGATTTCCCCAGATTAATATAAAAGCTTATCTGGATGAAGACGTCAAAGCCTTTGTTAGCTCATGTATCTCACAGCCTCCTCTGAATATTTGGAAGACTGATATTCGGAATCTTATTCTTGAGAGGCTACTGAGCTCGAAAGAGCGGTGTGTTTGTTACCTCTTTACTCCAACTACTGACTGTAGGAAATAACGCTAATGATAGTCGACTAGGCGCTTCCGGTGGGCTGAGCTACAACTTAAGGAACTTGAAGAATGTTACGATGAGGACGATGTTCGGAAAGCTCTTGACTCAGTTCCTCAAACCTTGGGGGAAAGTTATCAAAAGGTCCTCGATCGGATCAAGCCCAAAGACGTACCACGGGCCCGTCAAATTCTCACGCTTATTTGTCTTTCGCCTGAGCTTCTTCCCCTAAAGGTAGTGGCTGGCATGGTAGGCCTAGGCAATCCCGGATTTGTCGTCAGCATTTGCACGACATCCCTTGTTAGCGTGATAGACATGAAGATCCAGGCAGCCCATTTCTCTGTGCAGGAATTCCTGATTCTTTCAGAGGAGAATGGTCAGCATCATCCATGTCAATTTTCCGTCGCCAGCGGGCACAAATTACTTGCTGAAAAGACTGTGGATTACCTTCTTGAGCAGACTGAGGAGTTGACCCGAGAAACTGCTATGGAGAATCCTTTCATTTTCTACGCTGCTAAAAACTGGGAAATTCACGTGGCTGCTTTGAGAGAGAGAAATCAACTTAACCCGAGCCTACAGGCTAAGGTTTGTCGTCTCTTTACTGAATCTAATGTGTATTTCAATTGGATACGTGCAGAAGATGCAAATTCTCAAAGCTGGAGTAAACTGCTTCAAGAGTATTATCCACCCCTCCACACAGCCTCCGAATTGGGGGTATTAGAGGTTGTCAAAACCTTATTGGACCAAGGCGCAGATCCATCCCAATCTGTGGATATCTATTGGCATCCAAAGAATTCATATATTTTGGCCGCCGAGAATGGGCATTTTGATGTTCTGGAATCATTTCTAAATCGAAAGCCGCACCTGGAAAAGCAAACTGTCGAACGTATTCTGTCAAGAATGAACTATCGCGAAACCCAAAAAGCCAAATTGGCGTCAGTTCTGGAACAACTATATTATCTCGGTGCACTTCGTGAAGAGTCAACCGATGATGCAGATACAATTGGCGAATCTTTTATTATGAGCGCCATGTCGCCTGGTAGGCTCGACAAAATGACCAGTCTTAGGATTTTGAATATATTCCTGGATTGGAGACCGAGAATATCCTTCCCAGTGACCGATGACATTCTACTCCACGCAATTTGTTCAGACAGAGAGGCACTGCGTGTTCTTCTCGAAAGATGTGATTTTTCTGTGTCGCCAAATCTGCTGGAGAAAATTCACCAGAGCCCACATATGACTAAGTATGAGGGAATTGCGGAACTAGCCATACGCAGGCCCAGCGAGGTTCCCATAAGCCCTCGGTTCTTCGAAGAGTTCGCAAACCAAGCCAACCCTGAAGCAATGGAGTCACTGCTGCAATTGAGAAAGTCAGATCTTTGTGTCACGTCAAGCGTCTTGGAGCGAGCAGCCGGAAACTTTGAATATGGTACCGTAATACGTTTGCTCTGGCCTTACAGGGAACCTGGTATTGAAGTCAATGAGAAAATGATAGAGGAAGCTGTGACCAATTTTGGTCAATCGAGGGAGGTCATAAGCTTCCTAATGGAGAAAATTCAACCAGGATTATCACTGAGTGCGGAAACTGTCGAAAGGCTCGTATATATGTCTACAGAAGGATTACTCGCTTTGAGAATGCTTCTCACCGTGTCAGCCCCCGAAGTCTTCATGTCTGAGAAAATTGTTCAATGCATATGCGATCTCAAGGAGGCGACAGAAATGTTGGGCTTGTTGGTGGACCAAGGTTTTGAGATCCCTATAACAGATGCTGTTGTATCCTCTGCAGCTTTTAACCAGCATCAAGGACCTTCTCTTATCAGATACCTAACACAACTCCATCAAGGTCATATCCCCGTCACAGAGCAGGCTCTAATTGCAGCCACGCGCAATAGAGAAGCGGGAGGCAAAGTGCTTGAGATACTCTTACAAGATGCATCCTCTAATCTAGTAACTGACAAGGTCTTTGAAGGGGCATCACACAACAAAGACGCCATGCAATTGCTATTAAAACAACGCCAAGGGAATCTACCAATACACGGAATCCTTAAAAGAATGACAGTGAACTCGATGTATTCGAAAGATGTGCTACAACTCCTTTTCGAACGGAAACTAGTGAATGTCGATGATTCCGTTGTGGAAACGTTGGCGGCCGATAACCACACCTTGGGCGTTTTGCTATCTTGGAAGCCAGACATCGCTATCACAGAGAAGGTTCTGATTGCTGGTGTAGAGAACGCTAATGCAATGCGTCTGCTTCTAGGGGTCCAAGGAAATACCACGCCCATCACAGAAGACATTTTGGTTCGTGCAGCACAACTCCCTTGGGGCCTAGAAAGTTTGAAAGTTATGCAGCTTCGACGAGGCCCAATTCCTATTACTGAGAAAGTCATTCGAACGGCGATAGAATCGGGACTGGGGGAGACGGTGGGATGGTTTCTTGAACAAATGTCAGAGACCTTTGTCACAAATTTTTGGGAGGAAAATCGTGACGATGATGATTTGGATGGCGACTGCTGGCAAGAAATTCTGCGCGTCTATCTGGAGAAAACACAGTCCAAGATTACCGACTCCATGCTACAAGCATATCCTCGCAACACAGATTGGGCGGGGGGGTTTGACAGCTTCATTTGGGATAATCATAACAAAAACGGGATCTTCGAGCTACCGTCCACACCTTTGGCGGCAGAGGCGGTTGTGGAGAGATGTGGCAACAGAACTATTGAGAAGTTCCTCCAGGTCAAGCAAATTCCTGTCACAGATAGATTGGTCCAGGTGGCGGATAAGAATACGTTTACAAAAGGAAAGGAAAGTTTGATGTCGTTTTTGAAGCAGAAAGCTGCAGCGGAGTAATTCGGTTAGACAGTCAATAACATGCTACTGCCATTGCAAGATCAAAAATTTGTCCCTACGCCACGGAGGCTAAACCCACCTCAAATTGTTCCCAGTCCATCGTAGTGATCGCAAAAGCACAGTATAAGAGTAGAAATCAGCATAGGGAGGGGAATGCCGGTCGGCGCTTCAGGAACGTGCAGGAGATTCAGGTGCAAAGTAGTGGTGTCCAGGGCGTTCAGGTGAAAGGGGAGTAGGGTGGCAACGGAGATTTCTGAACGAAGCAAAAAATGGATGAACACAGACATACAACTGCAGGGAATCGCATGTGGTCACCATAATACTAGATTACCATGTCAGGCTAGATAGCTGGCTGGTTTATCAACTAGAGACTGAATTCTTCAGTACACTGAAGTCAGTGAAGAGTGGCTATTACCTTCTACAGCTCACCTGATCTATTTTCGACGATGAAAAAATTGGCAACAAGAAATTAACTCTAGAAACGATAACTGGAATCTGATCTTTCTAAATCCCGTATTTTAGAAAAAGAATCGCTGTGCATGTCAGATCTGCAATCGCTTAACTATATTTATAGAGGCTAGTAGCCTCTATAAATCATATGCATAAGCCAAGAGACCGATCGTTTCAAGGGGAGACTTTGTCCCAATGATATTTAAAGCAAACTCAGCTGAAAGGGGCCATTACAGTAGTCGCTCTACATTTATACTCTGGAGAGTATAGTTCTCACCCTGTCTATTGCGCACTCACCCTAATCACCCGAGTCGCGCGACGCTAAAGCGGCGCTCACCCTATTCTCACCCAGGCGGCACCCACCGCACTACCTGCTGTGCTTTTTTGTCACCACTTACACCTCTGCTATGTTACCTTTCTCTGGTCTATAGCTAACAGTTAGACTAGATATATTGATAGTATCTTATATCAGAAGACATAGCAAAGCTCTTGTAAGCACTAGACGAACAGATAGTAAGAAGTGCGGTCGTTCTTTCTTACTTCTTTTCTTCTGCCTCTATTCTACTTACTCTTATAGACCAGCAAATCTTCCGATAAGAGCCAGAATTAATCTATTATGTTGTGTTTCTTTATAAGTAGTATTCATAGATAGTTTTCAATATACTTGATCACAGATTACTGTTAAAATTCTCTTTTCTCTGAGAGTCTCTCTTTATATATCCCCGTTAGATTTGTATTAATTTTGGCACAATACTTTGTTCTACTAAATCTTGTCACTACTAGTACTTATTCATGGAAGGAGGTATTTTAGACATTTATTCAAGGGCTTAATTTGTCTATATATAAATATTGAGTAACTAGGTTTTCTAAGTTAAGAATCACTAAAATAGCTAAATTTTTTTATTTTTGCGGTGCTACTGTTAACCGCAAAATAACCCCATTACGGTTATAGATTTGGTAAATATTTCAAGACCACAGGCCAAATTGATTCGGTTTTGGTTAGCATCTCAAGACTAAATCCAAAACCATACCGCAGTCTAACTGTTATTACAATTTGGTGCTTTATTGAACTGTTTATCCTGATGTTAAAATAATTTTCTGCCGCCATGGACTCTGGATTGCCATTCGCCCGTTATGCGCAGGCATTCTAGCTAGGGAAATTGAAATCTATATCCATTCGGCGACATCCTAGGTAAAGAGTGTCGCTTCAGCGAGATGTGGGGCACCGAGATTAAAACTATTTTGAAGATCAGCTCTACGCAGCAACTGTCGAGGACGAGAAAGCTTTAGCAAGCGTTGGCGAGCCAATCGACCGAAAATAGATAGAACGCGATCGATGCCAGGCAAATTGCAAAGGAGACAATACTCAGCCCGGCACTCTGCTCCAGTAGTAGTATCTTTTTGGTTTGTCGACGTATTTAGTATCCCGCACAAGCTTAGTATCTCTCTGCTGATTACATTTTGCTAAGATAATGGGGAATGTCATAAAAGCAGTTGAATAATAATAATGATGATGATGGAAGAAGAGAGGAGCTAAACAAGCTATCTACCTACATACATGCTGGTAAGTGCGGGATGACTAAGTACCATGAAGGGTATACCGTCAACATATTTCAAGAAACTATCTTGATTATAGAGATCATCTCTAATATTTACAGTGTACTATCTGTCCCCAAATAGGTGGTTTTTGGGCTAGCGGTTCTCCTCCACACAGGATGCCAAATTTCGTCTCTCTAGAAAGATTCGGTGGGCGTTTGAAACCTGAATTGGATAGAAACTGGGTGCAGCGCATAAATAACTCGATTTCTATGGAGCCAGTTGCTTTTTAGCTCGGATCCAGATGTGGGGACACCAACTTAGAACAATGAACTGGATCCCTCGCAGCACTTTCTACTAGCAATTAGTCAGCCTAGCCTACTTAGTCCTCACCTCCTCCTTCTCTCACTTACACACATCTCAACCAATACAACCATCTACACACATTACACCTCACCTCCATCCTACTAATTTCACAGTTTCGCAATTTACAGCCAAATCAGATTCAACAAAGCAGCTTGAATACAGCTTCATTCTATCGCTAAAATCAACGTCTTTTCTTCTGCTCGGCGCCAAGCAAACGAATAATCATCCTTCCCCCGCCAGATGTCTTGGATTAACAAATACCGAGATCCTCCGAAAGCTCGAACATTCCGTTCTCCATGCCAAGCGTATCAGCCAGAAAACACACTTGAAGGCAACCCGAGAATAAGCCGATATTCAACAAAATTCGAGGATAATATCCCGCATAATAATGTTGAGCTTGGCAATATCGTGTTTTCATGGTCCCAAGACACCGAGCACATATGGCACGCAGCCACAAAAGGACGCAAAGCTAATTAGGTAGGGGACCAAGCCAGTGATATAGCCTGTTAGCGGGGTTTACTTCTCAATTCACCGACATGTCCTACCCGTATGCCGCTTCATTCGAACTGGCTGCCAGCCAAGCACGGATTGCGAGGCTGTGCACTCTTAGAAACTGGAGATCGACCAGTCCTCGGCCATACAGATTTTAACAGATCTTGGTTTTCTTGTCTTTCAACCTTGCATCGGGGCTTCTCCTCCTTCTTGGAGACCTATTTCACCTGACATTGTATGGGAATCCTCATTCGTTACTGGGCCCGTATATGCCGTTCATTGGATTTCCGTTATCTAGTTTAACTCCTGAGATAAAATACAGGTAAGCTGATCTAGCGCGGTTTAGGGTTGGCAGAATGCGGGGTGAAATGTCCGGGGTATACCAGCTTCCCACGCGATATTCTTTGAAAGTACTAGATCCACCACAGAGGCGAAATCATATAAAACCACCTACCAGGCTGGAAAGGATGAGTGAAAAATTCAAGTTACAGCCGCACTATATCTTACTGTCAGTGTTCCTCCGCAAACAATTTCGGCGCCATGACTGGAAACAAGATCTCCCTGGAGATTGATAACGAAAAGCCCGGTGTCTTGCACCGTGAAGACACCATGGACCAAGAGAAGCAGAAGCAGCTGAAGGATGTAGACTACTCTGGCGCGACTAAAAAGACCGATCCTGATGAAATTCGTTTGGTCCGCAAGCTCGATTTGTGGATCATGCCTACTTTATGGCTGATGTACTGGCTGAACTATCTCGATCGTAATGCCATCGCTCTGGCTCGGTTGAATGACCTTGAGGAAGACCTGAACCTCTCTTCATCCCAGTACCAGACCTGTGTTTCCATTCTCTTTGTCGGTTATATCGCTGGGCAGGTTCCTAGCAGTGAGTCTATCTGTCCCTAAACGCCTGACACTGTCTAACCACTAGCTTTATAATAGACATGTTGATCACGCGACTACGGCCTTCGTACTACATGGCTGGTGCCATGGCCGCATGGGCTGTTGTTAGTGCGTTGACTGCGTTGGCTAAGGACTTTACCGGCCTTCTGTTAGTTCGGTTCTTCCTCGGTATTACAGAAACACCATACTACCCTGGTGCCCTCTACATGCTCTCGATATTCTACACACGCAAGGAGATCGCGACCCGCATTTCCATTCTCTACACAGGAAATATTCTCGCTACAGCTTTCGCTGGCCTTATTGCTGCCGGGATCTTTCACGGCATGGATGACCTCGCTGGCATCAGCGGCTGGCAGTGGCTCTTTATTCTTCAGGGTGCCGTCACCTTCGTTGTAGCCATCTGCTCTGTCTTCGTGCTACCGGACGACCCTCTCCACACCCGCTGGCTCACCGAAGACGAACGGCAGCTCGCCCATGAGCGCATCCTCGCTGACACCGTCGGAGCCCGCCACCAAACCAGTACATTCAGCGGTGTCAAAGAAGCCGCAAAGGATCCCCGAGTCTGGCTATTTGCTTTCATGCAGCACATGCACCTCGCAGCCAACGGCTTTAAGAACTTCTTCCCAACGGCTGTCGAAACCCTCGGCTTCAACACTACAATTACTCTAGTCCTCACATGCCCGCCTTATCTCATCGCCGGTATCATCTCTGTATACTGGTCCTGGAATTCTGGCCGCATGAACGAGCGAACATGGCATATCACCTTTGCGAAGGCGGTTGCGATCTTCGGGTTCGTCCTTGGATGTGCGACTCTGAATACTGGTGCGAGGTATTTTGCCATGTGTGTCTTTGCGATTGGTACTTATGCTGGTATGCTACACTGGTCACTACTTTCTTTATTCATCACTGGTTACTGATTTTCCGGAATAGTCAACTCAATCATCCTCGGTTGGGTCTCGAGTACCTGCGGTCAAACGAAGGAGAAGAAAGCTTCAGCTCTGGCTATCGTCAACACCTGTGCTAATATATCCTTTATCTGGACTCCGGTATGTCTCCCTTTTTCTTCTCTTTTCATCCTTGGGAAAAGAGATTTGATGCTAATTATGAGCAGTACCTCTGGCCATCCCATGATGAACCACGCTACACAATCGCCATGTCATCCAGCGCCGCATTCTCGATTACCTGCGCGGCTTGTGCCTGGGCTATGAGAATTTGGTTGCAGCGCGCAAATCGCAAGATCCGCCAGAGTAATGATGAGTCAAAGCTTTATTATGCTTACTAGGTTGAACCTGTGGGGTAGCTCTACATGATCAAGTTTATTACATCTCATCATACCACTCATCGTCACCGACTGACGGATGGACAGACAGACAGACGGGGGTTTAGGGTAGCTAAAGGTTAGATAAGGTTGAGATTGAGAATTTACTTCGGATGGGAGAAGAAGATATAGTTTCATCAGAGGACGAGTTAGAATTCCTATCAACGTGCCTAACTATCTTCTTTTTTTACGTATTAGGCTCTTTTTGAGCGTCATGTTTCATTGAGAAATCTTTGTCAGCTGGCATGAATGTCGTAAAAAAGTGGACACCTTCAAAGCTATAACTTCTGCTGTGTGAATTAAAGTTTTCTGGTCAATCTATTCTTATAGGCATTTTCATGGGCATCTCCATATATACTTATAGTAAGAAATACGGCCGCAAAAAAAAGGCCTAGAAATTACTAGTAAACGCAGGTAAACTAGATACTGTATAAGGAAGGCAGCATGAATTCTGCCGGTATTTATGCTGGTAAATCTGCCTTAGGCATCATTTGGCCACTTGCGCCTATAGGTTGCCGTAGGTGACAATAGTTCCCAGGATCTCGTTAGTACGTGAAAATTTGATTTATAAACATTTTCTGGCATTCGGAAGATCTGAACAGCCACTTCCCATAGTAGCAACTGTGTATCACAGCTTGTCGCAGTCTACTCTACGTCCAATGGGAGATTATCGCTATAGCAGGCCGTGACGACTGCATGATATTCGAGTTGATAGTGATAGAGATTCTCGATTCTAGACCGCAATCTATTGCAGTTAGGCTTTGAATACACTAATTAACATTTCCTTCGGAAGGCTGCATATGTCTAAGTACATGATTCATCTAAAATAACACCAATACTCCTGATTTGCTGAATTTCCTTCTCATATTCCAGCTTCCTTTTCTCGTCATCTGGCTTGGGGGTTTTCCTGATCTCAACCCACCAGTATTCGAGTAGAAATTGTGGTAACCCCAGTTCCATCTGGTGATATTTTGACAAGAAGAAAGCAGTTAGATCCTCAACCTGTTCGATCAAGGGCTGTTCTTCGTCACAAATAAACTCCATCTCATCTCTTAGTACCCAGTATTGGGGTTCGGAACCGCCATATACTTTTGTTTCAGCGCAGCATAAATGGGTGAGTTCCAAGTGTTCAAAGACGCAAATGCGAATGACGGTAGGGGCTAGTGTGTCATTCCAGGCTTTCATCGATCTAGCCCCCCCGCGTTCGCCGAGGAACCGAATTACTTCGGCCATAGCTTGGACTTTAGGTAAAAGCCCAGCCCCTTTCATTAGATTTCGAAAGAAGGTTGCACATGGAAGACATCCCTGTGCCGAACATGCACACGAGCATGCGTCATTGTGACTATCTGTGAAGAGGTTCTCCAAAAAGCTCCAGTTTTTGTGCTTTAGGGGAGACCACTCTCGATCCAAAACTCCAAGTATTATACCCAGACTCCTTAATGGGCTAACCTCACCCCATTGAATAGAATATTGATCCCCTGGTTGTATTTGATTCTGAACACAAGACTGGAAAATCAACGAAACACCGAGTCCAAGGAAGTGCATTGCTGTGCGGCCATCTTCAGGTTGTCTTCTGTGAGGGTCAGCACCCTTACCCACCAAAAACTGTAGTGTTTCTAGTACTTTCTCAAGTCTGCCAGGATCTTCAGCTCTCCCATTACCCACTCGAGCAAGTTGCATGAGTATAGTAAGTCCTTTGTTTTTTCCTTTCCAATCTGTGATTTCCTCTTCAATATTCTGAAAACCTGCATCGAAAAGCGTTTTCGCAGCATTGATATCATATTCAATGTACCTATAAACAGTATCCGGTTCAGACCTGGAAACTGACAGGCCTGGATCGTAATCTATATCGAACTGTTTTAGCTTGAGATTAACCTGTGAGGCATAAGAGTCTAGAACACCCTGCTTTGGTAAACCGATTTGGCCTTGTATGCGAGGTGGCAAATGTCTCTCGGCCAGTTTCTGCAGCTTTCTTCTTCTCTCAGCTAAAGCATGCACTAATACTTTGAAAATTCCAGATTTGCCAGTTTCATAGGCCATATGGATATGACTCATGCCTATAAGTGAATCATCGCCAGTCAATAGCAGCTGAACCGACTCACAACAGTTAAACATGAGAGCTTTGGATAGAAGTTTCCTCCTTTGCAGACGATAGCCAGCTTTCAAAATGATGCTAAGTCCCGCTGGCCACCCAATGCACATTTCAGCAAGATAGTTTCCATCCATAGCGGCTTCTCTGGCTGTTGACATTGAGAAAATATTTTGTAAATCACCCTCTGATCTTAGTATAATGTATTTCTCTAGATCAGAGGAGTACAATTCTAGATTTCGGGTCATAGTTAGTGTTTGCTCTCAGCTAATTAACTTACAAGAAATCTAGGAAGAAAAGTTCCATCTAGAATACGAACATACCGTCATGTACTATATCTCGCCTCATGATAGCGTTGAGGTACTCAGCAGAGCAATACGAAATGTAAGCCGACGTATAGGGACCGCGGTGATAGAACCTCAAGCCGGAGGTCTCATTGATACTTTGTGTTAAGTCTGCACTACTGGCCACGAGATCGGAGGCCATAAAGACCATTTGATCTTGAGTGAACACCGAGGCATTGTTAAAATTGTCACTCCCTTCTATGAGGAGGGTGTTCAATGCTCCTCCTGACAATTGACCTCTCTCGTTTAATGGGACGCCAAATTCAATAAGACGCCTGATAAGGTCGCGGTAATCTGTCATCATCGACTCAGGAATATAGCGTATCAATTCAAGAACTTTCTATTTATTTGTCAGATCCATAGGGTTGTTTTCGAGCCTTCAAACACTGGGGTATTGTATTTTCTCTGCTTACATGGAAAATATTATCCCCCCAAGCGCTAACATCTTTAGGTGAAGCTGAGCCTTCCTCGTATAGTGACCGTAACTGGTGAATCAAACTCCTGATCAAGACTGGCGAAGCACTTGTGTCTTCCCGAAGTTTATTTTTCGTTTCCCTAACAAGCTGGAAAGCGGGCGACTTAAATTCTTCGACAATCGGACAAAAGCTCAAGGATGGTAAAATTGTATAACCCCCGGCCTCTCTGATGCTGTTCAAACAAAAGCGAATGGAAGTGCTGAACAATCGGTTTTGAAAGTTCATTCTTGTCTTGAAAATGGATTTCTCTTCGTGAAAGTAGAGTGGACACCCGAACTTATGCGACGAGCGCCAAAATGAGGCGAGAGGAGGCTCTTTCCTTCCTCTAGAAGAGACAGACAGTGATGAGCAAGAACATTTCTGTCGCCGAGGTCGGTAAATTGGCATCCCTGAGGTGTTGATCAAAGATACAGTATCGTGAAGAAGGACTTCATGGTCGTCGCGTATTGGGCCGGGGATGTTTTGACGGCTGAGTTGTAGAGACTAGACACTTTCAGTCAATTCGAGCATAACTTCAAGCAATGTTTCTCAAAATAATTACCATATCTCCAAGCTGCTGCTCAATTCCTGAAATTCTTAAATCGATGCTCTGTTGGGTCTGGTCGATATTTTTGACGTGACTATGAATCCTTGTCGATTCGGTTACAATCTGCTTTGTAGCAACACACAATGTCGTTGTCCTCTCTGAGTCTTGTGAGGAGATGAATCTAGTAGGTTTTAGAAGCGAATCCGTAAATGATGAAAGGGGCCAAACTTACAACTGCAAAACATCGATCGAGGTGTCCAGGTTTGATTGTAGACTCTCAATATGGTCGAGAACTGCCTTTATCGTGTCACGCCGGAAAGGATATAATGCTCTGTTGATGAAGTCTCGCTCGGGCTTCACCGATGTTGATACTGCCTTACACTTTCCCATGATATCATCCAGTTGTTTCAAGCCATCTTTGCATGCTAGGATATTTCGCTTAGCAGTCTTCACTGCCTTAGTTTCCGGTTGCAGGTCGTCATGATTTTGAAAGAACTCCTCCAGAACCTGGAGAACATCCTTGAGGCCCTCAAGCTTCTGCAGTACATTCTTCGTATCCTTGGAATAATCACGGAAAGTGCTGTAATAAGAAACAAGGCCTTGGCAGACGGACAACCCCAGCGAGACGATACCGACCGCAGTCCCGGCAAGGGAGACTGGGTCGCTCATGGTAGGTAAAGAAATCTTGATGTCGAATCTGCGAAAAGAAGGGTTAAAGATCGAAAGCAAAGAAGAACAGGCGCCGCTGCCTTAAGACAAAAGTCAGCGATCGCCCAGCCGCACGAGGCAGTGCCTGCAATGCATCCAATCATCATTTGCGTTGAGGTTGTGATTCAAGCTGCATGTTATTGGGCCAATTAGAGGCACCCACATCAAGTTGGGCTTGCATACCTATGCAACTTGTTAGGTAACCATGCAGAGACAATTCGAAAATTCCAAGTCAATAATATCACGAATAGTGAAATAGATATCTGGAATTAATTAAATCATATTACTAGAGAAGGGGCAAGGCAATGTGTATGGAAATGTGTGTATTGGTGAAGGTGTAGGATGGTGGAATGAGAGATGAAACACCATTTCGCTGATAGTACTATCAGTAGATGGTTGGTGCCTCAGGCTACTTGCGAGTACATACAGTGGTGTTTCATGAGTTTGAATCACCCTCTCCACCGCCGCTTCTACCGCCCAGTATATTAGGCTCTCCGCCTCGCTCTGAACTTAGGATATATGTTAATTTATAGCATTCTACAGGTGTATGTTATATGTTTTCTTGAAGAATGAGTTGATATAGCGTATATTACACTATTTCCTACAAAAATAACACAGTTTTTTCAGCGTTACTGGGGTTCCAACCTGATTTTGACCGGCAGAAAAGGCGGCAGAAAAAGAGGGTGATTCAAATCCATGAAACGGCACTGTATGAGCGTGTACATTTTATATTTATATTCCTTCTATGTTCAATCCTATTGTACAGCAATCAAACATCGTCTCATCCCCATCATAATGCATAAAAAAATGGTATCATCAAAGCAATGTGCAGAAAGGAAAAAGGAAAAAAAAGCCAACATGTGGCAAGATACCACCACATCGACTCCAACCAACACACTGAGCATATAGGCATAATATTACACCGCAACAGAAGTAGGAGAAGAAGTAGAAGGCGACAAACTCCCCAACCCAACCCCCTCCTTCCGTCCCCTCAAAATAGCCCTCAAACACTCCCCCACCCCCTCAAGATCCCCAAGTAATCCAACATGCCCTCTATCACTCTTAACAAGTCCATTCTTAATAATCCTATATCCAGGCGGTAACATAGCCGCCGAAGCCAGACAAACTCCATCACCCGCCGCAAAAGCAAGATCATCATAACAATCCTGCTGTTTAATAGCATCACGAGAAGTCACTCTCGCCCCGTAAACAGTTGGTACACTTTTCCCGTAAATAACTGCTGCGGGTGGGTATTTGTTTTCTGCTTGGTGGGTTGGGTTGAATTCGAGTTCGGATTTAAATCTTTTTACTTCGGAGAGTGTTCTTGATAGATATTCGGTTGCGGCGTGTCGGGGGATTGTTACTGTTGTTGAGATTTTGTTTGTTGTGGAACTTCCGCGTGGTGCGGTTGGTCCGACTATACCGTCTAGTGGTGGTTGGATTGCGTCGGATGCTTTGTCGTGAGCTGATTCGGCGAGGGCTTGTGGGTTTGGAATACTGTGTGGTCTGGGTTTGGGTGTATTGTTATTATTATCTGAATCGAAGTCTTCGGTACTTGACTTTGTTTGATCGGTTGTGTTGATGTCTTGGAAATCTTGGAGAGAGTCTCTTGGGCCGAGGGAGAAACGTTTGCTTATTGTGGCGAAGTCTTTGAAGACGCTTCCTCCGGTTGGTGGGGGGAGGGCTTGTCCCATGCATGGGGATAGACGATATTCTTCCCAGTTGTTTGCGTCGAAGAAGTCGACTCGGAATTCTTCTTTGGATTGTTTGTCGATGAAGCAGTGGCCGTCTTCTGGGAGGAGGGCGAAACTTGTTCGGAAGGTGAAGTTTACTTGGGCGGTTAGGACTCGTGAGCTGAGGAGAACGTCGTCGCCGTTGCGGAGGGGACCGAGGATGTTGACGCAGTGTTGGGGAACGCCTGCGTAGACGACGCCGGCGAAGAGATCTGGTCGTTTGTTCACTGCGTGTCGGGTGATGAGACCACCCAGACTGTGGGCGATGACTGTGGCTCCACGGTTGGTCTTCAGAGAACCATCTAGAGAGGGTCTGTTGGAGGGGAGACGTTCCAAGAAGGCTATCAACCGCTCGGAGAGTAGCTCAGGACTAAGTCGCCAGTCGTACCCGTAATCCCAAACTCGAAGATCTCCTCGTATCGCGTTGTCGCATTTGCGTAGTCGCTTCATTAGGCGTCGACAGACGTCCACAGGTCCGACGTGAGATAACACACCAGATGGGATAATTGATTCTTCCATGCGTTCCTCATCCTCGCGAGTCAAACCAACTTCCAGATCGACCTTGCGCAGGTTCAAGCCCACTTTCATGGGTACCCATAACTGACGATGCGGCGGTTTAGCAGATCGCAAGATTGAACCTCGGTAGCCTCCCAGAATCACTACATCACCAGTCAATTCAGACATAGCCTCCTCCAATATCGGATGCGTCGATTGGGGGTTATTTTTAGGCGGCGGAGGTGCTGTAGCCGCATGGTGAGGAATCGCCCTGGTCCCATTGGCTCCTTTATCCATAGCTGCTGGTTCGGCAGGTCCGTTCCCATTCTCATTGAAGAATGATAGGCGGGAGGACCAATCATATCGAGCATCCTGCAAGTGCAACGAGGGCATACTAAGCAATCGACTGCTCGAATCCTGCAAACTATCCTTAATAGCCTTGAATCGGCTGTTCACCTGCGAATGAACATTCTCATAGCGGGGGCGTTGCTCGAGGGAAGAAGCGGTGGATGAAGCGCGGAGGTAAAGTGATTGATCGGAAGAAGATCTCCGCAGACTCGGGGGACGTTTCGGCGTTGCGCTCGGCCGCCGCGAGAAAGAATGTTTCACAGCCGAAGTGTTGTCGAGCGATCGCAATTCTGAAAGTGGTCGCGCATCATCTCCTTCGTCCTCCTCGTGATTATATGTAGAGTGATTAATGTGTCCATAGCCATTCGCATTGCCATTCGCATTGCCATTCGCATTCACTGTTTGCGATGAAGGGGAGCGTGAATGTCGATCCAGTGATGATGTCGTCGATCCGATCTCTGGACTCCGTTTTGCGGCTCCGGCCACGGTCTGACTGCGCGCTCTTGGGCCATTGTTAGAGCGGAAAGAAAGTGAAGGCCGTTTTGTAAGTGATCCGAGGTCTGGTAGGAACTTCTTCAATTCGCCCGACCAAGCACGCGGTCTTCGCGGCAAAGACGTCTTCAGCAACGACCGAGTGAAACTGGAGCGTTGATTCGAGACACTCGAATTGTCTGCTCCGTCGGCAGTTGACGGAGCTGGAGCTTGGGCTGGAGCGGGCGCCGGCGCCGGCACGGAGAGCTCCTTGTGGGGTCCTCTCGTCGGCGCGCGATGCTCCACCGGGATGCGAGGATGCGTGGCTGGCTTTCTAGCTGTGGCCTGGTGGTTCTTCCATTGGCGGTCGGACTCCTCGACTTCGTGGCTGAATTCCGGATCCACCGATTCTGGTTCGGCGGTGATTTCAGTTGTGAAAAGACCATCTTCGCCGACCGTATCTGGGACCGTGGTGAAATAGCCCCCCTGTTGTTCCAAGACTCGCGATTTTTCCTCGGCTGGGGTGGCACGGGCTTTCATGCGACTTTGAAAGCGACCGATACTAACGCCGACGACGTCGCCGGCATCATCCTCGTCGACGACCTCTGTCGCACCGGGGACATGGTCATCGCCATCGCTGTCGGAGCTGGAGAAGGAGGAGTATTGTGATGGCGAATCGGAAGCAAGGATATTGGAGGAGGATTCAGAGGAGTCGGAGATTTGTTGTTTTTGTGGTTGTGGTTGTGGTAGAGCTGGTGGGGGTTGCAGCTGGGATGGCGGGGAGGTTGATACCATCGCGGGATCCGTGCTCCTTCGAGGATATGGGGGAATATATATACAGAGTATATATGAGGAATTGGTCAGGGCATGAGGTCGTACAAGTTTTTCGGACTGTGACAGATCTTCAGGAACCCGACCCGGGAGTGGCAGCAGCTCGTAAATGGGGCTGGCTCAGGTGGTACTATATGCAGTGGGTGTATGTACCGGGGAATTGAGGTACAAATTGGAGAGGTGAAGAGATGACAGGGAAGAGATAAGAGAGAAAACAGGAACAGGACAGAACTGAACACAACAGAGTAAGAAAGATTGGGAGTAATTGGGGGCGAGGTTATAAGCCGGAAACGGTGGGTTCGTTAAGGTTCCACAGCACAGCCTTCGGGTCGCCCGGATGAACAAACTCTGCACGTGAAGGAGAGTATAGAGGAAAGAGTAGAATAGTATAGAATATGAAATAAAATATTGTATAGAGTATAGAATAGAACAGATTATAGTATATGGTATAAATAATATAAATATAGAATACTGGACAAGGCTGTATTGCCCCAAGTGACCGACAGATAACGGGGATCCTCGTGGCTATACTGAGGCAGTGTACCACTAAAATACTGCGAGAGTAGCTAGCCAATACTAACTATACTAACTATACCAATTACATGGCTAGCAATTGAATAGCACACACTCCAATATCACGGCAGACTATATACTCCAACTTGACCTATCTCAGTCCTTGTACTCGTTTCATCTCAGTTACTAACTACTTCCTTCATATACTCCACCCTACGTAATCGTGCATACAGACCATTATCGAGTCAATTTATTCAGAAAGCAGGTTACTACTTCTTATACGAATACGGTGTACTCTACTGCTAGTTGCCAGCAGTGTTCATACTACTATTTAGTATAGATGGTTTACTGCCAAGCTAGCTAAGCACAGCCAAGATCTCCTGCTAGGTACCAGGTGTAAGACGGAGAAAATATTAGCTCATCGCTTCCCCATCTCCCCCGATCGCATCTCTTGTTCTCCACGACGAGCAATTTCCTCATTCCATTCTGCACTTTCATCTGATCCAAATGCCCGATCAACAGCCCCAGTCAATGCTCCACGAAGGGACTCTCCCGCTCCCTGTCATCACAGAAAATTAGCATTGTCCCAATAGTAGTCCTTCTACATAGCTGTTAACTATGTAGAATCGCATGCAATGAACCTACATGAACCCCCGCAAAAACGCCCTGCGCTTTCTTTCCAAGATCCTGCCCCATCTGTCCCATCTGCTTACTCCCAGCCGCACCAGTACTACCACTAGCAGTACTAGACTGTCCCCTCTCATGCGCCGCTTTCTCCTGTTGCTTCTCCATCTCGACTCGCTGGGCTGTACTAGGAGTATGCTGAATATGATCGTCACCGGGCGCAACGTCGAAGCTTTTAGATGATGCGCCTCGATGTGATTTAGTGTAGGAAGCTCCTGTTGCGGGATTGACGCCGGTTGTGGCGGGATCGTATTGCGCACGCTGATCTTGGAGTCCGGTCGGGATGCCGGGGGCTCCGGTTGAGGAGCCGTGGGCTAGGCCTGCGCCTGTTGTGTCTGTTGTGTTGCGGTCGGGATTTGACATGGTGAGTATAGGAAATAGTATAGTACTTAAATAGTATTGTGAAATTGACTGTTCAGATGGTATTAGAATTATTTCAAGAAATAAGTGTAGAGTAGAGTAAGAAGAGATGAATGTAACTGATCGATCGAGTATATATATTTGATGACGTCAAGCTGATATCAGATAGCTTATCACCTTGATGGGGCACTAAAAAAAGTATTATTTACTAGAATACCTACAGTATTGGCAAAAATGAATATACTACATTTAGAGTGAATATACCACTTGCTAATCTCTAGAATGTCATTATAGCAGTACTAACACCAGAAGACACCGTTGAATAATCATTGCAGCTCACCAACCGAGGTCCATGGAGCAGTTTTCCTAATTTGGTCACTCTCCGATCCTCACTGCACCTCGGCACATACTTAACACTCAGTCCCTTAACCCCCAACTTCCCCAGAAAACACTCCTCACTCACTCACTCACCTCACTCCTGTCTATTATCTTCACCTAAACCCAACCACAGGCCCAACCGCCACAATGTCCTACAAACAAATCCTCTACAACACCGCACCCACAGACGCCATAAACCCCTCCCTAACAAACGGCACATTCCGTCTAAACACCCTCCCCAAACCCCAACCTAACGATGTGCCCTCCGACAAACTCCTCGTCCGAGTCCACTACCTATCCCTAGACCCCGCCATGCGCCAATGGCTAACAGCCAAACGCTCCTACATCGCGCCCGTCGAAATCGGCGCCGTCATGCGCGGTCAAAGTATCGCTCAAATCGTCTCAGTCGGTTCCTCCGAATCCCTAAACTCCAACTTCAAAGTCGGAGATTGGGTCGTTGCATACTCAGGCTGGACCGAATACGCTCTTCTCTCTGCAAAGGAAGTTGAAAAAGTCACCGTTCCACCCGGTGGTAGACCCACAGATGCAATGTCTGTTCTCGGAATGACGGGTCTAACTGCATACTTCGGTATGATGGAAGTAGGAAAACCCAAGGTCGGCGAGACGGTCGTTGTATCTGGAGCCGCGGGTGCTACTGGTAGTGTTGCGGGCCAAATTGCCAAGATCCAGGGCGCGAAACGAGTCGTTGGGTTAGCGGGTAGTAAAGACAAGTGTGAATTCTTGGTGAAGGAGTTGGGATTTGATGCGGCAGTTAATTATAAGGACAAGGATTGGAAGAAACAGTTGAAGGAGGCTACGCCGGAATATATTGATGTCTTTTTTGATAATACTGGTGGAGAGATTCTTGATGCTTGTCTTGCTAGGGCGGCGAGGGATTCTAGATTCGTTATTTGTGGTGCTATCAGTCAGTATAATACTGCTAAACCGCAAGGTCCGGCTAGTTTTATGACTGTTATTGTGAGTTCCCCTCCCCTCCCCCTTCTGGGCAGTGATATTGAGGGTGAGAATGATTATGCTAACTGAACCAGTCGCAACGTGTTACGATGAAGGGTTTCATCGTTTTCGATTACGCGAAGAAGTACTCTGCTGCTGTGAAGGAGCTGGGCTCCTGGTTGGCGCAGGGTAAGCTCAAGCGTAAGGAGCATATTGTTCCTGGTGGAATTGAGGGTGCTCCTCAGGCTCTGGTTGATCTGTACAAGGGTGTCAACACTGGAAAGATGATGGTTGAGGTTGCTCCTGTCAGCGAGGCTCTGCCAGCTAAGGCTAAGCTTTGAACAAATCAGGCATCACGGAGTTGAATTGAGTATTTGGAAATTATTTCGGGATTGTGTGTAATATGTATGATATCTCAGCCAGAATAGCAGTGCTATGAATCGAGATATTGGAAAATATACCATTTTATTTAAATTGTGTCATTTCTTCATTGATATGTACAAAGCACCACTTCATCAATATCCAAACTCACCCGCCTCACAAATCTCAACACCATCAATCCACTCCGAAATCAACATCTTCCTCGCCGTAATCCTTTTCCTTGCATTCGGATTCAACATAGCATAAATCGCATTCCGTCGTCTCTGTCAACAAGACCAAATTAGTCCATAATCTCAAACTACTAAACCAATCCACCCCCAAAGTGTTCATTCAACTCACCTTCCCCAAAGCCTCAATAGGCGGATACCCATCCTCCCCCCTTCTAGCATACAAATACTCCAAATACCTCGAATCCTCCGATTTCGGCCTCGTAGATCTCCAGGGTAATCGTCCATTAATCAAGGCCAAGTATATTATAGCCGTTGACCAAATATCCGCGGGGCGGGGGTCATCACCGTCGTATACGTCGTTTGATTCTGATGGTGAGCGGTGGGCTCGGTAGCGGAGGCCTTCGGGGGGTATGTAGGGGAGACTTATTCCTGGGAATGAGGCTGAGGAGTTTGAGCTTGTTATTTCTTGATTTTGGGTGTGGGTGTGCGGTTTGAAGGGGGATAGGAGCCAGGGGAGGGGGAATGTCCATGTTGATTGTTGAGAATTGGAGTGAGGGTGAGTGTGTTGTGAGTCTTCGTTTGACTCTTCTGGGAGGGCACATTCATTCCATAAACGGCGTATATGGCCGTTTCCGAAACCAGCTAGTTTGACTGCTCCGGATGCTGTTAGGAGGATAGTTTCGAGACGGACATCGCGGTGTGCGGTATTGCTTGAATGGAGGAAGGAGATTGCTCGGAGGATTTGAGCGATGATACAATCTGCTTCTGCTGTAGGGAGGGGACCATTTTGAGAGAGGAGGGCGTGGAGATCGCCGCCAGAACAGAAGGGTGTTACGAGGCAGAGTTCTGAACGTTCGTTGTAGAGGAGGTCTGTTATTTGGAGGATGTTTGGGTGGTTTGGGTGGAGGATTGATATTGAGTGTTTGGAGCAGGATGGGGCGTGTGAGAGTGGATTGTTTTTGTCGAGGATGTTGTAGCGGTAGACTTTTATTGCGACGAATTGGGGATTTCTCTTTGATGAGGGAGGGCCAGTAATACTAGCATGGTGGTTTGTTGGTTTGCATTCGTGGAGACGTGTTGTGCTGTTGGATCCGTAGTGGAGGATCTCTAAGCAACGGCCGTACTTTTCCGTGAAAGAGAGAGTATCTTCCAGTTCCAGTTCAATGGGAGAAATTGGGTCATCGGAATCAGTTCTGACTAGTGGCTGGCGATCGGTTGAGACTGATGCGAGGGCTGGCTGTTCGTTTGAATGGGTAAAGACTTGAAAGGGCCAGCTGTGTTTTCTGGCGGTATGGTCGCTGGGGTATTTCTCATTTTGCGCGCCATGCGACCACTTTGGCCGTGTCACATAGTGATAATGAATCGGAGGATTGGGTCGGTGCGAGATGGCAATGCCAGAGCAGGTACTTTGATGACGAGTGTGATCCTTCATGGATGAACTTTCCTACTTTGAGAAAAAGCAAGCAGGAATATGTGGATGTGGTATACGAAGTATAGTATTGCAGGCTAAAATAAATCAAATGAAACAAAGAAGCAAATAATAGTCAAACCTTTCCCTTATCCCCTTTATAAATACGGACACTGAGGAGTACCCTGCAGTGACCAGGGTACGCTGATATCCATGGATGAGTCGTCTCTGGAATTCCCTCGTAACACAAGTTGGACAGACTGAACTGTAGTGGTAAATGGAAAATAAATCAGTATAACAAAAGGGGAAGAGCACAAGACCCTGACTAGTTAGTAACTAGTACTAGTACTATATTATTTTACTCTAGAGTACTCTACTCTGCTGCCATGTTAGAACGCCACGATTAGCTTGATCTGTGGAGAGAACGATGATTGGTCCAGGCAAACCGCTCAACGAAGATCGCGGCTGTCAGCCACGCTAATGAAAGCGGGTGGATGTTTGAGCGATTTATGGAGTGAATGAAAGCTGTCAGATAAACCTAGTGTGTTCAATTTCATTTTCTTTTCCAATTTGAAATAGGAAAAGTCATGAAAATTCTGTTCAGACTTTTCTCCTCATCCGTATTCGTAAGTGAAACCCCCCGAGAGCAGAAGGTCGCTGGTGGAAAAGTTCGCTGGTGAGGAAAAATCGCGCAGCGACCCGGGGAAAATCTGTCACATCCCGCACTTGGAAGAAAGGTCTGGTCTAGCGAGATTACGTCCATCTGCGCCATTTCTTACTCTCCCTCACCATATCATCATGATTTGATATGAGAAATTTATTGTTACCCAGTCTTTTTCATTTAGCACCGCCCTGATCGATTCCCAAGGAACTGCTGTGGCGCAGACTTTTTCTTAGGGCTGGACTGGATGGTATCGTATGGTTACGTTCTATAAAGTGGGAATTTTGATTGGTCAGGGGAAGCTTCGCGTGGTAATTTAACGGTATCAGATGTATATCAGTACTAAATACCTACCATACCTTATGACTAGTTACCATAGTTAATGAAGTAGGATACTACTGTAACAGGAACAAGGAGCTATTATGGAGAGCTCTCATTATTTCAGGTACTGGAGTACTTCTGACTTCTACGAGGCTTGAGAGCCTGAGATCGGAAATTACCATAGCCATTACCATTACTCTGGGTGCGTGCAGTGCGTGCACCTGCTGAATTGGCTCCAAATGCAGCCGTGACGCCCTCGTGGCTACACTCGCGTGGCTCCGCTTTCGTGATACGACTGAGCTTTTTATTTTATTTTTATTTTTATTTTTTCTTATTCGATTCCATTCAATGGACTGACTCTTCTCTTACCCTTACCCATTCCAGTGATAGTCTCCTCTCGTCACGCTTGCCAATTCGAGTGCTCGTCCGGAGGGGAGCCAACTCTGGCTTAGTTGGTGCCTGCCACTCCCAACTACATAAGATCACCACCATCCTACTCTTTTTTTCTTTCAATCATCCATCCATCTTCGTCTTCTCTGCTGTGCCCGTCCGGCGTGTTTGGCTGTCAGCCTTCTTCTCTTCTCTCGCTAGATTTCTAGCTTCCCTCCCCCCTCCTCCTCCACTTCCTCCACATCCTCCAAGACAGCTTCACTATGGATCCAAGCCTCCCTCACAGCAAGTCTGAACCCGGGGTTCACCCCGAGATCGACATCGAGAATGAAGACGTGGAACGTACTGGTCGTTCCACGAGGATCACCTTCGACAACGAGTCGACCACCGATGCTGAAGTCAACCGTTCCATCTATCACCCTCCGGCCTTCAGGCGCACGCGATCTCTCAGCCAAGATACCATCCATAGTGCACGAAGCAGCAGTCAGACAGCTGCTCCAGCTAATGCTGGCTTCCCCATCGAGTTTCGCACTCTCTCCATTCAAATCTCTGAATCCCAGAATGCGCCCAAGCAAGTCGTCCAGGAGCCGCCCAAGGAGAAACTACCCAACCAGGACTACTTCGAGACTCTCGATTTCCATTCAATCTCTCCAGAGAAACTGTGCCAGGAATTCAATGTGGATCAGCGTACTGGCCTGAGCAGCAGCTCTGCAGCACAGCGCCTTCAACGGGATGGAAAGAATGTTATCGCTCATCATCGTGAGAACTATCTGAAGAAGATCTTCTTCTATGTCTTTGGTGGATTTTGCTCTGTCTTGTGGGTGGGTGTTGTCATCTTCTTCATCTGTTGGAAACCTCTCAGCGACCCTCCTTCACCTACGAATCTCGCCATGGCAGTTCTCATCTTGATTGTTATCACACTGCAAGCCAGCTTCTCCGCATTCCAAGACTGGTCAACGAAGCAAGTCATGAACTCCATTTTGGATCTTCTTCCTTCAGAAGCTCTGGTTATGCGTGATGAGAAGCTTGTTCGCGTCACTGCGACCGATCTCGTCACCGGTGATATTGTTCAAATTGGTGTTGGTAACAAAGTACCCGCGGATATGCGTCTCCTTCAAACATCAGGAGATGTTCGCTTCGACCGTGCAATTCTGACCGGCGAATCCGATGAAATTGACGGTGCAACTGATGCTACTGATGCAAATTTCCTGGAAACTCGCAACATCGCCATGATGGGAACACTCGTGACAAATGGAAATGCTACTGGAATCGTCGTCCTCACTGGAAGTAACTCGGTTATGGGCCGAATCGCGAAGATGACTGCAGGTGTTAAGCAAAAGCCTACGCTGATCCAGAAGGAAATTAACCGTTTCGTCACTATTATTGTCTGCTTGACAATTTGTCTTGCCCTTTTGATCTTGTTTACTTGGTTGGGATGGCTTCACAAGGATCATCCAACATATATGAGTGTTGTTGCTATGCTTAACAATGTCATGGGATGTGTTGTCGCTTTCATTCCTGAAGGTGTTCCTGTGGCTGTTGCATTGACTCTCATGACTATCGCCAAGCGCATGAAGAAGACCAATATTCTACCAAAGGGTCTGGCAACAGTGGAAACTCTTGGCTGTGTCAACGTTATTTGCTCCGATAAGACTGGAACTCTCACACAGAACCGGATGTTCGTCAAGTCCGTTGGCATGGTTGATTGGGAATACAGCCTTGATGACCTGGCTTCTGGCATGGAAATATCCCATGGTCTAGCCAACATGATGCGTGCCTCGGTGCTCTGCAACGACGCGACTTATGACCCCACTACCATGGATCGACCTATCCACGATCGTATCGTCAACGGAAATGCCACGGATGCAGCTGTCCTACGCCTTGCAGATGGCGTTGGAGCCGCATCACCCAAGAATCTTGCAGATTACGATCGCGTGCACCAAATCCCTTTCAACTCGAAGAACAAGTGGATGTTGACCATGCACAAGGATCCGACCGATGCACCAGGGTACTTGGTCTATGTCAAGGGTGCTCCAGATGTGCTTTTGCCCCGTTGCTCCACCTACTGGTCTGCAGTCCACAGTGCAGTGCGACCAATGGATGAAGAAGCCCGTCACAAGTTTTCTGCTTTCCAGGCCAAATTGTCTCGTCGCGCCGAGCGTGTGATTGTTCTGTGCCAGCGCCGCTATATCCCCAAACAAGAGGTTGGAACCAATGAGTTCAGCGATGAAATCATGGTCTCCGGTGCACAGGATCTAACTGTCCTTGGTATTTTTGGAATCATTGACCCTCCTCGTCCCGAAACTGCCGACACAGTCGCTGCATGCCGCCGTGCTGGAATTCGATTCTTCATGGTCACTGGTGACTTTGGTCTCACTGCAGCTGCTATCGCCAGAGACATCGGAATCTACGATGGAACCGCCGAGCCCGATACCATTGACGACCTTAATGGACTAGTATCAGATGAGAAAAATCCTCATTCAAGACACAGTCTTCTTCTCGAAGGTACCAGTCTATCCTCACTCACGCAAGAAGAATGGGCCTTAGTCTGCGGATACGACGAAATCGTCTTCGCACGCACCAGTCCCGAACAGAAACTCCGAATCGTATCCGAGCTCCAAGCAAAAGGCAACATCGTCGCAGTAACCGGTGACGGCGTCAACGACGCCCCCGCCCTCCGATCCGCAGACGTCGGCGTCGCCATCGGCTCCGGCAGCGACGTCGCAATCGAAGCAGCAGACCTAGTCCTACTAGACCGATTCGACTCAATAGTCGAAGCAATCCGTCTCGGCCGCCTCGTTTTCCAAAATCTCCAAAAAGTAATCGCCTACCTCCTCCCCGCCGGAAGTTGGTCCGAAATCTGGCCCGTCCTCATGAATGTCTTCTTCGGTGTCCCTTCACCACTAAGTACATTCCTAATGATCATCATCTGCGTCTTCACCGACCTCTTCGTCTCATTATCAATCATCATGGAAAAAGAAGAATTCGACCTTCTTAGCATTCCACCCCGTCGCCCGAAAGAAGATCATCTAATTAACCTACGCATTTACGGCCAAGCATACTTATTCGTCGGTGTAATGGAAGCATTTAGCGCCCACGCAATGTTTTTCGTATACATGTGGAAAGCAGCAGGAATACCCTTCTCCGACCTAGTCTTCTCTTTCGAAAATTTCACAGACGGTTTCCACGGATACACGATCGATGAATTAAACAAATTCGTCAGTACAGGTCAATGCGTTTATTTCGTTACCCTTGTCATTATGCAATGGGGAAATGTCCTCTCTGTCCGAAGTAAACGGATGTCTCTACTCCAAGCTGATCCAATTCGACCCGCCCGTCGGAATCCTTGGTTACCACTTGCCATGTTGATTTCGCTTATCATTGCGATCTTTGTGACTGAGGTTCCGGGTATTCAAACCCTTTTCCAGACGGCTTCGGTTCCGATTCAGTATTGGTTTATTCCGCTGGGACTGGCACTTGGCGTTCTTGTTATGGACGAGTTACGCAAGGTGTTGGTTCGGTTGTTTCCTAAGGGTCCTGTTGCTTGGGCTTCTTGGTAGATGCGGTGGGAAGGGCGGTCTATTAAAAAGGGTGAAAGGGGGGTGGTGTGGTGTTTTGAGGATGACGGTGTTGTGCAGATCGGCCTTTTGAATTTCTTGGCAGCTTTATTTGATATCAGGTGGTTATTTTATGATTATTGTTATTTTATTGTGTTAGGTTATGGCATTTGTCTTGATTAGCGATATCATATTGAATATGATTTGGAGTTGTTTGGTTTTGTCTGGGGGTTTTTTTTTCTAAGCTTGCTATTAGTTATCTTCTTATGATAGACTTGTGGACTTATTTATACCATGAATTTCAAGTTGATAGGGATTAGCTGAATAGGATAGATACATTTATATAGACCTTATATCGTTAATATAGACAGCTATCTGATAGCATGATCAAGACGTAACAACTTAAAATGATATCCCTCGGATTTGAATTGATTTGTAGAGCCACAGCGCAAGTCGCTCATCCATGGCTTAACGCAAGTTGCGTTGCTAATTGAGCCCGTGGTACCGTCTATCATTCACCGTGGACAGTATTCTACTCGTTCAATTTCTGTTTGACAGTCTGGTATTTTCCATTCCGTAATGGAGCTGAGATATTATTCTATATGACTTATAATTTACAATGTGCTATCAGAATATGAAAAGTTGAGAGACTGGAGGCGAGAGGGACGCAGTCAAATTGACTGATATAGTCAACAAGACGAGTTATGAGTTGAGAAGAGAGTCGAGATTTTCAAAATAACTTCACCTATCCAGTCCATTTGCTTGGCACTAAAATTCAAACATCAGCAAAAGAAAAGATCAAAAAGGGGCATCATAATACTCACCATTTGCCAATACATCCCCTTATTACGAAGTAACTCCAGATGCGACCCCTGCTCAACAATCCGCGACCCATTCCCACTCTGACTCTCGCCAAAAACAAAAATAACATCCGCCTTCTGAATAGTCGCCAATCTATGCGCAACAGCAACAATAGTCATACTCCTCCTTTCCGCCAATTTTTCAAGAGCAGCTTGAACAACTTTCTCAGACTGCGAGTCAAGACTAGATGTTGCTTCGTCCAGAAGTAGGAGAGTAGGTTTCCTTAATAAAGCGCGGGCAATGCAGAGTCGTTGTCGTTGGCCGCCGCTCAGGGCTGTTTGAGCTTTTATTCCCAGATCAGTGGAGTAGCCCTCTGGAAGAGATGTGATGAAGGTGTGGATTTCGGCGTCCACGCATGCTTGGATTAATTCTTCTTCTGTGTATTCTGACTCGTCGAGACCAAGGGTGATATTGTCGCGAATTGTTCCTTCGAATAAACGGGGTTCTTGAGCGACCAGTGATAAAGATCGACGATATGAAGCCGTGTCGATAGAAGTAATATTCTCGCCATTCAGAAGAATAGTTCCCTTAAAAGGATCATAGAATCTCTCAAGCATCGAGATAACGGTTGTCTTACCGCACCCCGATGCACCAACAAACGCTACAAATTGACCACTTTCAATCGTGACATCAAGACCAGTGAACAAAGGATTCTCCTGAGACGCGTACTTGAAAGCAACTTTTTGGAACTCGATATTAGCGCCAGACCGAGAAGACTTATCAAGTTTTCGTTTCTCAGGAGCATTTTGTTCGATTTTCGTTGGCCGGAAATCTAACATTCTGTTCGCGGCAGCTGTTCCTTGAGCGATATTGGGTCCATAACTGAAGAATTGACCTGCTTGTTGTCCACCCAGGATGATGGACATGTATACAACGAAGAAAGAGACGGGCTCGTACTCTCTCGATGCGAGTAATTGTCCACCGTACCAAAAGGTAAGTGCCATAGCGCAAAGTTCAACACTATCGGAGAAGGCAAAGACAAGAGTTGCGAGCCATGCTTTCCGGAATGCTTTACTCTGTTGCTCGTGTAGAAGATTCGAATATCGTCTCAAAATGGAATCCTCCATTGTGAGGGCGGAGACGGTACGAAATGCCTCAATGGCTTCAGCCGCGAATTGAGAACTTCCGGAGTACACCGCAGCATTCATAGAATCGAATTCAAGTTCATACCGAATCCGCATGAATGCAGCGAGGAAAACGAAGGGGAGAGCGGCGAATGTAGCTACAAGACTCAATTTCCAGCCAAAGGAAAAAGCAATTGCGATGCAGCCGATCATACTGCAGAGTGAGATGATGGGGAAGACACCGTTGACTCCGATAAGATCTTGGATTTGTTTGGGATCGGTGGCTAGACGTGAAACGAGGGAGCCAGATGCATTGTCGCTGAGGTCGTAAAATGGGACGGGTTTTCTGAGGATATTTTCGAAATATTCTGTGCGGCAAGTGGATGACATTTCCTGGGATGATGTTAGATAACTATTTGTTTTAGAAAATTCGGGCTGGGCTCACTTACGATGGAAAGTCTGTTCGTCGCAAATCCAACTGCTGAGTAGCAAGCCGCGATACCGAGAGAGAGGACAAAGAACCATAATGACCAGAAGTTGGCGGCATCTGTTAATCTTTGACCTGTGTAACTGAAGACTTGAATGAGTTTGGCGAATAGCCAACTTTGTAAAGGATAGGCAGCTGGAGATTCATTAGCAGAGGTTTGCAACAACATAGGTCTCAAAGCAGAACTCACAAGCAGCACCAAGAATGCCAAAGAACGCTGGAAGGAAAAATTTCCAGTGTTGACGCGACTCGTACATGAAAAGTCCAACACTTCTAAAGAAACCGCGCTTCTTGATCTTCTTTTTCTTTTCATCCTCAGCATCCTCCTCAACAGTAGTTGTAGTATGCTCAAGCTCATCTTTCAAAGCCTCCGTGATCTCTACTCCATCATTTTCATCATCCGCAGCAATTTCGAGTTTTTGCGCATTAACAAGTCCTCTGTAAAGACCATCCTTCATCGCAAGAAGTTCATCATGGTTTCCTTCTTCAATATTCATTCCTCCACGCAGAACAATGATTCGATCAGCTCGACGGACGGTGGATAATCGGTGGGCAATGACAATGGTTGTTCGGTTCTTGGAAACGCGATCGAGGGCTGCTTGTACTATTTTCTCGCCTCTGACATCGATCGCACTGGTCGCTTCGTCCAGAATCAGAATAGTGGGCTGTTTGATGATACTGCGAGCGATAGCTAGACGTTGTTTTTGGCCACCACTCAACTTCGTTCCATTTTCACCAACAAGAGTCTCATAGCGCTGAATGCTGTTAGAAGAACCCCAGATCAAGTTTGTGGGTTTTACATACCTTGGGTAACCGATCAATAAATTCATCAGCAAATGCTTCTCTGCACGCATTCTCCACAAGTCCAGCCTTCACCGAATCAGGCTCATCTTCCCACTTAGTGCCAACAAGACCAAACGAAACATTCTTGAAAATAGTATCATTAAACAAAAACGGCTCTTGCTGCACAAGTCCGATATTCGATCTCCACCATTTCAAGTCCAAATGTTCAATATTTCGCTCGCCAACAGAGATACTACCACCCTCGGGAGTGTACCACCTCTCCGTAAGTGCGACGATGGTACTTTTTCCCGAACCAGATGGACCGACTATCGCTGTTGTTTTGCCTCTTTCAAATCGCGCATTAAGACCCATGAGAATTTTCGTTTCTGGTCGGGCTGGGTAGGAAAATTCCACGTTTTCGAAAAGGATGTCTCCGGTAGTCAAGGCTTCGGCATCTCTGTCTCCGCCAGTTTTAATTCTGTCTGCGTCGATTATTTGGAAAAATGATGCTGCGGCACTTGCGGCTTTTGACACCATCATCAAAGGTGATGCGATACTTCCTAGGACGCTGACTGCGATCATGACTGAAAAGAATACACTGCCGATATATGTTAGTTTTGAAGTTGGCTGTAAGACTTGGGTGGTATAACTGACGTGATGACCGTGTTTATATTCGCGATATGGCCATCTTGGTAAAGCTTCAATCCCAGCCAAAATGCCAACGCATAACTGGCATACATGGCGAAGAATAGAAGACCGAACTGGAGTCCCATGAGCACCGCTAAGCTCGTCCCTCTATTCCTCGATTCCTCGACCCATTGACAATACTTCTTAGCCAGAGGCGCTTCAGCACCAAGCGAGATGACAGTTCTGATCGACCCAAAGACTTCCGCTGCGATTGCTGAGTGCTTCTCATCTGCTTTGTCAACCTTTTGTTGGATTTTGGCGAGCGCGGGTAGTGTGAGACAACACACGATCAAAATGAAAAGAATAGCCGAGCTAGTTGCGAGGGTTAGAGCCCATGAGTATTTGAAGGCGATGGCATAGGCGGAGATTAAAAGAGCTAGTGATTGGAATAGGATGGCGAGTTTGTCGGAGATACTTTGTTGAATTGAGTTGGAGGAGGTTGTGATTGCATTGACGACCGTGCCAACTGAAACTTGGTCCAGTTTACTGATGGGTTGAGCGAAGAGGGAGCTCATGTATTCTAGTCGTAGTGCTGCTGAGACTCGAAGACTTGTGACTCTGAAGCAGTACTATAGGTGGGATCGAGTTAGTTAGTTTTTGAAATTTGAGGCAAATAGGAGGAGTCTACTCATGACGTTGAACTTGCCATTGAAAAATAGGTCAAAACGAATTTTGCAATGAAAAGATACACAATGAACAGACTTTTTCAAGTTAGTAAAATGAGGCAAAATGGATAAATTTGGTTTGCACTCACCTCAATCGACTGACTGAAGCTTTAAATTCGCTTTCGGTCGTGGTTGAATCGGGAAGAAAATAGTCGCTGAAGTTACCAACCAATTGACCAAAAATAATATTCATTAGGGGTAGGGGCTGTAAAATAAGTCAGATTTCTCTTCAAATAGAACCGTACACCCAATCACGAGAAATAAACGTACCACTCCAGAGGCGACCGAGCATCCCAGAGCTATCACAAGGACGACGCGATCTTTAGTAGTCAAGTAGGCAAGGATTCTCTTAAGCGGGGTCAGCGAGGTAACTTCATACTTGAGCAAACTGGTAGATTGCTCTCGAGGGTATAAAACGCACGAAATAATCCGAGAGCGATGCAGAAGGTTCCGGCGTATCTTTCGTGTCGGCATTCTGCTTGGTATCTTCCTCAACCTTCACAACATCTGGCTGTTCGTCATTTGCTGAATTTGGAGAACGAGAGCCTTCTGGCGTCTTCACCCTCTCTGTGACGACTCCCTCCGGGGGATCTCGAGAGAGACCCATATTATGGAATAAATTTTCGTGGTATCATGGAAAACAAAATCCATTTCAAACAAAGGAAATTTTTGGTTATTATATTCAGGGTCAATTAGGCGCCTCTCATGTAGAGTGCACGGCCAGTAAATCATCAGTCAGAAGAATAAGAGAATTTCCCGAGATGGCTAGTGCGTCTTTGATTTGATGCATTATGATTGGTCCACATAACTATAATCACCGTCATTACGGATTTGAAGCATGACTGATGGGAGTCATACCTCGTGGGGCGGGCGCCCAGTGAGTCCTAAACAGGGATGGTGCAACCTCATCGCGGGATGGACATTCGGGGATTCGGTATTAGCGAGAGTCCGGACCCACTGGATACGAGGGTTGTCAATGCGTCCAATCAGATTTGAAGCGCTAGATTGCCATCGTCCGGACTTTCGGACATTTCTCTTTCCCCGCAACATCCATAACTGAGGCGAACATTCAAAATATACGCCCACAATGAGCCAAGGACGCGCGTTAGCTCAGATATCGGTGAGCTAGCTGTCTTGATACACAGGCGAAAGCCACTGCTAATTGTATCCTATTTTAGTGCGGTCGCTGCCAGTCCAAGAAGGTAACTCAATACAACCTTGGCGATATTCTCTGTTCAACGAGGCAGCCTGGATAATAATAATAAAATTCTAGATTCGTTGCAATCGCGTCACCCCACGATGTGAAAAATGTGAGATAGCGGGAGTTGACTGTGTATACTCGGCACGAAAACAAAGATCTAAGAAACAGGGGTAATTTACCTTGCTGCCTGGAAGTTAGCTTTGATACTTACTCCAACAGTAAATTCACCGAAGATGCTAGAATTGAAACTTCGGAGAGAGCTCTCCTGTTTGAGGTCCTCGACCGCTTGAAACGCTTGGAGGAACATTGTGGTTTTGAGGAAACAGCAAACACTCAGGATAATGGGGACGATTCAATGTCAATCTCATCGGGTGAATCAGCAAAGAGCCAAGATACAACTTTGGCCACTTCTCCCGATTCCCCACCGACACACCTCCCGGCCGTGATCAACACTATCGTTCATCGAATAAAAGATGAAGGCAGTCGATCGATGCTTCTCTCGAATGTATTTTGTCACCTACGCCAAGTCGAATCCTGCTTTTTTGAAAACGAAAGATGCATTCGTGCCACTACATCTGCCATGGCCGAAATCGATTTTATGCAAAGCAGTATACCGCCCACAGAGCCCCCCAGAGATCCAATCGTTCCTAAAGAAATGGCAAAGAAGTGCATAGAAAGTGAGATAACCTTCGTTAATCATAGTCATTCCAGTTCATTTCTTACCCTTGTCTAGATTATTACACTTGTTACCAATTCGAAGGCTTCAAGATACCCCTGGAGAAATCCTTCCTATGTTCAATCCCAGACTTAATCGACATTCCACACGTCAATCTCGATCACACTTCTCAAATTATCTACTATACTACGCTCCTCCAAGGCATGGTCCTTGATCCAGCACCCTATGCAGGTCGAGGGGCTATAATACGAAATCTTTATCTGAAATGTGTCTCTCTGAGCGACGATTGGTTGAAAAACATCAAAGAAAGCCCTGCCGATCTTTTCGCGGCCTTTCTTATGGTACGATGGATCTCCCACTCAATTAAAGTACATCAAGATCACCTCGAACTAACAAAGCTTCACAGATCTCAATGGCCCTCGAAGGATGCAATCTAGATCTATCCTGGAAATGTTTCAGTCAAGCCTGCCGAATCTCCAAAGCACTAGGATATCATTCCGTAGACGAGGCTCCCGAAACCCCACCCACCGCCACCACCGCCCAAGATCAAAACCAATCCGCACGACAAGCCGAAGTTGACAAGAACCGCAAACGCTTCGAATTTTGGCACATCCTTCGAACAGATTCTCTTTTCCGAATGTCCTTCGGTAAACCGAACCTAATACCAGCAGGATCTTGGAAAGTCAATTTTCCCGATCCCTCAATCACTGGCGTCGATGATGATTCATCTCGATTCATTCAAATTCATTTTCTTGCGTGCATGCGTTTGGCGCTTATTGTGATGAGATATCTTGATTGGCTTGATTTTGGGATGAGCGGTGATGTCGATCCGGTCCAGTATGATCATACTGTCGATTCTTTTATAAATGAGGTTCAATCTGTTTTGTCGGATTGGGATACGGTGAGTTTTATTCTGCCTTGAAGGGTTCTCGTACAATTGTGAGTTTGCTTGCTGATATTTTACTACTTAGGAGGGCCTGCTCAAAAGGGCTACGAACCATGTTGATATTTGGTTCTGCGTGGATATACTGTTCAGCAGTTACAAGATGCTCATTGTTCTTTATCAATCGAAGAAGTGTAATCGGAGTCACATCTTACCACGTGAAGCAGTTTCTATGGCAAGGAAATCATTGACGACCTTTCAAGGACTACTCGCTGCATCTTTAAATTCATTCTGGGGAATAAGGTATGCCAAATCACTTAATTATTCAACTTTCGAGACACATGAATTTCCTACGTTCTAAATTTTCAACTAACGGATTTCTCCCAGTCTCATCCTCCTCCATCAGCTTATACCATATTTCATTATCTGCCTGGATATTATCGGGAACCCGGACCATGAGGATATCGACGCGGATCTCGTTTTGATCATGTGGATCAGTGATTACGTCGAAATGGTCGTTGAAGATCGATTTGAACTAAAGCCGATTTTGATCATTCTGAAGGCCATGGCAACGGCTTGTCAACAAACCAAGATGGATCGTCTCTCGCGTCCAGTTATAATGGGTGCTGCTATTGGTTAGTCGGAATAATTCATACCGAACCCTGGAGGCAATATAGGAGCGCATTCGCACTGATCAATTACCATTGAGACAAACAAGCCAAAAGTAGATGTATAGAATGGTCAGAATTGGCGGTTGGAACCCGGAGACCCCGCAATGGCGGTTCCTTTCCTCTTCTATTTAACTGAATCGGCCTAGTGTCAATGCAAAAATGCAGATCTACTACATGCCAAACTTTGAAGTTGTAACACTGCACGGACAGCTCGTCTGTGCAGTTGCATTCGCTGAACAATAACCCGACGCGGGAGTATACTGGTAGTGAATAGTATTTACTAGAGGGACCGGGAAGTTGTCTTTCATCGAGCTTTTACTGCGAAGATATTCGATTTCGTATACTTGGCGGAATTTATTGATATAGGTAGTGAAAGTGAAAATACGCTAGAAAATAACTTCCATTTTTCACATGGAAAAGAGGAAAGAGTTGTTGTACCAGCATTGAGTCATGAAATTCAAGGCCCTTTTCGCGGCCATATCGGTCGCTTCCACCTTTATACAGGCACTTGCTGCACCGGATCAGTCACTTGGTGGAGGATCGCAGGATATTGTGACATGGGATAAAGTAAGTTCCCATGTCCCTATCTCCTTCCAGACGACAAGGTGCTAATATTTTCGTCAAGCACTCGATCATGGTGCGCGGCGAGCGCGTCATGTTTTTCTCGGGAGAATTTCACCCATTCCGTCTCCCAGCTCCCGGTTTATGGCTGGATGTATTACAAAAAATCAAAGCAATGGGATTCAATGGTGTCTCATTTTACGTCAATTGGGCACTTCTCGAGGGTAAAGAGGGGGACTTCAGTGCTGAAGGGGTATTCGCGCCTGAGCCATTTTTCGAGGCTGCACAGACGGCCGGTGAGCCAATGTCCTGATACAACTCCTAAAAAGGTCTATCTAACACAACATCAAAGGTATTTATCTCCTCGCGCGACCTGGCCCCTATATAAACGCAGAAGTCAGCGGCGGTGGATTCCCAGGATGGCTTGCCCGCCTACCGACCGGCCTTCGCACCCGCGACCCGACCTACATGAACGCAACTCAAAACTATGTCTCGAGTATTGGAAAAATCATCGCGAAAGCTCAAATTACGAATGGAGGTCCTGTTATTCTCGTGCAACCTGAGAACGAATACTCATCTGGAGACCCACCCTTCCCAGATCCGGTTTATTTCCGGGCTGTTGAGCAGCAATATCGGGACGCTGGCATCGTCGTTCCTTTTATCAGCAATGACAATAGCCCGCATGGCTACTTTTATGACGAAGGCCCCCCGGGGTGGCCGATCTACGGTCATGATAGCTATCCTATGGGTAAGTCAAAATGGAGGATCAGTAGTATGAGGCTAACACTTGACAGGATTTGATGATGATATCAACGAATGGCCAGTCGACGTTCTTCCAACGAATTACGGTGATTTACATGAAGAAATGGCACCGAACACCCCCTATTCCGTAATTGAATGCCAGGGTGGCAGCTGGGACCCTTGGGGCGGCTACGGCTACAACAAAACAGCGGCAAGACAGGGACCCGAATACCAGCGTATCTTCTTCAAAAACTTCTACAGCTTCGGAGTTACAATTTTCAACGTCTATATGGGTATTGGTGGAACGAATTGGGGCAACATGGGATACCCGGAGGGTTATACCAGCTATGATTATGGTGCTCCAATTACTGAACTCAGGACGGTGGAGCGAGAAAACTTCAGCGAGTTGAAGCTACAAGCCATATTCCTTCAGTCTTCCCCGGCATATGTCGATGCTGTCCCGCAGAATAACTCACATGCAAATGGTTCCTATACTGGAAATCCTAAGATAGCCACCACGGCCTTGTTTGGCGATAAGACTAATTTCTTTGTGCTCCGGCATGCGGATTATACTTCTTTGTCGACAGATGAGTACAAAGTTACGCTACCGACAAGCAAGGGAAATATAACCATTCCACAACTTGGTGGATCTCTATCGATGGTCGGTCGTGACTCAAAATTTCATGTTACAGACTATGATGTCGGTGGCATCAATCTGCTCTACTCCACTGCTGAAATCTTCACATGGAGAAAGTTTGAAAAGAGTCGCGTGTTGATTGTATATGGTGGCCCTGGCGAGACCCATGAACTCGCGATCGAAGGAGCTCATAGCCCTGAGATAGTGGAGGGGGATCAGAGTTCTATCAAATTTGACAATAAATCGGGCTCCACGGTCATGCAGTACGCCGTGACTGACCACAGATCAATTGTTCGCCTATCAAATGGCCTCTACGTTTACCTGCTTGGTGAGTCTATACCTCCAACAAAACTTGAATTTTCTAATCCGGTCCTTAGATCGTTATTCTGCCTACAATTACTGGTCGATCGATCTACCAAGTAGCCCTGTTACAGGAAACTACACTAATGCAACCAGCTTTGTGTCATCACCAATTGTCAAGGCTGGGTATTTGATCAGGAGTATCAAGGCTACTGGTGATACTGTGCAGCTCATGGGAGACTTTAACTCTACCACAGACATAGAGATCATAGGAGCTGGAGATCATACCAAGTCTTTGCATGTCAACGGGGAACCAGCGAAGTTCCATCAAGACTCCCACGGTGTCATCAAATCTACGGTGGAATTCAGTGTACCTGAAATATCATTACCGAACCTTTCAAAAGCCCAATGGAAAGTCATTGATTCTCTCCCAGAGATCCAGACCGGTATGTCGTGTTCTGCCCCATTCCGCTTGTTCGGTAGAGCCAATGGTTGATTCATTCTTCTTCAGATTACGACGATAGCGAATGGATAGAAGCCTCTTTGTCCAGCAGCAAGAACACCGAGCGTAATCTCACCACACCAACATCTTTGTATGCTTCCGACTATGGATTCCACGCTGGTTATCTTCTATACCGAAGCAGTTTTGTCTCAAATGGCGGGGAGAAATTGCATCTCGAAACACAAGGCGGCTCGGCGTATGGTCACTCTGTATGGCTGAATAAAACATTTGTGGGCTCTTTCTCGGGCCAGATCACAGCATACTCTTGGAATCAGACATTCGATCTCCCCGCGGAAAAAGGGGAGAGTTACACCATTACTGTTCTAGTAGATCAGATGGGATATGAAGAAAATGGCTCGGCTGGGTCAAGTGATATGAAAACGCCACGAGGTATTCTGAACTACTCGCTTTCAGGTTTCAATCGGATATTCATTGGAAAATTACTGGAAATCTTGGAGCAGAAAGCTATCAGGATCGCATTCGTGGTCCCTTGAACGAAGGTAATATCAAGCTTTTTTTATTATTCAAAGTTTTGTGGTATGGGCAGTCTGACAATCTCATAGGTGGACTCTTTGCAGAGCGACAAGGCTATCATTTACCTGGTGCTCCATTTTCTTCTTGGCAAAATAGCAAGCTAGGGCCCATGGAGGGGCTCAAGGAGCCGGGTGTGGCTTTTTACGCCACCACATTTAAACTAGACATGCCGACTGGGTACGATATCCCACTATCCCTGTCTTTCGCAAACAGCACCGAAACAACCAGCAGTGTCAGATGTCAGATCTATGTGAATGGGTATCAGTTTGGTAAATGGATTCATAATATCGGGCCTCAAGACATTTTCCCAGTTCCAGAAGGAATTTGGGACTACCACGGCGAAAACAATCTTGCCATCAGCCTATGGGCACTCGAGAAAGGCGGCGGAAAGGTGGAGAACTTGGAATTGATTGCTGGGCCTGTGGTTAAGAGCAGTTACTCTCGGCCGATCGAAATGAGTCCAATGTCTCAGTGGCACAGGCGTGAAGGGGCATATTGAGGAATGCGACACGGCTTTATGGAGACTACAGCATCTTTCCGGTATCTCCAGGAATACCACAATGCGAATGTCAATCTTTTAAGAATTTCAGTTATTTCCTTCAATTCCTATCAGGCATTGACCTGCCATGACGTCCTGACTACTCCGTAGTAAAATTGTAGGTTTACTGACGGCTAAATTGATTGTTGCCGGCTTCAATGCCGATCAATTCGAAATCGGGGAGGTGGTAGGTGCCGATCTCGGGAAAGAATTCGTGACGAGGATGGGGTTGGGCCCGATGTTATTGCGAAAATTCGCCTCGGGATAAGTCCGGGGTGCGGGTGGTTTTGCGGGTATCGTGGGGGGGATATCGGAGAACCCTTGTACCGAAAAGAAATCGGATTCTTCACCTTCTTCATATTCCATTTGTGGGTATAAAACTCTGCAGCTCCCTTGAAGACTCTCGGTCTACTTCTGCCCCGAGATGTCAAAGCTCTTGTATACTTGGAACAAGATATATTTTTTTTTTTCAATATTAATTTCCATTAAACCAGAGAGTTATAATCGGGATCATCACCCCAGATACCGTAAGTAGGTATTAGTGTCAGTGATAATCCGGGACTAAGCCTTTTGGCGCCAAGGCACTGAACTAAAGAGGCGGGGCTTGACTAACATTCAGAATGAGAAACGAATCATCGTTCTCGGAGAGTAGCCGACCTAACCACCCCGCCCTCGCTAGGCCTTTGGAATATTTCGACTCAATTGCCGTTATTCCTCAATTTATGTTGATTTCAGCAGGGTATTTGTTTAACCAGCAAAGATTGTGGGTATGATGTAACATGGCCTGACCTCATGTCTGTGGGGGTGCGCGTGGGAAAATGCCTCAACTGCCATAATGGAGTGACTATATAGAGGTCGCTATTTTCCTCAATAATTCTCCGATAAAGCTTACCCGTGTCAGTTCTCGGAATATTCACTACAAGAGAAGTAGCCATGAAGTTGTGGTTCCTTACTCTTTGGGTCGCTCTGGCCGCCGCCTGGGTTGACAACCAAGGCACAACATGCACCCTGTACCCGGAATCCCTTGTTCACCATGGGCAGGCTGTTGATGATTCGCCTTCTATCCAGCAGGCGTTTGACATGTGCGGTACTAACGGTACTGTCATTTTCTCCAAGAACGTGTTCCATGTCAACACCGTTCTCAACACCACCAACCTACTGAACTGCGATGTTCATCTGCGCGGAGAGTTGCGCTTCTCCACCAACATCCCCTACTGGAGAACCCATGCCATCAGTGTCGTTCTGCAGGATCAAGTCACTGCTTGGCTATTCGGAGGTACCAACGTCAACTTCTATGGCGAAGGTGGTTTCTACAACGGTGGTGGTCAGGCTTGGTACAATGCAAACAAGAACGAATCCAACCAGCCCGGTCGACCCATGAGTATTACATTCTACAACTCCACCAACTTATGGGTTGATAAGCTTAAGATTATTCAACCCCAATTCTGGGCTACCTTTGTTTGGGCCAGCAAGAATGTCTCCGTTACCAACCTATTCGTCAACGCCACTAGTGACAGCGAGTGGTACACCATGAACTGTGACGGTTATGATTCATGGCAGAGTGACAACCTCCTCGTTGAGAATGCTACTATCATCACCGGAGATGACTGCATCGCAGCCAAGGGAAACACAACCAACCTTCACGCTAAGAACATCTACTGCGAAGGTGGCACCGGAATCACGATCGGTTCTATCGGACAGTACCCTGAAACACCTGACTACAACCTCAACACCACATTCGAGAACGTTCATGTTAAGAACGCTATGGACGGTGCCTACATCAAGACCTGGCAGGGAACTCGTATCTACACCCCTAGCAACGGAGACTGGGGTGGTGGTGGAACTGGCCTGGTCAAGAACATCACCTTCCGCAACTTCACAATGGAGAACGTTGGCCTACCTATTCAACTTTCACAATGCGTCTACTCAGCCAATTCCAACAAGGGCTGCAACACATCTAAGCTCCAAGTTGAAGATGTCAAGTGGCAAGACATTCGTGGCACATCTCGCTTCAATATCGCTGCCTCTCTTTACTGTTCTGATGAGCGTCCCTGCCCCAACATCAGCTTTGACAACGTGAACATCACTAGTGTCAACGCCTCTCTCGGTCTCCCTTACTACGACACCGATATTCAGCGTGAGCTGTACCAGTGCACAAACCTGGTCGGCAGAAAGGGTTCCGGTATCCCTTGTAACCAAGCCGCTCCTAGCAACTTCAGCCAGTGGATTTATGGAAACGTTGATAGTTCCGGACTGGCAACTTTCTCCGGAAACTAAGATCAAGAAAATTGGATTTCAATAGACTTCATAGACATACTTTTATTTAAATAATTTTTTGTCTGGATTTTATCTTATTTCTTTCTTTCGTACGAAGAGAATAGGAATGAATTGTATTGGATTCTTTGTCCTTGGGCCTATCCGCGAAATACAGGTTCAATGATGCTAAACAAGAAAGTAATGTTCGTGTATAAAACCCATGACAGGAATTTTCGCAGAAGGCTAAAATAGCTTCATGATAAAAAATGATTGTGATGTGTCATGACGAAATAGGAGTTAGGACTTCATTACCGGTCAAAGGATTTGGACCACACCATCCATAAAGATCACAGCGGCATTGAGCCTCTGAAGCACAACTTGAAGAAAAAGCGAGTTAATAACCAATCTGTCGTTTCGGGGATTTGGGGAAACTTACTATACGGCAGGCATGCCAAAAATGATATGCCAGAGCTTCTCAATCAACCAACCAAGTCCATAATTATCCGTAATATCGGTAGTTGCAATCCAATTCAAGATACGAATATAATCTTCCAGAGGCCGTTCTTGAATGCGTTCACGACTCACAGCAAATTGAGCACAGCATTGATGTCCAATATCCTCGGGTACTTCATCAGGCGGAATTCTGAGTAAATCCCAGAGGATCTGAGGTAACTGGTCAATCATATATTGATAATCCATATCAATAGTCACAGGGAAAGCCTGACGCATTGTGCTAGGACAACCTGGTCGATTTGTGCATCGCAAATTCACGTATCCATTAATGCTTACTGCCTCATAGCGAAGATTGGCAATCACATTACGAGTATGCGGGCCTGCGACATCATTGTGCCATTGATCTGATCGGCCATGAATGAAAATCGTATATGGTGCAAGACGATAGTAGTTGTCAATAATGTAGGTGAGGTATGCGCTTGCCTCGTGTCCTCTTCTTGAGTAGGGTGTGAGAAAATCGTCACTATGTTCTTCGTCCAAGGAGTAAAGATAACCCGTGCAACGGCTGCCGAGGGGAAATAATTAGTATTCTGAGTGGAGTATTCTGGATACGTGGATATGGCATACTAGTCATCACAGAATTCAAAGATCCAGTTCGTGTCTTCTGACCCAGCCTGAGCGGCGACGATCGTCACATCCTCGGCAGTCTCATGGGGTGCGATGTAGTGCTGAAATGAGGCATGTCCCATTTGGTCAAATGGGGTTGTGCCCAAATCTTCGGTAAATTGTTCATCTTCATCGTCTGTTGAAAATGTTTCCGTAAACTTTCCCAGAGGAATTCGAAATTTGTGAGAGTCTGTGGCGTCTATTTTGAAGTTCATTGATTAGCCCTGGATAAAACAGCTAGTAACTTGATTTTAACAAACCTCCAGACGTAGAACCTTCTCCCTGTAAACGCTCCGCCTGAGTCCTGACTGCTTGTGACACCCATTCTGTTCGACCTGGCATGTAATAGCGCATGAGAAAGAAAACAGCCGGTAACGTCAAGAAGAACAGAATCCTTCTCAGGCCGTGTACCGGCTTTCTAAAGGGCATCATGGAGTAGAATGGTGAGCTCGCCCTAATCATAGTAAAAGGCAAGGACCTGCCCAGCCGTTCAAAAAAATTCACCGCGATGAATAGGTGTTTGAAAGGGAAGATCCGAGAGATAAAGAAGCTCCCAATCGGAGTTATCTTCGTTTGACCTGACGTTTCGGGCATATCGCCGCTTGAATGTCATCTATAGAATGGTTTCGATGTATGTTTCTCCACTGGGACGTTTCTGGCCACGTTGGTGGACGAAAGCGGACAATGTAACGCATCGCGCTATTTCTAGACAATATTTGACAGAAGGACCCCGTGGCTCAAAGCAATGTTTGATTGGATCGATTTTTGGGGTATGTCTTCCATTAATGGTATATGCCATTATCCGGAGAGATTCTCACCTTGACAGTGTTGCCTTGCCTCTCGGGACTCCATGGTCCAGGTTGTAGGAGCAGCGATGTTTGTCTGGTTCACATTCCAATCAATCTCGGTACCCCCTTTCTTCCTCCCCACCCGAATCTACTCGGCTTTTAATGGGACAGGGGAATCCGTACTGTATGTGCCAGAGATAAGAAACAGGATTCGCAATTGGCGGAGTCCATTGTAAAATCGGCGAAGCAGAAAAGGGTCTAGAAGTGAGATGGATGGATGGTGGCCAGTGCCGTTTTCGGCCCGAGTGAAGCCCCGTCGTTCGGGAGGACGCCCGCTGGCACCTTCGGAGACATCCGAGGGATAAGCACAGGCCAAAATCCCAACGGTTGCTTTCAGTTCGAGACTAACAGGTAGGTGAGAGATACTCACAGTATGTCGCATATTCGAACAGTTTTGCTATCATCAGTTCCATTCAGATGTCTTTCAAAATGGCTGGATTCAAGTTATGCAACTACTCTATACTACTACCTAGTAGGTAATCATCTACGATGTATATATTTTAGTATTCTTCTACGCAGATAAATACTACTCTCTTGACTGAACAGTTTTGTGATAAAGACATGGGTATTTAATTATTTAACTGGTTCTCCTAAGTCATGGCGATATGTTGCTGATGCGATAACCTGGAATATGCTCCTAACTTAGGAGCATATTGCGATAGTTCGTGACGGACTTTTTTGACACGGTCGCATCAGGATAATTCACCCTGCAGTTCAAGGTCGGGTTCATTTTATGAATTCGGATTTGCGATGTGAAGTGTCAAGGAGTGAGAAATGGTTCAACGTGAAGGGCGATCTGAGAGCAAGTTAGTCACATTTCTGTTCTCTGGTCAGCTTGTGATAGAACAAACCTGAAATCAATTTGATATCTCATCATCGACGTTATAGATTCTCCAGGAGCGAATGTAGGGAATTTCGATATCCGGATTGGTGCAGGTATTGTTCTGTAGCACCTTGCTTGGTCCCTCGCAATGCTCATGAAGATAACCGCGTACCTCCACATCCTCATCGAGATAGGTTGAAGCATATGAGTATGCCCTCTGGCTATCATCAAAATTCACACAGAATTGATCGCCATTTCCCTCCGTGGTGAAGAAGACTTGACCATTTTGGGGTGCGTCTCCGCAACTCAACCCATCCCAAGCATCGAAAAACCACCAACCAGAACTTGCGGTCGCGACGGTCGCGAGGAGGGAGAGCACGGCGAAGTGCATGGTTAAGAAAAAATGAGGCCTTCGACACATCTCAGGAAATTCGATGGTAGATCAGTGGAATTCTTTATATCCCCTGGCCTGTCTCAAGCCGGGTTCCGCATTAGGCAATGGAGACCACGATATGATCTGTCAACCCTGGTTCTCTCAGGACTCCTGATATCATGGTTGCATTCGACCTTACAGCACCTGAGAATATTTCCTGCCCTTTTGACACTTACCGCCAGAAATAGCTTGAAAGTTCATTGGTGCTTTTCACAGGTACGATCATGTAGCCCAGTGGCGAGTTCCAGTGGGTGTAGCTACCCAACATATCCAGAAGAATACAGTTTCTTGTGGTCTATGATCACCATGTATCATGTTATACTATTAGTTTCTGGACTATCTTTGCTTTTGTATGCTACTCGCAGTATTGACAGGGTCCTTTTTCACTTTGATGCCTTATGACTCAGGTGTCTGGCTCAGAGCATGTACATTGCAATGTGAAGGAACAACGAAGTATCGACTCGGTCTCGAGCGCCTTCCTCTCTTTATTTCGGATGATACCTAAGATATTGCAAGTATCGGCCTTGTCTTGTCTTTTCATGAGTTATGTCTTCCTTTCTGTGGGAAATCAATTTCATCTTCTTTTCCTGATCATCCTAAGTACTCAACTACGCTGACATAATCCTGAGACACAAGTCAGCTCGAAAGAAAAGGCCCAGAGACCTGCATGATTATAAGGGCAAAAGTCGAGGTAAAAAGGAGAATTTATCCAAGTAAATCGTTCCAGTCGATGGAGGTTTAGCAAGCTAGAATTATGTTTATTCTGTGGCCTTGATATTCGCAGGCTGCAATCGTGCGCTATTAGGACGGGCGATACCCGCACGGCCGACGCGTAAACAAAGAACCCCCACTCCATGCGGCTCATCAGGCAGCCTCGCCCTTGATAATCCGTGAAGAACCCTCTACATAATCTGTTTGAGCCAGTTTACATATCTGGGAATATACCAAGTGAATTACTTAGTGGAAGAACCAATGGACACTACCAGGGCACTTGCGGTGCCAGAAATCCTCACTCTCATTTTACAAGACCTCGACATGCACACCCTACTCGTCTCAGCGCAGCGAGTCTGTCATTTATGGAGATCCGTCATTAAAGAGACCTCATCGCTACAGGCGAAATTGTTTTTGAGCCCAAGCGGATCAAAAGAACGCAATGCGGCACCAATTTTCAACCCCTTGTTAGCGACCAAATTTCCAACATTTATCCCAAGAAACGACAGATCAATGCATCAACCTACTGAATTTGTTGATCTAACGATCATAGATTTTATTCTTCAACGGGAAAAAGAATCTGCATACTTTCGCCCCGAAGCAAGTTGGCGCCAAATGCTAACTCAGCAGCCACCGGCATTCACCCTTGCTTCAATAACCAGGAGTGTCAATTCAGAGGGTGTCAAACTCGAGAGATCAAAGGGACCTCGTCAGGATGAGGGCTTGCGCATGGGTACACTTTTTGAATGGGTTCTATCTCTACCAGGACATTTCTTCACCAGTGGTGTTGCCATATTCTTTGGAGGGCCATCGCCTGTGAATGTCAATAACCCGTTTTTCAATTCGGGTGGCTCGTGGGCATATTGGTATATCGATATCGTCGATAAGCATGACATAGTTCTATCGACTGATACGGGAAGCGTGTCACAGACTGATGTTGAGAATGGGGAAGGTCTGCATAGTGAAGATGCGTTGACAAGAGATATGCTTTTCTCGGCTTACCAAGAGGCAGGCCTCTTCACATCTGGCTTGAAATTTGAAAACTATGAATTATCTATGTGAGAGAATTCTGGCTCGAGGTGCTCTCGCAGCTCAATATTCATGCTGATGACTGAACTATTCCTAAATTTGTCAATGACATATCATCAATGATCACTAGCACTCGTGACGCATACAAGACCAATGCTGCGTACTAATACACTTGAAGATTGAATAATCCCCTATTCTTGATCAATGGTTAATCTCCAGAGTGAACAAGGTATAAGTCGCGGGAGACTTGACTGCAATTAAACAAGGGCTCCGCGGAACCCCGCATATCTTCCAATGCAGCGGCCCATTTCGAAATCGAGCAATTGTTTTTTATCTTACGTAAATTGGTCTTACGAATGTAGGCGACTGCAGAAGTTGAGTGTTATTCAAGTGAAATCATGACAATTTATTGCGCTGTCCCCAAGGAATACAAAATTCATCGCAGCAAGACGTACAAAATAGCAACCTAAATCTTGAAAGCCAGCCTCGGTTTTTCTGGTCCTGTTTTGACGATTATCCTCGTCGGCGAGACCGAGTGTCTATTGAAAATAATCGTAAATTGGGTACTTATACGAGGCCGCAGTGCCTGCAGCCCCTCAATCCCCAGGCCCATTGAAAATAAGATGCACGTTCAGCGCATCCAGCACGAGTAAGGCCACCAACTCAAAGCGCCTAGATGCTTGGAAAATGCGAACATCAAACTTCAGACCAAAGGTGAGCCATTTGGAGATGCTGGAAACGAAGTTTGATCATTGGGCTGCATAAATTCTAGGATTCTAGCTGAAGAATTTTCGCTTGGCATCTTACAGTTTCAAATCCTTCTAACGTCGATCATCTAGGCACATAAGACTAACCCCGCATGATTGATGTGGTGAGAATACTGGAAGGGCTAACAAAATGATGGCATCGAAAAGCTATAAATACGGGGCAAAAGACTTCCCTTCAGATATCCATTACCTTCTACCAGATAATTACATCTTTTCCATCACGATTGACTCCAAAGCACCAAAGAGTCGTCATAATGAAGTTCTTAACCTTCATATTTACCGTTCTGGCGCTTTTAACAAACCAGTCCATTACATCAGCTGAAGGTGATTTATTATTTCACCCTAACTTACCAAGATGAGATTCCACTAAACAACAACAGCTGATCCGAACCCCATTCCCGAACCCATACCCAACGCCATGGCCGAAGCCAACCCTGAGGCTGCAGTCCTCGAGTCGCGTGTTTGCGTAAAAATTCGAGTTTGCCACGATTTCGATTTCAAGGGAGGCTGTTACAGCGAGTGTAAGGGACCTGGGACTGTACACTCTATCCGAAAGGAGTGGCAACATAATGCGGGTTCATTCGCTGTTGATACCGCGGGTTACGGATGTACTATTGGGACTGCGTAAGAGTCTTTGTTTTTCCTTTTTTGTGACTGCGTAGGCTGAAGCTAATTCTCATACAGAAATGGCCAAGGAACTTGCGCGGGTAGAGAGAAGCCTGGTTATAAGAGGCTGCCGAACTATTGCGTGAATAATATCAAGGGGTATCAGTGTAACTTTGCGAAGTAACGGGTGTCATTCCAGAGCCGTTATGGCTACATGCTGGATTGCGGGATACGTCCGTCTAATACTAGTATATCAGAAACCCGAGTGCTAGATGTTAGTGATTGTGGTATCGCGCAATAAATGGTGTCGCTTCTATGATGTGAAATTTGCAATAAATTGAAGCCGAATTTGGAGATAATTTGAGAGCATTGTGCATCTAATTTCTGGATACATGAGCTTTGTATCTCGTTTAGATTAACTCTACGGCCTCATGATAAATATTTCATATTGAACAGATACCGAAACAATGTTCACTGTCCGAGATTTCCACACAAAAAGGACTATGTCTCTGGAGACAGGCATGTTCAATCGCAAGATGAATTTGAATAACAAAAGTAATTTAGCCACTGGACGCCTAGAATTCCGTTAGTTTGCAAATATTCCACTCGTTCTATTCGCGTCCCAACATACCGAATGACCAGGCAAACTGCAATTCCGATCAGCGACATTGGAGCTCACAAACTGCGGCAGAGTAGACCCATTATATGCCAACTGAATCAAGGTATTCTTTTTCATGTCATATTTTGGCCATCCAAGTTTCGAAAGACCATTGATGGGGTCCTTGGCAAATGCCGCCCAGGCTCCTTGAATATACCGGCTAAACTCCGCTTCTTCCTTGGTATCGGGACCTCCGAGTTTGTTCCCTCCCCATGTCTCGGTAGTACCCCAAACCAGCGGTATCTCACCTAGATAGAAGGTTACTCAGGATTGATTAGGTCTGTTACTTCAGGGGAACTTACTCGAGTGATATGATCCAAGCCATGCGAAGGGGTTTTGATTTGGCCACACCCCGCGATAGTAGTATCTCCATTGTGGCGTGTCGTTCTCCGATCGGCCGCTATAACTGAATATTAGGCTCTGGTATATTGTTCCACAATTTTTCATTCCATACCTTGCCGACGATTTGGTGGGACAGTTGAAAAGAAGATCCGATTGAATGGATACCAGCGTTTGATTCGGTCCACTAGCTTCGGAGAATGGTGTAATGAGACTTTCGCCTTCGTTTGCGTTATTTCCAGTCAGATAGCCCTATAACACAGTCAGTACAAAACAAAATGCGATAATTGATTCGAACTGACACCCTTGGCATACTGCCCGCGCCGACGAAGATCTTCATAATTACTGAAGATAGTTTGATTATCTGGCTGAGGCCCGAAGCGCAATGATTTGCCATCATTGAGTGTGGCGTTGTAGGAATATGAAAGATCGATCAGGTCCTTCCATGGAACTTCCTGTAAGCATTTGAGTTGTTGGTCCTCATCTCCGGTGCAGTTGAAATGATCCGAAACATAAGTCCAGTTTCCGCCAGCAAGGTCCACATTGCCAAATGAGCTCGCAACGCCACTTTCTGAAATGAAACCTTTGACCAGAGGGTCGGTAGCCCATGCGTAGCTGTAGATGTCGACATTCTGACCGCCAGCTGATTGTCCGAAAAGAATCATGCTCTCGGGGTTTCCTCCGAAGAACTTGATATATGTGTGAGTCCATTCGACGGCTTTGCGGATGTCGAGTATTCCTGGGTTCAAGTTGGTCCCTCCAAATGCTGGCACGTAGCCGGGATAGCCGAAAATGTTCAATCGGTAGCTGTGTGAGAGTTTGCGTTAGCTTGTGACCGAGCATTTTCTTGTAGAGCAATGGGAGGGATGTAATAAATACTCTAAGGAGACCACGATAACGTTTTGATTCTCAGCTATGAAGGTCCCTTCTTTGAAAGGCTGAGCGGCGTTGCCTCCGGTGTTGCTAAGTTTTTGAAGAGGAATAAGTTTCCGCGGTGCATAATTCTCAGCATAGAAACTCACCCGCCACCATGAACCCAGATCATGACTGTCAAGTTACTATGGTACGTCGCATTGAGAGGCGTCCAGATATTAACATGAAGGCAATCCTCCCCTTGCTCGAGATATGAGTAAGGCTGATCGCCAGTGATGTATTCGCTATAGATGCTCGGACCACCTTGATTCCAGATAGGACAGATAGTTTGGTATTTTGTGGCGTCAATGATTCCCGACACAGGCTTCTTGGTTACGGGAGGCCGAAAGCGGAGCTCTCCCACTGGTGGTTCGGCATATGGAATGCCGCGAAAGACGCGAACCGCTGAGGAGTTATCGGAGACCGCTCCTTGGACTGTGAATATTGGTAGAGTAACTCTCAAGGGTGACTTGGAGGCTGAGCCTGGTGCTCCTGCTGCGGCCAAGCATATTAGCAATGATATAATCAATCCACGAAACATGGTTATGATCTCTGGGTTTTGCATGTGGGAGGAGCATTCTCACGGCGACGTTTTCTTTTTTTATGCATATTCTGGATGAGCGCTTTCCCGCTGGGGATAAACGAAATTGAACCATGAGTAGCTGGTTTGGCAAAAAGCTGGACAAACAGGCACGCTAAATTGCATTGTATAGTGGCTTATGGCTCGAGACGGATGCGGGGATTGCGGGGTATGGGGTTAATTCATGCAGCCAAGACCCCATCTACAAACCAACCTCCTTCGGTTAAAATGCTGACTAGCTTGAGCATTTTGATTCGTTGTCCAGAATTGGGATGCAGGGATTCTTCAGCCCAAATATGGCAAAAGATCAGTAGCTCATCAAATCCCGGTAGATGTCATTATTAATGTCGCTGAGCGGATATCCCCATATCCGACTCGGCAGACTATGCTAGTAGCTCTACTGCCGAGACTGCTTGAATGCCAGTTGCCTTTGGTTCAAAGGATGGGCCTCCTAGCATGAAGCCCGTCAGATCGATCTTGAACGTGTTTTCTTGTCGAGTGTTCATTTTGTTCATGTGTTGGTTCCAATAGCAGACAAAGTTCCCGGCATGCATCATTTTCGAGGTATGCCTTCGCCCCAAATAGTCCCATTCAACCTCCAAAGAGTGCACCCTTTTTTGCGATACCGCAAAAGCATGATGTTTTCGCCCAAGCGATTCCCAATCTTTTGGTTGGAGTCGCAAGCGGAGACTTAGCGGGCAAATGTCCAGTTGAGACCTGTGCCCTCGAGGCTGATCACAGTATATCCTGCAAGCCGGCCAGTCGCCTTTTTGCGACCCTTTTTCCTTTCACAGATGCTCTATGCACCGGGTTGGAAAACATGTGCTCATGGCGAGAGTGATTTCATCAATCTTTGGAGGCCCACGGATGAGAGGTAGGCAATGATCGAAACGTACGCTCAATCGGGAGCAAGGAAATGTGTCTGCATTTTCATCGATGGGCTCCATGCCAACAATAGTCGCCCAGCTGGAAATTGTCAAAAGATCCAGCCGGAAATTCCGGTTGACTATTTGTGGACCAAAAAGAGAGTGAATATCGAGTGGTATAGTTCTTTGTTGGCCAATCAAAGCACCTGACATGTTGAGCTAAGCCGCATTTGGAAGTGATCTTAGTCTACGTCACCACAGCCAGACCAATCACAGGCCTCCAGTCACATGGCCCACCTTTCACTTTCATCAACAACCTCCTCTCTTTCTCATTCCTCACTTCCCCATCTTCATCCATCTGATACACACGGGTTGCTCCTGTACTTGCAGAGCCGTATGATCTCCCCTTTTTAACCTGCTCAGTTATTCCCACTAACCTTTTCATCTAGTCTTGATCATCGACATTTATTCCGAACGTCCATGTCGAACAAACTCTCTGCAATCGAGCGCAACATAATGGCAACTACCGTCACTATCACACCCGGTGTCAGTGACCCTTCGGATGCCCCTGCTGATCCTTTTGATGGCCTTGTCTGGATCCCTGAGCTGCTGGGAGTGAAACCTACGTGGGCTTACGACCCTCAACTCAGCGCCATCGAGAAAGAAATCCGGAGATTTGGTCCATTAGCCAGACCCGAGATCACATATCTTACTGAGGGTGCCTTCAACAAAATCTACAAAGTCCAGTTTCTGGGATACACCTTCATCCTGCGCGTCTCCCTTCCTACCGCACCTGGCTTGAAAACAAGGAGTGAAGTGGCCACCCTCGACTGGGTTAGCCGTCGGACAGATCTTCCATTGCCTCATGTTTTCGCATATGATCCCACTCGCGACAATGAGATTGGCTTCGAATGGATGCTCATGACAGAACTGTCAGGCCATTCTCTCAACAAGCTTTGGACTAAACTGAGCATGACACACAAGACAGCCTTGGTCAAAAGACTTGTGGATTTTCAAGCCTCCATGTGGAAGAACCAACTCAGCGGGATTGGAAATCTCTATCACCCATTCATTCTGACAGGGTTCATGCCGCTCGTGAAGGCTGAAAGAACCGAAAATTCACTGGGGCACGTGTTCACCCAACCCCGAATGGGAAAGATTGTGTCTCTCGATTTCGTCTGGGGAAATCGTGCTCGCCAGAATGTGAACCGAGGTCCATTTTCGTGCAGTCTAGACTGGATCAATGCCCGACTGTCTATCATCAGAGCCGAATCTGAAGAGGCGTTGGCAAAATACCACGCCGCGGCAGACCCTGGTAAAGAAGATAAATTCGCGAAGGAGGATGCCGAGGAGATATTGCCAATACTCTCCAAGCTGGAGATTCTCGCCTCGCGCCTTTTCCCGTGTGTAAGCGACATCGAAGAGCCCACAGTGATTACCCATGGTGATCTCAACTTCCACAACATCTTGGTGAATGAGGCAGGCGACTTGACGGGCGTTCTGGACTGGGAGTGCGTGTCAGCACTACCATTATGGAAAGCTTGCTACTATCCCCAGTTCCTACAGGGGATTGAGCGGCTTGAGAAACCCGACCCCGAGCTCTACCTGGATCCAGATCCAGAATGGTACGAGGCCGATCTGCGTGAATGGGAAGTTACAATCCTGCGCGAGGTTTTCATGGATGAAATGAGAAAGGTGGAGCCAGCTTGGGTGCAGGTTTTCGATTCGAGTTATCTGCTGAGGGAATTCGACACTGCTTTGGAATACGTTAACAGTGAGATCTCCCGCAAGGACGTTAAAAAATGGGTTGACGCTGTTCTTGGTGGCGATGAAAAATCAACAAGTCTCCGAGAGACTATCGGAATTTAGTTACTGAACCTGTACCCTTACTTCATAATATTAGTTTTTAGGAATAGCAATTGGATCTTTACTCAATAAACCTTTTCTTCCATTCTAATATTTCGTCAAAGTAACGACTCGGATAAATTCTTTAAATTCATCTTCTGTCAGGCATCTTGCATTGCCTGTGATGGGTAAGGCTGATACTGTGCGTATGAGTGCTTATTATCTAGTCAATATAGAAAAATAGAGACTTGGTGCAGTATCATTTGATTAATTAGTAACAGTAAGTCTGGGGCTCTTGAACACTGTGGAATCTAGCCATAATCTGTTCAATCCATGTGTGAGGATGGATATCCCAATGACTCACGAATTAGTCCTGGCAGCCTATACTTTGACAGAGCTGTGATCCTGACTACTGGAATTTAATGATCAGTTAGTAAGATGTATTTTACTGTAGCCTAAACAGATCCACTACTGCATTGAACGGGAGGCAGACATTTGAGCAAGGTCTTTTTTCAACGGCACTAAAGACACTAGCAAGGACAGGGAAAACATCCAGGCACAATTTAAGTCCGCCGAAATCCACAAATGAAAGCACGTTTGATCAGTGCTTGGGTATCAAAATTGAAAGTCATAACGCCACGAAACCATTACACCATGGACCCAGAGCCCAGAGCAACGCCAATCCAAAGAACCACGAACGCAAAACAACGCAGACCCAGAGAGGCACAAATCCAGAGCAGCAGGAACTCGGAACAGGACGATCGTGAAGTGGCAAAATCACGAACCCAGGGAGTCCGAAGCTCAGAACAAGGCAATCCCAACGAAACAAACACAAGAGCCCCAGGAAAGAAGAACGCCACAAGCCCAAAACACCATAACGCACGAGTGCCGAATCGTAAAGTAGAAATCATGAAAGATCGTAGCCAATTCGAGACATAGGACATCGAAGAGACTGTGACATGGGCTCTCTCGCTCACTTGAATTCTTTGAGCACACCCTTCTTCGCCTCCGCCACGAACTTCTCGGCGGTCCAGGTCTCTCCCATCGGGATGAGAACCTTGATGATCGAGCGTCCATGGTGCTTCTTGACGCTGGTCGGGAGGTTTTTGTTGCGGTTCACTTGAATATGAAGGTTTTGGCAGCGAGGGTCTTGACTAGTAATCTATATCCCGAACCAAATTAGTTCTCATTTCGAAAGCTGAAGAGGTGGTATCAGTACTTACGTTCTGTCGGTCCAGGCGCAGAAACTTGTTTGAGTAGAGGCTTTTGCCTCCCTGCTCAGTCGGCAGATCCATCAGATGTTCGTCCTTAATCTCATCGAGGAAGTCGAGCGCAATCTCGTCGAACCAACCCATCTTGTTTCTTTCTGGGTAGGGAGGTGTTGTGGTTGAGTTGAGTGGAAGAGTGGTGGGAAGCTGGCAAAGTAGGATAGAGATGGAAGGAAGCAAAGGTGCTGATGATGATGGCAGTGAAATGAGATGAGATGAGGGAAGAGGGGATGGTTGGGAGTAGAGGTGATGGGGGATGAGGCAGGGAGAGAGGATGGAAGAAAAGTAGGATGGGTAGGATGGGTTCAACAATAGTGAATGAATTTAATCTATTTACAAAGTGAGAGACGATTTGTGGCTGGGTAGCCTACGAGTGAATAGCGGATAACAATACTTCTCTTACTTTTAAGAAAGGTCACTAATGTATTTGGACAGAAATATCTAAATGAATGTTATTATTGCTACCCAACAGCTAAAAGTTGTGCTTCGAGAGTGAATGAAAGTCCAATTTAACCTGGTAGTCGGTATACTTCGTCAACAACCAATCAGGACGCTCCCCTGCCAACACTAATATTTTTCGGAGATATCCATCCATCCACCTTCGTGAATTGCCTCTTCACTCTGTCTCCAATAAACTTCCTTTTTGTTCATTCGCCATGGCTACCACCCATAATGTTGAAGTCGATACTAGCACTAATCTGGCAATGATTTCGGATCCCCATCGCGGTATGATCTGGGATAGCGACAGGTTCGATGGTCTGCCAAGTCCTAAATGGACGGCCGAGCCAGATATCAGCGCCATCGAGCAAACGATAAATTCGATTTATGAAGACAACGCATGTAAAGTCGAATTCCTCGACGAGGGTGCCTTTAACAAGGTATACAAAGTTCATCGGAACAATGAATCCCTCATCATGCGCGTTTCTATTCCTATCTGTCCTGCCCTCAAAACCAGAAGCGAAATAGCCACCGTGGAGTGGATTCGTCGTGAGACAGATATTCCGCTGCCCACGATCCTTGCTTACAATTCCACCCGGGATAATGAAATCGGCTTTGAATGGATGCTGATGGAATGCCTTCCTGGAAACCCTCTACACTCCATGTCGAAGAGTATGTCCATTTCTGTCAAATCAGACTTGGTCAGAAAGTTTGCGGGGTTCCAGGCTTGCTTGTGGAGAAACCAGCTTCGAGGAATCGGGAGCATACACCCACCTTTAATGGATACTGCAAAATCAACCTCATCCGCGGCGCCAGGTTTGTTAGCCAAAGAAAATGACCCGATTAACTCGAGAAATAATTTGAGTCTTAGCTAACATCTGATGCAGCCTCTCGAAGCCTCGAAATGATGGAATATCCGACGAACGCCGTGCCCACACCAGGGCATATGATGTCTTTTACCTTCTTTGGGCCGAATTCTGGGCAAGGCATCGGACGTGGCCCTTTCCTGTCAAGTCGAGACTGGGTAGAAGCCCGCATTGCGTTTGCCAAGGATTACTGCGAGGAAGTACTGGCGAAGTACAGCGTGAACGGAAATGGCCCTGCAGAGAACCAAGATGCCGAATCAGAGGTGAGCGATGCCAAGCGGGTGCAGCAACTTCTCAGCACCATGGAAGCCCTGGTCCCACGAATTTTCCCTGTGATCAGCCAGGTTCCTGAGCCGACCGTGATATTCCATGATGACCTACATGAAATGAATATTCTAGTGGATGATGATGGGAATTTGACGGGTGTCCTGGATTGGGAAGGCGTTTCGGCAATGCCTTTGTGGAAGGCTTGCTACTATCCTTCTTTTCTACATTGTTTTCCACGAAATTCCAAGCCAGATATCACTATGTACGATTCTGGAAAACCTGAGCCAGGGACCGCATACTTTGAGCATTTGGAGGCTTTTGAAAATACAATGCTACGAAATGTCTTCATGGAAGAGATGGAAAGGCTGGAGCCGGAATGGGTCAGTCATTTCCATGCGAATAAACTTCGACGGGACTTCGATGTTGCGTTGGATTATATTCACCACTTCGCGGCTAGATCACATATCCGGGACTGGATTAAGGCTGTCACCGATGAAGATCCAAACCCAATAAGCCTACAGGAAGCTCTTGGATGTTAATTTGAGGGCCGAGGGGCCTTTCTTTCATAAGTCTACGGTTAATATGGATGGAAACCCCATCGAGTCAAAGAAGAAAATGATATGTATCATGAAATCCCAATCATTAACTTGAATACCACAGAAAGGAATAACTACAGGGGTATTATCTCCCATTTATGTATCAAAAAGTTTTGAAATAATCGCTTCTTTTGATTGTATGGAACATTTGTAATGGTTGATGACACCTTTTCAGGCCTTCGCGACGAGCTGTTCTGCAGTCCATGTCTCGTTGAGCCGCTTCAGGACTATGATAATAGTTTGTCCCAGGGGGTCTCTCGCAGTTTTAGTATTTCGATCCCCCTCCATATTTACCGAGATCTGAGGATTCTGGCAACGAGGCTCTTTTCAAGTAATCTAAGAATGGATCAAGATTAGCATTCAATGAAAGAGTCAAGGGGTTGTCTCAGAGCCTACATTTTGCTGATTCATGCAAAAGTTTGGCCTCTTGAAGTATGTGCAATGCGCACTTTCGTTAGGAACGTGAGTAGATGATCATCCTTGATGAGGGACAGGAATATCTCGGGAAGTTCAGAATACTTTTGCTGCATCTCCGGTCCTTCGTGACTGGTGGGGAGCTCAGCGACAAGAACCCATACCTTGCTGATACCATGGTTCTCTTCCAGCTCTTTGGCCATTCGAGTCGCAGTCGTTGGAATCAGGACCTTGATGATTGACTTGCCCTTCCACTTGCGCCAGGATGTGGTTACAGCATTGTTGACTGCACCTGGACATTGTGGCAACGGGCTCTGTGCTTGTGATCTCATACTTTTGTGATTCGAGATCGCTGGTATAATGTCGACAAAATGCTCCTTTTGGCTTCAACGAAATTTTTAGTTGTCCAAGTCTCTCCCATGGAAATCAGCATCTTTATGATCGAGACGCCCTGTTACTTTCGCTAAGTTGAAGGGACTGCGCTGATCACTTGCACCTCTGCGTTGTGGACAACAGGCTGGCTTGCTCATAATCTAGAATCCGAATCGAGTGAGTTTCCATTTGATAGCCAAACAGGTGGTTCCAATGCCTACATCCTGGTGATTGGTTCTGAAGAATTTGTTGGCATGGAGCCCTTTGCCTCAGATCCAGAACAAAGTCCTGCCAATCCGTGCAAAAATTGGTTTGCTGCTGGTAATCAAACACACCTTTCAGCAGAGAGTCCTGGTTGGCTGGGCTGACATGTTTTTCCAAGGTGAATTTCAGAGCTTCCAGCTTCCAGCGAGAAAACCTCCGAGGAGCCAAGACAATTCCAGCAAGGAATGATGCATCACTGGAGGGTGCTGCCGCTTCCATATCTCTTGGGATGAGCCATCCAGCATGATCAGCTAGTTTTCTGCCGCCCAAGGTTTGACTCCTTCGCCAAACCAGAATCCAGGAAAGATCGTTGTTTAGTGGAAGGGTGCTCGTTCTTGATTTCATCAAGGAAGTTAAGGACTGCGTCATCGAACTTCAACAGAGAATTACCGTGTTCATTGAAGCATAGACTGATTGCAAGCATGGGATAGTTGACTGAGAGAAAAAAAAAAGTAAACAAAAGCACTGAAAACATTGACTCAAAGCCTGTTTGTAACTTGCTCCTTCCTTCGAATAATTTCAATTGTTCCTTCCTTCAATTCTAGATACATCGACTCGTTAAAACAGGAAGGTGCGTTGGGCGAGTAACACTTCTTCCTCGCGGTTCACTACATGCCATAGCAAGCTGTCACAATACAGCACAGCCCAATAAGCAGCGCCCTGCTTTAAATCGGTAAATCGAAGTATAGCGATGCCCAACTCAATATTCCAAGTGCCGAGAGAAAGAGGAATATAATATATACTTGGAATGATTTCTTCTGAAAAACTCCTTCCTCAAGTTCAGAAATTTCCGACTTTAAAATTTTGACCCGTCTATCTTCTTCCATTCTCTTGGCCTGAGGATCGTCGGCCGGTATCGGGCGAAAACCATCGGAGTATGTTAACCAGGATAGTGTTCTTTGCCTTGAGATCTAAAGTGAAGAGTCAGCGGCTTCCTCGACAAACTTAATGAGATTGATGATATATTAAGTGTTCGTACGCCTATACATAGGTATGTTAGAGCCGACTTACATCGTACGAAGTCTGCGATAGTGATGTGAATGCCCGTGGAATCCTTCGAATGGACAAAATGGGCTCTCTGTTGTTTCTTTGGATATCTTTTATTGGAGCATGACCGACCAAATTCTTTAGTTGAATGTCAGAATCAGCTTTCAAATGCGACTCTCCTTGATTTTCTGATGTTCAAAAAGGCGTTAGCTTGGACAATGATACTATGGATGTCAAAAGTATTGATGCGCAAGGTTGAGCCAGAGAAGCACATACGACTTATAATCTCTTCCATGATTTGGAATAATGGAATCGCCAATAGAAGTACAGGTAGAACCTGACCGAAGCCCCATTCATTTTCGTCGCCTTGGCGCCCTTCCAAAGCCGCCTCTGTTCTTTGCAATATAATTCCATTTGCCGAATATATCAACATCGCGTACATTCTAAGTAGCTGGAAGGCCACCGAAAAGAGGAACTCCCGAATTGGAATAAATATGAAGAACATCATTTTCCAGAAAGCTTTTCGGCGAGGCGAGACATCGGAGCTTTGAGCTCGGAGCAACTGACGGGATGGCCATGATAATGCCCATTGGATGCGCTCTAGGATCCAAAGCAAAGAGGGCAAAATGGCAATCGTCGGAAACAAACAGATTATAATAGTAAGAAGAGCCCATAGCAATATAATGCAGTCGAATGACACCCATATCGCACTTTTTGGCGTCCACCCTTCACTCATCTTGTCCAGAGCACATTGCGCGGACGCGCCGTAAAGACCCGGAAAAAGGAAATAGTTACTCCATGTCAGAATCCTGGTAGGTATTACCGTTCCAAATAACGCTATGATCCAAATGCACCGCCAAATTCGCTTAGTGAAACTCTCTTGCAGATGACTCTGAACAGTCATGAACATTCCTTGGAAGGTGACGAAGGATAGATAGGCCATTTGAGAGCCGATATAGAAGTGGTATTGTGTGATAGTGCAGTGGGATGAGTATAAAACTATAAGTACTGATGTACCGGTTATCAACTGTAGGTCGGCAAGTTGGAGGCATATAGATTGAAGGCGCTCCGCTCGTATAGTGAAAGAATAATTTTGCCAGATTCTAAAAACCTGACAGCGAGGAATTAAGTTGATGAAGTATAATGACATCTTAGCAAAAGGCGTTGTACACTGGCGAATGATAAATCTGGAAAACATTTGTGTCTTCTGTCGCATGAGGGTGTCGAGCTTGTTGTAATAATCATTGGGTACTATTCCGTCGGCGAAGAAATAGGCGTAGAAAGCAAGCAGACTTGTTAGAGTCGCATAGGCGAAGAATGAAAGTATAATCTGCAATCCAGTTGTCAGATTTCGGCCTGGGGCTCATAAGATGCACTCAGAAACATACCCCAATACCGGCCTAATTCGTGCATAGTGAGTTTGTGCCGGAAATCATGATTTTTATCTGAATTTCATAGAGGAAGAACTTACAATGTCTGGGTTACCCTCAAACTCCCATTTAGATACTCTCTCTGCCCAGAGAGAATCCGAATATACAGGTGTATACTCGGATTGATTGGGGCAGCGAGGATATGGAGAGCACATTTTAGGCTGTTGATCCTTCTACGTGCGAGAGTATAGGCTAAATGAGGTTTGGCAGGACAAATTTGCTGGAAAGTTTGCCAGGTATCTACTAGGTAGTACCTAGGTACTGGTCGTAGACACTAATAGTATTCGGTAGCAGTAAGAAATCCTTCAAGGATTTCTGTTTCAACTTCTTCAAGAAGTCGAAGGAAAGTCGGATTTTTGGTGAGATCGAGGGAATAAGATCTTATCAATAGACATATAGGGCCAAAAGGGCTTTGCTACAGGGTGCTAATGTTGTACCATGCTCGAGCATGGTGAGGCTGTGAACAGCGTTGATTCTATTGGCGGGTCCAGTGTGATACCATGGGAAGATCAGTAACTCGGGTGCAGAACGTGAGAGAATCATGCACGCTGGCACTGGAAAACATCCTTATAACCGGGCAAATCAGGAAATACTATGTGCAATACTATTGCGTGTGAGCGCTGGAAATCTGGAGTACCAAGTCATGAGGAAATTGGGTCTTGAGAAGCATCTTCTACTCCGTAATCTAGCTCGGTATCACCTAGGTTGGCCTGAGGGCCAGAAAAGTAGACACGTCTTTGCTTTTTCTTGCCAAGAAGACAAGTGGTCAGGCAATGGCCTGAGGTATACTTAGGATTGCGGTCATTTCATGCATTTCCTGTCGGTAAAAGATATTTCGTCCACGAATGTAAGAACTCTAAAAGAGATTTCGAAAGAAGATTGGATATAAACCTTCGAACCTCCGTTTAAATGCCGAAGAAAGGCTCGGCTGTCTATTTGATCTGCAATCGCCTTACTGTATTCGTCTCAGAAGGGCTGTGTGCAGTTGCCAAGAGTCCCGGCTTCCAAGACGAGACGTGTTTAAACAGCTTAGACAAGCCGGTGCAGCTATGGCTTTAACTTACAAAACATGGTTCTTACCCTAGCTTGCCTCATCCTCAACTTTAGTTTGTGCACATCTGCGCTGTGTAGAATATTTGGGCGCTCTTGTGGGTTGTTGAATGCTTGAGAGGGCTTTGAGGTTATTTGTGGATATCAAAATGAAGCCCACCCTTCAGTTTGCGGACAGGGCCTACAGTTCCATCCTAGTTCGCGGGTTTGCCGCGATTTGAACTGTGGTAGTGTATTCAGACTTGTCTGAAAAAAAAAATATGTTCATACTGAAGTACAAGAGTGCTCGTCTAGCGAAAATGCAGTGCCATTAGTAAAAGCTGCAGTTTAAATAGTATCACTCCTCAAGCGAGGCCCACTGGGCAAAACGGAGATCAGTACACACGCCACGGATTTCTTTTGGTCGAGAAGCACTTCCGACTTTAGTGAATGAAAAATGAGGAAGGGCGAGTCTTGGGAACGGAAGGAGGACGCCAAGCATTTCCAGATATTATGCGGTACGCATGCACTTGCGCAGTTGAACCTCATATTTCATATTAGCAAAACCCTCTTGGCCAGTACGGAGTACGGAATACAAATTCGCCTTCAAATCCGATTCATAAGACGACATATGGTCCAAAATCTCTTATGCAAAAGATTTTCAGAGCATTTGGCGGGGAAATGACTAGTGGCAGACGAAGATGTGCAATGATCGACAAAATTATACGCTTCCCAGCATGTGACAGTCGCAATGAGGGGGAAAGTGCGCTCGGATTCGACGTGGATCAGCATCACGGGGAAGCTCAATATCCTCAAAGGTAGTTCGTGCCAAGTGACAGATGTCTACTTCATATGCAGAGTTCACGACCACACGATATCGAGGTGCACTCATTCACTCGACCAGTCCATCCCGCGTTCCTCGGTCCGCGGCTCCACCAACGACCAAAGTTGATATATCTCCACACTCCTTGCGTCAAATTTGAGAACTCATAGGTTGCAGCTTGCTTCAGATTGATACGATCGCCCATTATGTCGAACGATGGAGACAACGCTGTTGCGGTCGCAGAATCGGACACTGTCGTTTTCAAGGCCATCACCGAACCAAAGGAACTCCGGAATGTCGTGGAAAATGATATCTATTTGCTAGGCGGACAAGTAGCCATCCTCTGCCAGTTCGCTCATCCAGCTCTGGCCAAGGGCAGCTTTAAGCATTCGAGTTTCGCGACACGAATCCCTCAGCGCCTTCGAAACACCGCACGTTTTCTCAACGCCGCTGTGTGCGGGACGCCTGAAGAAAAGACGGCCATCTTTTCAGTCATACATAAGTACCATGCCCGAGTGAAGGGCGACGACTACGATGCAAATGACCCAGAACTACACAAGTGGACCGCCGCAACCCTTTTCTTCGGCATCATACTAGTGCGGGAAGCCTTCTTCGGCAAGATGTCCGAGTCAGAGATGGAAGTTCTGCTCAAGGAGTCCGCTATCTTCGGAACTTCGCTCCGCATGCCGCCGGAGATGTGGCCAACCACACTTGAAGAATTCTGGGCATATTGGGATCACAACATTGCCACGTTAGAAGTGACCGATATGGCGCGCAAGTTAAGTCGAGATCTATTGTATCCGACGAACCTCCCACTGGGCGTGGCTGCATCGATGCCTCTAGCGCGGATTATCACAGTAAATTGGCTGCCGGAACGCCTGGCGCAGGAATATGATCTCCAGCCGACGCCAGCGAGCCGGGTTGCATACCAAGCGTTTGTGGCGTCTACTCGAATCATGTACCCGTGGATCCCGCAGAGTATCAAGCAGCGACAGCATGATATCTACATGGAAGATTTAAGGAAGGCGGTGCGAAGAATCAAACAAACTGGGCACTGGGTTGGAGCGTAAATAGTATCAAGGCTTAGGCTATGGTGATGGCGTTTTTGAACAGTTGGCCAGGAGAGAAACTTGAACTTGGGCAAGACATGATGACACTGTAGAATAAGGCTAGGGTCTCGCGATTAATGCATGAAACTTTTACAAACATTTACCTCCGTATTGTACTTATTAATAGGATGGGGCTGTTCATCTCCAAGACATCCGTCGATCCATGCCTTACGAGCGGAGAAGGGTCAGTAGGGCAGAAGGCAGTGGATCGTGAGTCAACAAAAGACAAGAGACAAAAAAGATCAAAAGCAAAAAGCAACAAGGTGACTAGTCTTGAAGATCCAGCCTTGCATATTGCGGCAGGGTCGACACAATATTGCAATAAATGAACGCCATCGCTGTCAGGTGGGAATAAGACGATCCTTTTCCACGTCGATCACGACTTGAAAGTCACCGCTGCAACCAATATACTTTTACTTTTGCCTACGGATCATTCCCGTAAGTAAGAAGTACGGAGTACCTCATAGAAAAATAAAAGGACAATGTGATGTCTCAGGTGCCGATCGTGCGAGACAGGAGACTAGAGACCAGGAGACGGGTGAGTTGGACTCTTGTCTCACCCGCGCCACTTGAGAAATCGAGAATAGGTCTAGCCTCTAACAGCTTGAAATCGGACTTGGGACCGAGGAAGTCAAATGTTTGGATCGTCAGTTGGTGGGTCGAGCGATGAGTGGCTGGCAAAGCCCGAGATTCGTATGCCTCCACGCGGTCCACCCAAGATGTTACCCCAGAAGAAACAAGTCAATAACTCAACATTAGGACTAATGCAGTACACTCAGTGGTTGATTGAGCTCGAGGGTTACTTAGACGGGCGAAGGGGGTACTTCGCCACTTCATCCACTAGGGTCAACTGAATTGTACTTTTCTCCCATTGCTTTGTTTTCATTTTTAGGCCGAACAACGCCACTGGGGACCGGGGCCCGCGAATAGATGACAGAGTGGGGCGATGCTAAACTTGGAAGCAAAACTGAGTAGAAGACCAAAGAAATGAGCAGAGTACCTAGCAAAGTACCAACAATACGGAGTAAAATCTCAAAAGAAACAAACCGATAAAAAACAACGGGCTTACGTATCGACGCAGCACGGCAGGCAGCCGGTGTGACCCCCGGACCAAACCAAAATAGCAGCGCAGTGCCGACCTTGCAGATCCAGCGCCGCGCTAGACTGCAGCCAGACTGCGGCCAGACTGTAGCCTGCATGCTCACTGGTCCATTGACGAGTCTCCAGTCAGAGCTGAAGCCATTTCAGGGCGGAGTGGGTGGCTGGCAGGCTAGGATATAAGACCATGTTGTGTCTCCTGGCCACCCGATGTTGTTTTCTTCTCTTCCTAACCCTAACTTCGCTCCAACTCTTACCGTCGTTCCAACTTCACCTCACCTCACTTCCCTTCTTCACATCAACACTCGTTAATTGTTGACTTTACTCATTCAAAATGCGTTCCTCCATCGTCTTCGCTACTCTCTCTGCTTTCGCTCTCGGTGCCGTTGCCCAGGTAAGCTCCCAATCCTCGAGCTAATCGCATCTCCCCCAAACAGTGACCCTTCCCTAACCACAAAGCCAATAGAGCAACCCAGCCACTCAGTATCTGACCGAGACTAACTCGAACGGTGTTGTGACCGGTCAGCCTGATGTTGTCACTTCCCAAGCTGCTGCCGTCACTAGTCAACCCGAAGTCGTTACCTCCCAGGAGCCCGCTGCCAGCATCCCAGCTGGTCTGACCTCTGAGCCCTCCGGTGCCTCTGGTTACCCCGGCCAGACTGGTAGTGCCACTGCCACCGGCTCTGCTGCCTCTGGTTCCGCCTCTGGCTCTGCCTCTGGAAGTGGTAGCAAGAGCCTGACCACCACCACTCGCTCCAAGTCCTCCACCGCTACTGGCACCTCCACCGGTACCACCACCGACGACGACTCTTCTTCCACTGGATCTACCTCTGGCTCCGCCACTGGTTCTTCCTCCGGTGCTGCCTCCACCTCCACTGGTGCCGCTGCCACCGCTGGCCCTGCCTTCGGTCTCGTTGCCGGTGTTGCCCTGGCTGCTTTTGCTCTGTAAATGAGCTCAGCTAATGGGTAATGGATAATGGGTAGCGAATGATACTGTGAGGTATCAGATGCGGACTCACTCGACTCGATATGCTATGCTATGCTACGCTATGCTATGATCGAATCGAGACGAGGGATATGAAAAATGCGAGCGAGATAATTCTTTTCTTCCTTTCCTTTGACACTTATTATTAATCACATGGGGGACATGTAATTCCATCATCTCTGGGCCCCGGTTATTTGTTCTTTTTTTTTTATTGTTCACACTGAATGGGACAGCATATTCACGGTGTTTCCATCTTCTCTGCCTAATACTTTACACATTCATGGTTATGACTAGCTTAATTCCTGGTACATATGACAGAGACTGGTGACTCAACTCAACTTCCTTTGGCCTGTAGGACACAACAGCAGTAGATCCAGCATAGAGTTAGACAGCCAGGCTGCAGGGGATAGCCTCGCTGGCTATCACGCAACTCTAATCATGCAATGTACAGTTAAATTGTATATGTACGATCGACATATCTTTATTTCTATCTCCACTTCTTTCTCGACCCCCATCTATTGCATGTGGGTGCATATCCACTGCATGGAATGTGATGTCTCCACTAAGCCAGATGACAGCGGTCACTGAACCCGATCGACTTTCAAGCCAACTGACTTTCTGTCTACCATCTTAAGAGTCACTCTACTCGCCATAGTATCGTGATCAATGTAATCGTATGAACAAGGAACCACGTAGGTAGTGTAAAATCTTACCCGGTCATCCACCCGGCATTGTATGCACTAGTCGCTAAAGAATAATCGCTATGATGCAAATAGAAGAACACGATGAAAGAAATGAAATATTGTCCTTGACATGTTTTAATATCCCGTAAATACGAATGGCTATTATTGTTCGAATCACGAATACAACGTAGCCTGTGACTATGACTAGATTGAGGTGATTGCATGACAACCATTCCACAATTAATAATTACGGAAATGGATTACCGATATTGAAGAACATCATGGTTTGATTCATTCCTTTCCCAAGCTTTTCAACTTGAATTGTTGAAATAAACCAGGGTGGTAAGCTTGCAAGAGTATATGTGATTCCCAATTAGGAAGTGTAATTGAAACGCGTCGCGTCACCCCAATCAGGACTAGCGTGGCCCCATCTGACTGGGCAGTAACCAGAGGCAACTCGCTTCTTCCCCAATGAACTCTTCTGTTTGTTGTTGCTCCGTCATCACCAACCACAAAGTCATGGTAAGTCTACTATCTGCAATTTATGGAATACTTCATTGCAAGCTGTAACTAGCTATAACCCTGCTAACCATGCCACTCAGCCTCCCAATTTGCGCCGGCTGGCGGCAGACCATGCCGCCCTGCACCACGAGCTCCCGCCGTACTACATGCTGCCACCAGATGACGGCCATTCTACCGATGACCTGTCACAGCTCACGATACTGTTAGCTGGTCCAGCTGGAACTCCATACTCTCAGGGACTGTGGCGCCTCCATTTGAAGATGCCCAACGACTATCCCAAGAGCCCACCCAAAGCGACCTTCCGAACCAAGATCTGGCACCCCAATGTCGAAGAAAACACGGGCGCAGTATGTGTCGACACATTGAAGCGAGATTGGCAATCAAAGTTGACTCTTCGCGATGTCCTGGTGGTATGTATTATCTGGCTTGGCCCTTCAAGTATCACAATCTTTAGTGTTGCTCTTCATTCTAACTTCTCTCACCAGACAATCTCATGCCTCCTCATTCATCCCAACCCAGACTCAGCCCTCAACTCAAGCGCAGGCACACTTCTTCGCGAAGATTTCCAAAGCTTCGCCCATCAAGCCAAGCTTATGACCTCCATTCACGCTCCCATTCCTCCGAACTACGCCACAGCCGCCCGAGAAGCTAAATACAGAGGCGAGGACCCGGAGTGCGTTTCCGAGCAAATCGAAGAAAAGGAAGAACCCGTCTACCCTCGTCCTCGCAAACAACCTCGTTTGAACACCGGAACGACGATGAAATCCACGCGCAAAGCCCCCACTCTCACACAACCTTTGGACGAAAACATGATGAGCGACAGCGAGAACGAAGACCCAGCCAGCGCAAGCAAAGAAAACAACCCATCTCTCTCCCCAACCCCAATTCGTCAAACCCCACCAAGTCCTCGCAAAGCCCTAGGCAAGCGCCCTCTCTCCGTCCTCTCAATCCCATACCCAGACGACCAAGACACAGAAATGATGATCATCGACACCGATGATGACGAAAATCACCCCAGTCACCAATATCAATACTCCTCAGCCTCAGAGCAAAACATATCAGCAAACACACGTTCTCGCTCTCGCTCCCAATCTCCCAGAAAAACACCCAAACGCACAACCCGCAAAACATCTTCAGCCACAGCATCAACACCCCAAACAATCCCGCCATTCCGACTTCGTGAAGATCTCCAAATCTACGAAGACGTTCCCGATCGCACTTTATCTGACTCCTCGCCCCGCTTCGGTGAAACTACTGCCAAAATTCAACACCACCAACAAACACTGAGCAGCGTCGAAGAAGTCCCAAGTCCAACACGGTCTAATAAAGCACCACTGTCCAACACCGCGGCTAGTAAACCTCACCATTCCATCTCAGCTCTTGCAGCACCAGGTCCAGCCCAGTCCAAGGTCATGAAGAAAGGATCTTCGGGTCGAAAAGCCGCGCCGAAGATGAAGCCTAGAATTGGAGTTCGGAGACTTTAATGGAAATTGAAGTCCACAAATTGAATGATTTACGAAATATTTTGCTTTTTTCTTTTCGTCAGGTGGATTTGAATCTGAGTGATGGATGGATGGAAGTGAAAGTGATTATGATACCCTAGTCCCATCAAGATAGATAGTTTGATTATCTTAGATGGTGATTCATTGCATTGGCTCTGTTTGCATTTAGTTTTAGGGTTCGGATTAACAATGCCTACTTAATTTGGTAGTTGAGTTTCCTTTTTTTCCCCCTTTCTTCTGTATCTTTTGTACACCTCACGAAGTCCACCATGACTTGTTTAATCCCGTAGATGTGAATACCCACTAGCCCTGTCTATTGCCGATTAATAGATCGCCTTGCTCCCTCCCAGTCTATATCTGCATTGGGCTACATCAGGAATTCGAGGGTCGATGTTGAGATGTTGAAATATCACCTCCTACTAACATAGCACACCCTACTGCCCAGGGGTTAATAACTGACTGCATTCCTCCAGGATTCTTGAAACGATGTATTCTTCCCGATGTATACAAACTCGACGAGAAACATTAGGGTCCTCAAGCTGCAGGTGGTGGACTACCTGAATGTCATGGGTTGGGGCCTCCCAAAATTTTATGGATGAAAATTAGAGAATACACTATTTTCTTATGATAAATCAATCCATTAAGAATGGACATTCAAAGCTTTCAAAGAAAGTCAATATTTAGATATTCCTAAAAAAAAAAAAAACTATACGGGAATTTTCTGGCCAGGAAGTAGTACTTCAAGATTGAAATCTGTATACTGATACTATCAAATAGGCATAAAATAAAAGCAAAGGATATAAAACACAGGGCAATAAAGTAAAGAGCGAACATGTAAATTAATATGTAAATAATGTAACGATGGGACATGAAGCGGAGAGAGAAAGTTTCGAGATGAAAATATAAATGTAGAGAAATTTAGGGTAGGAATTGAGGACAAGGGGAAGGGATAAACATAAACATCAATGTCAAGGGTCAAAATCGAACAGAACAGGGTGGTATCAAATCCGAAAGGACATCACAAATCACAGATCTGAGAAAGAAGAAGAAAGGAAAAGAAAGTAGGAAATGATATATGGGCGAAAGAGTGGCAGGGGGAATAAGTACCTCGGTACCTCAAGGTAATATTCCCCTTTTTTTTTGGTCGGATTGAATGTGAGAGAGGGGAGGTAGAGTGGGAGGGGAAGGGGAGGAAAACAACGCTAGGATAAATCAAACTGAGCCAGAGAAGAGATGAAAAGGGTCTATATATGCATCGACTTGAGGTAGACGCACACGCAGACGAGCTTTCAGCAGTCTATTGTGAGAAAAGGAAAGAAGTAAGCGGGACGAAAGGGGAGGAATTCAGAGGGTATGAGGGAGGCATGAGGGATGAAGATCAGGATAGATGGCTATACGATCAAATCGCAGCATGAGTCTCAGGCTGGACATGAGAATCAGTCTCAACCTCACCCTCAGTCTCCGTCACTTCACCTTCATCATCCTCTTCCTCGTCCATCCCACTGATCTCAGCCAACGCATCCGCATCAGAAGTAATCTGAGGACCGAACGGACCTCCACTAGGATCCTTCGGTGAAGCAGAAACAACTCCATCAACTGTACTCTCGACATCATCCGTAAAGTTCCCTTCCTCATAATTACCCGGCTCAGCATCATGGTCATAGCTAGAGCGACGGAGTAGAGGCGGGGTCTTTGGTGGTTCAGCAATAGGAGCCTGAACCTCTTGACGAGTTGATCCACGGCGCGGTGTAGAATTCATTCCTCTTAATGGCCGACTTTCAAAACTTGATCGACCGGGTCCGGTACTGTGTGGTGCCGGGCGAGCATGGGAGCTCGGAGGAGTAAGAAGACCTGAGAGGAATGTTCCTGCATTGCTTGATTTCGATGGAGTTTGCTCGGAGCCGTTTGAGACGTCACGACCTTTACGCCAGTTACCCCAGGCAGCGGCAGCGGCGAGGGGAAGGGCACGGGGTGATGCGGCGATGTCGGAGAGAGAGCGGATAGATGGTAAACCTTGACCTGTCATTGCGCGTTCGCGTTCTTGTTGCTGCATTTGCAGGTTGGCCTTGAGGCGGATGGCTGCGTCGCGGACGGCGTGTTGGTTGAAGTTTGGTTGGGAGACGGTCTTGATGATATCTTGCAGATCGTCGATACGGACGCCTAGCAGTTCGCGGAGCCAGTTGATCTCGGTATCTCTTTCTTTGATCTTGTTGGGTGCATCTTTATCGATGGATGCAACTTCTTGCTCCAGCTCCTCGATGCGGGTCTCGCGTTGCTGGAGTTGATCTTGGAGAACGAAGATGGACTCGCGGAGGGCTTGTGGGGAGATTCGCTCTGGTTCGTTGGATCCCTTGTTGAAGGTCATTGAGGGGGAGGATGCGTGCTTGGGTGCAGATGGGACGGAAGCCTGGGCTGATGCAGGTGCCTTTCCTTTAGCGGCGGCTGCAGCGTGGCGAGCGGCGGATTGGGCAATTTCAACCTTCTCCTCGAGATGTTGGACACGTTCTTGGAGATGCTTGACCTTGTCATCTGAGAGAGCCAGACGGTCTGTCATATGAGCTTCACCGCGAGTGCGATCCTCAGAGGAGTTGTGCAGAGCGCGGGCGTGGCGTTCACGGAGATCGTTGAGAACACGCTCGTGAGTCTTGCGCTGATCGTCAAGTGCAAGCTCTCGCGATTCCTTAGCAGCAGCCAGGGAGGTGACCTTGGTCTCATTGGCTTCCTCCAAGAGCATCTCATAGCGCTCACGGGAAGTATCAGCATCCATGCGGACGTTCTCCAGCTGGGTCTGAAGGCGAACAACTTGTGCCTCGAGCTCGGCACGCACAATGTTCACTTGGCTATTGGAAGCTTCAATATCAGCCTCCATAGCGGTGCGAGTACGCTGGATCTCTACACGGCTGCTTTCACGAGCCTCATTGAATTCACGCTCGAAGCGAGCGGATTTGATCTGCAGGTCGTGGTTCTCGGCACGCAGGCTTGCGATAGTCTCCTCAAGCTTGGCATTCTCCTGCTGAGATTGCTCGTGGATAAACTTGATCTTGGCAGCTTCTCGTTCTTGCTTGGCAAGCTCGCCAACCTCTTGCTCCAGCTGTTCGCGCAGCTTGACTTCGCGAGCGTGCGCAGCACGAAGTTCATTATACTTGGCAAGTTGCTCCTCTTCCTTTCTGCGGAAGTTGGCCTGTTCAGCAGTGACATCGGATGTAACCGTCACCATATCATGCTGGAGACGATCGAACTTCTCAGTGATATTCTGGCGGGCAACCATGCTATCCTCGATGCGAGTCCGCAAATGATCAACAGTCTCATGGAGAGACTTGTTCTCATCCTTGGTGGACTCGAGTTGACGACGGAAATGGTCGCTAGAAACGCGGTATTCGTCCAGAGTTCCTTCCAGGGCGATATTCTTAGACGAAAGTTCAGCAATGGTGACCTTGAGAGTCTCACTTTCTTCGCTGAGCGACTCAGTGCGGAACTGCATCTTCTCCAAGTGGGGAATCTTCTCCTCCTTGAATTGAAGGAAGCGAGCCTCAGCATCCTCGGCAGCAGCGCTGTGGTGAGCAGCATCCTCTTCGGCAACCTTGAGAAGACGCTGAAGCTCAAGAACGGAATCAGATGCTTCGCGACGAGCCTTGTACTCAGACTCAGCACGCTCATCAGCAAGACGCAACATGCTCTTAAGTCCGTCGATTTGCATCATCAGACTGTCAGCACCAATTTCCTCGGCCTCGGACAAACGAGGAGTCTGTTGAGCGAGTTGTCTGGCCAAGGTCTCCTCGAGGATCTCACGCATGTCACCGACTGGGTCCTGAGCAAGCTTCTTGATAGTGAGGGCTTGGAGCTCGGCAATGCTCTCCTTCAGCAAGGCCATTTCACTGTGGCTGGAATGCTGGATGTTACGGTGAGGCAGTTCATGAGTGAGAAGAGCCTCGGACACAACACTCTTGAGCATCTCCAACTTGCGATCGCGCATATGGTGAGGTGAGCGATCACGAACAGAGCCCTCGTGCTCCTCACCATCATCTTCGTCGTCGGCGTCGCTGTCTTCAACATCTCCAGAGACACTGCGAATTGCTCTTCGGCTTGCGGAACCAGAGGCGATTGTAGCGACGGAAGTTTGAATAACGGCCAGAGCACGCTCCATAGGACCAAGACGGTCGTCAATGGCTGATCCAACCAAATCATTGATACGGCGATCGAAGAAGCGGTTGCGGTTGAAGAACTTCTCATCCTCGCCAGAGGAGATCATGTCATCCCAATCACTGACATGGTCGTTCTCAGTGATGAGTTGACGGACTGGAGACTGCAAGCGAGAGACAATGCTCTTCGGGGGAGAGAAGGTGACGTTGCTCTGGTCATCGAGATCCGAGCCGAGCTGGGGAATATCGAGCTTGTGTGTCTTGGGACCACCGCCAGGGCTGGGGCTAGGAGCTTCGCTTCGGCCTTCAGCAGGTCCAAATTGTCTCTCCTTCGTGGGACCGCCAACAGAGTCTGAGATCAGCTGGCGTGGCAAGGGGGTAGTCTGTCGCATGATGCCGACATCAGAGTCATCATTGAGCTGATCCATGACAGCGTTGAGCTCATCGTCATCGAGAGATTCGTCACCGGAATCAGAGTGGAATCCCTTGTGCTGTTGGCGGGCTGGTGTCTTCTCTGGCTCGGGAGTTGGTTTTTGAGCCTTTGATGGGCTTGCGGTAGCAAAGCGAGAGGCCATAAGGCCACCGGCTGGCTTCTTCTTCTCAGCGGGCTTTTCTTCTGCAGGCTCAGGCTTAGGATCTGGCTGAGCAGGTGGCTCTGCAAAGTTGGAGGGCTCTACGCTTGTAGGAACAAAGCTAGGAACAGCAGGTTTGAACTCGAAAGGCTTGGCAGTTGCTGATAGTGTGGTACTCTTCACGGAGCTCTTAGAATCGGAAGGACCATGTGCGGAAGCCTTGTAGTCAACTTGAAGACCATCTGCAGAGCGCTTGCGCTGGGGCTGCTTGGTCTCCTCGGCGTGTTCAGCTTGAACAGGAGATGCTGTGTGGGATCTGGCATTTGCGCCTTCGGTCTTATAGTCGAACAAAGTCCAGGTCTCAGCCTCGCTGGTGGGAGTGCCCTTGCGCTCAATAGTTTTCTCGTCTGGGGAAGCATTCTCCTTGCCCTCGGCAACGGGATGAAGATTGGTAGACGCCTGAGCATTGCCAGCCTCACCCAATGGGTGGGTGGAAATACTGTAACGAGCTTCACCCTCGTTATGGCCAATTCCACGACGAGCACGCTTGTGACGATCTGTAGGGACTGGACGGCCGCCATCGTGATCGGCAGTTTGGACTTCATCCTCGTCGGCTTCGTTAGATTCGTCGGGTCGGACGATCGGGATCGCCTTGGACTTCTTGGAAGGCTTAGAGATTTCATTGAGATCGATATCACCGAAGATCTTAGTATGGTTCGAAGCTGGTTGTTCGGAGCTAGCGTTGGAGGTAATGCTAGCACCGGGGTTGAACACAGGCGCGTCGACATTGAAGGATGCAGCGGAGAACTTGAATGTGCTGGGCTTGGGAGCAGGGGGTTGTTCCATATGATCGCCCATCATGCCATTGGGAGCGAAAGGTGCCGGGGGAGGTGGAGCAAAGCCGAAGCCTTGATTCATACCTCCAAACTGGAAAGCATTGTTGGCAAATGGCGCGGCCTGGGATCCGAAGGAGGCGGTTGGGTCGAATTCCTTAGCCTCCACATTGAGAGAGGAAACCGAAAGCTTGGATTGATGACCGAAAGACTCGTTGCTTGGCTTGGAATCGTGCCAGGGGCCGTGGTCTGGCAGAACTCCGCGGGTCTGAGGTGTTCCAGCAAGGCTGGGGTTGGTATCGATGTCGGAGCCTTCATGGTTATTGTTGGCCTGGCCAAATTGTTCATGGTAGAACTGGTGCGGTTGCTGAGAGAACGAGTGCGAAGGATGGCGAGAAGGATCGTGCATCTGATGCTGATCATGTTCGGCCATAGCCCAGCGCGACTTCAGCATGGTAGCGTTGAGTGCATGGTGAGCAGCATCGTCGTCGTCTATTTGTTGGTGATCAATCGAGTGGTCCAAGTGATAGTCAGAGTGGTTCATTTGTTCCAATCCTCTCTGCAGAGTCTCGCTCAGGTTGTGACCATGACCACGTGGTGTGGGGTGAGCAATCTCAACATTGGATGCATGGAAATGGTCTGGAGCATTGACGGGAGTTTGGGGAGTCTGGTATGGGAGACCTTGCTCATGACCCATGTTCGCGAATTGCTCATCAAACTCATTCTTTCCATCGAATCCACCATGGAAACCACTCTGGTCGTTAAATGGCGACACGGGTGACATCATGGAGTTGAAGTTGTGAAGTCCCCCAGGGGCACCAGATCCGCTGGCTTGGCGCAGATTGATCAAGCTTTGGGGTGTCATAGCACCCTGTGCTGGAGGCGTAGGCTGGAATTGGAAGGGGTATCCAGGCATCATGTTTTGATCCATGCCCATGAATGGTGTCTGAACACTGAACTGGGAGGCGGGCGATGCCAGTGAGCCGATTCCACCACTCGTTGTCGCAGTTGACTGACCAAGGTGTGGGGAGAAAGGATGGATCGGACCGAGAGGGTTGCTTCCCGCTGAGGCTGTTGGGATGGGTGGCGATGCAACGAGACCGGGGAATGGCGTTTGAGATGGATTGATGGATGTAGGTGCCGGCGAAACAGAGGGTTGAGGTTCAGGCTGACCAAAGTCCACACCCAAAGCCCGTAGTTTGGCCTCTTGAAGCTCATTGACGTAGTCATCCCACACGGCCTTGTCTGGGAACTGGATATGAGCTTTTTGGCCCCTAGTCTCCTCCCAAAGCTCAGCTGGGTCTGGATATAAGGCGCGACTTAGACCGCCGAGCGCAGTAGGTTGAGATATATCGTCCGAATCTCCAATAGTGAAACCACGAGTATCGTATCCTTCTTCCTCCCATTGCTTCATTTTAGCTTCGACGTCGGCACGGGTCATCAGACGAATGCCCGATTGCTCTGTCCCGCGCTTATCGTCTGCAGGAAGTTCGATGATGCATGCTTTTCCGCGCCAGTTCAGCTTCTTCCTTCTCCTAGGAGTCTGAGCAGCTGATCTATTAACAGTCTCTGGTTTGAGCTCCTCTGTGTTTTCATTCCTTGTATTTAAATCCACATTACTTGACGGCGGAGGCGGTAATGGCTTCTCTGTTGGTGATTCGGCATCGAATATAACCTCGCCGGGAGGGTGAGACTCCTTTGAATCCGACATGATGTTCTTAGGTGATTCCTTGTCGTATGCAAATCCCCAAAAATCTTCTTGGCGCAAGGTATCAGTGCGCTTGTGTACAGTTTTCTTTCCCTTGGCACGAGCAGCAGCTCTACGACCCACAAAGTCGGATAATGTCGGCGTTTTCAAGAGATCGTTACTCTCACGGGTATTATCCTCCAGACCAAGCCAGTCGTCTGATAGATCGTCCGCAAGATGATTCTGCGCAGTAAAGAATGACGGCGCTTCACTTCCTGAGTCGTCACTTAACCAATTACTGCGCTCTGTTCTCGGTTGACCAGAGAGGTATTGATTGATCCAATCCTGAGTAAAATCCCGGATCGACTTGCCACCAGTTTCAGCTGGGTCGATAAAATCCCCGGAATTAACAGCGACGCTTGCTCGACGAAGCTCGGCGTTGGCGACCGATGAGGCAGGAGAACTTGCTCCGGATCCGCGATCGATGCCGGCGTATTGGCTAAGGGTCAAAGACAGTCGTCTGGTACTGGGTGCCGCATACGGAGACCCCCAGGCCGTTGTATAGTAGACACTACTCTCCGCTCTGGTATTCTCGGGAGAGGCCGTCAGTGATTCCACGGGTCGGCGGTTTGTGGAGAAGAACGGCAGTGGCGGTGGTTCAAGGGTGATACTCGGGGAGAATCGTTGGGAGGGAGAACCAGTATCCGATGGGCTCGAGTCTCCTGAAGAGGGCGATGACAAGAGCAGGGACGGAGCCAAACGTGAATCGTCACGTCGGATGCGCGCGTCCTTGGGATTGAACGGTGGAGAAGTTGCCGAACAGGCGGAAGAGACGGAGGGATCTAGATCTATTGATCCATGAGAAGTGGGATGATTAGCATTCCATGGACTCTTCTCTATTTTCCGGGGTTTCTTTTCTTTTTCCTCGAAGTGGAGGAGGGGTTGAGGAATGGGGGGGGGAAGGGAGAAAGGGAGAAATCGCGTGGCCGACGCGGATCAAAGAGTTGCAATGTGGTAGATCCGGGGGGGAGGGATGCGAATGGGGGATCGTTTAGCTCTGGTCAACCCTTGAGCCCCCAGCAGAACATATCACAATCACAATATAGACAGCGAATGGCAAATGGCAAATAGCAACGACAAACAAACAATTAAGTAAAATAGCAAAATAGTACACACCTTCCGTGTCGACTCCTGCAGCAAGCACTCGCTTGCCGCTCCGCTTATCGTCCAGAATGTTGACGCATGGAACGGGCGAAGAACAGACAACCCGTGATTGGCGGTGGAAATGATCGGACGGATTGAAGTTCGCAAGGGAAACCGAGGGAGGGCGATTTGCAAGGAGAGATCACAAACAACCAGTCGCAATCAATCACGACAAGACCTGAAGCATCGCGAGAAACACGGTGGAAAGGGGAAAAAAAAGACTGGGACGTGTGGCTATTATGTCACGTCACGGGCAAAGTCAAAAAGGTCACTGGTACCTGGCGAGTGGCGGTGAATAGGGGGAAGATGGAAGTAGTCGGTACGGAGTCCAGGGCACACACCAGTACTAGTTATTCCGACTATGGATACTCCAATGGGTTCCATCAATTGGCATTGGCCATTGAGCCCATTTGATGAGCTTTCCCTTTTCTTTCCTCTTCTTTGGCGTTAGTCTTGCTTAGTGCTGTTAGTGTTGGTTAGTGTTGGTGTTGGCCCACCCTTGCCTGCGCAGGTACAGAGACGGGGCCTGAACAAGGGATGTACTCAAGTAATCTACATTTTACTCTTCTTTCTACTCCGTACTCTCTACTCTACTGTACTCTCTTATGCAGTCTCCACTCCCTTACATATATTGCAACTCTGCCATCTGCAGACTTCTCTGAAGTAAACAGTTGTTTACTTTGGTTCGTGGGGAATTCAGAATTGGTTCGATTCAGGGGTTGCCGAACCACGGTTCTCTATGACTAAGCATCTGCAGAATCAACAAAGAGCTAACTACATAGTAGTACAGTAAGAAGGACAATAAACATGTAGATATGTAGTACGAGAAGAAGCATATGGAGTACAGATGGAGATGGAGATGGGGTACGACAAGTAAAAACTGGAGTACGGAACACCTGTGCAGTCGATCACATCCCACATGTTAGCTCACATCGGACACGTCAGGCCGAGGTGGTACAGCTAGACTACAGTAGTTACGCACAATGTTGTCACTATCACTGCCATGCTGCCCAAGATCAACAATTACATTTCCATTTGACCTGAATCCCTTCCATCTATACGGAATCCAGTATAAACAAATAATCAGACAAAAAAATACAAGGAAAAAAAAGGTCACAGCAGACGTATCGTATCTACCAAAATGCAAAAAAGCAGGGTGCTTGTGCTTGTGCTTGTGTTGTACTTTGTACTTTGTACCAGAGCGCTTATTTCGGGCAGCTGGTGTCGAACTTCTTCTTTCCATCGGCGGTGAACAAACCCCAGTGCTTCTCGTCCTGGGCCTTGCCATTGTCACCGGTGCTGTCGGGCTTCCAGGACTCGTCATAGGCCTCGAAGTAGAAGAGATCAACACCCCAGGCCAGCATACCGCAGACACCGTGCTTCCAGAAGGTCTCCGCATTCTTGGTACCCGCCTTAGCGGCCTCGTAGTCGGAACCACCATCTATAAAAATCAGTCAGCATAAATCATAATCATTCAACAAGATACGCTCGGTTGTAAACATACCGGTGGGCCAGCCAGTCTCGCCGTTGATCACGCGGATCTTGTCAGCGTTCTTGCCAGCGATCTTCTGAATGTGCGTCATGGCACCGGACATATCATCGAAGTAAGTCTTGTAAGCCTTCTCGGCAGCAGTACCCTGCCAGTAAGCAAAAGCATTGGCCAGAACGTAGGTAACCATGGGGTTGTCGTCGGTGTCGGTGGTGAACAGGTCATCGGCGGTACCATCAGCGAACTTGTTCCAGGAATCGGCGGTACCGACGGTGATGCTGGGGAATTCCTTGGCGACAGTGCTGATGTATTTGTGCAGTTGGGGGCCAGTGAGGTCTCCACGGTAAAGGGTCTCGGAACCGACAGTGATGGCCTCAACTTGGTCCTCAAAGCCGGGGATATACTCCTTCAGGGCGGCGAAGTCCTTAACGAAGGAAGGGTCGTTGGTGCTCATGTCGCTCTTGTCCTGCTTGCCGACCCTACAAAGACACATCTTGTTAGAATTGTGGAGCTCTTTGATATATTGGATTGTTTAGATTGATCCAGACTGGAGTCTGAAAGAGGGGAGTAGTAGCTTACCAGATACCCAGAACGACCTTGGCACCGGCGTCCTTCGCGGCAGGGAGGACATATTTGGGGGTGTCGCACTCACTGCCGGAATAGGTTCGGACAAGGGTAGACATGCCCTTCAGGTTGTTGAAATCCTCCAGATAGTGTTTCTTGACTTTGCAATCGCCACCTTTGGTCTTGTCACCGAGGGAGAAGCCCAGGGTGCCTCTGGCCGTTACGGCCGGGGCGAGGGCCAACAGGCAGGGCAGGATGCTAGAAAGACGCATCGCGGAGGGTCGAACCGAGGGAGTGTGGGGAGCGAAAGAATGTATTGATCAAAAGAATGTGTGGAGTTGGTGGTAAAGAACGTAAATAGCGTCTGGCAAGGACGCGAAATCGAAAGGAATGAATGAATTGGAGAAGAAACGTCAGAGAGAGAGGTCCACAAACGGAGGACTCAGGACTTAGGGAGTTCAGTTTGTCTCTGCAAGTCGCAGGGTCCCGTGGGGCCCTCCCACAACTTTCACCTTTCGGGTAGTCCAGGGGCTGCCCAATGAGCACGATGAAACATTGCAGGGTCTCGACTCCACTTGACCGTTCGTGTTTACTTGTACGGAGTAAGTATTTACTGACTGTCTGGGCTGCTCACTTGGTGTACTGCAGATGAGTAAATGCAAATGTACTGTACTCCGTAAGTACTTGTGCAGATCATCATCTCCATATGTATCTACAGAGATTCAGAGTCCATCGCCACAGTCTGATGTCACTTGATTTCCTTGCAGATCCACTTGTTTTCTTCACAGTAAGTACTACCGCGGATAAGACAGCCGCAGCTTGCTTGAGTACACTCACTCAGACTCGAAGTTGTCTTACACTCAGCCTGGTAGTAAATCATGGTTCAGAAAATTTTCGAATCAAGGGGTAGACCACTCGCCTTGGATCCTACAGTTGTTTTTCTAGGCTGCGGTCGGATGTCTCCGACGCCAAGACTCCCCATTGCGCTGGCCATGACAATGCACCCGGAATAGTAGCATAACTGGGAGTCTCGTTATTCTACCACGAAGCTCTGTATTGCCCAAAAATCTCTCGAACTGTGTTTTTGGCTTCGAAATCAGGATATTAGTAGCATCAAACATTAGTATATTCAAGTTATATGGGGAGTTACTTCACAGCCGTTGATCTTGAGATATATATGCAGCCTGGTCAGCAGATCGTGCTGTACATATCCATACGTTCATCACTTAACTTCCAAGTTCAACTTTCCCCGTTTTGCAATTGACCCCAAACTTTGGGGCCAATTGCATTTCATGGAATGAATCAAAGGCTCAATTTGTTAATATACTATATTTTGTGAGTACCAATTTGATAATGTAGTAGCTCCCAACAGGCAGTCCTAATATTCACTAGGTTTTAGGACCATATATCCTTTTAGTAGTATATATAGTATCCAACCTTTCCAAAGGTTGGATACTATATAATACCACAACAACACTATAGGAATACTAATTCCATACCGTAGTACTACTATATATAAATAAAAATACCGTATAGCAAGTTGCTTATGTTACGCCGGTAAATGCTACAACCGAAGTCGTCAAATTGACAACTGATGATGATCAATCATCACTGAAATAATTGAGGCTCCATTAATATTGAATTGGTAACTCAATATTCAGACATGTCAATGCTTACTAGGTATCAGACCAGCAAGACATGTACTTTAGGGAACCTCCCCCAAGATACCACACCGGTGCAGCATAGCCCAGCAGATACCTTTGAAAAGTAGGTACAAATCCAATTAACGCCAAAATCCGAGGATTCAATTCAACCCATCCAGGAAAATGGAAAAACAGTATCAATAAACCTCCATCCTAACTCCATTCTCTATGATGACAACATTGTCCAAATGAGAATCAAAAAATAATACGCCTATCGTCCCGATAAATATCACGCAGAATTTTCAATTGGGACACAGACATCGAATCCGGTAGTGCACCGGGTAAATCGACAATAGCCCTATGAAGAATGTACACGCCGAATTGGCCCCAGAATCCAATTATGCGATCACCCGAATTGTACAGCATTGATTTGATGAGCATGACGTGGGTATCCGTAACCTGGTTGATTGGGATTGATAACAATTTTTGGATAGAGCTCCAGAAAATCGTATTGGGGAATGGATTTTGGCGCTGTGCTTTGCCGAAGTTTCGTAATGTGATTGCGGCAAAACCGCCTCCTAACGCTGTCATTCGGTCGAGGTGTTGTTGTTCTGTGACGTGTTTGCCCATCTCGCGACGCCAGCCTAATGCGTCTCGACCGGCTTCTGTATTTGGATTACCGTTGAAACCCCATAGTGCGGGGCAAACGAAACGGATTTTGGCCCAGAGGATGTCGGACATGTGGATTCCGTTGTACATGAAGTTTTGCATGGAGAAGATTTGGGCTGCGATGATGCCGATTGGTTCGGCGTGGGCGGGGTGCAGAGATGCTTCGTTGATGAGGCCGGAGATGAGTTTCTTGGAGAGGATGTGGAGGCCATAGATTAGGAGGGCAGGGACAGGTTGTTCTGTTTGGGCGATGTTCTCTGGAGGGAATGCTATGAAGCGGCGGACATCTACTGTGGGTTCTGGGACCGTCAAGGCTTGTTCAAGCTCTATGCGAATGTCTTGAGTCTAGATTGGTTGAGTTAGTATTCGAATGGAATCTGCAGAGGAGAAACAAATGCGTACCTGTTTCTTGTTGGTACCCTTTCCATCACGTAGTTGACCAACACACTTGGTAATGTTTCGCCGCATGACACCAGCAGCCTTTTTGAAGGCAGGATTTTGCTTTGAATAATCCTCGAGCAGCCATTTGCGGAATTCCTTCAGATCTTTATGCAGCTGAAGATACCGCTCGTGAACTTTAACTTCTTCGGGAGTAAGCGTACCAGCGCCGATTTTGGTCTGCTTTTGAGCTTGTGCCTCACGCTCGGCCTCCTCCTTGGCTTTTTGTGCCTTCTCAGCCTCCTCGGCCTCTTTGCGCTTCGATGCCTCTAGCTTTTCGCGTTGCTCACGTTCCTGTCGCTCCTTGGCTTCTGCAGCGGCCTTGCGAGCTTGCTCGGCCTCCTCGGCGGCTTTTTTCTCCGCAGCTAGCTTAGCCCGCCGTTGAGCTTCGACTCGGGCGGCTTCTTCTTCTTGAAGACGAAGCTTCTCTGCCTTTTCTCTCTCAATCCTCTCTTCTTCCTTGCGAGCGGCCTCTTCTTTTCGTCGACGCTCTTCTTCCTCCGCGCGAATGTATTCCTGGAGGGTTTCCTCGGCTTGTCGGCGGACTTGTTCGTGGTAGGCGGCGGCCTCGTCTAGGGCAGCTGTGTGAACGGCCTCACGCTCGCGGTCGACTCGGTCGAGGTTTTCATAATAGGCATTTATTTCATATTCCTTGACCTTCTTCAGATCTTCATTAAAAAGCTTCACGTTCTCGAACTCTCGTGCCAATTCGAGGACGAGCTGTTTGGATGGGCTGTCCAAGGGTGGCACATGAATCTTTGGTCGTGTCATCGTGTGTGCGCGCGTTTATGCTGGCTGTCTCAACAAGATATGGAAGGTGTTGAGGATATTAGTTGAGTCTGGATCTTGAGGACGAGTGGTGAGCAGAATGGGACGAATGGCGGAGGAAGAAAGGGCGAATGCGAGGCGCGGGAAATTTCCAGGGGATGTATTCAAGGAGAGAACAGGGAGGCACAGGACATGGTCGAATTGCGTTGGGCAATGGACAGAGATGGGTTGAGATATGATGGGTGGAGTAGTTCTGAAGTTGGAGCTGTTGCAGTGGCCAGCTCCCGCCAATCGATTTCCCACGACAATGAAGGAGTGTGAGGTGATAAGCGATCACCAATGAGACAAGTCTACCTTAGAGAATAAGGAATGGCGCAAAGGGAATGAAGACCGGAGGGATTGAAGCTATCGCGATCAAGTATGGTTAGCCGGGGTTTCTGTTGGAAGGGATTGGCGCGTGCCATTCTGAGTTTGTAAAGGGAAGGACAAGGAGTGGAGATAGATTTGGAGTGGGACAGAGGACATACATCTTCTAACTCTTGCAGTGTAGCCCAAAAAGCAAAAGGGTATTGGGGTCTGTTTATCTCGGAGATATCCAACAACCCTCAGAAGCAGCTTGGGATGGTAAGGCAGCCCGGCAGAAAAATAAAATACATGACTCAGCAAGACCCACCGGCAAGTCTGGGTCAAGTTTGGTTTGCATCATCGTGAGCATCATCCACTCTATTGTATACTTCAGCTCAGAGCTGGATTCAATCCAAGAGCAGCTAAGTCCCTGTTTTTACTCTTGGAGGTTACCATGGTACATTATTCTTGTCCTACCTTCCATACAGTTGATGGCTGATGATAATGTATCTATTGATCCCAATTTGTCCCGGGGTGGCTCTCCAGCGCGGACCAATCCTTACTTAGCGCGAGTCTGTTGCTCCATGTTAATGGCCCTAACGCCGCCAGCTCATGACCAACTTTTTCAGTAACTGTACTCCGTACTCCCAGAACTGATAGGAAGTTTTACACCCATCCCTGTCTACTTTGTACACCATACTTTGTAATGAAGCTCAGTCTAGAGCAATGCGATTATCTGTAGACTCTCCCAATCCAGCTCTCTACGATGCATCGGGCAATCATGAGGTGGGTGATGGAGATCATCCACCGCATCCGCTGAAGTGTTTGGCGGGTGTGTGAACCGGTAATGACAGGGGTAAAATATGTAATCTATCAGATACAATATGGGTCATTGAATGGGGTGATGTAATGTATACTCGTACTGTAATTACCATACATCCCCCACACCCGCTTTGATGGAGCCCATCCAGCATCACCTTTCGTCTTCTCCTTTCCCCCTCCTCTCCCTTCTCTCTTTCCCATCTCTCTCTCTTCCTCCCTCATTCACCGTTCCTTCTACTCGATTCGGTCGATGCGTGCATCGTCAGTCTCATTCAAATAGCAGCTCTCGTTGTCATTCTCTTCGGGGTTCTGCAACCACTTCTCTCCGTTTGTTGGAACTCCCGGCATTCCTCGCCGACCAACAAGCTTCGCTTTCCCACCCCTCAAAAGCTCCAAAGCTTTTCGTTGTTAACCTGTCGAGGCATAACCCCGCTGGCTCTCGCCATTGAGCTGCCATTTTCGATTCCACCTTTTTTTGTGCTCCGGTCTCGTCGCCGTGCGTTCCTCTGCACCGCTACATCGCCGTCGCCTCCTCGGTCCTTCGTAACTCCTAATCTCGAATCGAGCGAGTCTCGTTCCTTTCATTCGGTTCGAAGGGCTTCACCAATCCCGGTGCTTTGAGCGTGCAATTGAATACAATCGCCTCGCTTCCTTATCGACACTCTGGTCGCTAACGTGCGTTTCACCGCTTCGTTGGCTTCTGGCAATTTTCATCCCACGTTGGACCAACCGCAGACGTCATTTTGGAATGCTCGGGCTCCGAGCTTGCCATTAGTTTCTCTTGCAGGTAAGGGCTTTTCCCGTTTGGTGTTTTGGTCTTTAGTCCATCCTCCTATCCAGATATGATCAACTGCATGTTGTGATGTCCTCGTTGCCCATTGTCCATTGCCCATCGCCCCTCCCTGCCCTTTCTCCCCCTCTCCCCTAAACAAGACAGCTGTGTCCACTCCTTTCTATTGCAACTGCAGCTGTAATCTGTTTGCTTGTTTGGTCTTCGGCCCCGCGATGGAAATCGACCATTGCAACTGCCAACTTGACACGCCTTCCCCAGTCTGGCTTCTTCGCCTTGTTGACTTCTGTCAACACTTCCCTTCTTTCCCCCATTCATATCTTCCATCCCAACTGGACTTTTTTTTTTCTTCTGCCATCCCCTTTCTCTCACTCTTCTACCGTCACTGACCCACTCGCTTCACTTTTCCAGTATAATCCATCACCATCCTTGTGTTGAAACTCGTTCTTCGAACATACCACACTTTTTTGTGTTTGGTTTGCGATCTGAATAACTCGGTTCGATTGCCTTTGGAGGCAGCGCCAGTCTCTCCTGTTTCCAGATCCTCTCCGATAACCCACACTTTACACTCTTCAGTAATCGCCGATCTTCTTCATCTAGGATCATGGACCAACAAAGCGGCCAGTCCGGGGTGCCAGGCCCCGCTGGGCGCAAGCTCCATATCGCTCACCGGAGAAGTCCCTCTGAGTTGACTCCTTTGATGAGTAAGTAGTTCCCCTCTCATTCCCGACAAGGTTATAATGATCTCACCAACTGACTCTTTGTTTTTCAGTGGAACAATTGGCCATCCAACAACAGATTGAGCTGCTTCAGCAGCAACAACAACAAATTGCAGCTACACACCAACAATACGTAAACATGGGACTGTTGCAGCCTCAACAGCTGGGCCAGGTTAACGCTTTCCAACAGGGTGGCAATATGGGCAACCCCCAGGTCAACGCCTTCCAATTCCCGCAGCAACAGCAGCAACAGGGACAGCAACTCAATGTCCCCATGAACCAACCCGCCCAACACTCGCACCGTCGCAACCAATCTGCTCTCCCCAATCTCGCCATGGGCCCGCCTCCTGCGCCATCATCCGGAGCGTCTGGATATGCCGAATTCAACCAGCAAGGACATGGTCAGAAGAACGAGAACAACAACCACGGCCGTGGTCGCGGAGGCCCCCCGGGTGGTGGCCACCAACGTCGTCATTCCCTTGCTCTGCCCGAAGCTAAGAAGGCCGCCGAGCTTGCTCAGCAGAAGAGAACCGCTTCTGGTTTCCAGTTCCCCGCACCTTCTCCCGGCGGGGCGGCATCGGAGAATCAAGCCCCATCGGATGACAAGCCTGGCTCGAGCACCTCCCCAGCTCCCCAGGGCCTTGGCATGCAGCGAGCTGGCAACATGCGAGCTGGTGGACATGGCCGAAGCCAGTCCATGGCCATCGGTGGCAACCGAGGTTCTATTTCGGGCCGTGGTGCAGGTGGATTCCAGTTCCCGGCTCCCAGTGATGGCGGCGCAGCCGATACCCAACGTCGAGGCAGTCAGCCCGGCGGTCACGCTCGTTCGGGATCCCGAAACTTTGACGGCAACTGGCGCCAGCCCAACAACCAGAATCAAGGCCAAGACCAGCAGAAATCCTTTGGCCAGCAGCAGGGTGGTTTCCAACCTGGTCACCGCTCGCGCGGCTCTGTGAACCAGTCAATGGGATCCATTGGCCAGTTCCAATACCCAGGCCAGCCCCAGCTTATCCAGCTGCCGCAAGGAATGGTTATGGCCCCACCTACCATGTTCGCCGGTAACCAGCAACTAAACCCGATCCAGCTGGCTCAGCTCCAAGCCATTCAGCAGCAGCAGCAGCAGAATGGCCAGGGCTTGGGTGGTCTTGCCGCCAGTCAGCACGCTCCTCCTCAGCTGTCTGTTCAGCAACAACAGCAACAGCAGCAGCAGCAGCGCAAGACCCTTTTCACTCCTTATTTGCCGCAGGCGAACCTGCCCGCCCTCATTAGCAACGGCCAGCTTGTCGCTGGTGTCCTGCGCGTGAACAAGAAGAACCGCTCGGACGCATATGTAACCACTACGGATTTGGATGCCGACATTTTTATCTGTGGTAGCAAGGACCGTAACCGTGCCTTGGAAGGTGATTTTGTCGCTATTGAGCTTCTGGACGTCGATGAGGTCTGGTCTCAAAAGAAGGAGAAGGAAGAAAAGAAGAAGCGCAAAGATATCACCGATGCTCGTTCCGGAAGCAACGCCGGAAATGACAAATTGGGTCGATCTGACTCTAACAGCGAGAAGCAAGAAATCGGACCGGATGGAAGCATCCGCCGCCGTGGCAGTCTGCGTCAGCGTCCTACTCAGAAAAAGAACGATGACGTTGAAGTCGAAGGCCAGAGTCTTCTTCTTGTTGAGGAGGATGAGATCAGTGACGAGCAGAAGCCCCTTTATGCCGGCCACGTTGTTGCCGTTGTCGAGCGTATCGCCGGCCAGATGTTCTCGGGAACCTTGGGTCTCCTGCGTCCTAGCAGCCAGGCAACCAAGGAGAAGCAGGAGGCCGAACGGCAAGCCAGAGATGGTGCCCACGGTCGCCACCAGGATCGTCACCAAGATAAGCCTAAGATTGTTTGGTTTAAGCCCACCGACAAGCGTGTGCCCTTGATCGCTATTCCCACCGAGCAGGCCCCACGCGACTTCGTCGAGAAGCACCAGGACTATGCCAACCGCATTTTTGTTGCGTCCATCAAGCGCTGGCCCATCACATCTCTGCATCCCTTCGGTACTCTCGTTGAGCAGCTCGGAGAGATGGGAGACCTGCGAGTTGAGACTGATGCTCTTCTCCGTGACAACAACTTTGGCTCTGATGACTTCTCTGATGCCGTTATTAAGAGTATCGGCTGGGAAGACTGGACTGTCGCCAACGAAGGCGAAGCCCTGGCTTCGCGACGTGACTTCCGTGAGGAGACCACTTTCACCATCGACCCAGAGAACACCAAGTCTCTGGAGGATGCGTTCCACGTGAAGAAGCTTGCCGATGGCAAGGTCGAGATTGGTGTTCACGTTTCTGATATTGCTCACTTCGTCAAGGGCAACTCTCTTGTGGACCGTGAGGCCAAGAAGCGAGGCACAGCAGTCTACCTGGTGGACCGAGTCATGAACATGCTCCCGCCCCGTGTCTCCAACGAGCTCACCTCTCTTCTCCCCGGTGAGGATCGCTTGACTGTTAGTGTGGTTTTCCACGCTAACCCCGAAACCGGCGCCATCGATGATGACGTATGGATTGGTAAGGGTATCGTGAAGAGCTCAGGCCGTTTCAGTTACGAAGATGCCAACTCTGTGATCACCGGCAAAGCCAGCTCGACTGGTTCTGGCGTCTCTGTTGAGAACATTCAACTTCTGAGTGCTGTTGCAAACAAGTTCCGGGATGCCCGTTTCGGAAACCGCGTCGCAAATGTTCCTTCGCTCCGCCTTATCCAACAGCTCGACGATGAGAACGTACCTGTTGAATACAACATCTTCGATTCCAGCCCAGCCCACGAACTGGTTGAAGAGTTGAGCCGCCAGGCTAACTACTTCGTCGCGCGTAAGCTGTCTAACGCTCTTCCCGACAAGGCTTTCCTCCGCCGTCAGCCATCCCCCAACTCTCGCCGCCTCACTTTGTTTGTCGAGAGAATGAACCGTCTCGGATACAACTTCGACTCTTCCAGCAGTGGAAGCCTGCAGAGTGCTCTGTGCAATGTATCCGATATTGACCTCCGCAAGGTGCGTAGGGAGAATGGCTCTCTTCTGTCTCGGATTGACCTCGTTTGCTAACAAATTTCTTTCTAGGGAATGGAAACACTCCTTGCCAAGGCCATGCAGCGTGCCAAATACTTCGTTGGATCTGGCCCTGCCGATGAACAGCGTCAACACTACACTTTCAATGTGCCTGTGTACACTCACTTCACCAACCCATCTCGACGCTACGCCGATATCCTGGTGCACCGTCAGCTCGAGTCTGTCCTGTCTGAGGGCGCTATTGAGTTCACCGATGACATTGAGTCACTGAACAAGACTGCCGATCTGTGCAACAACAAGAAGGACTCCGCTCACAACGCCCAGGAGCAGAGCGTTCACATTGAGGCTTGCCGCAACATGGACCGAAAGGTTCATGAGATCGGTGGCGATCTGATTAGCGAGGGTATTGTCCTCTGTGTCTACGAGTCTGCCTTCGATGTTCTGATCCCCGAGTATGGTTTCGAGAAGCGCGTCCACTGTGATCAGCTGCCTCTGAAGAAGGCTGAGTTTCGCAAGGACTCGCGTGTGCTTGAGCTCTACTGGGAGAAGGGCGTCCCCTCTTCTGCTTACATCCCTGAGGATGAGCGACCTAAGCCTGCCAACTCTCGTGCTGCTCAAGCGGCTGCTGCTGCTCGTGAGGCGGAGGCTGCCAAGGAGCGTGCCCGTGAGCGCGACGAGGCCATGCGCAAGCAGACCGAGACCGGCACCATGTCCGCAGACGATGTTGATGCTCTTTTCGATGACGATGACGAGGATGTTGACGAGGTGTCTGAACAAGTTGCTGGCGTTTCTCTGAACTCGACTGACCGGTCGACCCAGAGCATGCCACCATCGCCGACCCGTAACGGCCACCTTCAGCAGGGACCTCACCGCACTCGCTCTGACCCCAAGATCGCTTCAAGCACCAGCGATGCTCCCGAGAACAAGCTGACCAACAAGGAGAAATACCTGAAGCTGTTCAAGCTGAGAGAGGAGGATGGAGAATTCATCCAGGATGTCACTGAGATGACTCGTGTCCCCATCATCCTTAAGACCGACCTGAGCAAGAGCCCACCGTGAGTAACCTTCATTGTGATATACCAGAAACCCGCTAACTTATATTTTTCCAGATGCCTTACTGTTCGGTCTGTCAACCCTTATGCCCTGTAAGGATAGTCTCATAGGTGGTTATCTTCTCCTTGGGAAATATTATTGCAGATTCTCTGGGTCGTCGTCAAATCTCGTTTTCAAGATGATCTGACCACACCCGCGAACATAATCCTCACCCCTATGCGCGGATCGAACATATCATTATCGAGGGTACGCCCCTCAGATTACTTCACTGAACTGTTACTGTGCTACGGGCCTAGTATACGTTATCTTTTTGTTATATGCTGTGCAGCGGTTGTTTGTGTTTCTTTTTTTGTGAGCATTTGAATCTTCGGAGAGAATATTCCATTCCATCCTTGGACTTGTATCTTGGCTCGAGGGGAAAGATTGTCGCTCGATAGTTCCAGAGAAGTTCAATTAATCCAGGTATTTACATAGTTATTTATCCCTGTAGTCTTGGTTTTGCTATTTTAGACTAGATTTGTATGACAATGCAGTTTGGTAAACAATTTGTATGTACTAGACGTATAGAATATTTCTGTTCAATCTCTTGTTTGTCCTCCTTTCATTAAGAATTTTTTTTCTTCTCTCTTATTTATTCTCTTACTTCAACTCCCTTGGCTTGACGATCAAGAGGAAAAGCTACAAACTATCACATTGCTGGATTTCCTTCGCACTCTCAGATTTATCACTAGACAACAATAGTTATTGTAATCAAATCGCAAGTTAAATCAGGTAGTTATGCAAAACAGAGTACCAAACTAATTACTGATTACTCGCAATCAAGTTTGAGAAATCAAGTTCCTTGGGACACAGCTACTCAGAAAGCACACAACTGGAAACATGCACTACACAACCCTGCCAGGATCACACTGGATGACAGACACGAAGATGACGAACCAGCTCAACTAATGCGGAGGCAAGACCCTGCCAACTTATGCTAGTAACAAAGGAAAGTTCTACGCAGAGAAGTCACAGAGCAATTTGGCGAGCCCACATTCCCAGGAAAAAACCCCATCACTCTCCTACAGCAAAATATGTGGTATTGAGTACTAGTAGTGAAGTATCTCACAGATTCCAGGAAAAACTCCGATTTCTGTATAGTGTACTTCGGGGAGAACATAAGACTGGCAATCTGGGAGAGAATTCAATTAATGATTAAGTACAGGGCAGAAATACCATACTTGCTACTAAAGTCTTATTCATGTAGTTAGTTAGTACCCATGATCAGTATCATACTGTGGTATAATTATCCTAATTATCTAAGGTAACCAGTAGTAGTTGCTAGTATTAAGAAGTAGTTACCACCACCAAGGTTAGTCAATCGTACCTACCTCGATATGATACCTAGCCACTATCCTTCGAATGTGGTTTCCCCCGGAAATTTTTCAAGAGCCTCATCGAGCTTTCCTATTTGATTCGGGTTGTAAACAAGAATGTACCTATTAATCATCTACTTAAGGGAGGATAGATCCTCCCAATCTCCCCCCATAATCCTCCTAATTTCCTCCTGTCATCTCCCCAGGTACTCCATTGCAGCCAGGTTTGAAGTTCTGAATCCGGAATGGACATGTTTGATGAACTACTGAAGACTCCAGTCCATAAAGAGTGATCGGGATCACTTATCAACTTTCCCAAAAGAGCAAGGAGCTAGACGACCTTTTACAGTTCCTGGTACCTACGGGGTACTAGCTATACATCAGTGGCAGCATACCCTGATGACCATCGAATCACCATCGAATTTCTACAAAAGAATCGTTTTTTACTTCCATTTCCACCACGCTCAGCTGGTGCGTCGGCTTCTGTTGTCAACGAGCGCGGGTCTTCATCAACCATCATCAATTGACGGAACGACTGTGTCAAATTTGTCAGTATATGGACCACTTCGAGAAACACTCGACATTCTTTCGAGAAAACCTGGTTATGCAGTATTTCCCCGTCTGCGTCTGCGTGAGAGCTCCTCGTCAACTATTCGCCAGTGGAGGTTCCAGCGATGGAGCCATAGAGGCGTAGTCCCAGCGAACTCCATACACCAGAAATACCTACTCGGTCACTGATGGAGCGGCGCTCACCAAAGATATTGGAACAGAGTAGATGTGTCAAGTCAGATTTACCGACGGGATTCGAAGTCCAAGATTCTTCTGACAAGGACATTGACACAAGTCAAATCGAAAACCAATCTGCTCCGTTCAGTACATCACCTGGCAGGTTCCCGAATTGAGACCCCGAAAGTCCTCAATCCTTCCTTGCCAGCTCATCTAGGTGCCTGTCAATTGGCGAGAAGTGGACCGGTCAAATGTTCGTCGGGGCTGATCGAGAACGTGCGATAACAGACTTCTCTTGGGAGAGAGATTTGCCGGTGTCTTCTCGAAAGAGAAATGGACACAGCAAGTATACCATGGGTTCGTCTCTGTTTGTTTATTCCAAATTATGATGCTGTATTGTTATCGATTTGGTCTTCTGGATTCGTTGTGTTCAGAGTGTCTGCTCCTCTGTTTTTGTTATTATCGAGAATTATGTTGATTTAGATGCAGGAGTGCTTCTACGAATTGCTCTATAAGGGACTAGAAATGTAGTCTCAGTCGTTTTTACTTTGTGAGAACTGCGCCCAGTTGATGTGGTCTTCGGGACATATTCTGTTTGGAGTTTCTATTACTCTGTTTCTATATCCTTGGGGAATTGTGTTCTTGTTCTGGGACTTTCCAGATTGGTTAATGCTGGGTGGAAGAATAAGCTCCTCACTGGATTCATGAGTATGTTATTTGACGACGGTTCCTGAAGGTCCAATGGTGGTAACCTTACCACCATTGTGACTTTCGATTGGAATCGAAAGTCACGGAGAGTGAACGACGGGTGATTTGACCAACCAATGTTTATATTGTTCTGGTTTTGTGCTCTCCTTGATTTGTTCTTCTCCGAGCATACATTAATGCAATGTATGCTCTGGGCTTATGGTGTATAGATTCATGTATTTATGGCTTCTGATTTAATATCAACACATATAACTACTAGAATACTTAAATGAATACTGGTTAATACTGGTTGATACTGGTTGATACTGGTTAGTAGTTGTTAGTAGTGGTTGAGTCTGTTTATTGCCAGGTGGTCCGAGCGTCCCCACTTGACACCTTTCGCCGAGAGGCAACTTGCCTCTAGTTAACTCCAACTTGAACATCAACACTGCCACCATCACCCCTCCACCAAGTCCTTCCGAGAAGTTCTCCCCTCTCTTTCTTTGTTGTTCCGACCGCTCGTTCCACCCATCATGCGCTTCTCCGCAGCCACCCTCCTCGTCTCAGCGCTGGGGTGGTTCTCCGCCGCGACCGCACACACCATCCAGCTCAAGGCTCACTCGCGCGAATGCTTCCACGAGTCGCTGCACAAGGATGATCTGATGACTGTGACCTTCCAGGTTGGAGATCGGGAGTTTGGAGGCAGTGGAAATCTGGAGATTGATTTCTGGGTAGGTTACATGATCTTGGTTCTGGCCTCCTTTTGTTCCCCTGGCTCTGTCTGGTCCTAGGTGTATTGGTATTCATTGGCATTGATTGGAATTGAATACTGGAATTGAATGGAATGAATGGACCAGCTCAGTCCAGAGGAACATTTAGCCGAATTGAACCAAATCACTCGTTAGAACCGCTGCTGATACTCGCTCACTAGGTCGAGGACCCTCTCCGCAACCGCCAATACTACAAGCAAGCCATCTCCAACGAGGACTACTCTTTCACTGCCCAAAGTGACGGCAAATACAACTACTGCTTCAGCAACGAGGGTTGGACCTCTAACTCCAAGGAGGTCTCCTTCAACGTCCACGGAATCGTTTACGTCCCCGAGGCCGAGATGTCGCAGGATCCCCTGGAGGCGGAAGGTAAGGATACCCTTGAGATTGGATCAGCTGTGCAACAACACATCTGAATGGAAGAATTTAAACTGACTTTACCTAGTCCGCAAACTTTCCGAGAACATGGCTCAGGTCCGCGATGAGCAGGGATACATTGTTGTTCGTGAGCGCGTGCACCGGAATACAGCTGAGAGCACCAACGGCCGTGTCAAGTGGTGGAGTCTATTCCAACTGTTCGTTGTGATTGGAGAGGGTATTTTCCAGGTGTGGTGGTTGAAACGCTTTTTCGAGGTGAGTTGAATGCGATCCCTAAGTATTCGGGAGGAACCAATGCTAACCTGACAACCAATTCGCTCTTTAGGTCAAGCGTGTTGTCTAAACCTTCGATAATTTCCTTTCCTTTCCCTATCTCTCTCACGTCTCTTTGAAAAGAAATGAAATGCGTTGCTGAGCGATGACGGTCTGCATGTGGATATTGGAAATGGGACCATCCAATTTACTACTCTTCATTTTTATGTTATGGTGCCATGCAAACATCTTCTGATAGTCTAATATACCTGTACCACCAGTGGATGACCTTTGAATGGCGTATGGCTCTGGCTCTGGCGTCTGGCGTAGTTGGGTATGTATTACAATCACACCAAGTAGAGACAAGCCAATCCAATCCAAATGCCTCGTACAAATGCGGCGCAGGACTAAGCCTGAATGGCCAAGGACAAACCTCGGAGGAGTCTAGAATGTCTCCCAATGTCTCTGACTGTCAGATTGGGCTGTTAAAAGCACTCACTCAAATAAAAGAAGGCAAACTTGTGTCTATTTCTATGTTGGTTGTGTGTGTCTGGTTGTAATCTTCAGGTTCACCCCGCAACTCTCAACTTCTTCTCTTCTTCTCCAACTTCACCTTTGAACCACTTCATTTTAGAGTGGTCTCCCTCTCCCCTCTCTCCTCCCCTCTGACTTATTCTACAAGTCAATGCATGTAAGGAGCATATATATTGAACACTCAAGAAACAAAAGTCCAGCCTCCCACTTGAAATCCCCTGGGAAACCCGCGATCGCAGTAAGGTAGTACCTTACATGAACACCAGATCAAAATGGACTTCTCCAGGAACGACAGTATCGAACTAGGCTTTGAGCCCCTAGATGTCCTCGATACAAATGATCCACTCTTTCACGTCTGTTGGAGACGCCAATCGTGTTCGCATTGTTTGGCGGGTGATGTTGGCTGCAGTTGGTGCGCTACAGTAGGTTATCCATCACCTCATCCCATCCCATCATCCCAGCATCTCATCCCAGCACTTATGCACAAGCACACTCTACACTCTACAGTCTACGCAGTACAGGGCTACTCTTACAATTCCCCCTTTCTATCATATTTATTGTTCCTTTCCGCCTCTTCTCCTTCACTAGCGGATTATGGACTGTCGCATTCCCCCACCGTTTCACCCTCCTCTCCCTTGCATTCCCATCCCCATTCCAGTCCGGCTTCTAATCCGCTTTCCCCGACTTCCTCCCCTCTCTTATCTCCTCTTCTCTCCCTTCGTCCTCTTGTCCTAATCCAAAGGTCATGACTTGACTAGTCCCAATTCATCCAGTCATAGTCCAACCACCCAATCCAGCCCAACCCAACCCCAGATCTGATCCAATCCGATCGCCCCGCATCTCACTACTTCACTGCACGCACTGCATAATTCCGCAACTAACCTCGTATTCAGTCCTCGACCTGCGTGCCTAATCCTGCACGTCTACCAATTTTAGCCCCAATTCGCAATGATCGGATTTGTCCCCTCGGTTCCAAGGAGCGCTGGGAACTCAGAGCATTGCCCTTTGGATGTAATGTTAGTACATTGACCTTCCTATCTGTGCTAGGCACGGTATTTGGGATGCTGGCGATGACTGGGATTGGGTTTCTTGGTTATTGGATGGTTAGATCGTTGCGTCGAAGGTGGAAGAGCTCTGATTATGAGCGCTTGGATGTTGATCAGACGCAGTCGTCAAGGTGGGGATTTTTGGAAGTTGGACTGTTTGCTTCTTTGATTGGGGCGTTAGTTGGTCGTGGGGGTGGCCAGGGACGAGAATCTAGTTCTAGTTTGAGAGCAGGGGGCGGAGGGGAGGAAAACCATGAAGATGGAGAGACTAGGCCTTTATTGGATGGAATGTGAGATGGGAGCCTGCGGCTGGACACCCGGATATAATTATGAGCTACGATTTGAGACGACAAAACTTGACTTTCACGCTGTGTAATGATTACCAGCGAGACGGAAGGAACAGATTCATTGGCAAAATACAACATTTGGTTATGTGACATGACATTGACAAGAGAAGGGGAGAAAAAGAATTCCAGTATCATATCATCATATCGATCAAGCTGCCACAATCGCATCCATTTGCTCACGCACAGCACTCGCCAAATCATCAACGGTCTTCTTCACTCGGGGAATCATATGACCACCGCCGTGATCATAGATATCCGAAGAATCAGGATCACACATGTTGTACAAACACATTGACCCATCCAAAAATGGATCCTGTGCCCCAATGACATGGAAAGTAGGCACTGAAATATCATACTCATCCGCTTCTTCATCCGCCACCATGACATGGCCCTTAATCGGGTGCAGAGGTGGCCATCCACTAAACAAGAGAGCAAACTTCACACGAGGCTCTCGGCCAATCTCTTTTCGACGTCGCTCTTCCTCAATCAGTAATGATGCCGCAATTTGAGCACCTTCCGAGTACCCGACCACAGCATCAATGTCTCCCTCTTCGTCTAAAATCTTGGTCAAACGTTCGAGGACGTCTGGGATGTTGCGGTATATGGGATGGTCTGCAATCTCAAGAGCTTCTCTCATGGACTCCTCAGGCGAGTCGCGCTTGGGGAAGTCGCTCATGTTGAATTTCCTCAAATTGCCTTCGTCGGGTTTACAGAAAGAATAATATGGCGGGTGTCCGAAGAAGGCTGCATGTTCTTCATCAGGTTGAACTTCCAATTCTCCCTGGACAAAGTGGAAGCTTGCCTCTCCATTTTGTTGCAGAGAAGTGATGAACGGACCTGGATCCACCAGCGGATAGTCCCGTTAGTATATGCATCACATCTTCAACTCCAACGTAACGGCGAAGTCTTGATCTACTAGCTTACCGAGCTGCGCTTCGAATCCCTATTGTATGGCGACAAAGGTTAGTCATGGAACGCTCCGAAAGATGTAATTGCCGCATACCTTTGCACTGCAGTAGGCTCCCGGCAAAGCGAGAAATTTCATGGTGGCGATTTGAGCACGAGGTTCAAAGCTCCAAGCTGTACCAAGGGCCCAAGGCAGACAGACGACCTTTCCTATATGGAAACAAGATATTGCAAAGCAGCAAATAGCATAGGTATGCACGAAAAAGCTTACCGCCACAAGATATTGTAATAGTAAACCCTTGCGAGGACTGGGAAGAGGTTGGCCGTTTGCCCCTGCGCTGGAATGCCACCCTTGCTCAAGTGAGGGCCACGAGCAGGGCAATAGCAACCACCACGCACGAGAGGAGCTTGAGTGAAAAGTGGTTCTTGTTGTGTGATCAGATCGTGGAAGACCTGGATCTGCGACCCTAGGAACATAATTTACAATAGAACTGGGGGGAGGGGGAGGCGGGGGGATAACTAACGACTAAACCTGCGCGGGACGTGAGCTAGACTTAGACTGTATGTACTATATTTGTTTGCCCGCGTCGTCATCAAGGGAGGTGGAAGTGGTAGAAGGCATGGACCCTCCGATCCACCTATCATTGAACAATGTCTTAAAAATCCCCCGGCTGGAGAGCGTGTATGGGGCCACTGATCTACAGTCGCGCACCTGATCGTCATGCAAGGGCGTCAATCTACTCCATAACAAGCCCTATCATAACCATCCCTCCCGAGGGAGTGAGAGTCCGGCCCTGTCTTTAGTGTAGCCTCTCGCCACATACATCGTGAGGAAAGGATCTCATGGCTTCTTTGTGAACATACAACTTTCGCTCTTTTTGTTTTCTTTCCCTCCCCCCCAAAAAACCTCCGACTCGATCTTTTCCAGCCTACTACTTGTCACTCCTTTCTAATATCTTTTCCTTTTTTGTCAACACGTGCCGTGCCGTAAATATCGGCAGTGGAGGGTACATAGTTTGATCTTTGAATAGCCAGAGACGAATTTAACAGGCTCGAATCGAAATAATGCATCTAGAGCCGATTAGCGGGACTGGAACGCCAGTTCCTGATGGAATCAACCAGCGCAATCCAGAGGCGGAGCAGCATGGGCAGCAGGGCGATGAAGCGGTTGGGGATACGCCAAGGAAGATGGCCATTATCGGCATGGCCTGTCGACTTCCAGGCGAGGTGACAACACCCGATGAACTGTGGGAACTCTGCTCGCGAGCCCGAAGTGCCTGGTCACCTGTACCAAAGAGTCGATTCAACGCCGACGCATTTTACCATCCGAATCCCGATAGACCCGGCTCATTCAATCCCACAGGAGCTCATTTCCTACACGAAGACGTTGGACTATTCGATGCGCCATTCTTCAACATCACTCTCCAAGAGGCTCGATCCATGGATCCGCAACATCGAGTCATGTTGGAATGTGTATACGAAGCCTTGGAAAATGCGGGTATCTCAAACCACTCAATTGCTGATAAGAATATCGGTGTTTTTGCTGGTGCTTCGTTTCCGGATTATGAGGTGAATAATACTAAGGATGCGGATTCTATTCCTATGTATGACTCGACTGGGACGTCGATTGCGCTGCAGTCGAATCGCATTTCTTATTATTTCAATCTTCATGGTCCGAGTATTACTGTTGATACTGCTTGTTCGTCGAGTTTGTCGGCTTTGCATTTGGCGGCGCAGAGTATTCGGAATGGAGAGTGCTCTATGGCTGTTGTTGGAGGTTGTCATCTTAATCTTATTCCGGAGATTTTTATTTCCATGACACGGTCGAGGTAAGACAAATGAGGAATGGATGTCAGATAATGGTTGCTGGGATACTGATTCAGAAAATACAGGCTTCTCGCTGATTCAGGCCGATCATATTCATTCGACCATAGAGGAACCGGATTTGGTCGCGGAGAAGGAGCAGGATGCATCGTTTTGAAGGACCTCGAGGACGCGCAAGCAGCTGAAGACGCCATTCGAGCCGTCATTGTGCATAGTGGAATCAACCAAGACGGCCGAACAAGAGGTATCGCAATGCCTAACGGTGATGCGCAGGAGGCACTCATTCGCGCAGTATACAAGGAAGCGAAAGTGGATCCAGCAAATTGTGGATTCGTTGAGGCTCATGGAACTGGTACCAAAGTCGGCGATCCACTCGAAGCCACGGCCCTAAATGCTATTTTCGGAAAGGGACGTACACCAAAACAACCACTACTTATTGGATCTATCAAATCGAATATGGGACATTTGGAGGGTTCAAGCGGTATTGTGGCTGTCATCAAAACGGCTTTGATGTTGGAACGTGGGTTTGTCTTGCCGAATTGCAATTATCAAAAGACGAATGAGGAGATTCCTATGGATCAATGGAATATGAAGGTGAGAATCTTGGATGCAGGGATTGGGTTTTTGGGATACTGACTGCATGTAGGTCCCCAAGAAATTGCAGCCCTGGCCGCGAGGCAAGAACTACGCAAGCGTGAACAACTTCGGCTTTGGCGGGACCAATGCCCATGTTATCATGGAGCGTGCTCCTCGTCACCAAGGCCAGGGAGCAGAAAGCAAAGACCCGCTCAAGCGCAAGGTGTTCGTCGCATCCGGTTACGACAAGAACGCTGCTTTTGATTCGATTAAACAACTCGCAACCTACATGGACCTAAACCCTTTCATCTTCAACGATAGTCTCATGGATAATTTGGCCTACACGCTTGGTCAACGACGAAGTTTCCACCCTTGGCGTGTCGCCGTCGCGTCATCTCATAATTCCGATCTTAGTGCATCCTGGGCGAAACTCCCGGAGCCTGTTCGATCGTTGCGTGAGCCCTCGATAGGATTCGTGTTTACGGGACAAGGTGCTCAATGGCATGGCATGGGTAAAGAGCTGCTGGGCACATATCCCGTATTCAGAAAAACGATGCAGAATGTGGATACCTGCCTGAAAACTCTTGGATCTACTTTCTCCATTATTGGTAAGTGGTGTCTCGTTGGAATAGCACACGCCTACCCTGCCCTCTGACACTCTACTTTAGATGAACTCCTCCTCGAAGATCCAGCAGCAAGCAAGATTTCTGCCGCCTATATGAGCCAGCCGGCATGTACAGCAGTTCAACTGGCTCTTGTGGATCTGCTCTCGTCATGGGGTATTCACCCCAAGGCGGTTGTCGGCCATTCAAGTGGTGAGATTGCTGCGGCGTATGCTGCGGGTGTATTGACCCTTGACGAGTGTGTGCGCGTGGCCTACTGTCGAGGTGTTGCCGCCAACATCGTTGCAAATGATGATAGTGTACATGGAGCCATGCTGGCTGTCGGAGCCAATGCTGCAGATATCCAACAGATTCTGGACGCCATCAGAGGCAAGCGTGCCGTAATTGCCTGCGAGAATAGCCACACCAGTGTGACGCTTTCAGGTGACAAAGATGTTATTTCAAATCTCCAGGTCGCGCTGGACAAAGAGGGAATCTTCACCCGGATGCTTCATGTGGACGTCGCATATCACTCTCACCACATGCAACGTGTATCCCAGCAGTACAAATCGCTTCTTGGAAAGATTGCTCCTCAGCCTTCTCGGGTTTCATTCCATTCCACTGTTTACGGCAAGCTGGTTCCTGGAAGTATGCTTGACGTTTCTTACTGGGTCGAGAATCTTGTCTCCCGAGTAGAATTCGTTAAGGGAGTGGAAAGTCTCCTTGATACTGAGGAGCCATCGGGACAGGTTGATACGCTGGTCGAGATCGGCCCTCATCCGGCATTGCAGACACCAACAAAAGATATTGTGAATACTCATGCTCCCAACCGCAGCATGAAGTTTGAACATACCCTGAAAAGAAAACTTGACGACGTTGAAGCTTTGCAGCAGCTTGCTATGTCTCTTTTTACTTCCGGCTCCATGTCACTCGACTTCCAACAAATCAATTTCCCGAACCTCGAAACCAGTCAAAGAAAGCCTGCTCTTATAACAAATCTTCCAAAATACCCCTGGAACCACACTGAGAAGTATTGGATCAACCCCAGGCTGAACGAGAACCTCTATCGACCTCAGTTTGGCCGCAACGACATCCTCGGGAAACTATGTATGGAGAATACCGACTTCGAGCCTCGGTGGAGAAATATCATCAGAGCCGACGACCATCCCTGGATCCGCCAACATCGCGTTCATGACAGCAATGTGTATCCCATGACTGGTTTCCTTGCCATGGCTATGGAAGCAATCTCACAGCAAGCACAACTGCATCACCTTGTTCCTGGAAAGGTCCAACTCCGTGATGTCTTCATCAGTCGTGTTCTTGCGATCCCCGATAACTCGGCAGTGGAAACAATGCTTAGTCTTCGACCGGTCCGATCTGATGCCCCAGGACGATCTATTCTCGGCTGGCACGAGTTCAAAGTCTTCTCTTGGGCCGAAGGTCGAGGTTGGGATCAACATGTTAGTGGTTTCGTTATGGTAGAAGAATCGAAGGAAGCCAACCCTGTCAGCGGGTCTCGGGATGAGATGGAAGTGTCCGGGTCACTGAAGCAAATGATGCAGGACATCAATGCTTCTTGCATGACGAAGGTGGAAACAAAAGACCTCTACGAAGACATTTCCAGCGGTGGCATTCACTATGGTCCGCTTTTCCAAGGTCTTACGAACATCTCGGTCAACCCAACCAAGCATGCCATGGCCGCGATTGACGTACCGAATACGAGAGAATGCATGCCAGATCAACATGAGACTGACTGTATAATCCACCCGGTGACTCTTGACTTGTGCACTCAGACTCTGTGGTTGCTCCAAGGATTTGGTCAACCAGGCCCACATGTGACATACGTCCCTTCGCATGTCAAGCATGTCTCCGTATCACTGAACTCCAAGATCGGCTTCGGATCCACGCTACAAGTCTATGGCGTTCAGTCGGGAGTGGAATCAGCCAGCCGACCGCTAAAAAACCGGATTTTCGCTACTCACTCTGACGATGCTTCGAAGATAGCAGTGGATATTAACGGAATCACCTTGGTCCCTATCTCCAACGATATCAAGGGATCAAAGGATAATGCACCCAACCAAATCTGCTACAAACTGCACTGGGAACCCTGCTTCGAGCTCCTTTCCGAAGACAGCTACCGTCGTCTTCCAAGAGTTGATGTTGGTGAAAATGGGGAGGGAAGCCGAAGAATGCACCAACTTGATCGAGTCGCAGAAAACTGGCTGCGACGCATGTTACGTGCTGTTCCCGAAGATCAAGTCTCTTCACTGCCGCATCATCAACAAAGATTCTACCGCTGGGCCCAGGAGACTTGCAAAGAAACAGGAATACTCGAGGACCTCCCAGAAGCAGTCATTAACCAAACTCGCAACGCAAACGGTGCCGGTGAGTTCAACTGCAAAGTTGGCGAGCTTCTTCCCCAGATTCTTCGTGGTGAAGTTGATGCACTTACCCTCATGCTTGAGGAGGACCTTCTCAGCACATACTATCAAGACTTGGACGGCCTGCGCGAGGCATATGCCAATGCATCCGTATGCATTGATAAAATAGCTCACCAGAATTGTAACATGAATATTCTCGAAATTGGTGCTGGAACCGGAGGAGCTACCATGCCCATTTTGCAGAGTTTGGGTGGAAACGAGCCTGGATCGACTCCTCGCTTTGGTCACTACACTTATACCGACATCTCACCTGGCTTCTTTGAGAAGGCTAAATCGAAGTTCGAGGATTGGGGCCACCTCATGGCATATCAGACTCTGGATGCTTCTGTTGATCCGGTCGGCCAGGGCTTCGAGCCTGAGTCGTATGATTTGGTTATCGCTTGCAATGTCTTGCACGCAACGCCTCAGATAAACGAGACAATGGCAAATATCCGAACGCTGCTTAAGCCTGGTGGTAAGATTATGCTGATCGAAGAGACTGCATCCAAACCTAGACATTTCCCGTTCGCTCTGCTGCCAGGGTGGTGGCTTGCAAGTGACGAAGTTCGTCCTGATGGCCCTCTTCTCACCCGAGAGGGATGGAATAATGTCATGAAAGCCAACGACTTCTCCGGAGTTGATCTCTGTGTAGAAGAATATCCCGGGGCTTCCTTCCAATCTGGCTGTTTGATAATGTCGACTGCCAACGGGCCCCCAGCGGGTCCTTCCAATCCCGGAGATATCGTTATCGTGGGCACCGAGACTATTGGAAGTCTTTCATTCCTCAGTCTGGAGGCTGGCCTGGCTGACGCTACTGGTGTGAAGCCAGTCGCTGTGTCTGATCTCGAATCTGTTGATGTGTCTGGAAAATGGTGCATTTTCCTCGGTGGAATGGACCAGTCCTTATTGTCGCATCTCACACCCCAGAAGTTCCAAGAGTTCCAACGCCTTATGAGTCGTGCTCGTGGTCTTCTCTGGATAGTTCGTCATACCGCGGACGATCACCAGTCTCTTGGAGCAAACATGGTTGTTGGGCTGGCCCGCACCGTCAGATCCGAGACTGGTGTGCCTTTTGCAACGCTCGACTTGGGCGAGAAGGACAGCATGTCGGATGCGGAGGCTGTTCACTATATGCTGGATGTATTCAAGGGAGTCTATTGCAACAAGTCACAATTGATGCAGAACGACATGGAATTTGTTGTCCGTGATGGTCATGTCTGTGTTCCTCGTCTGATTGACAACCATTCCCTCAACATCAGCGTTCAACAAGAAACGGCTGAGGCACCACCAGCGCTGCAGCCATTCAAACAAGTGGAACGACCTCTCCGTCTCACTGCGGGTGAAAGCAGGACCTTGGACGAGATGTACTTCACTGATGATGATGCCCGAAATGACCCCCTCCCCCCAGATTATCTGGAAATCAGAGTGACATGCACAGGTCTGAACTTCCGTGATGTTCTGATGGCAATGGGTCAGCTAAGGGGCGATAAACTTGGCCAAGAGTGCAGTGGTGTTGTCTCTAAGGTCGGATCCGCAGTCACCAACTTCGCCACTGGAGATCGTGTCTGCGCTATGTCTCCTGGCTCGCTTGCTACTTATACCCGTTGCCCAGCCTCTTGTGCCTGGGTCATCCCAGATGATATGTCGCTCGAGGTCGCGGCTTCAATTCCAGCCGTCTTCTGTACAGCATACTATTCTCTCGTTGACCTCGGTCGTCTCTCGGAAGGTGAGAGTGTTTTAATCCATGCGGCAGCTGGTGGAGTCGGTCAAGCTGCTATCATAATCGCTCAGAGCCTCGGTGCTCATATATATGCTACGGTTGGAAGCGCAGAGAAGAAAAACTTTTTAATGGCAACTTACGGCCTTCGGGACGAACAAATTTTCTTCAGTCGTGATACCTCGTTCGCTGAGGGAATTCAGCGTGCGACACAAGGAGAGGGTGTTGATGTTGCTCTGAACTCTCTGAGTGGTGATGCTTTGCAAGCTACCTTCGAGTGCATTGCACCCTTCGGAAGATTCATTGAACTTGGCAAGAGAGATATTACGTCCAACTCGCGACTTGAGATGTCTCATTTCAATGAAAATGTTTCATTCGCCTCGGTGGATCTGGGCATTGTGAGAGAGAAACGACCAAAGCTACTGAAGCGACTCTTCCGCAACTCCTTCCAGATCTTCGCAGAATCCAAAGCACAATCGCGCTGGCCCATAACTACTTTGCCTATATCGGACGTGGAAGCTGGCTTCCGTGCGCTCCAAGGTGGTCAGGTTATTGGTAAGATGGTTGTATCGATCACGAATGATTCCATGGTGAAGGTAAGTTCACAACTTATAAAAATATATAGAAGCCAAACTGACCCGGTATTTAGGTATACCCCGCGCGAAGAGAAGAAAAACTTCTCCGATCGGATGCCACCTACATTGTTGTCGGTGGAACGAGTGGAATTGGTCTTGATATCGCTAGCTGGATGCCACAAAAGGGTGCTCGCCATATTGTGCTTGTATCCAGGAGTGGTGCTTCAACTGAATTGGCTCAGACGACAATCACCGATCTCCAACAAAAAGGAGTGACCGTTGATGTCTGCTGCTGTGACATATCTAGCCAGAGCAGTGTTGAAGAGAATCTGTCTCCGCTTCTTTCGCAACTTCCACCTACTCGCGGTGTTGTGTATGGTGCTATGGTTCTTCGGGTAAGTACTATCTACTGCTACTTCAAGCCAAATCGGTGTTAACAATCAGTCTAGGACATGCTTTTTGAGAAACAAAGTTTCGACGATTACGAGACAGTGATGAGGCCTCGAGTACATGGTATTTGGAACCTGCAGAATACCCTGATGAACCTTGAGAAAGGCAATCTCGATTTCTTTGTTACACTATCCTCAGCTGCCAGCTTTGTCGGAAACATGGGTCAGGCAGCATATGCTGCTAGCGGAACATTCATGGCAGCGCTCGCTCAATACTCCCGAGTCTCCAAAATTCCCTGTACAACAATTGACCTCCCTGTCGTTCGGGACATTGGATATCTCTCAGATGATCAGAAACGTGCGCAGATCTCTTCCCAGCTTGGAACAGAGTCCGTTGGTCCATCTGAGATCCGCGGCCTCGTCGCTGCTGCCATTCGAAAAGAAATGCTGGATACATGTGCGGGACATTGCGTTGTTGGATTCGATGGTGTGAAGAAATATCCCGCAAGCGAGCAGCCGTTCTGGGTCAATGACACTAAGCTTTCTCACCTTTTGCGCATCTCTACTCTCGCAGGTGCAGGCGAGCTGGTAGATGCTGTGCAGTCCAATACTGAAACTTCTCCATCTACTGCAATTCGCCAATCCCGATCTCGCGAAGCTGCTGAGGCCGTCACAGTGTCCGCGCTAGCTCAGAAAATCTCAAGCATCCTTATGCGACCCCTGGAGGATATAGACCCCTCCGCCGCGATCTCTGTCTATGGTCTGGACTCGTTGGTTGCCATTGAAATCAGAAATTGGATTACTCGAGAGCTGGAGGCTAATCTTCAAATTCTGGAGATTTTGACAAGTGACTCCTTGCCAGCGCTTGCTGAACATATTTTGAGGAAATCTGGTATCCTCACACCGGAAGTGAAGTCGGAGTGGGGTTTGGATGTTGCTGAAGTACGGAATGGTGTTGAGTGATTTTGTAATATTTGTATCTTTGACCTTTATGTATCTGAATGTAATCGCACAAATTGAGTTTTCAGTCCCTTAGAATTCATCACATCTCCCCTTCCAGCGTGTCCTACTGAACTTTACTACTACAATCACGTTTGTAGTCGTACTAGAATGCTTGCATGAGTGCCTTTCTGATTGATCTCTCTCATTAATACTATTTCACGAAGGGCCATGGCAGTTAATCGTCTCTATTGCATATATTCAACGACGTCAGGCATAGAAATGGTTGAATTAACAACTAAAGAGAAAGATTTGCATTCTATCGCTAATGGGTACCCGGGATCGCAACAAGCCGAAGGATAACCGGGAAAACTAGAGAACATTGGACGGAGCAGTGCGCTGAGTGCAATCAAAAGGCTCATCAACGAACCAAGTGTCATGTTGCGAGTCATAGACAATGGGGTAGCTCGACTTTTGGCTGCACAGTCTGTCGATTTGAGAGCTGTTGGCTGAGCTGATGGTGAACCAGTAGAGGTTGGTGTCGTGGCTGATTGGCTCGCACTTATAGAAGTAGCCGATGAGACCCTGGCCGAAAACATCGCTGCGGAAATCAACGGATATCTTCTTGTTCAAGTTGATGTTTTCGCAATCCTCCTTCATTCCCTCGACACTTGTGACATCTGCCTCTTTGGTGGTGAATCCCTTGGCAGTGTGGGTTCCGTTGGCGGACCAGGTGTACATGGGCAACTTGACAGACTCGGCGATTTGAGTAAGTAGAAGGCTCTTCGCGGTTCCCATTGCAGAGCATTCAGTTGCAGCAGCGAGTAGGCCCAGGGCCCCAATGAGCATTCCGCTCGGAGAAAAGAAGGTGGTGCGCATTTTGTAGAGTTGGGGAGTGGAACCGGTGATTTTGTGGAGGATTTTCGATAGGAACAAGTAAATGATCTGGGGATTTCGTACATCTTTATAAGTCGCTCAGGATCAGGTTCCACTTCATTTCCGGCAGTTTCTTTCATTTCTGAACTTCCCAATCGAGTTTAGAGAGAGGCCTTCACGATGATGTTAACGTGCGTGGGATGCTGGGAATGGGTGGCATAGGCGCGGTTACGCTTCCTCGAAGTGGGACGGTGGATTTTCGATCAGCGATTGGCTTGACAATTCGCATTCTGATTGGTCAATAGATCCCCGCGCATGGACCTGCTCGCTTTCACTCCGCGATTCCCCAGATTTCAGCAGTGGCTGACGGGATGGGGCCGAAGAAGATTCAAGCTAAATAGAGGCTTCGACTTCCCCATTCACTAGTCTTCTTCGAATCACCTTTCTCACAATTTGGAGACTGAATCCTTGTCGATATCATATAGTTTCCATTGCTGTTCACACCATTCCTAGAATTTCGTTCCGTAGCTAAGCCCCTCTTCTTCAGATAATGGCATAGGTAGATTTGATCAAATCTGGAGACAACTCTTTGTCATATCTTGTTCATCACCAGTATTTAATATGTGTGCCTGCATGATCCGGTAAGACCTGAGGTGATAGAAGACTGCCATATAAGTTATGGACTGAGCGTAAGCCTGGAATTTGGGTGGGCACCTACCCACTCTAAGTAGGTAGAGCAGGGAGTTGCTCAACCACATGGCAAATCCCGGGGTACCTGCGTAAGAGCCAGCAATCGGATTACCGGGACTTTGGATGAAATTTAGAATTCCTTCGCCCCATGTGCCCTGGCAATTCCCGCCTTAGGACCCACGTACTTACATTAACTGCCTCTGTCAACTCGGCAGTGTGGCCAGGCATGCCATTTCGAAGATGTTCGAATAACGGTACATTTCTTTCCGAGGCCGCTTCAGCTAAGTAGCTGAGCAGCAACCTTGGTGAGCCCGTATTGTCGAGTTGAACAGATGCTCGCCCCTCGGCGGAGTGAAGAGTTTGATAAATATTTGTGTCGGCACCAGAGCCTGCCAATCATCGCGTCGAGGTCAGGGAATGAAATTGTACTATTTTGAACCTTACTAGTCTCAGTGCCTGTATTATCGCAACAAAAACCCAATACTGAATCTTGCTCAGCGAAAATCTGAGCGACTTTTTCTACAGATTTAAGAGAACCCAGGCCAAGACGAAGAAACTTCGGTCTTCCCGGATCTGCGACAAGCAGAGTGATCGAGGTGATGGAATCAATAGTGGATTCGGTTTTGTTCAGTGCTGATCGTAGGGCCAAGACCAGAAACCCCCTTTACTGATACGTCCTGATTTATGTAATGTGGTGTCTTGGTTAAAGATACTCCGCATACCGAGACGCCATGTATTCTTTTGCCTCTGTCTCATACCAAATCTTGCAGACCTCATATTGACGCTGGCATTTCCTCCAATAGCCCAACACTGTTAGAAAATGTTCTCAGAAAAAGTCGTTCTCGGCGAAATTAGGAAATGACGAAAATCAATGCGTTCCTAGCTTACAGAGATTCGAGATGGGCATGTCTCAGGCGAGCTACGGTCGGACTTTCGCAGCGACCGTGCGACTCTAGATTTATGTAGTCCGAGGGAGTCCTATTCATGACAGCCTTCAAGCTAGACGTCTGTAGACTTGTAAGCCTCCTAGTGACATTCACTTGTCGCGTCGGTTGGAAATCACACTAAGACTAGTCGTCCGTCGGGCGATTCCCGAAGCATCCGATAGTACCAGATTAACAAGCTGGATCTACCCACATCTTTAAATCTAATTCCATCAACCGAGATCCTCAAGTCTTATTCATAACAGCCAAATCTAACATAATTAATGTGCAAGGCCCTTCATATCATGGAGGGTGAGCCTCATCTGTAGTTACATGGGTCAGCTGCGTCGCCATCACCTTCCTAAATCTCTAGGCCACGAACCCTATATCTGGGGTTGAGTACCGATCTAACTCTTTCGATGGGTCGCTTAGCTTCTACCAAGCGGATACATACTATTTAACTTGTGGCGAGACCCTGAGTGGCGTTAGCCAGATTCCAATGATCGGCTTGTCCGCACAACTAGTTAGCCTTTCAATTTGTGATGCATCGTAGCTGTTCAGAGAAGGGAAGATAATCTGGATTTCATGCGGAAGAACTCATCCACGACCAAGATAACGGAATATCCCGTCTTCTATTATCAGTGACATAATCTGAGCTCCTGTTTGATACTGGAGAAAAAGAAGAAAAAAAGCAACTTTTCCTTTGCAAGATATTATTCGATGATGAATAGTTCTTCGCGACCGCTGCATCCGCTGGTGATTCCCAACATATCAAAGCTGAAAAGAAGCCAATCAGACACATAGCCATTATCACTGCCCCTGGACAATGAGAATAAGCTTTGGCGAACTTCTCGTGACACGAGGCCCGCCGGATGCGGTCTCTTATCGCGTGGACTATGCATAAGAGGCAAAATGCGGAGACCTCCGAAAAACCCTATCCAAGCCCCCCAAAACATTCCAAGGTTGTTAGTCAGGCTGCGATAATTCATATAAGGAGAACATGGAGATCTCCGATGGGTCGAAAATTCCACGTTCTCGTTCTTGTCTTGGATGATAACGAACTGATATGGTTCTCGTGATATAATCGACTCGGAAGTCGATGGGCAGTCTACTGTTTGGCCTTGGAGTTGTCATGCTCTAATGCAGATGCAGAAAGACTCGACTCATGATGCTTCTGTCACGCAGAAATTCGCCAAATGATTACGGCCCCCAATTGCTTCGGGATGTATGGGCCTTGTCGGCGGTGGCCATTCTAATTATTATATTGAGGATCTTTGCGAAATTGAGAATTGGGAAATTTGGAACGGATGATCTGCTTATGACATTTGCGTTGGTCAGCATCAAACCTTTTCCTATTACTCGCAGTTGAAATTAATGACCGACCGTGGATATGATCGGCCATTGCTGTGTTTCAATGACTTAACCTAACTCCTCTTTGCAACCAGTGTCTTTCATTAATTGGATCAATATTGGTTACATTGGCTATACATTATGGATTCGGTAAGCCGGCATCGGGGAACGATTCGGAGGTATCGAAGATTATAATGTACGACTACCTTTCGCAAACATTTGCTCTGGCGGGCGGGACTCTCGGGCGCGTGTCATTCATCGTTTTTATCGTTGGATTGCTTGTACAGAGGTTGTCGGAAAGAATAGTGTTGTGGGTCTTGGCTGCCCTACAAGTGATCGTCAATGGTATGGTGATCATCATAATTTTCGTCCAATGCCCTGGACATGCCTCCGCAATATGGGATCATTCTGGGAAATCGAAGTGTTGGGACCTTCGAGTGCAAGAATATTACGGATATTTTCAAGGTGGTAAGTATGGCACATCCCCGGACGTTTTTGAACGTGCCTTTATTAACTACTATACTGCGCAACAGCCTTCAATGCCACCACAGATCTATACCTCGCCGTGTTTTCAACTTATGTCTTTTGGTATCTCAATTTGAAATTGCGTGTAAGGTTGGGTTTGGCGGCTCTACTGGGAATGGGCATCTTGTGAGTAAGAAGATCCCAATTCATGTTCGCATAAAACTAATTTCTGATTTTACCAGTGCTATGGTCGCCGCCATTATCAAAACAGTCCAAACCCACGTCCTAGGAACATCGGATAGTGACCCGACAATAGCTACTGTTAATTACGATCGATGGTTATACATTGAAACATATCTTGTTATAATAACAGCTTCAGTCCCCAGCATCAGATCACTTTTCCGCTCATCGTCCAGTCGAAAAATAAGCTCTGGAAATACCCACGAACTCAACTCTCGACATCCAACAACCATATCGTCGTATAATACCCGGACGAGAAGAAGGGATTCATCCACTGACGGAAAAAGAATGATTGACGTTTCTGAGGAATATGCTAGCCACGATGACACCTCCAATAATCATTATGAGGTTCCTGAGTCTAGGCAATCAAGGGAGTCGGTGGCTATGTGCGTATGAAGATAATACCTATTTCTTAATTCCATTTACGATTTTATGCCATGTATGCAGAAGGGAACTATTAGTACTCCTATATCATCAGACTTAGTCAGATCATATTACATTGTCCGCCCTGGTAGCATAAGCACAAGCTATGGTGTGAGCGGTGAATGGACCCACTTTTTTGTATCAAAGTGAGAGATGAGCCAATACTACGAACGAGGAAAGAGCAACTCAGGTTCCCTCCCTCAAGAAAAAACAAAAGAAAAGAAACTGCCAGAGTGAGGATTCGATCCGTCAACCTTGGCCAGCCCAAAAAAATAGCAAAAGGGGGGATCTCCCATCCCCTAAGGACGTCTCCTTGTGGACGGGGCATGCCTCTTGGTTATTGCAATAAGCACCCTTTTGTCCCCCACGACTGCCTGTAGCGGGCAACAATGGCCAGTTAAGACAGCTGTACACAGTGTGTCAGCTGACTTATGGCCGTTGAGGAAGCCCTATCACTACACCATCCGGGGGACCTTAACATATTTCACCCAGATTTGAATCATCACCACCACTCACTTCCCATATGACCGCACATGTTTCGACAAATCTATGTAACAAATTTGCCAGAAAAGTGCCACGGCTAGTATTCGAAGCAATTTCGATTCTTCGACTTCCTCCTATTATTGTAAAAGAGGTGAAATGAAGCGACCGGGCGAAGTCGGGGGTTTCCCGCGGAAAGTACAGCTTTAACGTTGAACGGAGTTGGAGATGCGTTACCCATCAATTGAACTACTACATGGCAGGCATCAATGGACCATACTAAAAGAAATACTTTATGCGATAGTATGTACTACTCGGCCTTTCGACTGTATGAAATGATGAGGGATTCCGTGGGGTGGACGAGTGTCTGAAGCCAATGGTCTTTTACATGCTGTACCATATGAATTGGGACAACTCATATGCCACAAGCATATTTAGAAACAAAAAATAGATTTGAATTGCCGATGTTAAAAGCCATTATGTATGTCTATCCCACTCCCACGCCGACTCCGAACTTGGATAGTTTATTTAAACTTCTATATGTGGACGCTAATAGCTCGGCATGATCCCGAGTGATCCGGTCTCCAATGAAAAAGAAGGATTGAAAGTGCTACTCTAAGCTCTTACCTGACAATGTCAAGCTTATGGTCAAAATAAGCTAGGTACCAAGTCTAGCAGTGCAGTCTTGGCCTGATGACCATTTCGGCAATTGAAGTTCTTGCCGACGACGGCATTTGAACAGTTAGGGTAGTATTAGTGGGTATATCGGCAAGCAATGGTGCTTTAGCTCGGTCTAAGCGAGATAGAACCCCAAAAAAACAAAAGGACGATCAAAATCTGAAGTGACCGAAGTAAATTGTTGAAATCAAAATGCATGCAGAAAGGCATGCCGAATATAGGGCCATCCCCAGATTTTAAGACAAAGATAACAAGCCCGAGTGGGCCGACGGACGGACTAACTCCCCCTCAAAATTCCATGAATCAAAGAGCTTTCTCCGGGGCCCCGGCCATCGAAAAGGCGTGAAATGGTCCGTGCAAGCCTTGCCGAACAAAGCCAATTAGACTCGCGGCCTTGATGGGACCTCATGCCACATTCTAACTTGATTTGGTTGCCAAGGAATGGCGTCTTGATGTCCTGAATGGACGGAAAAATGAGAGTCCAGAGACGGGGCTATTTCCCCACGGCTTATCCCCGCGGCTTATCCCCGCGGCTTCTCCCCGCCCGAATTTCCCCAGTTATTGTGTGGCGTCTATAGGCCAAAGTATCCATCAACAAGGGCATTGGACAAATTGGTTTATGGCGAAGGTGCCACTAGATCTCTTAGATGCTTAGCATTTGCCGAAGCCGTCATCGGCTGGCCCACTGATACCGTTGCAGAGAATGATGCCGCTCCCGAATATAAAAGACCATCCCCTGTGGTTTCGGTTTCCCCCCCTTTCTTCCCTTCTTCTCCAGTTTACGAGGAGTGAGGTCTCTGCTGCTTATCTCTCCCCGCAAATTCTCTCCCCGCTCTCATCTCACCCTTCCTCCCTTCAACCCGAGTGAGATAATTCTCACTTACCCGCCATCATGGCCCAGGGTCGCTTTTTGAAGAATTACCGGGTGTATGTCCTCACCTCGGTGGCCTATCTAGGCTCTCTACTTTTCGGTTCGTTTCTCCGTTTGCCATGAGTGAAAAATCAGCTATTAATTCGTTGCGTTCTAGGATATGACACGGGTGTTATGGGCTCAGTCCTCGCCCTTGACAGCTTCAAGAAGGACTTCGGCTTACCAGTCGGGTCATCCGGTTTCGCCGACTCACAGAATGCCTCAGTTTCTTCAAATGTCGTCAGTCTCTTGACAGCAGGCTGTTTCTTCGGATCAATTTTCGCCGCATATATTAATGATCGCATTGGTCGTCGTTACTCGCTTATGATTTTCTCCGTGGTTTTCTTGATCGGTGCCGCTGTTCAAGTCGGTTCCCACCACCAGATTGGCACAATTTACGCTGGTCGTGTCATTGCCGGTCTTGGTATTGGTGGCATGTCTAGTATCACGCCTGTCTTTGTTAGCGAGAATTGTCCTCCTGAACAGCGAGGTCGGATTGCTGGTCTTTTCCAGGAATTCCTGGTTATTGGAAGTACTTTTGCTTACTGGCTTGATTATGGAGTGGCTCTGCGCATTCCCGAAGGCACTAGCCAGTGGAGAATCCCCGTTGCTATCCAGCTCATCCCTGGCGGATTGATGTTGATCGGTCTGTTCTTCTTGAAGGAATCGCCTCGCTGGCTGATGAAGCAAGGACGTCACGACGAGGCACTAAAGTCTCTGGCCTACATCCGTAATGAACCTGAAGACAATGAGGAGGTTCAAAGGGAGATTGCTGAAATTCATGCTGCGATCGAGGAAGAGACTACTGCTACCGAGGGCGTTACCTGGAAGGAATGCCTGCAGAAGAGCAACCGATACCGATTCTTCATTGCCTTTGTCATGATGTTCTGGCAGCAGTTCTCTGGCACTAACAGTATTGGATATTACGCACCTCAAATTTTTGCTTCGGTCGGCATTAGCGCAACAAACACATCGCTGTTCGCGACTGGTATCTATGGAACTGTCAAGGTTGTTGCGACCGCCATCTTCCTTCTCATTGGTATTGATCGATGGGGACGAAAGTACAGTATGATGGGTGGTGCTGCTTGGATGGCAGTCATGATGTTCATTATTGGTGCTGTGCTGGCCACTCATCCCCCTGCGGCTGATGCTACCTCGGTCTCTTCTGCTTCTATCGCAATGGTGACCATGATCTACCTTTATGTTATTGGTTACTCATTCTCTTGGGGTCCCACCCCTTGGGTCTATCTTGGAGAGGTATGTACCATGCGATGCATTCGTTATTTTATCTTCATAAAACAATTTCTAATTCTAATATAGATCTTCCCCACTCGCCTCCGATCATATGGTGTGGGTCTTGGTGCTGCCACCCAATGGCTGTTCAACTTCGTTATCACTGAGATTACTCCGCGTGCCATCAACTCGATTGGCTGGAAGACATTCATTATGTTCGGATGCTTCTGCACTGGCATGGGTGCCTTCGTCACTATATTCCTTAAGGAAACTAAAGGAAAGACTCTGGAAGAGATGGACCTTGTGTTTGGTGCCGTGGATGAGGAAGTGCGACATGCCGACGTGGAGGCCACTCTGCATAAGAGCAACTTTGAGCATGCTGAGCACCACGAGGAACGTCAGGGTTCCTCTAGCACCGCTAGACAAGGTGCTTAGAGATGTGTTTCTAACGCTTGATGACTATTGAGATCTTTACAATATTTATACGAGGAGATGGAGGATTTACTGGTACCGTGCAGCAGAAACTTTGTACATATTCGGGAATGCACTTGGTACCAACTTGAAGATGACCATCGGCCTCGATGAGCCAATGCCTCTTAATATTCCGTATATCAAGAAACACCTACTCGCCGAAAGGGATGGTTACTTTCTATTTTTTTTTTTTTGCACTAGAAAACCGAACAGATTGGTGGACACGGTAAACCGACGGCCGTGCCGCCTGTTCCCGGGACTCGAATAAGAAGGGAGAGCGTTTGAGGGGGCGTAACTAGAAATATTCTTAGGGTGCATGTTAAAAGGACAAGGCTGAGTTCGGTCCTCACAATCATTGGCGTTTCAGCCCGAAATATGCACTTCATTTCGCCAAGCCTGCCAAGCCCTGGGTGGACGAGGCCCGCCGAGCCTCGTCGTATCCATTTCCCTCGTGGCTACCACCGAGAAATGCGGAGAGGAATCCCGCAATATAATCTCATGTGAACAATTAAAATGCCTGCCAGACAAACCAAATCCAATAGAAAAACGTTAAAAACTTTCAAAATTTTAAGTTCTCGACTTGGCACCGACTGATTCAGAATACTCCGGCTCTGCTGGCGAACGAACTATTTATGCAAGATGGTCAGGGATTATAGCCAAGATGAAGTCAACGCCAATCAATATCAAATTAGGATCCACAGGGGATTTTGAATGTGACCAGAGTGTTGATTGCGGCCCCCATCCTAGATATTCAGCCTCTCAGGGCCCACCGATGGGATTTTCCCCTGGAACCAGAGTTTCTGTCTCTTTGCATCATCTTTTTTGGATACAGGCCCGTGGCCGCGGTACCATGATGTACTCGCAACCGAAGCAGATTTGCCTCTGGCTGATTCTAACACTTCAAATTTTTCTTTCTTCCTGCTTTGCGGAGTCAATCAAATGCTATAAGACAAATGGGGACAGTTTTGAAGCTGAAAATGCGAAAATCTGCAATAATATCGACGGTGCTAGCAGCATGTGCTGTGGTGCATCGGATACGTGCTTGACAAATGGTCTTTGCAAAGTATCAGGAGATGGAAGTGATGAGTATCCTGATACATACTGGCGGGATATGTGTTCCGTATTCCCGTGGCCTGATGATTCCTGTTTGAATGTTTGTACGGTAAGTCGCGTCTATAAGATCGATAATGGATCGATCTTAAGCCTTATCCCACCATATGCAACAGCTAACAAGAAATAAAACCCGTAGGGAGACACTGTTCAGAGGGGCGACACTCCTGAGACCGACACTCTCAATTCGCGCATGACCCCCTGCGACGATTCAGATTACTCCGAAAAATGGTGTTGCGGGGATTCAAGAGATTGCTGTGATAGGGGCGACTACTTGATACTCCGTAAAGATATCGCCAGCAAAACTACCTCAACATCTATGTCGACATCAACTGAGGCCAGTACAACAACAAGCCAAACGACATCCTCTACCAGAACCTTGACCTCAGTTTCAACTCCATCATCAAGTCAAACAACCGAGTCAAACCCCTCTTCAGGTCTTTCTACAGGCGGAAAAGCCGGAGTTGGGGTTGGGGTGTCGGTAGGAGTCATTGCAATCGTTGGAGCCCTGGCCTTCTTGCTCTTGCGCCGGCGGAAGCATAAGTTTGCGTCGGTAAACCAAGAGCCCCCGGCTTCGCAGACTCAACAAGGGGCTGGAGCGACTGGCCTGTATGAAAAACCGGCTGGAGGTCAGGACACGAGGTACGAGTTGCATGCCGAGTCTGCGGAAACTACCAGCGCAAGGTGATTTTTGCACACAGGTGCAGGATATATGCCGGATTCTTAGGGATTGTTGGTTTTCTGTAAGACATGGATGGGTCCAATGCGGAGATGAATATGGAAGAAAGGAATCAATAGGGGGGTTATATTGGAAGAATTCGGAGTCGTGTTCAATTTCGAGTTGCAGCTGAAGACAAGCTACTCAGACAAAAGCCATCAAAGTTGGAAGCCAACGACTGTATGGTATATTGTGGATACAGCATAATGATAGTATAAGACTAATATGGAATTACGGCGTTTGGGTCATCGATCCTTTCTGTAAAGCTCATTATCGATCCACTGGTCACCGACATCGATATTCAAACATGATTCATTAATTTATCGTTAGTAAAATTGTTCTATAGAAAGCCTGTCCGGGTTGAAAACGAAGGCCCACGCATTCAAGAAACCGAAACTGGTGAATCTTCCAGCCAAGCCCATTCCATCACAACTCGGCCTTGGTCCAGATCAGCGACTTTCTTAAATACCGCCTCAGTCACATCAAGATCCGTTTCTTTACAACCGACACATCGGTCAACAACCTCCACATCGACACTTTTACCATCACGCCGTAGCCTCAATTTCATGCCACAGAGTGGATTTGCATTTGGATTGGAGCCCGTTGAAGCTGCGTCAAAAAGGACATGTGAGACAGCGCAGATCAAGTCGGAGTCCGAGTTGTCATAGCCGCAAGCGCCAAGGGCTGGGTTGTAGTATGTGAGATCTCCCTCGTAGGGTCCACCATGGGAAGTTGGTAGCGCGAGATTCGAACTCGATTTTCTATCATGAGGATTAGTTTCATGTTGTTCCATGCGCGATCGGGGTAGATTGTTTACTTCTTATTCACTGTCAGTCCCACGGCAAGGCCTATGATCAAAGCGAGTAGAGCGACAACGATCACGGCGCCGATGATGAGAAACTTGCGCTTCTGACTCTTCGAGCCATATCGATACCAATTGAAGCTCAGAAGGGCGCCGAGACTAGTTCCGAATCCTTTTGGCTTGGATTCGGTTCCGATCTCTTTATGCGCCGCCTCGGCGTCGGCCGCTGCAACTGGTGTTGGCAAGGGCTTGCGCCTCGGCATGGAAGCCCAGGTGGACTGCGCATTAGCGTCAGGTGGATTGGATGGGTCAGAAATGGGCGAGACCGGGGATTCAGGGTCTGCTGCCGAGTGTTGGGGGTGTTTCTCTTGTGAGGGATCCATCACGCCGACAATTCATAACGGGCGTCAAGCGGGGCGAGCAGGGCAGAAGGCGAATTATAATGATCAGTAATGAGTAAAATTTGGATGGTCAAGATGGTGGCTCGCAGTGAAATTGTATAAATTCCGAGTCAATGCGAGGGTGGGGCGAGGCAAGGAAGAAAGAAAAAAGAGGAGAAGAGATGAGGTGAGGTGGGACAGACAGGCCGTTTGGTTGCGGGTGAGTTTCAGGGGCAAACTTGGACTTTTTAGGGTTAGCGGGATTGACCAGAATATACTACTGGCCAGAGAATAATAAACCAGTACCTACTAGAATAACAGTAGATACATTTTGAATTCTATAGTCGATCGTCTTTTTTTGAAATCATCTTGTATCTCACTATAGCAATTTCTATAGCCCGTTGCGTTGTCTAGCCAAGATACTAGCATGCCTAGGTATGCACTCCTTCAGGAATCGCCTTTGCTATTGCATATGAAAATAGTACTATGCTACTATGTCCGAGTAGCGGGGTCTTGCATGGGAACCATGGAACCATTCATATGTAGTGCATATTAGTGAAGGGCAGTGTTGTTCCAAAAGTCCGGAGTCCGGACTTGCATGACTTAGTTTGCCCTGGCAGCAGTACATTATCCGAGCTTCCAGGTGGAATTTAAATAATAATTGGCTCTCCGACTGAAATGATGATACGCCCACCTTCAAACCAAACTAAACAAAAAATACCCCGAGTTGATATGGAAACCACCAAAGTTTGCACTGTTGTTGATAGTCTAATGTATCCAAGTTGGACTTGGCAGACAGATCGAGATGAACAGATAAACGGTCAATGCGCACAGCCTTGTGGGGCAAAATCACGACCAGCTGATCTCTCTTTTAGATATCTTAGAACGTTGCCTTCTTAGATCTGCAACCGTGGAAAGTCACAGGCGTCGGTAGTAAGGAATCGTCAGGCGGGCCGCCGAGAGTGATCCGCGTTGGTACTTCAGATCTAGGAGCCTGAAATGTAGCCCCCAAACGCATGAACAATTCCGGTCAATATTTAGGAAAAAATGAGTGTTTTGATCAGTTTACGCTCACTATGTACGCTGGGAATTTTTAGTCCGCAATAGCAGTACTTTTATCTATGACAAATTTCCTGGGGGTCAACCGGACCCAGTTGATGTTCATTTATGAGTATGGCTTGAACGGAAATAAGCCACACACAAAATGAACGATTGACGATTGGACCCACAACGGGCCGTCATCGAAGGCTTGCAAATTCGTAGATCTGGGGTTCGCCAGGTACCTAGATTATGCCTATTTTCACAATAAAATGGTACCATGTCAGCTGCCAAGGCTCACCAAGCTGCTCTGTTGAAAGGTAGGGCGCCTTATATGCAGTCTTGAAATTCGAGCAACTGTCTTTTCTTCGAAGAGACAATCTATCTTACTGAGGAAAGATTATGATGTAGCTAAATCACTGCAGAAAGAGTGTAAACGCTGAATTGGGGATGTGTAAGCAGTTTCTAGCTTCCGTGATATCAAATCTTCTTGCCGTCACTGAAAGTATAGTATACCTAGCATACCTAGCATCGAACCAAAGTAGTTTACCCACAAAATAACTGATTTCTCTCAGCACACAAGAAAAGATGGAAATAAATTTATGCTTGGCAGCTAGCCTAATGGCGACATCACATTCCAATCAAAGATCCTCCGAACTATATTCTGTGTATATTTTGAGATATTTGGACAATGACAGTAATTTGAACTACCCTAGTAGCCGGCCTAATGCTTCGATCAGTGTCTTGATTCGCCCTCAATCTCACAAAGGTCGCAATGCCAAGGGAGGAGGCAAGACCCTGAACTACATCCCTGCCGGGACCAAATGATTTAATGTAAATCAATCAATCGAACTATGCTAGTAGTTGGGTATAAATAGGTGGGTTCCAGCGCTTCTTCTTGAGCATCTCATACACATTCAAACATTTGAAAACAGTCTTCAATTACCACACTCTCAACAATTAGCAAACCTTTTGCCCCGGAACCTGTCTCAGGATGATGATCAGCAACATTCCCATCACTGCCATTGCGATGATCTCGCTCCTTCTCCCTGGAGTCATTGCGGAATCTGGCCCGGATGAAGGTCTCGGTACCCAAAGTCTGGATATCAAGCTCAAGTGGCACGCAACTGGTAGCTGCAACGGACAAGGAGGTCCAGAGCGCGACTATAGCAATGGAGCATGCTTGGACATTCCTGGCACAACCCGTGGAGTTGAAATCCTTGATCGCAAAGCCGGTTGCTACAGTAAGTATCTGTATTCCCTCGGAAATGAAGCATGGACGGCATCCATAGTGGACAAATGAACGAATGGATTCACTAACTGCATATGTGATAGTTGTTTCCTATGATGATGGAAATTGCAAAAGGGGCGGACGCAAGCTGGACACACTTGGTTGCAAGACACTGAAGGGCAAGAATTCAGTTGGATTCAAGTGTGATTAGATACTCGATGACAATGAACCTGGCCACCAGGAATGTGATAAGCCGCCGAGGATCGCAAGGTGTCAGACGGGTTTAGTCGTTCTTTCATTTCTTAAACCCTCATATCAGTGTGAATAAAGAAACTTGTACCCGTTGCGAACTTCAATTCCTCTCATTCAGACGAGCTTGCCATGTATTTGAGTCAATGTCGTATTGACTACAGACGAGGTGTATGTTGCTTGATCAACTAGGCATGCATCCATCTTGAAAAGAGGTGCTTGGGTTAGAGATGCTAGATATTCGTAGGGTAAGTGAGCTGATAGGAAATGATATTAGTTAGGAAAGAAATTATGGGTATTGAAAACTTTCAATACCCATAATTTCTTTCCTATCTAATATCATTAGCAACCAGGAAGAAACCAGAGAGAAATATCAGAAATGAAGCCTGGAAAAACCAACCGGAAATCGGTCAGACATCAGAGCAAAACTGACAAACCAGTCTTCGAGGTTATTCTTCATATCATTCCGGAACTAATGCATCACTGAAATTGTATCCACGGGCTCTTTGGGGTCCAGCATGATTTCCGCATATGCCATCTCCCCCCTGGGGGCTTGAAATGACTGGGGAAACTACACTTACCATCAAAGAAGTCAGCATCAACGTTAGTAGTAGAATGGAGGTGAGGTGTATTGGTAGTAATAGAATGGAGGAAAGGTGTAGTGTGTGTAGATAGTTGATTGGTTGGTGAAGGTGAAGGTGGTGGAAGTGAGAGATAGAAGTAGTAGGCGTGGATGCCATAAGGGCTTGCCTGAGGCACTACTTGCTAGTAGGTAGATGTGTGGTTGTATTGTGTAAGTGAGAGATGAGGAGGTGAGGACTAGATTAGGCTATGGAGGCTGACTAATTGCTAGCTGTTAGACAGGCTAGGGGCAAAATGCAGGTCAGATCGATCAAAAGTCCATGGAATTTCGGATTCAGTTCGTACCGGGGAGTAACTGGCGAAATGGAGGACATTCTGCAGGAAGACATGTTCTACGTTCATCAAATGCGTCTATACCTCATCTCCACAGGAAAAAGCGGCCGCTTCGTTCAATTTTACTCAATGCTAACGTCGGTCGAAATATCTCGTTGATCAAGCGTTGAATATTTTTCAGTCCTTGCTGTCTTTTCCTTCAGGAAAGTTTCTCTCTAATATCTTGTGGCATTGCTACACAGCATAATTCGCAGTATCTATATTTCTTGTCTTTGATATTGATACCTGTTTATGACCATCCGCAAAATATCGGCTTCTGTAACGCATCTATCTAAGCGGTGGAAAATGCACTTATCGTCCAACTAGCAGGTTTACTTTAGTCAGGGAATGATGTTCTCGAGCACTTGAGCGGCCACGTCGAGTCACTGCCAGAAATTATTATACAATCCAGAAACCATTCTAGGATGGCTTTGAGCACGAATAATAAGTCATAATTCTGGCACTGTTATGTATTTTTAACGACGCAATTCTAAAGAAAAAAAGAAAAAAAAAAAACCGATCATTCGTGATAGAAATTTTCCAATTGATAATTTAAAATGGGTTAGTTTGATAAGCCTCAAGATACAACAATGTAATGTATATTGTGAATCTAGCGGAGATAAGTGCACTTTCGGATCTCCGTAGACAAGTTATAAGATATCAGAATTTCTTTCACTCATTTGAACCAGCCAGAGGAGTTCTTTTTTCCTTTTCGTCTCTCCTAGAATGCAGTTCTTCTACGGAGATCCGAAAGTGCACTTATCTCCGCTTCGATCCTGGAAATCACCTTTCTACCTATTCCGGTCAATCAAGGCTTACTTCCAAGTAAGTTCATCTTTTGGCTTCTGAGTCCTACAAGGAAGGGAATTCTGATATGAATGGTAGATGAAGAACTCTGAGAAGGGCAAAAAAGCCAAAAAAAAAAAGAAAAAGAAAAAAGACAGACATTGGAGAAAAAAAAAGGGAAAACAAACAAACAACACAAAAAGCCCGTTGTGTAGTTATCTGATTTGACGAAAAGTGCAGTAGTGAGAAGAAATCGGGAGACCTCATGAGAATGCTAATGACTGATTCCTACACTAGCTTCATGCACTTATATTACTGTGTATGTCCTTGAATAAATGCACGCATATCTGCATTTTCATTCCCTGAGCAGCACCCAGATACTCAGATTTCCTAGTTAATCATCGAATGGCCATGATCGATCCCACGCGCGCCTCTCCTCTTTAGAGCATCCCAATTGACGAATTATCCTTTCCTTTCCCTGTCTCAAAAGGCGCTTAACATCGTTGTATGTATCATGGGAGACTAGCCCGTGATCTGGATGCAAATCACCCAGTGAAGTTTGTAGATCTGCCATTAGCTCCATTCCCCGGGAGGCATCCTTCGCATCCTTATCCAAAAGTCTAATGTCGTCAGCCGAGTAATGGATTGGAAACGGTGGATTACCGGCTGCTTGAACACCAGGGAGATTTGACCAGTCCTCGGCCAGCTCCTGGGTCAAGTATCGATATAAGGCTTCACCATCGACTAGGATCTTTTGAGCGTACATCATCATCTTGAATGAACTTGTCTCCCGGAACTTGTTTGCTTCGTGAAGGTGACGGGTGTATCGGTAGATGTGATTCTGGTAATAGCAACATACAGTCATGATGTGATGCAGGTAGCGAGCCTCCTGCCTTTCAGCCGGCGACAACTGGTCAAAATTGGCTGGTAGCTCTGGCCGCTTCAGACCTTCAAGAGGTGGCCCTTCGTAATCCAGAAAGAATGGCCTTTGGGCATGATCAAGAAGCGGGAGAAGTTCACTAGATTGCCAGTCGATGATACTCGTTATTTCCCATGGCTGCTCAGGATTAACGAAGATATTTTCCTCATGAAGATCACTATGCCAGAGGAATGATGAGCAAATTGACGGGTCTGTTGGTAGGAGGTATTTGAGAAGCTTTAGATAGCATTTTACGGCTTCTAGCTTTTTGGTGCGACATCGAATGTATGTTCCAGGGCCGTAGAGGCACAGAAGAGACCTGGGAAGCTCATGAACATTTTCAATGCACCTAATCTCGCGATAGCCGACAGCTCGTCGATATTGCTCCACCGTATCCCCTATATAAGAACCAGTATCTCTCCAAGTATGTTGAAACAAGTCCCAACTCACATGGACCTCGATCAAAGTCGATATCTAGTCTTCCATCATCCGTTTGGCCGCGTCCAGTTGATGGACCAACCGCATACCGAGAGTCTTCGACTTCGGTTCCCTCCTGCTTGGTGAGAACGCATTTTTTGGGCTGGTCAAGGTCCGATAAGTAGTACAGAGATCCGTATTGGGAGAATGAAGTGGACGCCCATCTATTGTGTATTTCCCCGATGCTCTTGACGAATCTTAGTTTTGCTTCGAGATTCATCTCATCCCATAGCATGCCTAGCTGCACTCCGCGAGCCTTCTCCATAATGATGTACTCTGCACCGACTGTGTTCTGCTCTGCTCTAGAGCTCCAAGCCAGGACTTTCGGGGCTGGTGTCTGTAGGGCATTTCTGGCCTGTAAATATAAGATCAGTTAAGTATATGATCACAAAATTCCATTTTAGGAACTTACAAAATCCATCGTGGCCACCTCACTTGCTGTGGTGAAATGCGGAAGACCTGCATTTGAGCTGGGGATCTTCCCAACCACCTGAGAATCATCGTTCATCGTGAAAAGAAATGCTTTGCTGTACATGCCTTCACCCATCTTCTCGACATGCACGCACTTGGTCGCGCCAACAGACTTCGCAGCTAGTTTGGCTAGTTCATTCATATCAAAAGTGACATGGCGCATTTTCATTTCATGTTTCTCATTGCTCACCCATCTACCTTTCGTGAATTTGAAGAATTCCTCATGAGTATTCCAATCGATGGGGGTTGAACAGCTGCTGTTGAGTCTGGTTGACTTGGTGAACAAGCGCGGTAGTTTCCTTGCAGTCTTGAGCTTGGTCAAGAGGCGGCAAGCCATGATGAATTCACTTGTAAGTGAATCGGTTGAAAGAAATAGAAAAATTTCAATGAAATCTCAACGTCAAAGGTGAAGCAAAAGAGAGGAAGTGAGAGGAAGTGAGAGTTGTCTACCAGGGGCGGCATACGGTATATGATTTGTGCCTGACCAATTAGGTGTCAGCTCACCGACTCATCGAGATCACAGTAGCTAACTACTCTTAGCGAATACACTGCCAGTAATGATTACATAGAGCGTCGCTCGGAATAAGGTCTAAAATATAGCAAAATAAGTGGATTCACTCGAGATAGTTCATTGCTGCAGTGAAAATGCGGTACGGCTCTACTAGGGTTCAAATTTTGATCAATATCTGGTATAATGATCGAGAAGCCCTGGAGCAAAAAGATATAATACAAATCAACTGGACTCAGATAATTTGAGTACAATTATCTCCTACGAATTTAACCATATCATACTACGGATCTAGTAGATCTGATTATCACCATGAGTATGACAGTGGGCTACTGTAGTACTGCACAATGGACCCACTAGATTGCATGATGCGATATAAGCAACACGCTAACCCCGCATAATCTGGAATATTACATTAGTAGTGTGATATAGATTAGATTAATATAGATTAGTACAATACTGAAATCATTCAATTCTATACTAGAATACTGTCTGTATTGTTGGTACCTCCAGTCTCTAGTGAAATGAGTGGATAGTCAGGTACCTCCCCCTTCCCCGCAGGATCTCCACTGCGCCTTCTTCGTTTTTTCCCCACCGCCTCATTTCTCCCCTTCTTCACCTCCAACACCTTCAACTTTCATCTCTCAACTCTTGAATCTCCCTCAAACACCCCCCTTCTTTCGCCTCGCTTGCTGCATAGCATACTCCCATTGCTGACCTCCCGGTCTGATCGTGACCAATCCCGACCGACCATGTCGATCGGTCGCGCCCGCGCCTAACAATCCGAAATCCGTTGTGGCTGCAGCATTGCGCCCACCGACCAGCCACCAAAATGCGGTCCCGCGCAAGTTCGCGATCCTCGGACGATTCGTCCAGTCCACCATTATCGCGAAGCTATACAAATGCAACCAATAAGGAAAAGAAAACCCTGGGTTCCAGGCTCAAGAAAATATGGCAGAAGTCCGGACTTGACCAACCGACGATCTTGCTCATGCTTAAGTCAGAACCCGCATTCACACTGACCAATCTCAACGCGTGAGGCAGAAGAAGCAGATACTAACCAATATCACAGAGGAGGAATTGCCCCCACAATTGCAGTCTCTGTGTAGGTCCATTACACACGTCCAGATCCTGCTGCACTTTCAATCTAACACTGCTGCTCCTCTAGCTACCAGGCGACTGATGTCGCAAGCGAGTATACCACCCTCGGTTACCTCGTTGCAATTGTCTCCATCCTGGGTTTCTCAATTATGCCCCGGGCCAAATTCATTCAGATGATGATATTTGACGTTCTGGCTGTCTGTGTTGCAGCTTGTTTTGCCCTTTTGATGATGTATTCTAGTGTGAAGGCCCGTCAACACACAGCCACCGCGTCTGATGACTCTTATAATTCGTCTGCATCTGCTGTCAGTGGAGTCTGGCTGTTCTTTCAGATTTGGCTTGTCCATACCTTCCGCGCCAAATACCCCCAGTTTCAATTCCCAGTCATTATCTACGCCATCTTTGCCAATGTGTCTTCTGTATATGCGCCCCAGATGACTTCCATGGCTGCTGCTATCAGCTTGGTCAACCGGCTGATCAGAACCTTTCTTACTGGTCTCGCAATCTCCACGGCAGTTTCATTGCTGATTCTGCCCATGACCTCTCGGCAGGCCGTCTTCAAGCAGATGGGTGGATATATTGGATCTCTTCGATCTGCGCTGGGAGCGCATGCCGCGTACTTTGAGACATTGGAAAAGGATGACATGTTTGGTCGTGCGGATACTTACGATGACACCCAAGAAAAAATTGGCGATAAGGGCAAAGTGTACAGTCCAGAGGCCGAGGCTATTCGTGGCGCCATTCGACAAATCACCGATGTCCATGCCAAGCTCCACGGCGATCTCTCCTTTGCAAAACGGGAATTCGCACTTGGTAAACTAGGCCCCGACGATATCCAGAAAATATTCCGCCATTTGCGTCAGATTATGATACCCGTTGTTGGGCTGAGTTTTGTTGTCGACATTTTCCAAAGGCTTTCCGACTACAATCGATGGAATACACCAATTGACCCCAACGCGGAACCGATTGCCGAGGATGTCCGTGAACGTGTTGTTCACGATTGGAACGATATCATGAGGGCAGTTCATGACCCATTCGCGACCATGATCCAGACCATTGATGAAGGACTGTTGCATACCGCCTATGTTTTCCGCTTGTCAAAACCACCCAAGCGAACGGCGGTCGCGACTACATCGACCGAGGAGTCAAACACAGAGACAAAGGACGTAGAAGCTTCTGCTGAGAGTACGGCACCGGGTGAATCGGGATTCGCCGATCATTTTCAAAAGAAACTAAGCGAATTTCGAAGTGCGAAACGTATCGCTTTGGAGACATGGGCTGAGGATAAAGGTATCAAGCTACCCCCCGACTTTTTTGACCACCCGTCTTCGGTGGAGAGCTTGAAAGGCGACTTCTTCGACGCGTCAGCATCGCATCAAGATCGAAGCCGGCGACAACTATACCTGTTCTTATATGTCAGCTCACCCTTTCTCTTTTTCATCAATTACACTGCTAACAAATCTTAGATGGAACAACTACTCTACTCAACTGGAAACACAGTATTCGAATTTGTTCAATACGCAAATGAAGTTGCCGAAAAGGGAAAGCTATCACGAACTCGACTAATTATACCCGGAGCCAAACGTTCGTTGAAATGGGCGAAGAGCTTTTTGAAAGCGACGGATCATCACGAAGAAGACAACATGGGCGATGTTCATACCCATAACAGTATGCTGGAGCTTGGCGAAGCGTACAGACATCGCAAAGACCCCGAGCATTTGCCCGCTGATACCTGGTTCCAGAAATTTGGGGACAGGATTCGGGTAATTCCCTGGTTCTTCCGCTCTTTTGAATCCAAGTATGGATTCAGAGTTGCATGCGCCACTATGACCATCGCAATCGTCGCATATCTTCATGATACGCAGTCCTTTTTCACGAAGCAAAGACTAGTTTGGGCCATGATCATGGTGAATCTGAGTATGTCTCCGACTTCGGGTCAGAGCATTTTTAGTTTTGTTCTTCGAATCGCAGGGACCACGATCGCAATGGTGGCCAGTCTACTCATCTGGTATATCCCGGATCAAAAGACACCAGGCGTGATTGTACTGCTTTTCCTTTTCATCTCGTGCGCCTTCTACGTTCCGATCAAAATGTTCCGCTTCCGAGTCATTGGCATCATTAGCATTGTTACCACTACAATGATCATTGGATACGAGCTCCAGGTGCGCAAGGTTGGCGAGAAAATCGCAACATCGAATGGCCAGCCTTTCTATCCTATTTATCTACTCGCTCCGTACCGGCTGGCCACTGTCAGTGGAGGTATTGCGGTAGCGTTTATTTGGACATTCTTCCCTTACCCTATTTCAGAGCATTCTGTCCTAAGGCAGAGTCTTGGTGCTTCTCTGTATCTTCTTGCGAATTACTATTCCATCATTCACGAAACCCTGTCTGCTCGGATGCGCGGTGACGAGGGTGACCTCAATTTGAAAACATCGGCAGGTCGAAAATTAGAAAAGGCACGCCACAAGGTATTCTCGAAGCAGATGCTCATGCTGAACGGACTCCGAACTTACTCCGAGTTCCTCCGGTGGGAAGTACCTATTGGCGGAAGGTTCCCCAAGAAGCAGTACGACTCTATCATTGTCTGCGTTGAAAAGTATGCTGAACACATTTCTGCTTAGCTTGATTGATACTGACTTCGCTCTACCTATAGTATTGTGAGCTATCTCAGCTTACTCGGTTATGCCTCTGATACCTTGATGCGTCTCAGCGAAGACGACGATGAGTCGAACTCTATTTGGATGCATGACTTCCGTCGTGTGGTTGGGCATGCCAAGGTTACAACACATGAGGTCACATCACTACTTTGCCTCCTTTCAGCTAGTATCACTAATCGGCAGCCCCTCCCTCCCTATCTGAAAGCCCCCAGACCATATAGCTTTTCAAAGCGACTAGAAGCACTGGACAAGGATATCCTCAGCATCAAACATATCGCCGAACCAGGTTTCGCAGCATTTGCGGTCCTACAAATTTCCACAAGGTGTATAGTCGGCGATGTGGAACGTCTAATGAAGTGAGTTATACCCCCTCTCCCTCCGGGATTCCCAGTTTCAATTTTCTATTTGCTAATGATGTATCATAGACATGTTAAAGGCTTGGTGGGCGAGTTGGATTTCTCATTTCATGCTGTCAGCACGATGGATCCGAGAATTGCCGAGTCAAGAATGACGTCTAGGGCTCCTTCACGGGCTGCTTCACCGTCTAGAGCTGGGTCTAAGTTGAGTTTGCATGAGACTCAGGCGGCGGATCGTCAGAAGATGGACTGAGGTGGTAGGATTATTTTGGATCATGATGTAAATATGAAACGTTTGCACATACTATATGCATGAATTTGCACATATGATTATCCACGAGTTTGAACATTCTTTTTTCAATTTGCCGGCCGACTGTTGGGCTGAAATTGTGTATTCCTTGAGAGTAGCCTGTATCTAGTCAAGTTGGCTATATCTCAGCCACCGAAATCCCTCACTGGGCCGAACCCTAGACCGTTTCCCACGGAAATTCATCGCATATACTGTAGGAACGTATGTGACAAGTTCTACCAAACGAGAATTGGAATTCTCCTTATTCGGCTTCATGAAATGAATTCATCAAATGAGGTAGGGTAAGATATCTATACTCCACACTATAGTATGCATCAAGCAGATCACCCTTCACTCGCAGTGCAAACCCAATCGGGACAACAGCCAAGCATATTTCCAAAGCTAAATACTGACACAGGCTCATGAAAGACGGAATATGAACAAATACCGCCAGTCACTATACTGTTTACCCCGACATGAGTGGATCTCCCCCGCCATTTCAGTCTCTTCTTTCCGGGGGCCTCGGCAGGTTCCTCAATCACAAGTCTCGAAGATCCCCCGCGCTAGAATAATTAAGCGAGCCCCAACATTTTCAAGACGGTCCCTGCGCCTCAAGTCTACGCCTTGATTCGTCGGGATATACAAACCTTTACGAAGTCCCCAGCTGGGGCGTTGGAAATGGCGATCATGATCTCACATGCTGGGGTAGTGGGTGGAGTGGCGTGGCGGTGGTTCAGGTCTATAAGAATCTGATAAAATCGCCCTCGTACGACCTGACTACGTCCATGTTTGATCAATAACAGCCAATATGTCTACTCAGACCGCAACGATTCAGCGGAATCCCGCTGACTCCATGGTATCAACCTGGCGTCATGACAAATCCCAATGGAGTCTATGGCACTGGATGATTGAACTCCTCGGTCTTCATCTCATCGACCTAAAAGGCGAAGTCCCGGTTTTCTCAAAACAATCAAAGATTCCCGCTGTCCGAGAATGGACTCTTCACCTCTGGATTCTCCTTCACGCAGCCATCCCTCTCGCCCTGCACCACGCCTATGTCAAATACACCGGTCAAAATCTGGGCCTACTCGCTGCCTTCGGTCTATACTCAACCGCATTCAAACTAAACGGTATTCACGAAATGCATATAATGCGACGCCTTGGTCAACTATACGGATTCCTCGATGGCGATAAACACCCCCGTGATGAAATCCCAGACATCGGCGTTGGAAAAGTTATTCGGGAATTGATTTCTACGTCGACATTTCGTATGATCATGGCTATATACCTAACCTACCAACCCCACGAAACACCCTCATCAATGTCGTGGAAATGGTTACCTCTCGAAATCGGGATATACAGTATTACTGTCGACTTCTGGTTCTACTGGTATCACAGAATGATGCACTCAACCGGGTCCCTTTGGAAATTCCACCGTCGACATCATTTAACCAAACATCCGAACCCGCTTCTCTCCGCCTACGCAGACCACGAGCAAGAATTCATGGATATAACCGGTATCCCACTTCTAGCCTACGGTACTATGAAACTCATGGGATGTCCGATGGGGTTTTACGAGTGGTGGGTTTGTTTCCAATATATTGCTTTTTCGGAATTCATTGGACATAGTGGGTTGAGAATTCATGGTGGTGCACCTTCGACATTGAATTGGGTCTTAGAAATTTTTGATGCGGAGCTTGTTATTGAGGATCATGATTTACATCATCGGTATGGATGGAGGAAGAGTCATAATTATGGGAAACAGACGAGGCTTTGGGATAGGATTTTTGGGACTTGTCATGACAGGATTGAGAGTGTTAAGGATAATGTTGATTATAAGAATCGGGTTACTATGCCTCTTTTGTAGGGGGCAGCAGTATGGATCGAGATAGATATTGATACACTGGGGATGATTTTTATGAGGAATGACTGAATGATTTGATTTATCTACTGCTTTTATGGATATTTGTCCGAGGGGAGAGGATTTTGATACGTCCCAACCCTAGGAGGTAGAAATGGAAGTTGAATCAGAATAAACTCCAAATGAGGCTCGAATATTGCCGTGTACATCTTCAAGTCTGCATATCATAATGTAAAATTAAACCTTCTTATGGTAATACAAAGAAAACGCCCCACAATATCACCGGAGCTTTTCCGATATTTCGAGGCTCACCACTCTCAAGATCGGATATGCACGCAATCCGGCTATATGATGCCATCAAACCCCGCAAAGATAATGCTCGCTTTATATCCGTTGCACAAGAGCTACTTCCGCATTTCTAAGAAGAAACTCAACTTCTTTCTATTCTCCGCACGCATCTAACCTCAGAATATCAGCCCAACTCCGAAATCAAACCCACCACACCAAAATGACAAACATAAGCATAAACCCCGACATATTCACCGCAAGCCTTGGAAAAACAATCCTAATAACCGGTTCCGCAAGAGGCATCGGAGCGGCAACCGCCAAAAAATTCCACTCGCACGGCGCAAACACCGTACTCGTCGACCTACCAATCTTCCAACCCATCGCCGAACAGCTAATCCGCAACGAACTTACGCCTGACCGGGCAGCCTTCTTCGGCGCAGATATTACAGATTGGAATAGTTTGCAAGGCTGTTTTAAGAGTGCAGTTCAGAGGTTCGGGGGTATTGATGTTGTTATTATTAATGCGGGGATTATGGAGTCGAAATCTGTTTTTGATTTTGAGGTTGATGGGGAGAGTGGGGATTTGATTGAGGAAAGGGAGGGAGGGAGGGTTTTTGATGTTAATTTGAAGGGGACTTTGAATAGTGAGTTCTCCCTTTCTGTTTGATTTCTCAACTTGAAGATAGCACTGGCTGGTGTGATGGATGGTATTAACAACAACTTGTTACAGCCCTCCGCCTCGCCATGTTCTACCTCTCAACTCCACCAACCCACCCGACCACTCCAGAAAGCAGATCTGCTGGTTCACCCTCAAAATCCATAGTCCTAATCGGCTCATCATCAAGTTATTTCGGCGGAACAGGAGTCGCAGCCTACGTCGCCTCAAAGCACGGTGTCCTCGGCTTACTTCGCGCATCACAGGCCAAGGCTCAAGAACTAGGTATTCGAATTAACATGATAGCACCGTTTTTGACTCCGACGCAAATTACGGCGGGGTTTACGGAGAGATGGCGAGAACGTGGTCTTGAGGAGAATAGTACCGAAAGAGTTGCTGAGGCTATTGCTTTTGTTGCCTTGGATGAGGGGAGGAGTGGGGAGGGTTTGTTGGTGAGTTTAATTTGTCCAAGCTTTTTATTGACAAAGGTTTTTGATTATGACCAATCCAATGGGTTGCAGGTATTGGAATTGGTATATAGAAAGGTTTTGATAGCTGATCCTGACGTGCGCAGGTTGCTGGGAGGTTTCTCCGAGAATTGGAATCCACGAGAGCTAAGCTCATTCCTACTTGGCTTGGTGAGGATGTTGCACAATTCATGGCTACAGCGATGCAGTTCTTCGTTGATATTGGTGGGTATGTATTGCCCAAGAAGTACTGATCCATAAATCATTTATCATTTCGAAACAACATGAAGAACGGTTATTTGCGGTTTTTAATGTATATACAATGCAAGTCAGGTCAAGTCAAAAGGCCAACCGCCGGGAATCCGAGAATATAAGACCTTAATGGCAAGGCCTCCAAGGCATCGGTTCAGGGGAGGCTTTTTTCGGCATGCGAAGGGAAATAGGGAGAAGTTCAAAATAATGATCAGTAGTGACAGCCATAACGATATAAGGATAAAGGCTACCACCACTGATCTTTATTAACTATTGAATTCTTCCTATTACCGTCGCACACCGAAAAAATCTTCCCTGAATCCTTAGAGGCCTGACCATTAAGGTATTATATGGTATCCGGAAAACATAAGAATAAGTAAAGGAGAAAAGAGGAAACGCTCGGCTTTTCTATATCGTAACATCCATCAAATCGGATTCATCATAGTCACATTCGGAACGGCGGGAGGTAAATTCGACGCTGTAACCGTCCCATTTTCCGACTTTGCGCTCACAGGCGTTGACTTCGTAACCGGAACCGGTGAAACTGTCGTCGGTACACTTGTATCAAGATGGGAGGGACTCCGACTACTTCGACTTCGAGAAAGTTCTCCGTGAGAAGTTGTGCTGCCGGGAGTACTAGTTGACCCCGGTTTTCCTCCTCGTTTAACCATTTTGCCTAGTACACCGACTATTTCGGCGGCGTCTTCGAAACTTTCGTCGTCCATGCCTTCTTGGGCGTTGTAGACGTCTGCTATGGCGTGTTTGGCTAGACGGCGACAGGCAATTGGATCTTGGAGACAATCGTAGAGATAGGCGGCGTATTCTAGTTTCACGGATAGACGTAGTGGATGTGAGCCGGGGAGAAGCTTGTCGGCGAGGAGGGCGGCGTGGTTGAAACATGCGGTTGCTGTGGCTGTGTAGTCGAGTGGAGGTAGGAGGAAAGAGGTGGCTGGTTGAGGTGGTCGGACTGGAGCGAGGCCCGGCGGAATAGATGTTTTGGTGGGATTTTGCGATAATTCAGGCCCACGTAGCGCAGATAGAGGTTCAGAACCATATATCGAGTCATGTTTAGCGCTTGCCGGTAATTGTGAATCTGTCGGTTGCACGATAGGACGATTATGAAACAAGACGAAAATATGATAAAACGAGGCGCGAAGTTTATACGATAAAACTTTTAATTCCACATATCGGGAGACCATGGGTAAAATATAACCCTCGAGTATTAATAGGCCTTCTCGAGCGAGCCAAATGATGTGATAGTACAGCTGAAGTGACTTTGTTTCGCGGGTATTGTCTAAACGGCGTAATCGACGGGCTCGAATCAATTTTTTAGAAAGCATTACTGAGAGGCCGAGGGATTTGTAGAGCATTGATGAGAGTAAGGGATTTTCTAGGGCCATGACGGCCGCGAAATTGCCCAGGGCTTTCTGGTCTACCTCGGAGGAGGCCATCCATAAAGCCAATGACGCGGAGTCTGGAGCATTTTCGTCAGCGGGTTGAATATTGGATTGAGAGGTTTCCGGAGAAGGTCTCTGTGACGGGGGAAGCATGATTGAGGGCATTGGATAGAAATGGGAGGAATGAGGCAGGAAATGGAAGAAGAGAGAGAGGAAATTGAGACAAGCGCAATCAAGCAAGTACTCACCAGGCGCGCGCAAACGGGGATCAAACACAGCGCGTACACATCCGAGCGCGTAGATGAGGACGACGATCGCGGTGAATGTGACCGATCTTACACAATCATGCAGCGTCGAAGTTTTGAGTATTGATCAATTGGATCAATCGGAGTTGATCTGGCCCCTGACTTGAGAGCCGGTGCGCTCTGCGCCGGTGGATTCACCCCACAATTCGGACCCTGTTCCGATATCTTGATCTGATCTTAATCTGGAATATTGGCTGCGCAACTCGTTGGAATGGTCTTCGTGGTGGGTATCTTAATTGACCAGAATTCAGGTGGGCTGGTTGACTGATCGCAGTGGGTGGGCAGTGGGCAGGGCACTGACGAGTAGACGAGTCGATGAGTTGGCTGCAGCTAATGGAGGATCGACAGCTCGCGGCTCGCAGCTAGCAACGCAAGGCACACAAGAGGGGAAAGCGAGCAAGTGGATTCATTATGCGAGAGACGCGAGGGGGATTGAGGAGGATTGAGGATCGAGGAGGGAGGAGGAAGAGCAAATTTCAATTTGCAATCTCCGATGCCAACGCACCACCCCGTTGTGCGGGGAAGAGTCGGGCACGAGCGGAGGCGAGGCGATGCGGCGACAACAGTTGGGCTGTCTGGTAGAGAGTTAGAATAGGGCAGAAAGAGAGTGAATATGAAACAGAAATGGGGTTAGAACAGACCTGAGCTGAGTTGCCAGCTGAACACTGAACACTGGTGTTTCTTGGAGGGAGAGGAGTGTAGAGTAAAGCAGCCGAGGGAAGAGGATCCACTTGAGTCAGTCCTCACCGACTGATTTAACTACAGAGCAGTCAGCTAACTAGGTACCAGTATACTGAGTACTCTATTCTACTGAATACTATAATTATCTGAGCCTCGCCTCACATACGTGGCATACTTCAATCCCATTAATCCATCGATCCCATCGATCCCATCATGTTGCGAGTTTGAAGCACGGACTGCCACGCTGGCAGTGGCGTGTTTGCTGTGGGGTGAGTGATGCAATAGCATCTGTAGTCTCTCTATACATCATTACAATACTCTAGATTATCCTTGTCTTCTATCGTACTTACTATATCTACTATAATGTAGGGGATTATTTACTAGATCTACCTATAATGTATTGTATAGATCTAAAGAATGACCGTTCCAGGGTTCACTTCCGCTAGTTTAATACACCCCGTTACATCTAACTACTTACAGTGGGTATATGGGAATCAACTTAGTTGAGGGTACAATCTTATTGTAGAATGAAATGTGAAGAATAAGAACAGTATTCCTATATCTAGTGATCTTCCAATATTGTAAAAGAACAATGTAATAAGTAGGGATAGCTTGTTGTTACATTTATTACATCATTGAGTACCTTCAATACAAACACCAAACACAATATATTACACAAGTAAATATCAGCTATACCAGCTATCGTACACAGTCTATCGTATAATCAAGACAAACATGCCGTGAAGGAACATCCTTGTACCTTAACCAAAGGTTAATCTTACTAAGATTAACCTTTGGTTAATTGAATATTGTTTTAATGAAGAGTCCTGGATGAAATATCTAAATGTATCTGTATACTCCGCACACCGCCACACTGACATAATGGGATAAAGCAGAAGTGATCAGATCAGACTACAGACTATAAAAGTGAATAGACTAGAATCTAGTATGCCATATATTCAGCAATACGAGATGCTGTCATTAGAACACCTATATACATCCCAATACAATAATCAATAACAATAGTCTAGTCATAATCAATGTGATGCATAGTATGCACCCTGCCGCCGCTTTAATGAGGGCGATTAGGCTCGAGCTCAGTGAGTAAATGTCAGCACGCCCTTTGCGAGAGATGGAGTGAGGGAGGTTCATACGGACATAAGCAAGCGGGAACGTCCCTTTCGCAATTAAACCAGCTTTCCTTCGTCAATCATGTAACCTTTTACCAGGAATCGCCCAATTCCCCAATCTGCTACTGTAAGCCTCATTCGTTACATAGCCGATCCAGGGAAGCGCATCTCTCAGTTGCTGAAAAATGACCAGTTATAAGACATCATTCCGAGGAGTGGACAAACTGCCACACGACGAGTGTCATCGCTGTGGGCCACAATGGCTACCATTGAATCCCCCGGGCGGCGGAAGACATACTTCTTTCCTACAACGCCCAACCGGGCCGCCACTGGGACCAATGTTCCCAACAACCGCCCGTTTCCTGAAGAAAACGGTGAACGGTGAACAAAAAACGGCGATTGAGTCAGTTCGGCGCAAGCCCGACCTTCTTAGACCAGGCAAACGAACGCATTCTTCAATCGAGAAGAGCATCGAGATTTTCCCCAAAAGACATACACTTCTTTTTGGCACCGTCGGGACAGAGAGGACCTGGTCCACATTCAGCACTTGAAGGCAGGCACGGCGACAGAGCCCCTCTTCAACACCGTCAGTCGTTATTCACATCCGAGCTTCCTTCGCCTCCTATGCTGTTACCACTATGATCAATCTGCCTTCTTGGCGCGGGAACTCGTGGCGTTATCGTTGGTACAGGTCATTGGGTCCAAGTACTCGATCCGCGAAGCTGAACTGACCTCGATGGTATGACCGGTCATTTACGAAGTCCTCTTCTTGCCATTGAAATATGAGCGTCGCGCTCACATACATACTCCAGATCATCCAGGGTATTTGTCTCGGAGGTACTACCTCCGAGACTCAAGCCGAGTCCCTGGCTATCTCGCATTCGATACTATCGAATGCGAGATATACTAGAAGGTGGTGCACCTCAATGGTCAGGTGACAGTACACATATCTCTCATCTCTCACTAGATCTTCCTATTGGAATGTCCAATACAACACAGCTACCACTTCCCATCATGTCCTGATATGATCCTATTTTTCTGACCAGTTCTGGAAGTGTGAAGGTTGGTATGTGCTGCTCCAGCTTCCGATGCTAGGACTGGCTGAGTCTGTATGAGTACTGACACCGTCCCATTCTGCGTCGCTCAGCGGACGTTGGTCGCAGTTGCGTAATTGATACGGAGGACATGAATGCTGCGACGCTGAAGCTCCATGCACTATCCGATATGATAACCGAACTTCGGAAGCAAATGAGTCCGATCGACTCTTGGAGTCCCCAGGCGCAGAATCTGCCGGCACGGCTAATAAGCACTTCCTTGAACATTCAGCACTTCGAAAAGTGAAAGAATAGAGTTAATCTTGGAGTTTTGGTTAAGTTTTCACTTGATGGCCGCCCGGTAAAATGCCCTTCACATATCTTATCCCACCGGCATCCCGCTAGTAGCGGTAGGAGTAGAGGCTTCCTCCCGGTGCGTGCACTTACGGAATGATGAAACACAGGCGATGTACGCTAAAGATTGGGCCAAGCGTTGGTGGGGAGCTAATATTACGAGCTAGTATATTACCGATTAATTACGCCACTAACAGGGCAACGCAGATCGAGGTTAACAGTCCATCTTTTGGCCTTAAAATGGCTCTCTTCCCGAGTGCCTGGTGGTTTTCAGGGTCGCCAAACCCCTCCCCCACTTTCAATCAATTACCAACACAAAATGTCGAACGTCTATCAACTCAATAACCTCCCACCGGAGCTCTGGTATACCATAGTATCATTTCTACCTAATCGCGACATCAAAAGCCTCCGCCTTGTCTCGAAACAATTGTGTGATACAGTGGAGCTCAGACTGCACAGAGTGTTTTTGTCGGCGAACCCGTTGAACATCAAGGTCTTTCGCGCCATCGCAGATCATGAAAAGTTTCGACATCAGATTTCAGAAATTATTTGGGACGACGCACGTTTTGTCAGGGGCCCCCCTGCTTCGGACGTTATCCACCCCGAAGAAGGATTATACTTGCCAGTCACTGATGCAAGCGATGAAGAAACGGAGGAGGCGTTTAGGCTGAGACGGAATGATGATTCTGAAGTCGAAGGGCCACCGAACTGGGATTTTTACGAGAGTGACATCGACTACGGGGACCCAGACGACGAGTTTGCAGATCCTGCCCTTCAACTGAGAGGAAGTGCAAATTTCAAGGGGCAAAATTGTCCACTTTGGTTCAAAGCTGCATGTGTGAATAACATTGAGAATCTTTTCGAGCGACGACAGGAACTCAATATTACCGAGGCCTGGCATCAAAAATTCAAAAATGAGAAGAAGCTAGGCAAGGCCGCACTCTCCATGAGCGAGTCGTGGGAAATCTATCGCGCTCTACTGCGCAAACAGGCCGACGTTCTAGCTGGAAACTATGACAGAGAGGCGTTTCTTTACGGACTTGAACGATTTCCAGCGCTGAAAAAAGTCACAGTCACCCCCGCTGCTCATGGCGTCCCTTTTGCACCGCTATATCATAGTCCTATGATTCGATCATTTCCAGAAGGATTTAACTATCCTATTCCCCGTGGATGGCCAACCTCAACTACCGATCAACCAGAGGATGAGATAGCATTCCCCTGGCAAAGAGTCGATGAAAGGCACAAAGAGAAGTGGCGCGCATTTCGCATTGTAACGCACGCCCTTGTACATCAGAAAAGCAATGTGGTAGAATTGATTCTAGAAGCTCGACAGCTTTACACGGGGATCAACTGCACGATATTTGATGAACCTTGCGAGGAGCACGAAAATCTTCTGACAATTTTGACAAAACCGGGATTTCGTCGCTTGGACCTTTCTTTGATGTTTGGTGGAAGAGGATCAGATGCCGAGAACTGGAAGACATTCCGTGATGGAAGACTTCGCGAAACACTCAGTGTAATGGAAGATCTGGAGGAATTCAACTTCTACACTTCGGGACTCGATCGCTGTTATGAGTATGGAAGCCCTCCGATTAGAATTAACCCTGTGTCTCTAGAGCGGATATTTCCTATCGAAAAGTGGCCCAAGCTTCGTTATTTTGGATTATCGCGTTTCATAGTCAGGCAGAATGATCTCGTTACATTTCTTTCGAGATTACCAGAGACAGTCCAGTCAGTGGAATTGAGCTTTCTTGTATTCATTGACAACGGATCATCTTGGTGTTCTTTCGTTGAAGAGATGCAGTTAAAGATTCGGGAAAAAACTCTCTGGTCTGGTCGTCGACCTAGTGTTGTTATCGGCAGTGAGCAATATCATCGTCTCCTTGGAGGAGCTACCTGGATCGAAAAGGCAGTGAACAAGTTTTTGTACGAGGACGGGGAAAATCCATTCCATGAGCCTCCTCGAGGGAGTGTCAAAAAAGAGCTTGGCAGAGTCAAGGATGCGTTTGATCCTTATTTTTGATACTATCGAAAGTAAGTCTGTTATGCCAAATTACGCATCACCTGGGCACACACACTACTAGTGTACGGTTAGGGGCTTGCTCATTTTACTTCGTGAGTAAAAGCGGCGAGGCAGTGAGTTAGTAATGTACTAGAAAAGACAGGGAAAGCCAACTTGGCAATTCTTGAAGAATTGCCAGACATTATCCCATACACATGCATCCATGATGTCTTCTAATGACTTGCGGGAAACTGTCTCAGAGGAATTAAAATCTATAAATCTAATAGATATCATCAACCTCCGAAATATATCGCGGAGAGAATTACTTTCTTTTGAATCACCTGCGACTCTTATTCACGAATGACTAAATGAGTACTCGGTTTCACTTTTGGCTGTTCGACTACTTCCATCCTGCTTAAATTGCGTTGAGTGACTATGTGCTGATCCTGAGTAGGGTTTATTCGTACCTCTCTAAGATCGATAATTTAGTTGAACGGTGACTTTGATCCAGATTAAATTGATTTGCGATAAGATATTTGATGCTCGAAGCTTAGCCGTACTAGGCGAAAATTCGGTTTGAATATTCTCAATAAGAGACTTACTCCTCGTCTTGGTTGGTATTATAATTAAACTCTACTTTAGGCCTGTCATAATGTGCTGGAAACAATAGCATTAATGGCCCTGTGGGAAGCTGGAAATGATTGGCAATTTCTGTACTGATCCACGACAATGTGTTGAGCGGAAGATCAGGACTCAAATCTTTAGACATCCGTGTGATTCTTCATGTTCTCTGTGCCAACAAATTGACGGATTGAAGGTGCCTTTATGTGAAATTCCCAGGTGCGAAGTATGCGAGAAATTAGCTAAGTTTAAGTAGATTAGCCCTGGGATAAGAATTGCAAGGGATTGTGGAGTCTTAACTGTAAAGTGCTGCTAATTATTGGCTAGTTCCTACAGAAGTTAGTTTTGTTTTAGTTGCTTTTACGCTCACACTTGACGCTTGTAAATGTTCAACGATACTAAATCATCCCACTTCACGTTCGAGCGTTGATAACTGGTATCAAATGCGTCTTTCAGCATGCCCGTCCCATCTGGGAATTGAAGAGGGAATGATTCCTCGATGGGATTTTCCCCATCACCGTATAGAAAATCATGAACCTCCTTTTCAATCAATCTAGCCCTTCCATAATTCTCGGGCTCCCCATACGAATCTGACGTTCCGATCGTGATTGTGGGTCTGGAAGCGGCATTCGAGTCTCTCCATGACGTCTTCTCGGATACCATTCGCCGAATCTCTTCCAGTAAGGTATACAAGTCCGCATCAAAAACATATTCCAACATGCTCAGTTCAATGGATTTAATGGATGTTGGCAGGGTGCTGAGGAACGAGACGAGATCGTCCTGTGAGATCACAAACCCGGACAGGGCAAAGTGGCGTAGATTTGACCATTTTTCCACTGGTACAATACCATTTAGAGGAATCACTGGGTATAGTTCCCCAGCATGAATATCCTCGTCGAAAGTGGTATGCAGCCTGAACTCTTCCATTTCTGTTGCACCACTGAGTGCACAGCGCAAACGACCGTTGAGCAAAGATCGCCAGCATGGTTCAAGGTCTGATTCATCTTCTCCGCCAACGAGCAGTGAGATATCCAGACGGCGAAAGCCCGGGTTCTGAAGCACTTTAGCAAGGTTGTCATACTCTTCACATGGCTCGTCGAAGATTGTGCAGTTGATTCCCGTGGGGACAAAGTTGGAAGTCATCACGAGCTCAGAGACAGAATTTGGTTCATTGGCTAGCACACGCATGGCATTGCGGAATCCGCGGTATCTTTCTCTGAGTTCCGGATAATGGTTCCACGGATACGCGGTAGCAGGTGTTGATATCGCTCTCCTGAATAGCCAGCCACACGGAATGGGATAGTTAAAGCCCTTTGGGAACGCGCGAATCATCGGAGTCGGGTAGAGCGGGTCGAAGAGGTATCCGTGAGCCACTGGTGTGATAGTGACCCTTTTCAAAGCAGTAAATTGTTTCACGCCAAATAAAAATGCTTCGTAATCGCTATCGCCGGTGAGGACATCGTTTTGCTGACGAAGCAAATGCTGATAATGTTTCCAGCACTCCCCTAGCGGAGGCTGAGCGAGGATCTGCTCTCTGCATGCAATATGCCCAGGTCTATCAACATCGGCTCCTTTTCGGCTCCTGAGGATTCGGAGGTTTTCTTCACAGGCGTCTTTGAACCATTTGGGACATCCGCTCTCTTCGTCGTGTTGATGCTGGCTCATGAGATTTTCTCTGAAATACTCGGAATAGACTTTAGCCCACTCTCTGGTGTTATTGGGCTCATCATCGTCTGAGAGTAATTCGTGCCCCTGGGCAGTTTGATTCATTCGCTGTGGGCCCCGTGGCAAGCGTGCTTCATCCCAGATCACTTCGGTCACTGAATGACGGAACTTCTGGTGTGAGGCAATATTGCGAAAGACTTCTATGTTAAGTGGGTTGGCGGAAAGAAAAACTCGGTCGATGCGAAGAGAGACTGCATTGTTCCCTTGGGTACAAGTCAGGCGCAAAGATTTGATATCGGCATTTGACAGATGATCTACGATTAATCCCCAAAGCTCAAGGGGTAGGGGCGTGAAAGTTGAACCAGTCATGGTATACTCAAGTGTTGACGGAAGTCCGTTGAGGGCATAATGCCGCTTTATACGCAGCAACCCGCAAAGCCCCGAATGATCACTGATCAGCTCAGGCCGGTCAGGGCCGTGCTCAGTTCTACTTGGTGAGTAAAAGCGGCGAGGGAGTGAGTACTAGAATAGAAAGTATCCAGTACATATGTATAACTAATAATCAACATGCAAATGACAAGCTCAGCTCGTCCATGCTATACCTATACTCCATAAACCAGCAATTCTGCCGCTAAGATCTATAAACTCTCCTCCAACTCATCTACATCAACATATCCCACAAAAGCCCTTTGCAAGAATGCCCTCCACACAGCATTAATCTTGCCTTTCTTCGCCTTGGATACATCCCCAGCTTCTCCAATCCGAGTCGCGAGCTCTAAATAACTGCGCACGGTAAGGTCACTCATATTATACACATCATCATTCGTGGTATATTCCACTTCATATTCGAGGCGGGTGTCGCCTTTAGCGTGTAGTGCTTCCTCGTTTAATCGGGTGAGGTTGGCGAAATATTGTGTGTAACCCAAAAGCGTCAATGCTTGGTTGGAGTAAGCTGGGCCGGGCGGGGCTGTGGATGATGGTGGTTCTGGTACTTTGAAGCTGGGTTTCTTTTTCTTTCCTTTTCCTTTTCCTTTCTTTTTCTTTTGGGTTTCTGCGGGCACGTCACTTTCTGATTCTGAGTCGTAGGATTCTAACTGTTGCTTTTGCTTTTGTTGTTGCTGTTGCGGTGTAGACTCCCCCAGTCCAACACCCTCCAATCCAGTCAGGTTATACTCGATCATGCGCAGCGTCGGAAAGTAATTCGGCACAACACTAGGCGAGACTAATGACACGCTATAGCGCTCAGCCCACTGTCCGCCGATCTTCTTGAGGTACTTGCGAATCTTCTTCTCCTCATCTCCCTTCTTGCCCTTCTTCTTCTGCGCACCCACGATGCCATCCAGATCATCCAGATCATCGAGACCCGATGGCATAGAGGGAAGATCAGACCACTGACCCCGGAGAGAATTCAAATAATCCGACTTCGACATCGCAGAAACAGTCCCGTCGCTCTGCTTCGTCGAAAGATCCTCCGCATCAACAGCTCGACTATCCTGCAAGATGAAGTGGTCGACATTCATATGTCCATAAAGACTAGACACCACCACATCTCGATACCGATCCATCCACAACGTATATTTTTGCCAACAAGTCTCATCCCAGTTCGTCTTTTCATCCGAGCGCGCGGGCGCAACATGTCCCATGAGAATAGCCTTCATGCCCCGCGATCGCAAAATCTTCAACTGAACCCGTAACCACTCCATATGTTCATAACCCGGTTCCGACTTATCCCTACACCCATCAACCGCACTATTCGAATCAAAAAAGTACATCGTATTCAAACTGATGACTGCCAATTTTCCCGGAATCACTTCACTAGTGAACCAACCACCCTGAACAAAACTATGACGTTGATCCTCGGGGATAAAATCAGCCCAAATTTCATTAAAATTTTTGGTCCAGGTATTTGGTCCCGTGCGGAAGATATTATGAGGGAGTATATCGTTATTTCCGAATGTTGGGATGACGGGGACAGATAATCGAGATGCGGATCTATCGGGGATATCTCTTGTACCGAATAGATCGACCCATTTTTGAGACATGTATCGATTTGAATCGAGGATTTCTTCTTCATCGCGGGGGATTGCTTCGTCGTTGTCGTGTCGGGCTGAATCGCCGGTCCAAATTACGAAATCGATGTCATCTTTGATATTCTCTTTTATCCAGCGGAATGTTTCGTCGACAAGGCTGAGAGGTGAGTCACAGTCTGATCCTGTTTCTCCAAAATATCCCGCATCGCCTTTGCCGTGGTGGCATGAGCCGTCTTCGGGTGAGGAACCGGGTCTATAATATCGGTCGGGGTGGAAGTCTATGAAACGATCCCGTTAGTGACAACTCTTCATTGGGGAGTGATCAGACTTGCTGCTACCCTGCAAACTCACCGGTGATGTGTAAGAAGCGACCTGTCAGATGTTGGGCCTGTGATGCATCTGTGAATTGCAAGTCTTCAAGCTGTGTCTGTGTCTGTCGTACAGGAGCGAGGGGCTGCTGCTGTTCCACAGGCACAGCCGCAGCAACAGCGATGAAGCCCAGTAAGGACAACATGGTGATATAGGTCGATCAGCACAGCATGAGACCAAGCAGTGCGAACTGGATTAAGCAAGGCCAATGCTGTAGACCCAAGGCCGAAACCAAAAAGAAAAAAAGCGATGGAAATTCGGGCCCGATCTTATCGGCAAGTCACGTCACTCGGCGAATTCGGAGCCAATCACCGCTTGCTTAGTCACGCAGGGCTGGATGCCTTGGCAGGGACACAAGCAGTAAACAGCAAACAGCAACAGCAGTTAGTAGTAGTAAAAGAAAAAAGAATAGATAGAAGGGATAGAAGGAAAGAAGAGTGTTTATAGAATATCAACTGGATCATGCGAGCATCAAAAGTGCGTAGTTGTACAGTCCACATTCAGACCCGCGTGATTGACATCCCCAGATTCACCAGAACCAATCATGACTGACTCTCTCTACACGTGTGAGGACCTTTGAGAACTGTTTGTTGCCAATTCAATCCATGGTGTGAATCATTTCTCAACTCAATCAGCAGATCATTCCAAACTTATAGTATGGAGTAATCATTTTAGTAAATGTTACTAACTTAATTAATTTAAAGTGTGTCACTAGGTCAAAGTAGTAAGGGTACGGTTGCTCCCGTGATGTGGGAGTATATCCCGAGGGCAGCAGCCACATTAGACTGATTATGAACTAACTACCTAGTTAGGTCTAACATCAATTATTGAATTGGTATATTTAAATAAAGTTACTCTACTAGTGGACGAATATGGTATACAATATTTACCATTTTCTGTCTGCTAAATCATAAAGAGTATTAATACTATTCAATTGCCTTCCCCAATATACCTATATTACCAACAGTTTGTATGTGATATTTGCACCCAAATTATACCACATCATTCAATAATCGAGCAAACATCTCCGCTGTGTTGCAAAGAAGTTACTCAGCTGAGAACTAAGCATCAGCCTCAATCTTCTCAGTAACAGTTCCATCATTCTGCACAACAATCTTATCCAAATTCTGCGAAGCCTTAACAGGATTCGGCTGCTGATAAACCCACTCCAACTCCTCCAAAGTCCGACCCTGAGACTCAACACAGAAGAAATACCAACAAACAGACTCAAACAAATCCCAACCCACGAAAATCCAGAAATAATTAGTCGAGATATTACCGAGTCCAATTGGCGACGCAAATTGACTGATGAAACTGATTGAGCTAACCATGAATCCGGAAAGTGCTAGACCCTTTGCACGAGTCGTGGTCTCGAGGGCCTCGGCGGGAACAACTCCCTGCAGTGGGGTATAGGTGAATGAGAAGACAACATTGAACAGGTAGTAGAATGCCAGAGCGGTTTGACCCTTGACGTGACTGATGGTTCCGGTGTTGGCGATGGGAAGTGAGACTGCGGCGTTGACGGCCATGGTGATTGCGCAGGCGAGAGTTCCCCAAATTAGAACTGGACGACGAGGCATCTTATCGGTGAGACAGACGGCTGTACCGGCACCGATGGCGGAGACAATGGAGTTGATCAGGTTGAGAAGGAGTTGAGTTGAGCTGGAAGTGTATCCGAGCACATCGTAGATAGTCGAGTTGAAGTATCCAAGACCGTTGCCGGACCACTGTCCAAAGACGGAGATCATGATGACTTGGGCGAAACGCCAGCGACCACTGTGGGAGGTGACGAATGGCCGGTCTAGTAGATACTGCGTTAGTACGTTTCGCCACGACGGAGATCCGCAAATTAAAGAGACTGGAAGAAATGAAATGCGCAAACTTACAATCCCACCATCTCTTATCAATACCATCGATGCGGATTCCCTCCTTCATTTCCTCAATCTCAAGACGGACCAGGCGAGCGTTAGGGTCTCCGTTTCCGTGATACTTCACCAGGAAAGCAAGGGCTTCATCATCACGACCCTGGGCGAGGAGCCAACGGGGCGACTCTGGGATGAACCAGACGAAGAAGATGACGAGAACACAGGCGAAGCACTGCAGGATGAAGGGGATACGCCATTGGTAGTTGTTGCCGATATGGTTTGTTCCGTAAGTAATCGCAGCAGCGGGGATACTGCCTCCGAACCAACCACAGTTATAGAAACCTGATTGCATTAGTTGATATGACTCGAGATGTAGATATGCCTATATTGAGGGGGATTTTCCAACTCACCGACAGCACGACCACGCCAGTGTGGTGGAGCGATTTCGACGGCGTAGGCTGGAGCCGAGACAACCATGATCTGAATTCCCACACCGAGGATGAATCGACCGACAACGAATTGGGCCAATGTCATGGCAGTGGAAATGACGATTGATCCAATGATAATAACCCAAGCCCCGACAAACATACATTTGCGTCGACCGAGTTTGTCAGAGATGACGGCACTGAAGGGTGTAGCCACGATAGATCCGCTGGAAACATTCCACTATTAGGTATGGTTTTGAAAGAAAGCCGATTTATGATTTGGTTGACTTACACAGTGTAGAGCGAAGTCACGACTGAAACCTTGGATCCAGTGAGACCAGTCTTGAAAATTGCTTGCCAGTGGTCCATTGCAAGGATAGATCCCATGAGCGAACCTAGAGACAAAAATCCGTCAGTAATTGAATGGGGAATCTGGTTTGAATAATTTACCATCATAACCGTTCGCGCAGGCGCAGAGGAAGGCGACGAAGATACAGACTGTGTAGAATATTAGTGCGGCTCAATCAAAGCTGTAAACCGCTCCACTCACAGTAAAGGTGAATAGAAGTCTTGCTCCATCGCTCAATTTTGGTTTCCTCGATAGCAGCGAAGAGCTCGGCCTAGTGCGAGTTTAGCACAAATTTCATACCGCTATACTATTCCCAGGATTATCCACTCACGTTGCGGACTTCCTTCGTCTTTGCACCCTCAATCTTGGCAGTTTCTCCATATCCGGCAATGACTTGAGGGGTATCATCATGATCCACCGCTGAGGAGATACCATGCACCTCCTCTCGAGGTACAGTCTTAACGTCCGACATGGTCCAATCTTTTATGGAAACCACTTAATAACCCAGTGGGTAGTCGAAAGAAAGAGTCGTGGTCGTGGTCGAGTACAATATTCTGAAACACAGCTCGATGAGAAACTCCAAGAAGGGGTGGATAGCCTTGGATTCTTATAAGAAACCAGCGCACAAACACAACATCCAATACATCGGTTCGCAGATGCAGCCCCAAAGGCCTGGTCTCTTTTTCGTTTGACTATTCCGTTTTGGTGAACGCTAAAGCCATGCGGTTCTCCAGGTTTTTTTTTCGCTCTCCCTACTGCGAGACCCCCCTTGTGACACCAGATCCCTGCGTCCAGTAACGCAACAGACGAGCTCGGCGGTGGCGTGCACAACCAGCTCCGTATCCTTATTGGAACCGGCCAAATCCCCAGTGAGATGATGGTTTGCTCAGATACGATCGATGTGGCCGCCGTGATCCGAAAAGATTCAGGACATAGTCTTAAGATGTCTGGATGTTCGGGCCTGTATCCCGCTTTGTTGGGCAAGACATTTTTGATCTATACCATTTACTTGGATTTATTCGCCCCCCTTTCTTTTACGCTATGTGGCTGGAATGTTTAATTGATTCAGTACTAGTGACAGAGAGGTTGGTATTTAATATACGCAGATTATCAGATCCCAGTTACCTCCCGTAAATACCCTAAGGCTTAGATTGGACTAAACGGTATTATTTCGAGTATGCCCTTGTCTGCTGATCTGCGCTGAACTAGTAATAATCCGGTGGATTTTCACCCACCACCACATTAAATTCCAACGAAGTCTTAAGAAAATACGATCCCAATGAATCTCTCTCGCCACGGAAAAAAACATTCTCAATCATCTGATGATAATTCGCCATTCAATACTTCGCCTCCAACATGTATCAATGGCAAAATGTCAAAGCCAAAGTCTGGGGAATATCCCATTACTAGTGCGGAGTCACCCTCCGTGCTGAATTCTCCACGGGGAGACTTTCCCCACAAAACACTAATCTTCTTCGGGATCAAGTTCCAGTTCCAATTCCAGTTCCAAACACTGTCAGCTCAGCTCCGACAGAGAGCCACCCTTCGCTTGTGCAAATGTCGGGCCGAGTAAGACACGTTCTGAAGGGGTGCAATGGCCCCAACTCCTCGGAATACGCCAGCCCAACCCGATCCCATTAACCAATACATAAACCAACCCCGTACACCGTCAATGCATCGCGCATAAATATTGGCGTCCCGAGAATGCGGGAGATTGCAGGATGCGTCCAGCGGCAACTCTAGGCGAGACTAAATTGCATCCAAGGGATAAGGCAGGATTCGATGACTCTTAAAACTGGCCTGCCGACTCCCCCTCACTCTGTTTCCCCCCATTCCTGATTTCTGAGTCTGGGGTTGGACCATTGTATTGTACTAGTACTTTAATTTGCTCTTTACACTGCTAAGCAGCCAGCAAACCTCTTGGCGGGGAAGTTCATTTGCATTTATGGGATGGCCGACGCCACTGCCAAGAGTTGATGGCATGTGAGTGAGATGGTGGGTTTATTAGTCCAAGCTATTGCATGAGGTGTTGGGCATTTTATTTTCGATATTTTGTGTTCAATACGTGGAACCAGCAAATGAATCTAGATTTGGCATTATACCGATGATTTTTCTTCGTGACAAAGAACTCGCATGGCATGGTTGAAGTGATGTTTTCGAAGGGATAGATGGGTTTGTTCCACTCATTCTTTTCTGGTCGGTTTTTTTTTAGGTTGAATTTGCTAACCATGCAACTTCCGAATAATATGATACTCCGTTGGTCTTGAAAAGATTAAATGTGCTGCTTCAACTGGATACTACCACGAAATGTGCCTGGCATGCATCCCCGCAAAATTGAAGTCAGCCTCGCTGAATTTCTGTCGTCGACATGATCCTCCAAAAAGACGAAACTCTTAGTCGAGTGCCCTGTAATCATAAAGCGACAGTGAAAGCGAAAGGAATCCGAACTTTCTACGTCAAAAGGGGTCCAGAAAGACTACACGCCACGTGCTTTTTATCTGGATTGGTAGTAGAGGGACAAGACCAAGGATAACGAGTGTGATGGTCCATCAACCTTGGTAGGGTATTTTTGAACGACGTTTCCCGATGCCAATTGTTGTAACTTTTGCCTGTCCATCGTGCCTTGTACTGCGATTTCTTAGTAGAGACCGGATTACAGCAATTCACCATCCTCTTCTTCCAACTCTCCCACTATTCCATTTGGGTTGGAGCGGCGGGGTGTCGTCCTACCAGGGGTTCCAAATTTGAGGCCTTTCTCAATTAGTCAGGTGAGAAGACAGGTTGGAGCTTTATAATGCGGAGAAGATTGATCTAGATGGAAGATCCAACCTTCACCATTTCCTTGAACGCATCTGCGACCTGCCGACGCGCCATCTTGCGCCAATCGAGGGTCATTTTCTGTGCTTGCGAAACATCCTCACCAAAAAGTACATCAAGATGGCGATTGATGTAAGGTGTATCCCGATGGCGGTTACTAAACAACTTCAACATCGGCTTTTGGCTGGTCCTTCAGCCGGGCAAACGTTGTGAAATCGTCATCCACTCACTCGGCCCTGTGAACTCTGATCGAAACGGGATATCGCAGTGATAATTAGGATGAGGACCCCGGGGATGGGATAGGCAGTAAAATGAAAGATAGGCGGGATAGCATGCCTGAGACTAGCCGTAGGCTAGTCCCGCTCGGATGTGTTGATGGCGCGGCAACAGAGCACAAGTGATTGAAAAGGATACTGCACATCCAATATGTTCATTATCTGAAAGCTCCTATAGTCTCTTCGTGTTGAAGGAACTGTGCCCCTCAGCATAATATGCTCCAAAATGCGAATGCGTATATCTGGGGCATCTAGAAAGCATCTTGTTAGAGCCGCATGATTCGAAGGTCATTGAGGAGGGTCAAAAGAGGGAAAGGTGGGCGAAATAAGAGGACGAAAGTGAGGTCGCAGATTACTATAAATGAGGCAGGGCAACATCCAATGAGATGTGTGTATTAGTGAAGGTGTAGATAATGAAGGTGAGAGATGGAGCAGGAGAGGCATTCCAATGCCTCTACCAAGGTTGATGCCTCAGGCCAGCCGTGTGTAGAGCTTCGAGTTATTGTCTGCAGATAGGCTTTGGTTTCCAACCAAAGTTGGTTATTATAGAGAATTATGTAATCTCTTTCCCGTGGTCGAAATTATAGAAATAATCTGAGTACTGGGCAGGGACTGTTGGAACTTATCATGGAATTATCCCGGGCTGCCATGATCTCATTACGAACGTAGATGCTTTTGTCATAAGAAAGAACTTTGTCATACCAGAACTGGATAAAAACAAAGATCGTAAAAGGGATCACATTAGAATCCTGAAGAATTGTTAGACCAAACTATCATGCTATATTCACTGATTATGGTATCTTTTTGCCACTCTTTTCAGCAATGCATTGCTTATAACCGACAGTACTACTGTTGGCAGGTACATTTGATGTTCATGAATACAATACCTATTAAACGATAACTAATGCAGTAGTATCCTTTGCTTGTTGACAGTATTCCGAATATATATCCATGTACTTAATTCCGCCCGGAAGACGGAATAGTCCACTTTCAATGCTGTTACTCTACTTCCTGGCATCTCCTGGATCGGCGTACGCCCATGAAAATCAAATGCAGCCATTTCACTCATTTCACTCATAAAATTGCCCAAGAAACTGAGGCTGAAATGAGCTACTGCAAGTTCGGGAAAATGTAAATGGGTTTGCCGGATCCGGATGGTGTACAAAAGCCAATCAGCGAACAGAAATCTTAATCTGACGAAGCTTTGAAAGGCTAGCCTTCCCTTGGCCTAGTCTCTGCATATTCGAAGTTCCTTTTAGCGATACCACTCCATTTGTCATTCTACAGAAAATGGCTGAACTACAGCATGCGTGGTAAGTCTAGTTGTTAGCGCTTATGCAGCTGACTGTGGGATGCTCGCAAACTTCGCCACTGAGAGAATGCAGAAGGCTCGCATGAGGGGAAAAGCTGCAGATGAATGGAACGGGGGGCCTAGCCTCGAATTATAAGACGACGAGCATGCCCATTTCGCAAATTTCGGATGGTCGCTTTTTCTTTGTTCATAGTTACATGAGCTCTGCTGCTAGATTTCAAAAAGGAAGAATATACACTCCCATGGCGGAATTCAACACTGAGTCGACGGCGGGCTTGAATGATGAGTCCTTTGACTTCATTGTTGTCGGGGGAGGAACCTCGGGCCTTGTTGTAGCCAATCGGTTGACTGAAGATCCCGAAACACGCGTTTTGGTTCTAGAGGCTGGGACGAATCGCCTCACTTCTCCGCTGATCACTATCCCCGCGATGTCTTTGCACGCATTCGAGGATCCCGACTATGATTGGAATATGATGTCCATTCCTCAGGTATGAGATGGAATTATCGATCTCTGCATATATTCAAATTACTAAAGGGACAACACAGAAACAACTGAATGGTCGTCAATTGTTCGCAAACCAAGGTCGCACACTGGGCGGCTCTTCCACCATCAACATGGGCATGGTCATCTACCCTTCGCGCTCTGGTATGAATGCATGGGAGTCACTAGGAAACTCCGGTTGGGGCTGGGAAGACGTATCCCCATATATCCGAAAGTTCCACACTGCAACGGCACCTTCTGAAGCAGGTCTACAAACCCTCAAGGATATCTTGTACGAGAAGGAACATGTTGGTGATAGCGGCCCCGTCAAGCTTTCTTTTGGAGATCAATATATGCCATATTATGGCGCATGGATGCAAAGTTTCAAGGCTTTGGGTTTCACACAGACCGAAGACCCCATCAACGGCGCAGGGACTGGCCCCTTTGTGAATCCAAGCGCTGTCGACCCTGTTACCCATACTCGAAGCCACTCCGCAGCAGCATATCTGGGCTTAGAAACTCGATCAAGGCCAAACCTACGAGTCGTGACGGGCGCACAAGCCGAGAAAATTATCCTAGAAAAGCGTGGTGGTGACTTTGCCGCAACAGGTGTTTCGTTCTCAAAGGGGGAAGATAAATTCATAATCTCCGCCAGGAAAGAAGTGATTCTTGCCGCCGGAGCCACGCAAACTTCCAAGATTCTTGAACTGTCCGGTATTGGCGACGAGAGGATCCTCCAATCCCATGGAATCCCAACAATCATCAATAACCCCAGCGTCGGTGAAAATATGCAAGAACACGGCCTTGTCCCATTTTCCTATGAAGTTGCAGACGGTCTGCCATCAGCCGACATGGCCCGGGACTCGGAATTCGCAATCGCAGCCGGGGCTGCATATGAGAAGGATGGATCCGGTCCATTAGGTTATATTCCATTCGCATCAGCTTTCATGCCTTGCGTCGATTTACCAAGTGAGACACGAAATGAATTAGTCGAAGCAGTGAGGGCCACAATCAACGATCCCGAGACGCCGAAACCAACACGCAAGCAACTTGAAGCACAAATAAATCTTCTCCAAATTCCGGAGGAAACCACAGCTCAATATATCCTCGCTCCATTCCAGATCAATTCACGAGAGAAAACTCCCAGAGAAGCATTCTTCCCCAAACACCCAAGTTCATTCATCAGCATTGCTATTGTCCTCAGTCATCCCTTATCGCGAGGATCGGCGCATATCAGCTCTGCAGATTTCCGTGACTCGTCGATTATTGATGTCGGTATGCTCACACATCCAGTTGATCTCGAATTGCATGCTAGACACTGTATGTTCGCGAACCGAATTGCCGAGACAGAGCCACTGGCATCTTTGTTCAAGAAAGACGGGACTCGGTTACATGCGGCTGGGCCGTTAGTTTTGGAGCAAGCGAAGGAGTTGTGTAAGGAGATTGTGATGACAAATTACCATTTCAGTGGCACTTGTGTTATGATGCCGCGGGAAGATGGAGGTGTGGTCGATAATCGCTTGAAGGTTTATGGGACGACGAATTTGCGTATCGTAGATGCGAGTATCTTCCCGCTGGAGCCCAGGGGTAATATTCAGGCGACTGTCTTTGCGGTTGCGGAGAAAGCAGCGGATCTGATCAAGGAGGATTTTTCTTAGATTTTATATAGGTGATTAGAATGATAGTTGTATGCTCAAGCTCGCTAGTATGGGAATATTTAGTGCATTTGCTTTCCGACCTGCATTGGTAGTTCATAGTAGCTACCGGTGTGTACTACGACATACTAGTACTTTCGATGACTTCCCAGACCAGAAGAACTCCTTCGACGACTCGGGAATGAATGGTGTGGGATGTCTACATTGATCCCACCCCACAGGGTCTGCCAATCTTAGTTTGATCCTCTGTCTTGGCGCCGCAAGTCACCTGATCGTGGAGATCGCAACACGCCCCTCCTTAGAGGTGGGGCGAAACCGGCGGTTCGAATGGACTCCATACGCCGCAGATTCACTAAATCATGGCATCGATATCATTCAGCGGCAGCAATCATGCGCTCCAGGTAGGTGTGAGCCATGGTCCGATCAACGCGGAATTCTATCTGCCGCCTGGTAAGTCTGGAATCGGAGACCATCGAAACGTCGACTTACCAAGGATCGCTTTCCCTTCCAGAGCGACCGGAAACCCCACCTAGTTCTCTATCGACCGTCCCATTCCCGCGCGACCCAGATTTTGTCAGCCGTAATACGCTGCTCAACCAGATTCAGGAGAAAAGCTTAGTTCCAGGGTCGCGGATAGCATTAGTCGGCCTCGGTGGTGTCGGGTGAGTATAGCCTGACCAGTACGTGGCCCATCACTCATGACTCCAAAGGAAATCGCAACTTGCCATCGAATACTCGTACCAGGTTCGATCTGACTCTCCGGCGACATGGGTTTTCTGGGTCCATGCGAGTAATGAAACTCGGTTCGAAGAAAGTTTCCGGGATATTGCAGAGCAGGTTAAAATCCCGGGTCGTCAAGATCCCAAAACTAGCATATTCAAATTGGTCGAAAATTGGCTCCACGATAAGAAAACACAGAATTGGATATGTATCCTTGATAACGTTGATGACGATAAGCTTCTTTACTCGGTTCCGGTAGCAGGCAAAGGAGATCTAATGAAAGGCTTAACGAATGCCTCGAAAAAACCACTATGGGAATACGTTCCTAGAAGTCGAAATGGATTTATCATTATCACCAGTCGGACTAAAGATGTTGCTTTAAAAATGGTCGACCACAAGGATCTCATTGAAGTTAAACCGATGGAAAGAACCGAGGCGCAGGAGCTTCTCCAGAGAAAGCTTCAATTGCCAGGGAAAAGCCAAGAGAGCCGACAATTAGTAGAAGAGCTCGAGTTTATGCCGCTCGCGATAATACAAGCAGCAAGCTATATTAGGGTTCGAGCTCCTCGCTATTCAGTAACACAGTACCTGCGAGATTTTCAAAAGAGTGACCGCAGCGCCATAAGGCTTCTTTCGAATGAGGCGGGTCACCTCTACCGGGACTGGGAGGCATGTAATGCAATTTTAGTTACCTGGCAGATATCGTTTGATTATATTCGGCAAAAACACTCGTCCGCAGCGGACTTGCTTTCTCTCATGAGTTTTTTTGATCGGGAAGGGATTCCAGAGAGCCTCCTCCGGATTCGACTCGAAAGCAACCCCAAATCATGTTCGAAGTCCTTAGACCGCTCTAGCTGGGATGAGGAGGCCTCTGAATCCGATATGGATCACGATTTCGAAGATGATATCACCATACTTAGAGGTTATTCACTTATTTCTATCAGCAAGAGCAGCTCAAACTTCACTATGCATCGTTTAGTTCAACTTACTACGCACATATGGCTGAAAACTCATGGCCTGCTGGAGCAATGGAAGGAGCGATTTATCAATAACCTCTGCTACTACTTTCTAAACACTGAGTTTGCGAATTGGGAAAAATGCAGGACAATTTTCCCTCATGTCAAAAAGGCGATGCTACAGAGGCCACAATCACAAAAGTTTCTACTGAAATGGGCCATGCTGCTTTACCAAGGTGCATGGTATGCTTGGAAAAGCGGGAATTCAGCAGATATGAAAGCTATGGCATTGAAATCAGAAGCGGAAAGAGATAGTATATTAGGTTCAGCTAATAAAGACACTCTTGACAGCACCGCGCGGGTAGCATTGGCATATATGCTGGAAGGTCAATTACAGGAGGCCGAAGTATTGAACGCGCAACTATTCGAGACTCGCAAGAACTCTCTCGGGGAAGGGCATGCCGATACGCTTAGTAGCATGAATAACCTGGCATCGACATACTGGCAACGAGGTAGATTACAGGATGCTGAAGCTTTGGAGGTGGAAGTGCTCGAGATTCGCAAGCGGGTGCTTGGAGAGGAACATCCTGAGACACTGAACAGCATGAATAATCTAGCAACAACATACCGAAACCAAGGCCTATCACAAAAGGCTGAAGCACTGGATATGCAGGCAGTTCAGGGACGCAAGAAATTGCTAGGAGAAGAGCATCCTGACACGCTCATGAGCATGGGCAACCTGGCATCGACGTTCCGAATACAAGGTCGATTACAACACGCTGAGGTGCTTGAGCTGCAAGTGCTTGAGGCCAATCAAAGACTCCTAGGAGAAAAGCACCCTCATACACTGATAAGCATGAATAACTTGGCATCAACATATCAGAAACAAGGCCGCTGGCAAGATGCCGAAGTGCTCCAGCTGAGAGAATTTGAAACCTGCAAGAGACTGTTCGGAGAGAAGCACCCTGATACACTCACCAGCATGTACAATCTGGCATCAACCTGGAACTCATTAGGTCGACATGTCTATGCTCTCGATTTGATGAAGAGATGCGTCGATCTTCGTATGCAAATCCTAGGTGCTGATCATCCTCATACTACGTCTGCCTCGGACACTTTACTGCGCTGGAGAAGCAAAGGCCATCTACTCGAAGTGTGAGCATTACCTGCATTACCAGCAATTCAATTCAATGAGTTTTAGATGACAATCTGCGGCACGAACATGCGTATTTGCAGCCACTAACTGGTGAACTCTCTTACTGGAGCAGATCTGGAATATTCCAGTCAGTCCTGCAACTGACAGAAGCCTAATTATATCTACTGCGGAGTCTCATTCAGCCCCTCAGAAAAATTCAAAAAAAATGAAATGAAAAATGAAATAAAATAGCATGGATATTTAGCACCATATTGCACAAAATCCCACCCATCCGCTCATATGAAACTGGAACAAGAAAGAAATCTGACTTCTAAAAACGATTAAACCTAAACCCTGACGAGTCCCCATCCCCACTCACAGGGCTATTCTCCAGCTCAACAGTTTGATTGCCACCCGGTAACTCAACCAACTTAGCGCCCGGAGCCGGACGACCACGAGAGGGAGGCGGCGTCTTCTCATTGCTCGCAAAAGCAAATTCATGAGGTGGCATTGCAGACTGCATATCGGACAATGTAGGTTTATGTGAAGATCGAATAGATGAAGGAGGTCTTGTGGAAGCTTGACTCTTTCGTCGAAGGAAGTAGAATAGGAGTAGACCTATTATTGAGAGTGCTGCGACGACTCCGATGACGATCCCTGCAATTTCTCCGCCTGATAGTGATGAATTTGAGTGTTGCTCGGAGGACGATGTGTTTGTATCGCCAGTGGGGAAAACTGTGGTTGTTGACGTGGGAGAAGCAGCCGTAGAGGAAAACGTCGTTGGAGTTGGAGTTGGGGTCGTAGATACTGAAGTCGAGCTACTCTCATCATTTTTGAAAATTTCGATACCGTGATAGTCATTTCCAGAATCCTTTTTCCAAGCTCCGCATGAAAGACCTCCGCGGGATGTACAAGTGTCGTCGTAGTAAATTGAGATGCAAAGGTCTGCTCCTTCAGGGTCCCAGGAGAATTCTTTTCCTTTTGCAAGATCTATTTTTGTGCAGTTTGCTGTGTCGGATTCGTGGAGGATTGTTGCGTTGCTTGTGGCATTTGTGTATAGGAATGTCCATGCTTGTGCTAGGGGGAGGACGGTCAAGGCATAGATGGATAGTTTCAACATTTTGGAGGGACCTGTGGCATATGGCTGGTGATGAAATACTTGTGCGAGACGATTTTGAATGCTTTTGTTGGCAATGCCGAGTCTAAATACACGTCCTGCAGGTTCACAAAGGATCATCGCGGAGAATAGGCTCGTATTCCGTTGAGCTTCTACGAGTGACGATGGTCTGGTGGGGTTGATGTGCCCCAATTTACCTCGTATGGCCTATCTAGGGGTGGCTAATAGTAGATCACTACTTGATGAGCTAAGGATCGTCGAACTATCTGCCCATGCAGATGAATGAATGTTGTACGAAGTGCTGAATACTCCAAAAGTAACAGGTCTGTGAACTAGGAAAGAATCGTATTTGTATCTTAATTTAGTTACGAGACTATGTCGACCTCGTACATTCCAAAGCCAGCATTGTCTGATCTTTATTTGGTCGCGCGAGTGCAGATAACTAATGTAGTTAAAGCATCTCGAAGAGTGAGGGACTTTTGAGGACCGAAACCCGATTTTCAGGAAGCGACCGATTTATTCAATTGTAATTTTATATCTTGATGCTCTCATGTATGCTTGCAGTGTTTGCAAGTCTTAAAATTGACGTCGATGAGTTGCAGGGGTGCCAATACTCGCAGCGCACGGCCCGGGTTACAGATCAACCGCAGAATACGAGGCAGTCTTTTTTTAGATACTCCTCAGATGAAGATGTCGGAAAATGATTCCTCGTACGAATTAGTGTAATTTATACTCAGGACTTGGAACCGTGTTCTTCTTCATCGATCCTTTGTAAATAAGGTGGTTTATTTGGTCAGAGCCCTAAAATGGAGTACTTCCCCCATGTCGGGATATCGGAGATGCTCAGAGCATTGGCTTCTCCGCTGCCATTTGGCATTGAGTATTCCAATGCTGTTAAGCTTAGCAGTAAACCTAATGGAAATAGCGCACGAGTAAATCACTGTATTACTAAGAGTCAATGACCAAATTTAACATTGGCCTATGCAATCAATAGCCAACTCTAGGTAGACCTCTGTCTAAGGGTATGGAAGCACCAACAGAGCCACTGCCATGGTCGGCGAGGGAGAATCGGTTTAATTATGTTCGCCAGTCCCCCGAAAACGTCTGTATATATTTACTAAACTAGTACGGGGATAGGAACTTCTGGGCGATGAAGAATTGTAACGCCGAACAGCAATAAACTGTTGCTGTGGTCACTGTGTCCGTCACGTGGTGATATATACAATTACTCGGTTCTGGGTACCACCCAGAACCCCGACAGTGTCGGGCTAAACTCGAGGGGCTGAAGGCGCAAGTGGAACATGGGGGAGGATATGAAATGAATTTTATTAAAAATATGTTGAGTGGTAGGATGAAGTGGTGAAGCCAAAGCTCTGACAGGCGTTTCAAACTGTTGATTGATGTCAGGTGACGGTGAATCATAAAAGTGTACCTGGTGGATAACGGAACGTTAATGAAGATGCGGGGTCCCTTGTCAACTGTATTTTGATAACGTTGAATTATTCTGTCCAACTGTTTGTATTTGCGGAACAATGCAGATGCTTGACGATTGGATGAGGCCCAGGACTGATTGTGTGGTGACGCAAACTGATGCTTGGTTGAGTCCTCACGGGACCGTGGCGCTTGGCTGCGGGGACACAGGATCCTGGTTGAGGTAATCTCTTTTTGAATGCTGGATGTAATGAAAAACAAAGGCCCAAGAAGGTGATGGCATTAGTTCTGATGGAGGGAAGAAGCTTGAAGCAAGGAAAGGCAAGCAAAGCCAGTATGCAGTCCTTGTCGCTGGCAGAGAGAGCCCCAAAAGGACAAAGATGGCTGTCCAAGGGCGAGAATGTACCTGAATTTCATGTCAACCATGGGATATTCTGGTCAAGTACCAATCATAGTGGCATACTGGCTTTAATTGCAGCTTCGTCCAGGGCTCCAAGGTATCGATGTATAGGACCGATGGCTCTTCCAGACTCTTCTGAGGCCTCTCCCAGGGTTACCTTCCAGCCTAGTATCCTAGCCCACCATAATCATAGTTGATGACGGCTCCGTTGTCTGCCGGGGATAATAGAGAAGAGAAGAGCAGAGGAAGAGAGGAACAGAGAGGGAGGGAAGAAGTGGGAGGTGTCCGTGACTTTGTGCGTGCCTTCCCATTCACTCAACCTTCTCCAATTCTCACTTCACTCCTCCCATCGACCATCTCTTTCTCCTTCTCTGAACATTTCCTGGACCCCAAGTGCCATTCAGCTACTCAATTCGTCATTCATCGCCGTTATTCATCGATAGTATCCTGGATACGCCCTGACCTGAGGCGTGGTGTGGTGCTAGACGTTGCAACTGTGCAACCCACAACAATCATCCTTCCGAGAAAGAAGTTATTTGCCTCATTCATACACTGGTATTATACCTTGTAGACATCTCCCGGTATATCTTTATTGAAGCTGACTTGTTCTCCCAGACCACCAGTGGATCTCTTGCTAGCCCTGGCCCTGATTTTGACCTGGTTTACCCATCATGCCGGCCGTTCATCTAGCCAAGTACCCTGACCCATATGGTATCCATCTCCTGGCAAAACGCGACAATTGGGCAAATAAAAACCGCGGCGTTGTTCTGGTGTTCGTTATCGTTTTTATCGTCGCGGTCGGCATCATTTCCCTCTTCATCTATCGTCGGTGGATGAAGCGCAAGGCTGAGAAGGAATCATATGAGACCACCAATTGAGGGATGCTATGAGATGTGCTCCATAAGGGTATGGTGAAAGGCTTGAATTCGAATGTCGTCTTTTCTATCGAAACATGAATGGGTTGTCCTAAATCATGTCAGCTGCTTATGGCACAGAAGGGCCAATCAAGGCGATATGGTCGTCGTGAACGCGCCAATTCCTGTTTGTCCGAATGCATTGTGAAAGAGAGAAAGGGTATTATATCCTCTCATCACCTACCTCTCATTTGCTTGGTCCCCTTTGTCTGCCTTTCCTTTTTCCATCTCTCTCCTTCCCCTTCCCCCCCCGCTCTCTCTCTCTCTTCTTTGCCCCAATCGAATACCCAGCGTTCTGTGGTTGTTGTTATGCTGGATCCGGATATGCCTGAATCCCTGTATGTGAGTGTTTGTTTTAGTAAGTTCCGCAATCTAAAATAATAAGTGATATTCTTGTCATTTTGCTTTCATATGGCCTTTTTCATCCTCCCATGAGGTGTCCCTACCTTGTTGATGGTTGTAGTTGCTTCATTATTTGTAGAAAACATCTTGCTCTGCTGTTGAATTTCAGTTAAATTTGTAGTCTTAATGCCTCACTTTTGTCAATTGATAAGTCTCGAATAGTCTCATGTTGATCTCAGCAAAATCAGAGAGAGGCAAAGGGTGAATTTTGGTGGAAAAGTCTCCCGAACGCCACAATTCTCTCCTTCCCGTCACGCGCCGTAATCTTCTCTCATCTTCAACTCCTCCTACATCATCACTTTCTACCTCCTTGCACTCACAGAACACAAAGCCACACCCCCTCAATTCATTTCGATTATATTTATCAGCAATTCAAGGACTCTTGTGAGTTCATTCAGTGTCATTTGTGTAGTCAACCAGTGTGATCTGGCTGGCTGTGGTATAGTACTAAACTAACCTTTATAGGAAGTGGGTACATCTTGTCTGCTGGCCCTATTCAACTCGGCTTCTTCTTCGTCCTCCTCCTCCTCCTCCTCCTCCTCCTCATCATCTTCATCCTCCTCGTCCTCTCCCGAATCCTCCTCCGAATCTTTATCAGAATCCTCCTCGGAAGATTCGTCCGAATCGTCTTCGTCCCCCTCGCGATCATGCCCACCCCAATCCGGCATTGACAACGGCTGGGACCTCAACTCCGATGTCGAATTTGACCTCGACCTCAGTCTTCTTCTCCGCGTTTGGCCTGAATTAGGATCTGGCGGTGGTGGTGTAGAAGCAGTGAATTGGTCTGCATCCAGATCCGCCGTATACAACTCGTCAAATTTGGCCAAGAACTTATCTAGCTCCACCTCATCTACCTCGCCTCTTCTCGTCGAGTTCGCGAAATTCGGATATTGACTGCTGAGATTTTTGGACTCATCGGCGCCCCAATCCTTCAATTCAAAATCATCCAACGTTGTTTCTGTCGCATATGGTAATTTCACTTCCATTTGCTTCGCGGTGACCTGAAGGAGTCGCAGCATTCCCCTGGCGAGCGACCAGCTGCGAGAGATTCCCCGAGACGCTACCGTCAGTTTGTCTAATGCCATTTGGTTCTCAATATCATCCAGATATGGGAGAAGAGTGAACATGGACACTGTAATCCAGTGGATGTTCACTGGGGCCACGCGCTCTAGCGACCAGGACTCTCCATGCGTATAGATTAACCGTGCCACCTCGCGTGCTGACTCCACACACCTCCTCCTTGCTCCTTGACGGATTTCCTCCTCCCATTCAACATCTAGATCCTTATCTTTGTCTATTGGTAAGTCCTTCAAAACGCCAAATACTGTCTGAATGATGGTGTGGTACTTCATGCTGCAATGGGTTAGCTAATCTTATCTCTCTTCCAATAGCCTAGAAGGGACGGACGGACTGGAAACTCAGCACATGAGGAGCAGCATTGCCTACCCCGAGACACCCTGGAAACCCTTCATACCACTTCTTCAATCGAGAATACGCATCGTCGGTCATTTTCACAAAATCGGCATTAAGGGTTGGTTTCGTTTCACCGTCCCCGAATAACGACCAGCTGAGATCGTATGTGATACGACTCACTTCACAAAACATACTGAAAAGGGCCTGGGAGTTTGATTTGATCTTTTGTGATCGATCAGGGTAATTGGTCCAATCATCAAGATCGCTATCGCTAGGAGGATACAACACCCGAGGTGGCTTAAACATGCACCCCTTTTGATAGGACAATGAGGTCATTCTGCAGCAGACGACAATCAGCATTGATTCCAAACGACTAGTCACGGCGGGCAAGAAAGCTCACGCTGCCAAATTGAAGACCCCCCATTGCGTGTGTCTCATCACATGTTCATGTTCTATTATTTCTTTCTCTTCACTCTCCGGGGGTGGTTTGTGCTTCTGGGCCAACTCCCCAACGGCATATGCGAGCTGGCTAATGTACACCCATCCGGCCCTGTCTTTCCCCATCATGCAGGAGCTGGTGGAAAAACAAGTTTTCAGTTCGAGGTCTCGTCTGGAATGAGTTCAAGACGACTTACCAAACGTACATAACACCAAGCCCCTGCACATAGGGGATATTGATGTCAACATCATCGGTATCGAGGAGGCGCTTTGCTTCTTTATAAAATTTCAATCCTCTTGACCAATCCTCTGATCCTACAGTATACGTTCCAGGGTGCTTCGAATATACCTGAGTCTCTCAGTTAATCGGATATTTAATCCATGTTCTCAAAATCCAGGACTTACACAAGCCTCAGCCAATATTATGTTAACCAAAAAGGGTGAACAAAACTGGGAGTGCAGCTCCCCAGATTTCATGTCCCGAATAAAAAGATCCCGATCGATCCAATTTAAAAACGGATGATACCAGGTGAACCAAAGCGAGATCAAATGCGAAACAAATTCATCATCATCGGTCACGCTCGTCCATGGTCGTGCGGGGACGTGGAAGAGAGCCCCAGTGGCAACATCTTCGATACTTGGCTGTGATTCACTGGCTCTTTTCTCCGCGTCGTGCCAATCACGAACCCCGCTATAGGCATCGATTAACTCCGGTGTTTTCTCAAGCTTGGGCCGTTGCAGTATGTCATCAAGATATCCACGGATATCTTCCAGGGAAGCCTGACTGCGAATCATATTCACCACCTGCATGGCGCTGGCTTTGTCGGTCTCCTGTAATGTTGAAATAAGGTGATCCAACAAACCTCCTTTATCCTCTACCGACTCGATCTTGCGTTTGAGGATTTGTTTTCTTCGCTGGTCGCCCTGCTCGTCAATCCAACACTCTAGGCCTGCGTTTTCGCATTTTGCGCATGGCATTATACCTGAGCACTTCAATTGGTGCGCGACAATTTTTAGTATCAATTCTGTTGTCACGATCGCAAGCAAGCGCGAAAGCAAAAGAGTCCTTTACTTACCTTTAATTTTCGTCTTTTGCAATTCGTGCACGCCGAGCGCACATTCTTGCGTTGATTAATATCATCGTCGTCGTCCTGATCCACCAAATCAGATGAGGTGCTCTTCTCGAGTGACGGCCGGAGTGGCCTTTTGGAGTCAGGCGTGGCCATCAAGCCCGAACTGTGCAATTGAAGAACAAAAAGAATTGCTACCTCCCCATCTCCGACACGGTCGCAATGTTTTTATTCGGCAAATGGATCGAACCCCGAAGCTGCAGCAGCCCCTGGCCCCCCGAGCCTCACGCTGATCAATCAATTGCGCTTCTATCGGGCCGTTCTCCTTTACGAGACGTCACTGGAAGCACTTTGCTACGAAAACATGCGGACCCCGCAGTTGCTCAAGCAATTTTCTGCCACTCGGGCCATGTTGAGGTGGAGAGGCTGGTTTTTTAAACTCCAGCGACACTTTACTTTTTCCCCTTAGCGGCCGCCAGAAGGGGGGCCACACCTATTGATGGTCGCGATTGATGATTGGATATCGGAATTCATCGCCATCGAAAATCCTGTGAGATTGTCTCTGGAAGCATGGGGGCAAGCGGGTCCGGCTCTGCCTTCCAACTATTCAGACGTCGAGCTATCTTTCAATTTGAACTAGCTAGTTAGCTGCACTTGCGTTCCCGCTAAGCCAATGACAGCATAGTTGCTAGATCGAGAAGAGACTGGGCCCCATATCTGAATTTATAGCGCGGCGCTCCTCCCAATTTTTTTTCTTGATCCTGATACTAACTTTTCTAACCATCATTATCTTCTCAGGATCAACAACAATGCTCTCGCGAATCGGCAAAATTGACTATAAAAGTTGCTGACTCATCCAACTCCGCGGAGCTACACGAGCAAAGAGTTAATGGCCGCTCTCCCTTGGCAACGACCATGCTGTTGGCAAGGCTATCGCGGCACAGATTATCCAATGGAAAACGGGATCCGATTTCAATCGCAGGGATTATGTCAATTTGATGTGGCTAACTAACTAACCAGCGTAACCGCCTGTTGAATCCAACTATTCATGGACCGCCGGAGAATACATCCAGCGGAAGGTGGATCAATCATTTGGCCCTTCAAAGCTAGCACCAGCAACTCCCCCCCGAATTCTGTCCACCTGGACTACTTTTCTGCCCTCCCTTTTTTTCGCTCCGAGCCGACCGAGATGTACGAAATCGCTAAAAAAAGGTGGAATATTTCCATCTATTCGCCTCCTACTTGAGCCCAATCATGGTCCTATATTCTCACATCACCTCAGTCGGCCTTCGCATCGACGGTCGCAGTCCACTTCCTCCCTTCATTTCGTCAAGCAGATGCCGAACTTGCGCAAGGTGACGTGGACTTGGATCTCGGGTGTTGGTTTTTCTCCAGAAGATGTCATTCGGTGGTTTCAATTGTTGAGACGGACCTTGCACTGCGCCGGACATCACGACGACCTTCCCCATTTTCCGCGTCATGCTAAAGGTAATACTTTCCTGCAAACTCAGTCCGTAGCAGCTGAGTTTCTTCGTATTTTGAGTTGGTCGAATTGATGGTATTCAGACCATGACCAGACGAATGGTGCTTTGTAGAGTTTCACAACTAACCTAAATATTACTCTAATTCATTACTTTTTGGCTAGGGTCAAGCTTTTCTTGCTTTCTTACATTCTAGGGTGTATTATTTAGTACTAGTTGATACAAGTAGTTACTAGATCAGCGCAATGCATACATTATCCTGTTAATTGTGACTCGGTGTAGCTCGGGGACAGAAAGACAATGGACCTGCTATCCTCATTCGGCTTTCAATTGAAGGTTCAAGTCTTATCAGAAATCGCGTTTCTACCTACTGCAATGACTGGCAGGATCACTTCTCTTTGATCTAAGGCAGGGAACTGCAGTTTGAATACTCGGGGGATTTCCGAAGATCGAACTAGATGCAAAATTGACAAGGACCAAATACCATAGTGAAGATGGGCAATCCCCCCGGTCTGGGGTATCGTTTGCTGAACCTGCGATCAACGTACGTATGGCTGTAAAAGATAACTTTACATGGGGAGGCCTTGGTGGATTCTATCGATAAAGCAGTAATATTGAGGCTAGTAGTCACGTTCACGTTCATGCTCATGCTAGTAGTCGTATCACTTAAATCAGATCGTCTCTACATCACGACCATTTTTGTAAGTTCACTGAGTGACCCAATTCGTAGTTGCATATCACAAATCAAATTTATTTTTGGAAGCTACTCTGATATTGTCGGTGAGAATATCCAATACAAGTCTCACCGATGACCTTGAGTAGTAGTCGACATTGACTAACTAGCTGCAAACTAGTTGAGGTCAGGAACAACTTCTGGAGCCAATCGGAATTGTCACAGCGGCTTTTCCTGATCTTCGCTCGAAAGAAGATCCTAGCTGGAAAGATTGCCCGGGAAAAAAAATCCCTGGCCTCTTCATTTCCGCCTGATTAACGTGGCGATTACCCCGGGCCTCAATTTAGCTGGTTCATCTCAACACCGTCCCAATCTTGCTTTCAGTCTTAGAGCATGCTTACTGCAGGTGTATTAAGTCTAGTCTACCCTCTCTGAAGCTTCGGTCAATAAAGTTGTTTCATTCATCAAGCCTTGAAAATATGAGCTCATGACATGCCGTGGTCGCGATGTGTATATGATTTTCGGAAGTCGAACTCATAGAAAATTTCGGAATGTCATAATTATCTCATGATTAATTGCATTTGCTGAGATCTCATCGCTATATACTATCTGCTTAAGGCACATCACCTATAAAATATACATTATTGACCCGAAATTGTGTCGGCTACAAGGGCTTAGCAACAACAGGCTCGGCAGTCTGACCCTTCTCCTCAATAGCCACACGCTCCTGCGACGCAGAACCGAAAGAACCATACTCCTCAGAAACAGCTCTCTCTTCATCATCTCGCCAGAAGTCCTTCTTTCCTCTAGCTGCACGCTTGACCCAAGGAGGGAAGAATCCACCAGGAATCTTCCACGACCAAGGATCCGACTCGTCCTTGTTTGGCGGGACAATGCGACCGCCAGTGGCTTTTTCAATGAGCCATGCTCCACCGTTCAGAATGATGTAGCTGAGGATACCGGCGATAAGACCGTAAGCAATACTGTAGGTGAAGGGCATGATGGCGATGGTAAGGAATGCTGGAATGGCATCGCCGTAGTAGCGCCAGTTAATATCAGCAGCGGCTTTCGCCATGAGGGCGCCGACGATAACAAGGGTACATCCTGTTGCCCAGGGTGGGATGGATGCGAAAATCGGAGCGAAGAATACTGAGATGAAGAATGCGATGCCTGTCATGCAGGATGTGAGACCGGTTTTGCCACCCTCTGAGATTCCGGCACCGGATTCGACGAATGCTGTGACGGGTGGGCTGCCGAATAGTGATCCGATAGAGATGGAGATAGCATCAACCATCTGGGAAAGTTAGCCTGGAAGTTTTAGTATTGAGGTAGGAGTTCTACTCACGTATGCGATGGCGCTGCCCTCGAAATCTTGGGTCTTCTCGTCGATAGTGCCAGCGAATCGAGCCATGGAGTACATGGTACCAGTCGTATCCAAAATATCAACATACTGGAAAGCAGGAGAGGTCAGTCGGAATACACGCATATAGAAAGAAGACAATCGGACTCACCAAGAAGGTAATGAAGGCCAAGCCAAATTGACTACCGTGGCCAGCGATATTCCATGATTGGGCAAGGAGAGTGTGCTTGATAGGATGGAAAGTGACGACCTTCTTGAAGAAATCGAAACTGCTGGTTCCAAGTTCGGTATAAGGGAAATAAGTGACGGGAGTGGTCCGAGGCCAGGAGATAATAGAAACAAGCAGGATTCCTGCGATGACAGCACCCTTGATACGGTACATCATCAACATCGCAGTGAAGATACCACCGCAGAAAATACCGACCCACATGGTCGGACTGCGCATCTTAGTGCTACTGAGACAGAGACCAGTATCGGGATCGTAGTTTTCAGGGCTGTCGTAACATCCTGCCAGCTCGATGGGAGTATCAGATGCACCCTGCACAAGACCGATGCCGGCACTATATGTAAGACCAATAAGGGCAAGGTATAAGCCAATACCAACACCAGTAGCAAGCTTGATCGAAGAAGGCAATGCACGGGCAAGCCACTGTCGCATACCAATAAGGGTCAAACCGAAGAATACCCAACCCTCAACGAAGACAGCAGTCAAAGCAACAGAGTATGGGACCAACCCACTACCGTGATATCCAACGACAGTATAGGCAAAGTAGGCATTCAGACCCATTCCCGGTGCAAGTGCGATAGGCAGGTTGGCGAAAAGTCCCATGCAAAAGGTAGATAGAGCTGCGATGGCTGCTGTCGCAGTGACAATATCGCGCTTGATCTCTTGCACGCAGAGCAAGTACTCGGAATTTGTCGCACAGAGATCACTCATGCTCTCGGCAGGGCAAACACATGTTCCACCGGTCTCAGATGTGATATTACTGTTCACCGAAATAATATATGCCATGGCGAAGAAAGTGGCAAGACCGGCGCGCAACTCGGTGAAGAAGAAACTACCCTTCCGCTCACGCGGCTATATCAAAACGATTAACTCGCTGTTCCTTGGCTGTGTCATCCAAAATGTCTAATGTAGACTCACATGGCCCGAATTCTCAAGACGAAACCATCTCCCCACGGGGCTTCGCGCAACCCGCAGGTTAGTATCGTGGATCCAAATACTCGCACCCATACTGGCAAGGCAGGATAATCAAAGCAGCTACTGCAGAGCGGCTCAGAGTGTGGGGAAAACCACTGCAGTCGGTTTGCGACACGGTATTTAAAGGGAGTTTACAAGAAGTAGAAGTAACTGAACACTGCAAAGCCAAAAGAAATAATCAAAAAAGTAATCCGGCCCCTCCGCCAACCACACTCGCCTGATAAGCTCTGACACAAAAAAAAAAAATTCGCCTGCTCGCCTTCCTTTCCAGCTATCTCCGCCTCCGGCTAACTTGGCGGCTTGGCGGTTCGACTGGCTCTTTTTACCGGCGCCATTGGCCATTGGCCCCTTGACTTGCCGACAGCTACAACCTCCCATGGGTCCTGGCTCGGCAACCACTGTGGGTCTTGGCGGCGAAAATTTTTTGACAGCAAGAGGCGATCCTTGATATAAAGTCGTGTGGTCTGATACTTTGGAATTTTCATGAGAAGTTTTGAAGTTGTGCCGGATTTCATCCCTTGCTGAAGAAGGAGGAGGGTGCTGCACGGGCATAAAGCACGCCATGAAACGCCAAGGTTGTACTCTAGCGTCTTGGCAGATGAGAGATTCATTCCAGAAATCAGCTCTTATCGTGATCTATGACTGTCATCACAGTTGATTGACAGGGTCTAGTGATAAGAACGGTCGGGGGAAGCCGATCGGGTCAGAAGCTTCAATCAATCCGCATCAGATTCATGATTATAGCGAATAAATCGTTGAACAGCGCAAATAAAATGAGTGATTGGCTATTTTGTCACATTCCGACAAGTTAATCAGATTTTCCATGAGCGCAATTCGACCTGTAAGTCCCGGATTTACTCGGGTGGTCCGGATAAACGAACCGCGATGAATACGATCTCTACCAATGTGTCAAGCTGGTCTGTACATGGGGAAAAATAATAATAAATCATAGTAAAACACCGAGCTGGATACATTTCGTTCTTATCCCCGGTGGTTCACAGCCTCGTCCTGTATAGCCTATGCCCATCAACTCTATACAGATGCACGAGGTTCTTTCTCGGAGGGCGTCGTCTGCATCGGCCCGAAAGTCGGGGCGAATTTGGACTTTTTCCTCAAAGCCGGACCCCACTTTATGAAAGCAAGTGGAATAGGGACCATTATAAGAGCCAGACACCCAAGAAGAGTTCCAGCCCACTGTACCCCGAGATTCTGAAACATTTGCTTGGAGAACAGGGGAAATGCGGCTCCCACAGCGGAACGCATGATCGTGTTTGCAGCGAATACAGAGGCAGCACTAAAGATCATTAGTATCGAGATGGTCAAGAATGGGATAGAGCAGTGACTCACAATGTCAGGTATGAGTCGATCAGGTAGTTGAAACATTGCAAGAAAATCACATAAATTCCAAACCCAGTAATGATACCGCTTGCGGTTGGTGCCATCCAATGGATAGACTTCGTCCAGCCAGTCCAGCCAAACCAGAATAATCCAATTGTGAAGCAGATACCTCCAAGGATGGATGGTGGAAGTCGCCATTCGGGAATCGGAATATTATTGTTATCGGCGAGTCTTTTGGAATAAGATCGTTGATCATACAGAATATAAGCGCCAGCCAGGAATTCTCCGATGATGAGGCTAATGAATGGAAGACTCCCTACCCCGAGGTTCATTCCGTGGATTCCTTGGAAGACAACTGGATATGCACTGAGGAGGGCATACATCAGGCCGTAAACGAAACTCATCCACATTGAGATCTAGAATGGTGTCAGTGATTTTCTCTGCAGTATTAGGAGGACAGTTCTTACCAAAAACACAATTGGCTCGGTGAAGAGCATTCGGAAAGGTCGGCTGAAGTTGTTGGTAATGAGTTCTTCCCAATCAAGCTCGACTTCTTCTTGTCTAGCACGAATACCCCAGTTATGAGTCTGTCGCCGAAGAGTCTTTGCCTTCTCCACCAAGATCGCCGGTGCATATGTTTCTCTCAAGAAGACCAAGCAAAGACCCACAGCCAGGAATCCCATAATACACGCGATATACATCGTCCATCTCCAGCCCAAGTAAGACATAGTAATGAAGCCTCCAGTGAACGGCGACGCAAATGGACCGACGAACACAGCCATCGCGAACATCGCAATTGCCACACCGCGAGTCTGATTAGTCCAAATGTCTGCAAAAACAGCCGGGACAATGGCGATCGGACTGGCCGAGAAGAACCCGGCGAAAAATCGAGTTAACATGAGAGTTTGAACATCCTTGGATGTAGCAGTCGCAACTGTAAAGAGAGAATATCCAAACATTCCAACAATTATAGGAAGTCGTCTTCCGATCAATTCGCTCATCGGCGCCCATAGTGTTGGACCCGAGGCAAACCCCAAGACATAAAGTGTCACACCGAGAATCGCGACTTCAGTACTGATGTGGAAGTTTGTAGCGATGGCGAGTGACGCGGATGAATATATGGCACTTGCGAAGGAGGATACGAAGGTTGTGTAGGCCAAGGTCGCCGAAATCGTGATTCGTTTTTTGAGAGGCCAGTTTTGAGGATGAAGAGGGTCGTTCGAGCCTGTGAATTCCACCACGAATTGCTCAGGGTCTGGTAACTCAGGAGGGTAGTCCTTGTCTGCGCCCATCGGTAACCATTCATTGCGTGGGGCGACACCAGGTCCAGATCCTACTGTTGAGCGATGTTGTAATCGATAAGTCTCGATGCGCTCAAGCTCCACCTCGTTGAGATTTGTCTGTCGTCGAGACAGAGTACCGGATCGAACATCTGCATATTGAGAGAGACGACGGTCTCGGGCAGTGGGAACTTCTGTTAGATCGTCGCTGCCACTGCCACTGGAGACGGAGACAGATTCGTGTGGAGATGGGGTGGATGGGGATGGCAAGCTAGCTTGCGCCATGGCCAGCTCGAGCTATACCCAGTAGTAAGTAGTAGCAACTAAGAATGCCTAGGCGTATATTTTTTTTTCTGCTCTGAAATGGGTTTTTTGAGATGTAGAAATTAATTCGCGTTTATTTCGCGCAGATAGGGACATTTCTTACCGGTTCCTGGCCGACTTTATACTCGACGGTTGACGGCGTCATCGAGTGATGTCTTCCCCGGTCGATCCGATCGACGCCGTTCCAGCCGGCGACTGTCGGTAGTGTGTTTATTGCGTATTTTCGCGTGAAAAGTACATTCTGATCTATTTTTTTTTTTTTTGATTTATTTTTGAAACTTATAGCAAGCAACTGAAGCTAAATTCTGGATTGTTTAATTTCTAGTAATTAGTAATTGCTATTGCGATGTGATGGTCGTTGAAACGGCTGATCGCGGCCAGCCGGATTGTCTGCCGCAGACATCATCGGCCCGCGGGTCGGTAGATGGGCATTTATACAGACTTAGACTTTTTATTATGAATGAATGAACATATATTTATATATTATTTATCATTCCAGGTATCCGCTGACTACTTACACACTCCTTCTTGGTGCAATTACTGACAGGATAGTAGTGTTAGTCGCTTGCATTGTCATTTCAGGGTCTAAAATGATAATAACCAATCAACTCGAATTGAATCCTTCGAACGGGGTAGTACGGCTCGCTCGCAATATTATAATTTGCGCGCTGGAAAGCTAGCCCCAGATTTGCAGCCCACATGGAGCAGGCGTATACGTTTCCGTTTGCTTATGGTAGCTTGTGTCAGATCTTGGCGTATAAATTGGTTAGTCCGCGGCATCCCACAATCCTTGATTAGTAGGCACCAAACTTCCTATAAATTGTCTCTGTCAAGTTGACTTTAGCCAATATTCCCAATTTCTCACTTCGTTCTATCATCACCCTTTATCCTCTCATTGCATTCCCATAACTTGTCCTTTCAGACACCATGGCTAGTACGCACGGCCCCTGTGACCCCGCGTTCAATTCGGTCCGAGATCTTTTGGAAAAGAACCTCGCAGACGGAGAGGAACTTGGTGCATCTATTTGTGTAAACATCGACGGCAAAAATGTCGTCGATATTTGGGGCGGTTATGCCGATGAAGCGAAAACAAAGCCCTGGAAAGAAGATACCATAACAGCTGTATGGTCTTCGACCAAAGTTGTCACCAATTTGGCTGCCCTGATCCTCTACGACCGTGGTCTACTGGACGTGAATGAGAAGGTCGCCAAATACTGGCCAGAGTTCGCTGCGAACGGCAAAGAAAATATCAAAGTATCTCACATCCTGAGCCACTCTTCTGGTGTCTCCGGCTGGGAACCATCCGCTAAGATGACCTGGGAGGATATCTACGATGTTAAATCCGCAAATGCAAAACTTGCTGCACAGGAGCCATGGCATACACCTGGCGAATACAGTGCTTACCACATTATCAACCAAGGTCATCTTGTCGGTGAGATTGTGGAGCGTGTGAGCGGGAAGTCACTCTCACAATTTATCGCAGATGAGATTGCAGGACCCCTAGGTGCGGATTTTGCTCTGGGAAGACCAGAAAGTGATTTTTCACGTATTGCGCACGTTGTTCCCCCTCCCGATATTCCTACCGATGCCTTTGCCAAACTTGATCCTAATGGTGTGACTGTGAAAACCTATCTCGGATCACCATTGCAAGGCTCGGGAGCCCGGGCCAACACACCTGAATTCTGGAAAGCAGAGCTAGGGGGCATGGGTGGTATTTCCAATGCACGAGCTCTGGCTCGAATTGCCTCCATTATTTCTTTGAACGGAACTGTTGATGGAAATCAATACCTGTCCCCAGAAACCATCAACAAGGCAACCGAAGAACAGGTTTCCGGGCCAGATGCAGTACTCTTCTTCTTTGTGCGCTTCGGACTTGGATTTGCCCTTCAATCCCCGCAATCTTTCCCTTGGATACCAGAGGGTCGTATTGTCTTGTGGGGTGGATGGGGTGGTTCTCTTGTCATTATGGATTTGGAGCGCCGCGCGACAATCACCGTTGCAATGAATAAAATGCAGCAGGTGTCTATTGGAAATGATTGCACTAAGGCATATGCGCAGGAAATATTCAGAGTCCTGCAGAATATCTGATCCCAAATACTATGATAGTGTTATATAGTATATCACCGCCAGTAATTTGAGAGCGAATTTACACTCAAACCCACATAGTTCATTCTTACTTCACTTGTAGTTTTCATGCATTTTTTTAGTTGGGAATAAAAAAGCGTTTCTGTGGAGTGATTATTCTCCTCTGTCCAAATACCTTTGTTAATAACAAAAACGAAAAAGGCGATATTGGTCGCAAGCCAAATACAGCCCAGTAGCCGAAATTGACTCAGCACCGACGAGCTGTAGTATGTACATAGTTGTTTATTTTAAATATCCGAAACTTCCAAGCGCTTGAGCTCATGTCAAGGTTATCTATCCATTTAAAATTGGATGGAATCAAGAAGATTTCTTGTTCTTGGACACTTGCTTGGATCCACCAGTCTCGCTGAAGACCAGCTCATCACGCTCCCACATCAGCTCTACGGCAGCACCTGTCGGGCCAGCGACAGCAGTCAATACACTGACCTTCACCAGAAGGCTGACCCAAGACACGGTGCTCAGAATCTGCTTGTGAGCAACAACGTAGAGGGACAGAGCCCAGACCAGAACTCCAGCAGATCCAATCAAGTAATCCCAGCGCAGGAATGCGTGGACACCCTGAGCAATGGTCTCGACCTGCAATCCGGACCAGGGAAGAGGAACCTCGAATACCTTGGCCGGGTGTAAGGCCTCAAGGAATCGGTCCTGGAACATACCAGGAACGAAAATCGTAGCCAGAGAAAGGACCCAAGAGACCAGGTGAGATACGCTAGCATTGAGGAATGCGAACGCGTACACCCAGCGCAGACCTGACATAGACGCACGGTGGTTGTTCGAGAAGAAGGGCGAGAGCACGTAGTAAGCAACTGTGCTCAAAATCGAGACATAAGCGGGCCATGGCTGCCAGATAGCAATTGCAATTTGTTTCCAATCGACGGAGATGACTTCCGGTGCGGGAAGAATCATGGCATGGCTGGGTACCATGAATCCGACAACGAAAATGAGCGGGAGAGCAGCGAGAACAGCTCGGGGGATGCGAATGTTATCCGCATTAGGGCGACGTGCAGTGACGGAGGAGCTCAGCTGGAGGCCCAAGAAGAGAGGCGTCGCAAATGCAAATGTCAGCACTTGCGCCGTGAGTCCGAAGAGCATAGGACTGTTCAGCCTTGTTAGTTGCGTGGACTAGACGATACAGCGTATTAAATTCCGCTTTGGTATGGGGGTCCACCTACTAAGCAGCCACAGTTCCTGCATTACCCTTACGCCATGACTCGAGGACAACCAAAGTCCAAGCCGCGCCAAAAGTACCAGAGAATCCAATGCTGTGAAGCAGAAGTCCAGGGCTCTGTCCGTCAAGTGTTGGGTAGAAGAAGACCGTCAGAAGAGTGAGGATGCGATCAATCGGCTCGACGCCCGTGTAGTAATTGCGCAGCGGCTCATCAAGGCCAGGAAGACGTCCAGATTCAATAGTCTTCTGGCCTAAAGCATCGAGACCATTGACCTTGGCGAAATAGAAGATCGCGTAGAAGACGAACGCGCTCAGCGAAAAAAGAACGTATCTCATATTGGCGACGGTACTCTACTAGAGTGACACGGTAGATGCGGGGGGGAAAGGCTGGCAATTGAAGCCGGGGGACTCCGGTGATGTTTATATTTCCAAAAAGCTCGAAGCGATCTAATGTCACACAGGATCATGTGGTGGAGCGTGGGCTTAGGCCGAGGCTGACAACCTCAGGTTCACAAATCGAAGCGAATTGAGCTTCTCCAGACTTTTGAGTGGGACCCTTTTGCAGCCGACCGGCGATCCTTGACTTTTTTCACATGGGCACTGGCTTCTCCGGGCATCCTGCATTCCTAGACAGGCTAGCTGTCTCCACTTCAGTTCAGGGCCCACGGAGCGGACTCTTACGGCTCAAATCACGTCCGTGTGATATTGAGGGGGTTGCGAGGACCCGCGGTGTTCTGTGACACAAGGGATCTGATATCGATACATCATTTTTGTCATACTAGACGTACAGTGATATTCTCAGTGGATTCCCATGCGCATTTCCAAATTCAGTCGACCCGACTCAGTGTTCAGCGATAGATCGCGGGGAATATATGCTGCGGGGCGGATTACTTCCGTCTTGAATGTGACGACATAAAAAACAAAAAGCTACCAGCCATCTATTGTGAGCCTGAGACCTGCTATTCATAGCACACGTCTGTTTCGCTACGACTTGTTACTAGAAACCTTCCCACAAGCTAGATTGCGATCGAAAATGGCATCCAATATCCCCGTCGTTATCGGCGTCGGTGACATCAAGAATCGGTCGAGTCGTCTGGAAGATGCCCTGGAACCTTTGGAGCTTATGTTGCAAGCTATATCGGTAGCTTTGGAAGATACAGGGGCATCCAATGATACCAAGAAAGCTATCCAGAGAGGCATCGATAGTATATCTGTGGTGGCCAATTGGACATGGCCTTATCCTAATACTCCGGAGCTCCTAGCTAAAAGACTGGAGTGCCAAGCTAAACATCTCTACGAGAGTGAACATGGAGGCAATGCGCCAGCCGAGCTATTCGATGAAGCTGCTCGACGTATCAGCACAGGACCTAGCAAGGTGGCTGTTGTAACTGGCGGAGAGGCCCTGGTTTCTTGTGCGATTACCCCCTACTCTTTAGGGCACTCGATTCAATGACTGACAAGTATCTTATAGTGGGTGCCTTAAAGGCTGCGAATAAATTTCCTCCACCGAATTGGACTCATTTAGAAGATACGACCTCCATGCTGGAACAGCCACGTGAAATGAGTATGTGAAGATAGTCCTAGTCCTGACCACCCCTTCAAGCATGAGCTGATATCCGATAGCGTATGCTCTTTGTCATGGCCTCGGACTACCAACACAGGTGTATGCCATGTATGAAGCTGCTTTTCGTGCTCACCGGGCTCAGAGTTTAGCCGACAATCATCGCGAATCGAGCGATCTGTATGCCGAGTATGCAGATGTGGCGGCGAAGAATCCAAACGCCTGGTTTCATGGCAAAGAGGCGGACACGTCAGAAATTATTGGAACTGTCACAAAGAAGAACCGCATGATATCACATCCCTGTGAGTATTTTCAAGGCCCAGTGCATCTCAATTTATTTGCTCTAATTCGGGCAGATCCGCTCTTGATGAACGCGTTTAATGCAGTCAACATGTCTGCGGCATGTATCGTGACTTCGCTCGATTTTGCACGGAAGCTTGGAATTAAAGAATCTCGCCTCATATTTCCTCTTGGTGGTGCTGGTATTCATGACCATGAGAACTGTAAGTAGTATTGGAAGCCAATAGGTAGTGATGATAACCATGAAGAACCCAATTCGCTGACCTGATATAGTCTGGCAGCGAAGCGCTTTTCACAATAGTCGCAGTTTGTCTTCATGCCTGGATGCGACGCTATCTGTCTCCAATCTGAAGGCGAATGAGATTGATCTATTCGACTTTTACTCGTAAGTATTGGCGAATCTGGGACAGAGAATGGTACCCTAATCGATGATAGATGCTTTCCAATCGTCCCGAAGCTAGCGAGCCAGCATCTAGGTCTTCCTATTCATGGTGGAAAGAGACCCACTACTCTGCTTGGAGGTCTAACGTCTTTTGGCGGTGCGGGCAACAACTATTCACTTCATGTAGGTGTGGCTTTTGATATCGGGGCTTGAAACATGTTAACAAGCCATAGGCTATTAATGAGATGGTGCGACAACTCCGAAAAGGCGCAGGGAACTTTGGCCTTGTGCTGGCAAATGGAGGCTATATATCGTATCACCATGCAGTCTGTTTGTCTCGAGGTCCTCGAGCAGATGGGTCACAGTACCCGAATCGCAATCCTCTGCCACAGCATGTGAGCGATGATCATCCGGTGATCGCCGAAGAGGCTGAAGGGCGTGCTAGAATTGAGGTCAGTATCGCCATCATGATAACGCTCCTCTTGATCATCTCATGTTCTAACATCATGGTATAGACATACACAGTTGACTATCGACGCGATGGATCACCGCAGATCGGCTTCGTCGTAGGTCGCCTGGAGGATACCGGATATCGTTTCATCGCGATCACAGAGGATGCCTTCACTTTGGAGAAGTTGAGCGGACCAACCGAGCAAGTCGGAAAGGCCATTTTGGTCAAAAAGGACGCAGACTCTGGAACAAATGTCTTCGAGGTGATTCCCAGGGAACCCAAAATTTGATGGAATTGGGATTCTGTCTCACGTCCGGGTTGTGCTAGACTTGTACCTACATGAACATCCTATCCATTGATGGGTCAATGTATATACCATCTTGTATAAGAGATAGATAGATAGGTAGACGGCATGTGATGCAAGATCTAGACTTGAACAAAATCATCCCCAGATGTTATTTCTGCATTCGGAAGCCAAATTCTACGGATTATATTCGGGACTAGTTCTTACCACTACGAAGTAAATGTGCCAATCGGTTCAACTGTACTAGAACCGTCCTGATAAAGGGATAGCAACACACGAGAGACTGAATGACGAAGGTGTACTACACCACTCATCCGTCACACAGCTTGATCTCGTACCTGGCGCGGCAATGGAGCCGTGTTACCTACCCGGCAATCAATGTGACCTTGCAGAAGCATCTGGGCCAGCCGTTGAAGTATCCTGGCGATCAAGCCGCATAAGATCTTGTGTCACGTACAAGTGCTGGGACCAACACATACATACTGCTGGGAGCGGTTTGGGGATTTCCTGCAGTTTCCGCGTAAGTGTATTTTGGTCAATCGGGCACAGCAAGCGGAGACAAAACGCATGGAAGCGTCAATCGGGTTGAGAATCGGGTCGAAAAATTGTGGGTTTCGGGAGAGGGGTCCAGAGTGGTGGTAATGCTGATGTCCAATCGACTTCAGCTCAGGTAAGACGAGGAACAGCTGGAGGGAGGTCCGAGTGGACTGGAGAAGTAAGAAAGAAGGTCAAAACAGCTGACACGAAGTTAATTTGCATTTTTGAAGCTGGAAGCTGAGAAGATAAAAAATCATTTGAATAATTTGACCCAAAAGTCCAAGAAACCTCCAAAGTGAACCAGGTCGCAGATCATTGAAGGTGGATGATCAATGGTGGTGCCACCCATGCTAGAAATGGAATGACAGGACAGGGGTGGCTGCAGGGATTAGAAGTGGGTGTTCGGTGACGAAATCAATGTTTCAGAAAGAGAGCGAAACGGGTAAAGCCCACGAGGGTCATGCAAGTAGCCCAATGCAAACGCAAATAGACAAACGCACAAGAGCTGAAGAAGAGGAGGAAGTGGAAGAAGACAAAAGAAGCGGATGGCCTTTTGGGAAGCAAGGGGGAACCAGTTTATTTTGGGCAGGCGGTGGTGTTATTCTGCCCAAACAAACATCAAAGCGGTGAGGAATATTGAATCCCCCCACTCTTTTTGGTGGTCATCTTCACTCACTTTTGCTTCGGTTTGTGTTGCTTTTTCTGTATTCATTTTATCTTGCTAGCTTTCTCTGACCAGATTATCTCTTTTCTTCCATTTTTACCATTTCGCATGAAACACTTTTCATCCATCTTCATCGACTCGGGGGCTTATATGCCTTCCCATCATCTACACCATGTTGCTACGGGATTCTGATATAGATTCCTTGAACAATCAACTTTCGAATCTTTCTCGTGAGAATCAAAGTCATCATGATAATTTGCAGCAGGTTCTTGTTCAGTTCCGCAACCTCCTGGAGGAATATGGCTCCTTGAAAAGTGATTATGAAGAGGTCAAAGAAGGCCGTGAAAAGTACAAGAGGCAGGCTCGGGGCCAGGTATGAATCCTGATTGTCCTTTTTGGACGCCTGACAAGGCTGAGAAACCGGAATCTAACGGACTCCCAGGAAAGAAATCCTTTCGTTTTAGTTCTCGTGGATGGGGATGGCTATTTGGTAAGTCATGGTTTATCAATTTTTCCTCATTACTGCCATGTTTTGATCTTTCTTTTTTTGGTTCTGTGGGGTTTTTTTCTGATGAAGTCCACAGTTCAAGGAACGTTTCATCAAAGCCGGTAGTGAAGGTGGAATCAATGCTGCCCGCGAATTGAGTGATTCCGTCAGAGAAATTATGCACTCCACTATGGGTGTTGAGGCCGACCGGTGTCGAATTATGGTCCGTGTCTACGCCAATATTCTGGGTCTGTCTAAGGTCTTGGCACGAAATGGCATGGTTGGCCATGAAGCTCGATCTTTAGCTCCGTTTACGTCTGCCTTTAACCGTGCTCAGGATCTTTTCGACTTTGTCGATGCCGCAGAGAAAAAAGAAGGAAGCGATTTTAAGATAAGAGGTAAGTTGAACCACTCAGACCATTCTTCGCAAACTCATTGGCTCGATTCATATATTGACATTGACCCGTTCAGAGATGTTCCGACTGTACGCCGATATGAATCAATGCCGACATATCTATTTTGCAGGCTGCCATGATACAGGATATGGTTCTCTTCTGACTCCGTATAGGGGCAGAAAGGATCGTATTACTCTCATCAAGGCAGCCGGCTTCCACCGTGAATTTGAAGATTTGGGTCTACCGATTAAAGAACTGCCCTCTGTCTTCATGTCTACTTCTCTAACTACTAGCGGCAAACCGGTCCCATCAGTTAACACTAAGCTGGCTAGTTCCCCTACAAATGGCACCAACGGTGCTAACGGAGCCAATGGAACAAATGGTACAAATGGTACAGCTTCGCCGAAGCCAGTTTGCAAACACTTCCAGAAGGTACAAATCTCCCCGCACGCCCTGGTGAGTATTGAATTTATGCCAGCTCAGAATTGACACGTCGACAGGGAATATGCAAGTTTGGAAGTGGCTGCATCAAACAACACGTCATGCCCAATCAGCATCTGTCTCGGCCGGGGGACGAATCGCCCAAACACCTCTGGTCGACTCCACACATCGTGGGTCGCTCTCAAGAGCTTTTCTCGGCCAATTTACCACCCCATAATCTCAAATCAACGGAATACATCCCGATCAATAAAGATGGAGACCGCCTGGATACTTACTGCCCTCAACCTACCCCGGATGCTCTTGAAGAATACCATCGCCAGACGAAAATTGCCAAAATCTGCAACAGTTATCATTTGTCGGGCGAATGTGGTGATATGAGCTGCCAATATGATCATAGCGATGTTTCCAACACCATTATTGATGTCCTCCGACACATCGTTGGCCAACACCCGTGCACAAAAGGTGGTGCCTGCCGATCAATCAAGTGTTGTTTGGGACATCTTTGCCAAAAGCCCAACTGTAAGGCTGTGAAGAGTTGGCAGTGTCGATTTAATCTGAAAGGACATACCTTGGATCTCGAGGTTGCCCGATGGGTCGAACCTATCGAGACCATAGATGGAGACCGATTCTCATCTAGGAGCGGGTCTCTCGGGGAAGTTTCTTCTCCGAGTACGACTAACTTCTCCTAGGGTGTTCCGGTACAAAACTCTCATCAGCATGCTATCTATTAGTGGTAAAATACGCATGCAATATTTTGTGACGCCTCCACGCGATTCGTCACCACCGAAGCGAAAAGAAACAAGTTTAAAAGGTCGGAAAGCCGTGATTTTCAAGAAATCGTGCACAGTTCTCGATATCCTGCCCAGGATTAGAAGAGGAAAGCGTCAAGGGTTTGATTTCATGCCGACAGTCTCGCGTGAAAAAAGGATGCAAGGAAAACAAGGAAGGTCTGTTTAATCATACAGGTAACCAGATATCTAACCCGCTGAATGCCCGGAATGTTTTACCTACGCCGTCTTCAGACAGTGCTATGGTAATCTTTCAACGGGATAATTGAGAAAGATATTAATCGAATGGAGCCCGGGTCATGCCATGTCATTCACCGTTCGGCAGTCTGTTTTTTCTGGGGTTGGTTGCTAGGATAGTCTTAGTGTCTTTGTCCATAGTGCATCATCGTTTTATGGATAGAATACAGGCTACGTCAAATGTTGTGATCACTTTACTTTCCTTATTATTCTCCCCTGAGTAATTGCAAGCCCATTGATCTCGAGGTAGCTCTGTGTTAGGAGAATAGTATTTTGATAATTTCAGCAATTACCATCTCCAGTGCCAGTCTATTCTGCGGATCTTTAAACTTGACCTCCACCTTGCAATATTCTACATAAAGCAAGACAACTGCTGTTTTATCGATCTAGCCAGGGCACGCTCTCATCTCTACGGGCCAGCACCAATGAGTCTAGAATGACCCAGCAACACCACCAATGACCTGAATATATGGTTTGGTTATAGGGTGTCGAAAAAAGGTACCTTGTTTTGGGAATGATCTAGGCCCGACCTCGTGAAGATTCGCCTCGTTGCGGGGTCTCAAATGTGACGACGGGTTTCAGCTTGCGTCAGGCACTAACCATGAAAGAGAAGCTAACTGATCACCAGGAATTGGGTTTCAATCAACCGGAACTTAAACATCAGTTTGTTATTTGTTCTCAAAACAGATTGCTAACTGTGGAGAATGCGGTTATCTACAGGTGCAAACGATGGCTTGACAATACGAAATAATGGTCACAACCAATTCCAAAAACCGAAACAGTTGTTCTTTCTGGCCAGACGAGGCTCTCGCCAGCACATTGAAGCTTTGATACCATGAAGCCATTAATCAATACTTTATTTGAGCCCGAGATAAGCACCTGGCAGTGTAGTGGCATGCCCAAAGACGAAAGAAGCAGCAATCGTCGACCCCGTTCTCGACTATGAGCCGGCCATTTTTACAATCCCTAGTTGCTTGGCCGATGTCCTACTCAGTATAGTGCTTGAAAACGATTATATTATTCCTTGGATATTGAAAACGTATTTGCATGGGCATCAGTTCACCGCTGCCCATTACAGCCAAAGCGCAGTCTGGCAAACAGGCCATCTATACGCCCCCATCACGATTGGTGAAGTCGTTCGCCTCACCCAAAAGGTATCCAGGGTTGTATAGATTTGCGGAGGGAGCATTTGGATTTCTTTTTTTTTTTTTGGACACCTATCTGACTGAACGAGCAAATCCAGATTAGCGAACTGATAGCTACAGTGCTGCATCTCCCCGGACATACACCAGAACAATGGGGCCACCAAATAAAAGAGAATATCTTTGCCGGGAATAGTAGTTTCAACCCAGATATCGGCAGCGTATACTGCGACTTTCCTTGTGGCAGTGCTAGAGCCTTTTCCCAATTGACGAAGCGTTTGCCTTCCTTCCTTCCTGGTCGCATATACGGAGTGCACTAGACACGATTGTCGAATGACAAACGAAGCCACAGCCAAATATCCTATCGCATGGGCGACTGCCTGAGGGCAAAAGAAAAATGACAAAGCTTGCTAAAAAATTGTACTCATACAGACAAATTTGTTACATAGAGGACCGAGCGTGATCATGTCCTCACCGACCCCCGGATTGTACATTAAGCGATGCAGGTCAATGGGTGCGGCGGGAGGATGCCCGGAAAAGCGCATGGTGGGAAGGTTTTGCTTTTGTATCCTGCAATCATGCCTCAGGGGATGCTTACAGAGGCTGTACACCGCTCATTTGCAGGATGGTGGTCAAGATTCATGTTTCGCTCTTGGAATTAACATGGACAAAGAATTTTCATATATCTTATTATACTTCATAAGTAGCAGATCTAATGACTCAACTCATCGGATAGCCGAAACTCATTTCCAATTATCAGTGGACCTTCAACGGCTTTCACATTTTCTATCAGTTAAGCTCAATCTTAGATTTTAAGATATGCCCTTCGCACCTTTTCATGACAGCCCATTATCCCTAACTCCTTGGATTACCAAGTCATAGATATTGGAGGGCTTGGAATTAGAAATACTAAGAGTCAAGGTTGACTCTATCCCTGCTCAGCCTGCTTCTATTTATTGCAAAGGTTTCTGAACCTATAATGGAGATGCCTACGAGGGAAGGCTATTCCCTTCTAGTAATAGTGAGCACTCTGGACGCTTTTTGAAAAATCAACTTCTCGCACATCGTATGTTTTCATTGTCATACGCAATCAGAGGATACAGCCAGTAGATAAAACAAGAGCAAGGGATTAAGAATACAAATAAAAAGAATGAAACAGAAAAACAACAGAAAATCCGTACGCATGACTCAAGGAGGGCCGTCCGATCCATATGGATACCAAGTTGGTGGGACGGTGGGTTCTCTCAGTCAATACGATAGTTAGGTTCATTCTTCCAGGACAATTCTGTTCTTTTCATCCTCATTTATGATCGACGAGGAACCTGTCTCAACATGTGATGAAGAGTTCATCATGCTTGGGGACATGGCCTTTTCAATATCCCAGCGGCTATGATTGACGCGGCCCTGGAGGAAGATACGGATTGCCCGCCCACTCTATCTTCGGCGCAGAATGACGTCTCGTCGTCTTCGAAAGTTCGGCCCTGTACAAGGGATTCTGGAAGATCATTTCCGGAGATGTTTCGAGCAAGCGCGACAAGCATGGAACGGCGAAGATAAGGGCCAGGTGTCGGCCAGAATTGTCGGACAACTTCAACCTTCGATGTGAAGGGATCTGTCTTGTCGTTTTTCTTCCATAGAATGTATGTCATGATGAACCGGAGATAGAGGTATCTCTTTGCAGGGCGATTTTCATTCAAAAAGACCAGCTCCTTGCCGTCAATATCCTAAATTTATTCCTGTTAGAACTATCATTTACTCAAGAGAGTCTTGGTGAACACTTACACCCCATCGCAGGAGAGAACCAAGGAAGTCATAAACGGCATTGGACCGTTTACTCTCGTCCACCAAGACGCACTTCCACCTGGAAGGTATCTCAGAATCGGCCGCATGTTCCCAAATGGGGGCCACAATGAAGACACCAGTGTCGAAACCAATTTCGAGTCTTTCGTGGAGGCTAAGCGCTAAAAAGAAAGACAACAAAATCAGTCATGAACATTCAAAGGCAAGATTCTAGCACGAACCATTGCGTTCGTCCATTGCCACTACAGCTTCACCTCCAGAAGGATAAGAAATCTCGTCTCCACTAAGACTTTTGGGCACGATGTGTGCCGCCTTGACATTTTCCACGGGAAAATGCCGGGCCAATATATGACAGTACGCACTACCCTTCTCGATGCCATAGTACTCGTTTACTCGCTTCTTGAACTCACGGCCGTTGAATGACTTCAGTGGTTTCTGCTTTCCGCATGTGTTCTTAACACGCTGCAGCAGCGTGTCCGTGTATGCCTTGAGGTAAAGGCCCGGCCCCGGTGCTCCGTTCCGCTGACGCTTTTGAATGGCTACATCTTCCTCGAGGTCTTGGCTTATTAGATGGCGCTGGCGCTTTAGTGTTCTGAGCTCATGCGCGATCAGCCGTGCTTGGGGTATGAACGGTTGAAGAGCTTCCCGAAATTCTTTAGCCGGTAGACGTGAGGAGTCGAGGGCAACATCTAGGCCCTTGTGGGCCGATTCTATGTATTCGAGCTCGTTTGTAAGTCGCCTAATCCGATGCTCGAGAAACTGCGAAACACAGTGGTAGTCTTGTGTCGTCTGATTGATTTCGAGGCTTCTCGTCCGGCAAACTACTATCTCATCTTGGATATCTCTGGTATCTTCGACATTGTGGAGTGTTTGAGTGTTGTATTTGGATTTCTTTTCGCGCGAGAGGAGAGGTATGGAGGTTCAAGTAAACAAAGGGATGTAACTATGTGCATAGCTAGTATGTTTTAGTGCCGGTTCCATTTTGGGAAGGCGCATCAATATTTGCAGGTTATGTCATTTGACTACATTCCTATTAGTTAATACTTACTAGTACCAGGTGGTACTAAATAGTCACTATTTTTCATGGGTAAATAGCTGATCTTATTTAGCCGGGCATACAACTTGGCATTGTCTATTTTCTTCCAAAAGAGACGTGATTTTCGATGTAAACTCCCATCTTGCAGATCGACCGAAGATGCGGAGAAGTCGGTTTAGCCGATCATGCCATTGCCGAAATCTTCCCTCAATCAAATCGACTGAATCGATTTACCTCCGCTTGAAATACCCCGCGAGTGAATCCTTGAAGATGCGGGGGAATTGGATTATCGCTTCTCTTAAAAACCCCACACCTAACCAATATTCATAATGGAGTTCTGGAATGGAGCTTTTTGTCTCGCTTTGGAAAGATGCTATTCCTCAAGTATCTACAACGCATTGCTATATGGCTTATCGGGCTGCAATTGCAGATATTTCTACAAGATGGAACTGCAGATGCGAAACTCATCGGCAAAAGCAATGGCTTACAAGATCTAGTAAGTCGGCTTCGCGATAGGTTCGGAATTATCAAGCTCACTTTCAAAGGTCACCTGGGATAAACATTCAGTCTTTGTTCGAGGCGAGCGAATCATGATTTTCTCAGGCGAATTTCATCCATTCAGACTTCCGGTTCCAGGTCTCTGGCTTGACGTGTTTCAGAAGATTAAAAGTATGGGATTCAATGGGGTATCATTCTACGTAGACTGGAGTCTAGTAGAAGGTAACCCGGGACATGTAATTACAGATGGAATATGGGGTCTCGAAACTTTCTTTGAAGCTGCTACTGAGGCAGGCATATACCTTATCGCCCGTCCTGGACCATACATCAATGCTGAAACCACGGCAGGGGGCATTCCAGGATGGGTCTTACGTATCAACGCGACGATTCGTTCGAACGATCCCGAGTACCTAAAGACAACAGAAAAGTATATGTCAACAATGGGCAAAATTATTGAAAAGGCACAGATCACCCATGGGGGCCCTGTTATCATGGTTCAGCCAGAGAATGAGTACGCGACATGGCCAGATGTTTCTGAAAGTGAATTTCCCACTCAAATGAATCGGGAATACATGGATTATGTCGAAAAACGACTCTTGGATGAAGGTATAACTGTTCCACTCATCGTGAACGATAATAAGGCTTTGGGGTACTGGGCACCAGATTCTGGACTCGGGGCCACAGATATTTATGGAATTGATTCATACCCTCTGCGCTATGACTGTGAGTTCTGCGAAGTCCCGCCGTCGCATTCGCATGTCAGTTACTCACTATCCTCAAAAGGCGGCAACCCAACATTTTGGCCTACTTATAGATTCCCCTATGACTGGCAGGTTCTTCATGAAAAATACAGCCCGAATACACCATTTTCTATCGTGGAATTTCAAGGGGGCTCAGGTGGAGGATGGTGAGTATCCATTCATATTTACAATTAACGAGTTTACCTAACGAAGTCTTGAACAGGGGTGGTGTAGTCGAAGACAAATGTGCCGAACTTGTCAACGAGGAAGCTGTACGTGTTGTCTATAAGAACAATTATGGATTCGGGGTGAAAATTTTCAACATCTATATGGTTTGTGTATCCTGTCACTGAATTAAGGGTGGACCATTCTAATAATTTATCTTAGACCTTCGGTGGTACGAATTGGGGAAACCTGGGGTACCAAGGTGGATATACCTCCTACGATTATGGAGCAGCGATCGACGAAACTAGAGGCATCAGTCGGGAAAAATATAGCGAGCAAAAACTCGAAGCGAATTTTTTGAAGGTCTCGCCAGCATATCTTACGGCAACCCCTGGATTAGGTGTCAATGGCTCCTACGGGACTCCATCTTCAATCGCCGTAACCCCACTGCACGGAAACGACTCGAAGACAAATTTCTATCTCGTGAGACATGCGAACTTCAGCTCTACTGGCAACACAAAATATTCACTGCATTTGCCAACAAGTATCGGAAATATCAGCATACCTCAGGTCGGTGGGGAACTTAGTCTCAACGGACGAGATTCCAAGTTCCACGTAACAGATTACAATCTCGACGGCATGAATCTGATCTACTCCACAGCAGAAGTATTCACATGGGCTCGAGGGGTTGGGTCAGCACGTGTATTGATTCTCTACGGTGGAGCCGGTGAAACGCACGAATTTGCTCTTTCTCGGCATCTTGGAAATCCGACTGTTGTTGAAGGTTCCGATGTCACTATTACTCCGAAAGGGCGAGCATGGGTAATACAATGGCAGGTTGAACGAGCCCGTCGCATAATTCGCGTATCCGGTCTCGAGATCTACCTTCTTTGGCGAAATGAGGTCTATGATTATTGGCCGATTGAGCTACCAGCCCAAGAGCCGATCGGGAATTTCTCTTCGCCTTCTAAGGACATGGTGATCGTGAAAGGTGGATACCTCATCCGCTCAGCTAAAATTGAGAACCAGGCTATTCAAATTAAAGGCGATATCCACATCACAACAGAAATTGAGATAATATCTTCGCCGGTCCGTAATTTGAAGGAAATAATTTTCAATGACAAAAAAATCCAGACTTCGCATACACAGCTCGGAAAACTCACAGCGAAGCTCAATTATGACGCCCCGGAATTGAAGATACCAGATTTATCTCAATTGAACTGGAAGACTCTGGACTCGTTACCGGAGATCAAATCATCATACGATGACTCTTCTTGGACGTCTTGCTCGAAAACAACTACAAACAACCCGAGAGATTTGGATACTCCGGTGAATTTATACTCTATGGACTATGGCTTCCATACTGGATCATTGATCTATCGCGGTCATTTCGTTGCCAATGGAATCGATTCGTCGCTTTCCCTCAACGTGTCCGGTGGAAGTGGCTTTGGGCATTCTGTCTGGCTTAATGAGACTTTCCTTGGATCATGGACCGGAAGCGGCTCAAATACGACCGCAGTTCAGGATTTTAAATTCCCGAGAAAGCTCACCGCAGGAAGATCCTATGTTCTTACCATTTTGATCGACCATATGGGGCAAGATGAGGAGGCTCCTGGTACGGATGCAATCAAATTTCCGCACGGAATCCTGAACTATCAGCTTCTCAATCACAATCAGACCGATATCTCTTGGAAAGTGACCGGAAATGTCGGTGGTGAAGAATATCACGATCTTGCTAGAGGCCCTCTTAACGAAGGTGCGATGTATGCCGAGAGACACGGCTATCATTATCCAAAGCCGCCAGACTCGAAGTGGTCTTCGGCTAGCCCAATAGATGATGGGATATCGAAAGCGGGTGTTGCTTTCTTCACGACTTCTTTCTCCTTGGATATTCCTGAAGGATGGGATGTCCCTATGAAGTTCGTTTTCAATGGATCTACAGCTCAAACTCCCGGGAACAGTAGCAAGGGACTTAATTATAGATGCCAGCTCTTCGTGAATGGGTATCAGTTTGGCAAGTACAGTAGGTGTCACTAGAGGCCATGGTCCATTCCCAAAAGCTAACGGAGTGACTAGTTAACAATCTTGGTCCCCAAGTGGCCTTTCCGGTCCCGGAAGGAATATTGAATCATCGTGGGTTGAACTACATTGCATTGACACTCTGGGCCCAAGACGAACAGGGTGCTCAGCTCACTAATCTCCAACTGGTCCCCGCGGCTGTGATACGATCTGGTTACACAAAGCCAGAGCCCGCCCCCCAGCCAACATGGGTGCAACGTGAAGGGGTATATTAGCAACATACGAAAGCTAAGAGCAATCTTTTCAAGGAGAGAAAGCTATGGAAGGGCTCTACCCATGCGAGACGAATCCTGGTGTAAATAGCATAAATATTGGAATACGAAAATCTTTTTCTATGGTCATTGTCATGTCATCATGGCTGTCGTTAAATTGAAGCCGCTGCGACTAGCGCGTCAAAACCTGAGCTGTGCGTAGATGCATCTATTTTCCCAACAGTAGGCGGGCCTGCCCAGTTCACACCAATTTGACCTTGATCATTTCGATCATTTTCCCAGATGCTCTTCGCGGAATTTTCGATAACCTGCTTGTAAAGTTGGTTCGGTGATGCGCGATGCAAGGTTTGCAGATTGCGCATAAATATTCCTTTGAACTGGGTAGCATCCGGTTCGCAACTCGTAGTCTCACACCAATCATGAATAACGTGGTTTGAATCAGCTAGCGTGTCGATCCCGGCTTTCGCGATCGTGTTTGCGGATTCTAAATAGGTCGCTATACGTAACATATTTCCCATGCAATGTGGGGCTTTCCTATTCTAGGTGCCGCCGCTTTAATGCGGGCGCTCAGAATCAGACTCACTGAGTAGATCTCAGTCTGAGCTCAGACTCACTGAGCAGCTCAGAGCAGGTCACGTGGTAAAATTAGTAAGGCTCTGAGCATCTCTGAGTGATCAGTGATTGCTCTGTGATTACTCAGAGACTGATCAGAGGCCTTTATTGAGCACCCAACCTACACCCGGCCTATGCCAAAATTGGCACCCAGCCCCACAACAGTGCTTCAGCGGAATTTTTTTTGATGGCCTACTAAGCTTCAGCTTCTTGAGGTGTCTTTTCCATTCCCGGCTCGACTAACGTAGAAGCGATATGATAATAAAAGATTTAATTGAAACCAAAGATTTGCGTTTGTCATGTAGCGCTACAGGGATAGTCTCTCTTTACTCATTTCATCTTAGGCTACCTCCATATCGAACCTCATGTATAAATTGAAGCTCAATTACCCTCCACTCTTCATCTCTACGCTCTTTTCTTACATCCACTCTCATTCAATTCTTCGCACTGCCATGATTACTTTCTCATCATAGCCATGGGACGTAAAGTATTCTTTGCTCAGCAAGAGGGTCCGGTCAAAGGAACGCACCATAAGCAACCGGAAAACAATGGCTATGTGTTTGGTGCTCATGCCCATGAGGATTCTATCCGCAATAAGGATAAGCGGATACCTAAAACCAAGAAGATGTACCATAGCGCCGTCAGACGGTGGATGAAGTAAGTTTTCATGGACTGTACGCTGTCCGCCAAGTTACACACTGACATATCCATAGATTTGTGGAAGAACAAAAGATTGAAGGATATAAAATGGGCCCAGGCTGTGCGACTCCAGATCATACACTGATCAAAGAGTTTCTTCGTTGGTACGCTCATACTGCGCGAGGCAAAAAGAGCAAAAATGGACGACCGGTGATGACATCGTGCCTTAATATTGCGGAAAGGCTGTTTGGTGGATTTGAAGAAATCATGCAGCTTACAATCGTGAAGGAAGATCGTATTGAGGTGTTCAACGTAAGCCACGATCATTCTCAAGTTTTTGCAATGCGTCTCAAATTAATTATGATATAGTGGATCAGGAGAACATTATCAGAAACCGAAGGAACTGTTGAAAATGTTGAAGATCCAGCTCACAGTTTTACCAAAAAAGATTTCCTTCGCGTAATAGCATCTATGTGGCAAGTAGACAATCGGCGGTTCATGCCTGGATTACTCAAGGCTACGATAATGTTGGCTCTTCAGCTATACCTATTCACCGGAGCGAGGATTGGGGCTTTCATACCACCTCACGATGAAAGACACACGAAGGGGCTAAGATATGAGGTGATTATGCCATTATGCTAGAATTTACGCGTCGCTGATCACAAATAAAGGATATTGTCCTGGTTCTTTTCCCATCTCCAACGGGACCTTGGAAAGTGGAATGGAAAGTCAACCAAAAGTGGCTTAAAGGTAATCGGAACCCAGATTATGCAGTGTGAGTCACCTGAAAGACAATCTTGATTCGATTGGGTTCAATTGGAAGCCCCTCGCTAACCATGAACCAGATTCGGGATCGGTCTTCGCGACACAAAGAGACCCCAATTCGCATCTGGCTATTGCCTCCTGGCCATGGCCCTCCAGCACGGCGCCCTCTTTGGGATCGAAACTGTAGAGGATTTGGCAAAGTATGACCTTTCCAGTGGAAGACCTATTGAATTACGCTGGAAAGAAGATTATTTGAAACTGCCTGTCCTCAGGAATATTACAGCTGCTGGCCCACAAGATATACCGCTTACTATAGAACGATTTTGTGAGCTACTGCGCGGAACCGTTACGACTGCTGGGTATAGCAAGAATGTGACCATTCATGTGATTCGCAAGTACCTTGGGTCTCTAATCGAGGGTAGGATGATGAAAGATCGAAAGAATTGGAAAGAAACCTAGTTGGCTGACTTTGACACAGGAAAGCATGGGTCTGCCTTAGTATCTCAGATCTATGGGCACAAAGACGCAGGAACATACCCTAAGGAGTATTTGCTTCACTGCTCTTCTATTGATACAGTTTCTGCTGTTTTGGGTGAAGAGGAACAGTCAGATCATATCGACTACTTCCAGGGCTTTGAGAGATTTTACGAGCACGGGTATCCAGGGGAGCTGCCTGCCGAGATTGAAGCAGATATCCTACAGATACCAGAGCTAATCGAGATTCGCAGTCGGATTGAGCAGCTTGAGGGTATGAATATCGACAGAGAAGCTATAGCTACCGAGAAGCTGAAGTACAGAAAGGCTTTGCTTCGACTTCGCATTGCTGGTCTGAAAGAATATCAGAGCCACTGGGTACGAGAAAGGCGAGACCAAAGAATCCTTAATAGAGGTAAAGAGGAGCCAATCATCAGCGACAATAACGTTTCCACACGGGCCCAGTCGTTAATTATGCCCGAAATTGCCAAAATATCATCTTTGATGTCTTCCGATAGAGAGCTTTCATTCGACGAAATGCTCGCTTTTGTCGACGATCTCAAAACCCTCTGTGAGCGGGATTACGATGTGGTTTATCTTCCACAGGAAAGCCCGGTACAGGGCAAGTGCCCCGCAGAAGATTGCCGCAAAGATATGAGCTGGTGAGTTGGCCAAGGACAAATGATGAGATGCCTGCTGACCTTTAACAGTTTGAGTAGACCGATCAGAGGAGCTCATATCCACGGCTGTGTTCGACGCATGATGGCTGTAAATTTTCAGGTACCAGTTTCAGATGTGAAATTTTGCTACGAGTGCATGAAATGGTTTAAAAAATGTCATTGGAGAGAGCATTGTTCCTCTCATTTGAACTCGTGGAGGACACAGCATTGTGAAGTCATCGTGTACCGCAATACAGTGATCCGGCCCGGCTACTGTCCTTTTTGTCTGTGGAACAAGGATCTTCATGCCGAAGATCGATTACACCATTATCTTGAAAGTGCAAATTTAAAGCAACACATCGAAGACAAGCATATCGATACAGATCAGCAGCATGGTGCGAGGCTAGTATGTGGATGTGGCCAAGTATTTTTTGATGAACGTGGTCTTCGGCATCATCTTCATGATGCTCACAAGCTGAAAAATGCCATTTGGTTAAATCCAAAACCCCCGCGGGGGAAACGAAAACGTAACTCAAAGTCCGAAGATCGTGTGTCTTTTTCAGACATGGAGAAGAAGAGCTCGAAGAAATTCTGCACCTTAACTTTAGGTGACTTCGAGAAGCAATCTCCAACCGATAGTTATTCAACAAAAGATGTCACAAGCGGCTCACCCATGTCTTGTTTTTCTGAAGAGGTTTCGCCACTCAGCTCGCGGCCAACAACCCCGTGTATAGAGGATTTCATGGATCCAAGGATCCTTGAGCCACTTGCAATTGACAAAGATCAAATAACCCCGGCCTGGAATCATGTTTCCATCGAAGATTATTCTTCTCAAACTCTTTTGGAAGAGCAGAAGCTAGAGGACCAGCAATGCCGCGCTTTCCCCATGATCTCTACTACAATCCGCTGCCCTATAAACGAGAATGAATCTTATGAGATCACAATCAAGGACACGAAGGAACCGACACATTCATCTCGGAGCAACGTTACTAGAAATACAATCGACAGCGCCGGAATTCAAGGGGAAAATCGGCCTGTCGTCATGGCTGACAATGACAAGCCACGACAAAAGCTCAGTGCAAAGGAAAGACGGAAGCTACGTGAGCTAAAAGATCAGCGTTTGACGCTAAGGCAGGTCGGGGTAAATTTCCCGGGTATCGATAAAGCTTTGCTGCGAGAGGCTTGGGTGGAGATGGACACTTCTCAGCAGAGATGCACCAGGTCAAGGGCTAAGCTGAGGCAATCGTGATCTGCATTTGGAGACATCTAAACACATTTACTCAGAGTGTACATTACTTGTAATATCTCGGCATGTGACTACTCAATTTGGTGTAGTTAAATCATATAATATAGTAACAATATGCTGAGTTGTTTTACTGCTGCGCTCTTTGGCTCTTACTCTCTCCTACCTTCTTCTTATATTGGGTCCATTTACGACGGCCGTCTCCTGTGGCGGAATCTTAGTGGGGAATGGCACAGCTATCACAAGTACCTGGAGGCGATGAAACACTATTACAAGTAATTGAATACCTATAATGGCCCTTTACGGCACGGTTACCAGATCAGCACCGCCACAGAAGATGAAAATTACGGAGCCTTTCTGTTTCAATCTGGTATCGTAAATTTCTTGTGTGAAACGGAATTTACATTACCGGAAATATACGTAATCGCCGACAGTAACCACAATAAGCTTCGGCTCCAAAATTACGAATCAATAAAAGAAAGAAATTTCCGTTTATGCCATGAAAATGAGGTTTTCAGCAAGTCTAATCAAGTAAATTTTCTTGAGCGCATTATGGTATCAGAATGAAGGTTTCCACGGAAGTAACAAATGAGAGTGCAATACGCAGGTGGAACAGCAGACGAGAGAATTATATTACGGGAAATAGCGAGTTGCCGATTCACACCAAGATTATCTACCAAATCTGGTAAATACCCGCAAGCCATTGAGCCTTTGGGACTTCAAAATAACTACATTCATTATCGAAAGAGGCCTTAACAAAATACTGTATGCGTCATCTCGTACGACACACGGCCTTGTGGAACTTGAAAGCTTGGTTGTCCTCATTTGCCTGATTCGGTGAAGATGATAGTTCGACGCGTAGATGGCCTCGCACAATTTCTCCGATATCTTTTGTCACAGTAGCTCAAAAAATTCGACAATTCTATTTCAAAGTTTCTATCCGAGTATTTGAATTCGTTTTTTTAATAGAAAATCTTATTTGAGCATTTCATTTGAGCATTTCAATTAATTTTTGCTTGTGAAAGAAGCAGCACGATCCGACAATATAGGTGGAGCTCAGCAATTGAGCGTCCCTTGTGTTGGTGTTTTAGCTCTTTGGAATTTAATTTGCGAGTCGTGTAGGAGTCATATTACGACGTATTGTGACCATTTATCTCGGAATACCTGAGACAATATAATTCCGTGGCCACGTGAACAAAATCAAGGGCAAGGGAGTATACGCTGGAAGAACATGGAATTTTTCGCTTCAACTTCCCCGGGTTGGATTTTCAAATTCAAATTACCTGCAGTCTTAGCCGACAATGCTGGACTCTACAGTACCATTAAATTTCACTGTTAAACGCAAGTATAACGAAACTGAACAATTTATGAAAGACAAAATCCAAATCATCCTGCATTGATTGAACCTAATATACATCCCAAATCTTAGTTGCGCTGCCTAAGTCAGAGAAAATTGAAAACTAAGATATTTATGTTTGGGACTGACCTACGTTCTTTCTACAATAGAGATGATGAAAACACAATAGTCTAGTTGCGCAATGAGTGACCGACGAGCTATGATGAATTCCAGTGTCATGAATGACAGGTTGCTATATAACACTTATCTTATCTCGGCTTTGATGCTTTTAAGAGCGCAGCTCAAAAACTCAAATTCTCCATTCTTCCACAGAGGGCTGCCTCTGAAAGTTGGTAATCAAAATCAAATTGCCCTTTTTTGTCAGCATTTCTTTGTTTCAAGTTATGAATAACTTACCAATTTCATACCTGACGCAAGCGTCCCGCAATGATGCGACTGAAATATACGATTGGATGCACTCAGCTGGCACCCATCGAAAAGCAACCCAATAGTTTGGATTGGCAAAGCTAATCCCCTTTGGTTGAGAGGGTGCCCATGTCTTCATGCCTAATCTTTTAGCTAAGGTAGTCGTGCGATTGAACAAGACCTTCATGGCAAGAAGCTTCTGGACACTAATCACAGCTATCATTTCTCCTCTCAGGTCGTTGAAATCCCAGAGTTCAATTAAACGTAATATTCTGGCCGGGCTATCAGACATCGCTATTAGGTCCGAAGGTTGATCGCCCTCACACTGATTCACTAAGCTGTCTCTATCAACCAATGAGCTTTCGTATAGAGGGCCGCCATGATTGGAAGGCAATGTAAATGGCTGCCTTGAAGAGCGAAAACCAAGTTGTTTGTCGAATCGAGTATAGCTCTCTGACCGAGTAGCCCGATAAAAGAAGTCCGGGGTGTTCGGTTCGGGCCAATTCAAAACCTTTGGACTTTGGCTCAGAAGGAGCCTATTCATAGAATTGAGTGTTGTTATATCCGTTGGTAAAGATAAGCGAGCATCGGCAAGTCTGGTTCTGAGGGCTCCTCTCCTTTCCGCTAATGGAATACCTTCGTTGTCTTCTTCATACTCAAGATCGCGTTTTGAGATATGAAAAATCTCGCCTGACAGCTGTGAAGTCATGAACGCCAGGCTATCTGCAACGAAGTTTTTGTCGTCGAGTGTGTGGATAAGGATCCGGCTTTCGCGGTTGTAATTCTCGCGCAATTGTATATTGCGTTTTCTGATTTGGTTTTGTCTGATTTGTTCCGCGGTAAGTGGTTTGTCTCCGAAGCCAATATAAAAGGACCTCGTAACGTCAACTGGGTGGACCCCGTATCTTTTGCTCGAATTGCGATCGACCATCTCATTAGGACGAAAAAAAACTAATATCGTATCTTGCAAGGAATGTCACCTGGCTTCGTGGCTTCGATTTGAGAAATGGAGAGCGGTCTAATATATCTCCATACCGTTAAATGTAAAGTCGTGTTCGTCATGACTTTGTGCGGGTAAACACATCCAGCCAAAAGAAACCTTTTCCGAAACTCAGTATCTTGATTTGAAAGAGATGTTGAAACCCTATCTCGTAAAACAGATAGGTCGATGTCGACAAAATAGGATTGTAGATGTACTAGTGCGCTCAAGGAATATTCAGCGACCCCATATACCTGCTTTCAACCATTTTGCATAGCCCTATGCGGCCTTACTAAGTACCCAAAAAAGATACTCCTAAGCACTCAATTGGCTATGTCTGTATTAAACCGTACTGTAACAACAGCGTTCCGACATCCGATGAAGATAATACTGAACATCCAGACCCCTACTATCCTGAAATGCAGAGAAATTCTAATGACTGAGCTGCAGCATTTGTGGCAGTTTGGTTTCAAGGACCTAGAAGAATTCCGAGGAATTCGGAAGCAATTTCCCTTCTGGACACACATCCTTTGTTTCTCGGTTCGTACCCGAAACGGCGCTAGGCCTTACTAGGTTGTAAATGGCTCCTGCATCCTTGAAGTCCTACTATTCTGCGTCGGTGTTCGATTTCAGGGTTCAATGAGTCACCGTATAGTATTGTAAGCATCCAAGAATTTTCTGAAAGACTCCAGTACCGACTCTCGGTTTTACCAGCCAGCTTTCATTTCCCCCCAGTCAAAAATTTTCTTTGGTATATTTCGTCTTTTACTCTCCTCTTCTCGATTTCTAGCCTATGTGCGCTCCACGACCATGCCTCTATTTACAACAGCCGAGCGCATCCGCGCAGTGGAAGTTATTATCAACTACGAGTTCCGTGATAAGGCTCTGCTTGTGAGGGCCCTGGAAGCTGCAGGGGCTACCATGGCCAGCTAGGGTAACAAGCGGCTCGCTCTCGTCGGGGATGCTGCTCTGAGGCTCGTCCTTTATGAGCTTGGCTATGAAGATGACGCGTCCATTCGTGAGACCCCTGGATAGATATCCTTGATATATTTTCTTCCACAATTCGAGTGTGATCAAGCCCGTTAATGAGATAATAGGTGACATGACGAATGCGCAGAATACTCGAGCCACTAACGAAAATTTGGCGAAGATAGGCTTTTCCCTGGGCATGAATAGCTACATCCAGCTAAACCCTGCGGCACAGGGCGTCGTCCCTGAGCGGCTGATGGCAACCACCATGGAGGCCATCATCGGCGCTGCTTATCTCGATTGTAACAGGGATATTATGGTCGTACGTCGCTTGATTATTCACTTGCACATCATGCCGACGCAATAGTGGGCATCATCGAATAAGTGCGGCAAATGCTACGTTCCATTCCCACGTCATACTTATTTTGCAAATGCTGATTGTTTCTTTAGGTCGCACTTCCCTGGGGTTTTGTATACTCTTGCCGCGATACTTGCCGACATATGCCCTGATAAAGAGGCTTTCCAGGACTCGAAGAGGGGGACACACTCGGTACCATGCGACTCTCTCTCGAGAAGGTCTGAAAAGACTCTTTATGATGGCATCTCTTGGCTAGTATTGTTGGAATAGTATCTCAGTACTCTAATGAGCGCAAGCCATTGACGTATGTGTAGCATGGGGATCCGGCCGGCTCTCTACAATTGAAATCCTCTTGGTACCCAGGCTTTTTGTTGTAAAAGAGCCGGCCTCATATCCGTGCCGGACAAATATCAATAACTGATATATGTACTTGTCTTGGTTATCATGTTGATTTGCTTTTTCTTGTTTGGACACATTCAACATGTCGTTCGCTGATCTATATGCTTGACTTATACTGTACCTTTTTTCACAAATTTTTGGGTCTCTCACGGTTACCAAACGATTCAACTTGTTTTGGTAATCGAGCGTTCCTTGATATTTGCAGTAATCAAATTTAATCGAGCCACTCGTTTCAAATTCGCCGCAAACTTCGCAAAATCAAATATGCCATGTTAAAGATCTTGTAACTTTCAGATTGAGTGGTTTTCTCTGAAATGGCAACTCATGTAATGAAAAAAACGACTGGCAGTAAATCGTATGAGAACTTGGACTGGGTCACCCGTGAGAATTTGATCCACAATCCTTGATAGGATATTCGTCTACACTCAACGCCGATTCTTGTTTTTATTTCATCTAGATTGACGCTTTCTGTTGGCCTTGTACTGTAGTACACAGAAGCGATTCAATTGGCCTCCAGAGCCGGGGATGATCGTGGTAAGTACAATGACTTATAAGTTTTCACCTTTGAGGTTAAGAAATATTCTCATAAGCAGCATCGAATATCTTGATATCCAGAGACACTTTGAAAACATGCCCACGAATATGTTCTTTTTTGAGATTTGTTAGACTATCTCATTACAGCTCACTGTTTTCGGATGTCTTTTCCAGGAAAGAAGTCGCAAGAGTGTGAAGGTATAACCGAATTTGAAACTTACTGTACAGGTATCAAATCTGCACAGTACACATCCGTAAACCCTTGAGTTCTTGAGATCTCCGGGTGACTAAAGTCATCTTCGACGTGAGTCTAATCTTTGCTGTGACTACTTGACTTTAGGAAGACTACAAATCAGAAAGCCTAGAACGATCTATCCTTTTACGATACAAAACCTTGTACGGCTTGAATAATATCTGATATATTCAAATGAAGACAATCGTTCATAGTGTAGATGACTCGCATAATTACTATGAAGTCTATCGTTACAGATTTGAGCACGCCATTGGAGTAGCTCGTCGGGACGCTGTATTTGAACCCTCTGTGCTAATATATTTTGATTCAAGGTGGCAGCGCGAACAAAAAAAAAAGGGCTGTAGAGAAAAGATATCGAGTTATCAAACATATTTCTCGCTCCAACTTTCTAAACGCAGGATATATCAACTTTGGGTTATGTATATTTGAACTTAAAAATATGTCTATTATCCTAAAGATGTTGTGCGTAAATCCAAAGCCTAGGACTAGATATGAATGATTAATTTCATATATAATCTTTGGAAAATGTACTGTGAATAAAATGAAAGCAAAGGAATTTGGACAGAATCAGAAAATAGTCTTTAGACAAGCCCAAATATTCAGGCTTGCCACGCCTAGGGTGAAGAAGAATACGCCAATTACACCATTACTCTTAGAATTTTGGTCGGTGGCAAGAGTAAGAGTTATACTTGCCAATCCAACTTTCAAAGCAACTTCATAGACTAACAACATGGCATCGCGGCTCAGTCCAATAAGTTCGAAATCGCCTTTGAAGGACCCCAAAGAGAAGCCTCCTATCCTGTTCCCGAGGAAGAGCCGAAGAAGCGCACACTGGTACTTTCGGACCTGATGAATTGAGCAATGTTGCAGGACCCAGTAATCTGCCAGCGAAATTCCACCAAATGTCTCGTAAGCTATTAGATGCGGAAAATTGGTTGCGGAAGGAGGGGTGCGCAGCAGGGATATGAGATCCCAACGCCAGTCTTTGGGCTGCCTCGCCACTTCAGTCGTACGAGAAAACAGAGCAGCAAACTCTCGCGGGTGTGAAGACCATGCTGTGCGTGTATTGCTCTCATCAAGTAATTCTCTTTCCAGTGCTGCAAATGGTGAGTGATAGTGAAAGAATTTGGAATAGAATGTCGGAGTTGTGACTTGGAAAACGACCGGTTCATAGCTTTCGGTATCCTCTCTTTCTACAACGGAAACGTTGTCCATCTTGCGATGATAATTTTTGCTTGCATGAATGAGCCGTACTCTTTCACAGTGCTCTCCTGAGGTAACATATTTGATGCATTTCAGCCGAGACTGCTTTTTCACTGCATCGGATAAAATTAGGAAAAAGTAGTCTTCTAAGATCCTAAGGACAGTTGGTTTTAAATATTCGGAGCTAGAATAAAGGAGAGGGACGTACCTCTCAGAAATTCGTGCAGACTTTGTTATTGCCGTCCGAGTGGGTTCCGCTCTTGTTTGGATATTGAGCTCCTCCGTATTATGAGACAAGTAAATCTTTGCGGCCTTCGAGAGAATTCGGAAAACAACGACAGAGCACAAAGGAACCCACCACCATTTTAGCAGAAAGACCAGAGATGACCATGTACTTGCATTGGAAGCGTCAAGCGGAGGATCAGTGGATTTAACCACTGCCTGTATAACTGTTTTGTTTCCTTGCTTGAGTATTACCATAATTCTCACCCCTTCCAATGGAGTGGAGCATGGGTCAGACGATTCGATGACGTAGCTAGCCGTGATTGGTGTGAAGGGCGAGACTTGCAGGTCTTTTGCAAATTTACCTTTGAAACAATAAGGACTCTTCTGAGATGACCCTTTTCGACAGTTCCGTGTGAGCCATAACCTTCGTTCACCGTACGAGGTCTGGAGTTGAACTACCATCGCGGTGAGACTTTTACCTGCGTCGTATAGATACCAAAATGCAAGCGGATTATTCAGCTGCCCTGTCACATTGGGCGGACTCAATAAATATGCATAGGGCCACTCAGCAGGATCCTCTCCCTAACAAGCTTTAGTGCGTTGTATGTTGAATTGCTTTGTGGGAACTCACTTCGGACAAAAGAAACTCTTCAAGTTTTCCGGCCAGTGTCATATTTGATCCGCCATTGAAAGCATGATCCTCAGGCCTTACGCCGAACCATGCTCTTTTTGGAGGAAAAAGGGCTTTGTAACTTTTTTGCGGTTGAATATGGATCAAAGGACTATGGCAGACACTCAGACCAACGGGGCATCCGACGTAAAGATATGAATGATGATAGTCATCTTTGAAGCCAGATCGGCGTAGATGTCGGAGATCGCAGGGAAACATGGTCACTCGGCCGTGGAGTTTCTTCTCAATCTGGGGCTCACGAATGCCCCTGCATGATGGAGATGAGTTTTGAACGTCAGTATTCGTCCCACCCTTTTGATCAAACCTTCTTTTTGCAGGAAACTGGACACCTCGCGATAAAGCCGTACAGCTGAGTTCAGTCCCTTCAGACTTGCGTTTTCTGGTAGTGTCTCTATATTCATTTTGCGTCTGCCATGTGGCAATTCCTGCAAAGAAAATCCAAGAAATCCACGCATTTCCCCAGAAAGCCAATCCAGATTGCCAAAGAGTGATCAGCAAGAAATTTTCAGAAAAGGCCGAAGCTGGTCTGCGCTCCACTGCCAGCCGAATCAAAAGAGATAGTAACAGCGAAAAGAGCATAAAGATAGATGCCATTGTCCTCAAATTTGTTTTGACAAGCCAACAAGGTAAAAGACGGAAGCATTTATGGAATTCTGCGCCCTCAAAAATAAAAATACTCAGTCCCTATCTGGCCTGCTCAATGCGTCAAATCGAGAATCAGCACTTGGCTCGCTATTGCCTCTAGACCGTTCAGCTTCGTCCTCGGCCATGTTTGGAATTTCAACTAATTTTCGTTTACTTTTAATTCACTTTTCATTCACTTTTCGTTCAGTTTTCGTTCACTCAAAATATTGCCAATCAATTCCGCCTTAAGAGATGGTTTAGTATTCTTTCCTGAAAGGTTTGTCGCGTACCATTATCGTTCAGACTATCAAGTTGTCGATTGCAATTATGACTGGAAATTGAAAATATTGTAGCTGGCACGGGCTACAAGGAAAATCAAACCATCCAAAAGGCCTTCTATCCTACTATCATTTAGACAACATATCTACGCGCAAGGCAAAAAGTGATCTAGTCATTACTCAGGACATAAACTTGTTTGTACATCATCTTTGTTGCCTGCCATATATTTGAGAGGTCAATATACATCGACAGAAAAGTAATAGCAATATTATTAAGTATCAGAGCTAGTTAAATTTTTGTCAAGATTGGCAATGAAATATCTCATGCCATCAAATATTACGATTCAGCAACAGTGAAAGCTGAGCGCGAGACTTATAAGACATGGTATCGGCCCAAAAGTTTTTCTGGATTTCTAATTGAGCTATCTTCGTCTGAAGCCAGTTATGCGGCTGATCATATTGATAATTGTGGCTGCGACAGGAATGGTGTCTGGCTGTCAGTAAGTAGTCTTTGTTCCGTGTTTGTCCATCAATTGAATGAAATGTACTCACCAGTCAGACAAAATGATGCTTTGGTCATCGGTGACAAAGGGCCGTGGGAAGGCAATCTGACTTGGTATGATGTTGGGCTCGGCGCGTGCGGCATCCGGAGCGAGAACTCTGATTTAGTCTGTGCCGTCTCCCATGTGATATTCGACGCAGCGGCAATATCTACGAACCCAAATGAGAATCCCCTCTGCCAAACCAGCCTACAGGTACTTTATGAAGGGAAAAGGATGGACCTACGAGTTGTCGACAGGTGTGTTGATTGCGAGGAGACTGATATAGATGTAAGCCCGGGTGTTTTTGAGCAGCTAGCCAAGCTTGAGAAAGGTAATGTCCCCATCAGCTGGCAGTGGAATGAGCTTCCAGCGGGGGTTAGGACATCTGAATCGCAATAATTGTAAAGTATAGGGATGCTTGATTGAGAGAAAGCTTTAGACTTATATCCAAGGCGAAGAGCCGTGAGAGAATGAGGTTTTGGACATCACATATCCAGATGAGCTCTTCGTGAGCCCTAGTTGCCTTGTTTTCTGTTTGAAACCAGAGTAATGTCCAATTCTGGGTGCTGGGCATGCAACTATGCCCGCGGAATAGATTCGCACATGGAAGTAACTTAGATCTACACTTTAACAAGAACACCGTTGTAGCCTTCTCTATGCGTTCTGTAAGGTAGGGAACAAGGTGAAAGATGGTGACAGTATCGAGTGTCAGGTATGTACAGTACATGTACATGTGAAATGAAATTACTTAGTCTTGGTCGATCGGCAAAAGCTACATACGTCATCAGTCACACATCCCTTGCATGAATCATTTTTGGGGCGATCTGGGGTAGAGTACTAGGAATGAGAGAGCTCAGGGACAAAGTCACGGTACTGTAATAATTGCTTATGATTTTCTATATGCCCAATGACTCGTGTCAGGGAAGCGCGTGCCGATCCAAAAGCGAAGTGAAGAGAAGGGGTAGGAGAAGAAATTCCAGCCGTTGTTTGGATTAGTATATTGCTATGAAAGGGGTCAGTATCTATGAAATATTGTGACTCTATATTAGACATACATTGGAGCAATTTTGAGTCAATATAGTTTTGCTTAGAGCCGATAGGATTGTATCACACCACTCCATTTCGGCATCTTCGCAAACTTCGACGTTAGATGCTTCTCTTTGAAGGACAGGACGTATGAGTTTGACTATCAGGTCGATGGAACTATGATAGGACTGTAAGCATAAACACATAATTTAGTTCACTTGGATGGAATTGCTCACCATTCTATCGCGAAAAGGACTGAAGTGTGTCCGCTCCCCGAATTTGGGCCCAGCAAGTAAAACATGTTCGGAAAACCGTGCGTCGCTACCGTTTTGTAAGCGCCGACTCCGCCTAAGCTATCCCAGTGCTGCTGTAGAGATTTTCCGTTCCGACCGATCACCGAATCCGGTTTCCACTGCGTGAATTCAAAGCCTGTAGCAAGTACCTAAAATGCAACGCTTCATTGTGAGTGTCTATTTTGAATCGTGAGATTTGCAAACACTGACTATAAAATCGACGTTGTATTCCTCAGAAGACATCTTCACACTTTTTGACGAGACAAAACTGATTCGGTCGTTAACAAGTCGCAGTTTCGGATTGTGGAGGGACCGAATGTATCCATTGTCCAAGATTCGACGCTGTTGAATTTTTAGTGTTGCAGTTGTCAAATCTGGATTTGAGCTTACCCTGCAGCCTAAGTCGTAGGATGGACTGAGCAAATGCCAATAAGTTTCTTCAGGATGTTAATATGGTTTTCCGAAGCTGGAAAAGGAATCGCAATTACCAGGGGCATTCTCTTTGATGAACTTTTGGCTAATCAAGAGCCTGTTTTCTCTATCCCGTTTGCCGGAGAAGTCGTTGTAGAACTGGCCGAGAGACGTATCAAGTGTCCAAAATGTGGCCCACCGAAACAATTTGAGGGCAAGTGGAATATGAGAAAACAAAGACTTTAGTTTTCTTCCAAGTCGATAATTTGCAAAACTCATAGGAATATAGTGCTGAGGGCTCTTTTTGAAAACAAAAATCAGTATGTATTACGAAAAAAGTGAAAAATCTCATTTACCCGAATAAAATGGGTCACCGTATGAGCATCTTCAAGCAAAGCGGGGACGACTTGGGAACCAGAGCCTAGAATACGATCAGTTTCCATTTGAGTAAACCAACGGGATTCAAACGAACATCCATTGCCTATCACGGCCACATCTAATCCTCGAAGGTCATACTCTTGGTTCCACTTTGCCGTATGAGCAACAGGTCCATCGAACGACTGAAGGCCGGGAATATTTGGGACCTTAGGATTGGTATAGCCCCCAACGGCAGAGATAAGGATCTTGGCTTCGTGGATGAAGTCCTGTCCAGTGTTCAAGTCATGAAGATAAACATGCCAAGTACTTGTTGATTCTATCCATTTGGCTCCTTTCCATTCAGTTTTCAATTTTGCACGCTGCTGAACACCACATGAAAAGGCTACCTTGTGAATGTAAGCGAGTATCTCTTCCTGCCTAGGAAAAATACAAGAGAACTCTGGATTGGGAAACCAGGAAAATGAATAGAGGACTCCAGGTATATCGACTCCGCAACCAGGGTCTGTGCTGTTCAATTAGCCAAAATTGATGATCAAAGAAGCCGAATTTCGTTACGAAATTGAAAACGGAAACGCAGGAGGAAATACATTTGTTTGCAGACCATGCTCCTCCCAGCTCTGCAGCACGGTCGTAAATCACATAGTCGGTCAATTGGAGTTGCCGCTGAAGCTGACACCCCATTCCAACGCCCGAAAGCCCGCCTCCAATGATAACGACATCACTATACAGCATTGTAAGCTTTTGCGTTGTTTACTTTGCAGTTGATTATACAGTGCTCAGATGTGTGCTGGAATCCCGCAGCTTTAATATGAGGGCAAAATATTTTGAGTGGGGCAATTTTGAACAACTTGGCGTATTGCCTCAATTTTCGAACATTTTGTGGCTATCAACTCACCTTTGGTATGTCGATTGAGCATATTTCGGACACCCTCATGGGACAAAAGTACTCCTATCTATAGATTGACTAAATCTCAATTGTTTTGAGAACATTTTCCACCAAGGAAAAAGACCAATTCATCCGTTTTCGGTTCTTTTCCATACATCATAGCTCTCAAACTTCGACGCCAGGGCGTATTTACCCGTTCTCTGCTTGAGAGAAGAGATAGCTTGCTCCTATAAACTTTGACGATGTGCTAATTGTGGCATTTTCCTCGATTATGAATTGACTAATTATGTTCCAGCTGCCACGGAGAAGTTGCATTGCATAAGACGGGTTGATCCAAGAGGCGTCTAAACGCAGCTGGCATGAATTTCTGAGCATCCGCCACTTGCTTTATTCAAGTTTTGGCTGAAAGTTCAAAGAAAAATTAACTTAAGTAATTAATGCATTCCGAAACCAAAATTTGAAATCAATTCTGATGCTCATTTTCCACCGTGTACTGGACACAAGCCAAGCATAAGCATGAATTTAAGCGACTCTGAATCAGATATTCGATACTACTAGATTATTTGACATTTTTTGATCAAACAAGGCGAACGTTAGCAATCAAATTAAGAGATCGATACCTCTATCAGTTCTACATAAATGATGGCATACTTCACTATCGAGCACTTACGGTCATTATTTCATTCTTTTCTGCATATTCACCAACCATCTCAGAAGAAAAATGAAGCCTAATATCTTGACCTCGGGTCTTCTTTTGAGCTTTCGAGGAGTCCACGCATTTGCACAAAGATATCGGGGGACAAGTTGTCTTGGAGGCATGAGAAAAGAGTTTCCAGCCAGCGCAATCGTGAGGGCTCATTCTTTGCAGCCCAATTCACCACGTCATGCTAACCGAAACTAGACGCAGGCGAAGCTCAAAGCCGAAAACTCTCCAGAATCAACGATGGGCTCTCTTTTTGACGGCTACCGTCCTACATTCAAGGAACATCGGCTCGGAAGAGAAGTCGAGTCCTTTTTGATACTTGGAAGATCGCAACAAATGTGTTATTATAGCGGAAAAATATTTGGTGGATACCTTGTCTTTCTGATGGACCGTATTCTGGCTGATTGCTGCGAAGAACCAGCATTCACAGCGAGACTTGATACATCATTCAAGAGGCCAGTTCCACCATCCGCCCCCATCATCCTTCGCGCTTGGCCAGTGAGGCTTGAGGGTCGTAAATTATATCTCAAAGGGTCGATTCAGATTCCAGGGGAATCCGGAGACTGGGTTGATGCGATCACTGCCGAAGCATTGTTTGTAAAACCAAGGAAATAGCATTTTGTCTCGAAAGGACATACGCATGTATCACAAGAGAGAGAATGAAGACAAGAAGATAGGCCTTCGGAAAATAAAGCTGTCATCCATGGTATTAGCCCCGTTATCGCAAGACATGTACGGAGTTTCAAATGTCTTGACTAGCTTCATGCACTTTCAACGTTATGAGTTTATTTGGGCGAGAGAGTATGTGTGGAAGGTGTGGGAATACACATTCTAGGGCACATCAACATAATATTTGGTTGAACCTTTCTTGTAAAGCCCAGTAATCTAAGCCAGAATAACATAGCCTCATTAAAACTAACCAATGGTACCTCAATACCTGCACTATATCGTCTTTGGCTTGAATGATTGTATCCTCGTCTTCCAAGTTTCCGTGCGCATATATTATGATATAGACGTCGAGAATGTACCGGTCATCGTATAGCGACAGCTTCTGGTTTGAATTTAGGTTGCAGGAGCTGCAAATTAATCAGTAGAGGTGCAATAGTGAATAGTCAACCCACGATGCCGAAGCTCTTCAAGCTCATCCATCTCGTTTAAGCCCTTGAAAGGGCCGCAGACGATTGAGATATGTCAATACTTGATTATCTAAATCTATTCGATAGGTTCGACCTCCACCCTGTCTTTCATAATGTGAACGCGATTCATTCTAAAAATGGTTGTCAGTATGTGTTACTGTACTTACTGTACAAGCACCAGAAGAAAGAGATACCCACTAGAATTTCTGGAATATAACCATTTTTCATAAGGCTATTATGCCACAGAAAACCGAAAGCTGCTTGAGGAAGATAGATAACTAGTCTTTCTTGTATGATAGGCTCAGCGACTATGACTGCTTTTGACTGCTCGAAGAGGTTTTCGGCGTGATTGATGTTACCAATGATTCTCTGAAGCAAATCGCAGGTTTGACTGAGAAAGGCATTGTGTCTGTCCCTCAATTTCGTACACCTTTGTGAATTTGGTATCTGATAAAAGTGTAATCCGAATAATAGCCGATATATGGAGCAGGATGGAGGTTTTATACCACTTTAAGTGAACGATAATGGGCTTAGAAATATTACAGAGTTTAATGGCACTGTGTCTCCTAGGAGCAGATTGCTAATCTGTTCTATTCGGCATCAAATCAAGGACAGAACTCTCGTACACTTTCAAGAGCGTATAGGGTCACATGCGATAATGACATCAAGACTTTAGATTTGGTAATCCAACCGCATTTTTCTATCGAACAAGTGAGGAGAATTTTAGTTTATGGTAATTTTACAGAATTGAGTCGAGGCCCGATAGGCTTGCGTCGGACCATCAGCTGTTTTACTCAAAAATATTACATTTGAACCCTTGATTTTTTTGAGTCAAATAAATTTCGATCCTATCGACAAAATTGAACTGAAGATTGATCGAAATTGAAAAACCAAATTGTGGTTTATGCCACAAGGAAAGAACTTTATTAGAGGATTTGCGAATATACTCTTCGGACCTCCGAGATATACTACGTTGAGCTTTTAAGCAACCGACACCCAGGTCGTCTGCGAATCGGGCCTATAGTCTCAAAGATCTAAAAGCTGATAGAGCCTCGCCGCACAGACACTATAAACTCCCTAGCCACCGAAATGATGAGCTTTGCCCAAGCTTTCATGTGTTTGTCAGCATTCTATATTGATTGATAGAATAAGCTAATTCTTTTTCTCTCCAAATCTAGTGCGACGAAGAAAACGACAGCAAGAATTTATACTACCCACTTCTCCTGGACTCCCGCAGACAGAAGTCGATAAAACCATATTTTTGCCGGACTGGAGTCTCAGACCCGAATGGAAATTAGTCAACGGGCTCGATCATGATGGAAAGCCAACACTAATTTTCCTTAATAAGAACGACTATTTTGAGTCGTGGAACGAGAGAGATCTTGCCGAGAGGAGAGGAGAGGTATTTGAAAAAGTCTTCAGTAAAACGGGACTTGCTTATCAAAGAAGGAAAGGACGAAGTTTTATGGGAAGCTCTCCCTTATACTAGTTTATCGGCTTTCCTATGTTTTTGAAAACCAATCTATATCTGTTCACTTGGCTCAAGTCTGTACGCTACAGTGCGTCCCAGATGCTGACCCCGCAGTGAGACAATGAAAATAAGATGATAGTTTTCCAAATCCCAAGAGAGAGATTGCTGCTCTTGAGCTGCCCTTTCTAGGAAACATTTAGACCTGTGTTGCTTGAAACAAGAAAATACTGCAGTCAAGACGCAAGGAGCCCTGAAATAAATCTAATAAACTAGCAATATAATTGAAAAAATTATTGTATGTTCGGTAGAGATATGTAGACTTTCTTGAAGATGGTAATCTGAGAGAACGTTGACAACAGACGATTCTCAACTTGCTCGTGGAAAGAGAGAGAGCCAATTGAAAAACAAGGCAAAAGAAGCGCCTTTCGAGACGGTGTGCCTAACGGTAAAATCTTCTCGAGAGGAAATCCGTCATAGTACAGCCAATCGGAGAGCATAGAGGATCCAGAAGTTAAATGTCTCAGGAAAGGCATCTTCACTATATGTCTCTCATAGACCAATCATCAGGGTCTTGACTGGCCTTGAGGTAGCCTAGGGGGCGACCAAGGGCGGAAGATGGTTCCCAACCAATCACACAGCTCTGAGGGATGATGCCATTGGCTTTTCGCTGTGCTAAATGTGAATGCCCTCGGTTCCGTGGTTCAAGGACGCACATTTCAGTGAACCTTTCTTCTTTAATCGCTTCATGAGATATTATCTACACATTCGTATTCATAAAGCCAATTAATTATTCAATGGTCAATTCAATTGATCTTGCGATGCACTTTGCACTTTTTTTGTATCACATTTTTGGTACAAGCACCACTGTTATGTTTCTAGCCTGCGAAGATACTCTCATGGCCATAGAAGATAAATGCAGGCTTTCACAAGACTTGCTGATACTTGAGTCTAGTTGAGCCTAAAGCACGATAGCGTAAGTCCTTCAATAACTTAAGACAGAGTATTGACGACTTCGGTGGTCTTGCACTAGGTGATTCGAGAAAAATGATTGAAGAAAGCAGTCCCAAGATGCAAGCTCTAAGACTATGAACACAGGGATCAGTCTTTATGTCCAATAGCTTATGTCAAAGGTCCTAGGACCTGCTGGGTCCTGAGACCCTTGACTTAAGGTCTTTTCAGCCACCAGACCGCTTACATAAAACCGCCGTAGCCCCCTATACCTAGAGGACACTTGAATTTGTACCTGTGATGCCAGAGGATATATAGCTACAACTCTTCATCGGAATCATCTTTCAGGACCTCGGCGACATTCTTAAGCTCTTCCTTTGTCAACTGAAGGTCCTCTCCAAGGCTCATAAATACTGTGTAGGAGCCATCCTCTATTGCAGCTTGCACACAACGAGCAGCGGTAACCTTTTTCAAGTGTCTGTTATAGAATCGAGCGCGTTTGTTTTCGTTGCGCTCATAACTTTCCACGAGACGTTGGACTTCTGAGGATGCTGCGAAACCATCAGGTCCGACCACTATTTGATCTGATACACGCCATGTAGTATCTCCAGGGACGCTTCGTTTTTCATAATATCTGAACGTGATAGTGGTGGTGGTCCAGATATTTTCTTGCTTTGGCTGGGGTGCTCGAGATGGAGATGGACGTATTTCCATGATATCGTCGACCGACACCAAGGCCATGCCATCATGCGGATCAATGGCCTGTCGTCTCTTCTTAAGAGCTCCTTTTTCAAGCTCGAGCGGATCCTCTGATACAGAATTATTTTGTTGATATAATGTTTGTAGATAATCTTGGCAATTCTCATCAGACCTCGCTGCCTTTGCTTGCCGAAAGTCAAAGCGAGTAGCTCTTTTTGCTTCTCTAATATCACGAGCGGCTTGACCTCGATGAATGAGCTCATTTGATGTTGGAATTTGCTCTTGCAAATCGGTCGATATGAGCTCTTCCGAGCCTTGACCCACAACTGGTGCAAGGCTGATTGCTTCTGCTGTGTTTGTGCACGCTGAATCCTCAGCGGAAGAAACTGCCGAGGTTCTAGATCTAGGAGTCTCCTGAACCCGATTTTTTGCGTCTTCTTCAAGTGTGTTGAGTGCCTCTTGAATCTCATTTTCGGTAGCTCGAATTTCATCGACTACTGTTGAGACTGATGATGAGCATCGGCTGGATAGGTTTCGAGCTCCGCCGTTTTCTTTGACCTGATATTCATCAAGGATTATCTGTGATTGAGCATCGGACACTTGAATTTGCTCTAGTTCTCCACCTTTCGCCACCCGGCCTGAGCCTGTAAACTTTATCGGCTGATCAAGATATTCGTCAAAACTGTTTGACTCAGAGGGAGGCGCCTCGCAATCTTCTATCGTCAGAGTTTCAGGTTCATCCTGTACCGATGACTCGTAGTCCGACTCCCCGAGTAGGCTGATACTCTTTGTTTGAGGGATTTGTGAGGCAAGTTCATTTTCTGGTGGTTTCATACCCGAGATCTCAGTCTCAGTTCCATGCTCGGTAAAGTTTGCTCCATCCATATCAAGATCTAATGCTGACTCTTCGAGTGGTGCGAAGCTTTCCACAGGAACTTGAACCGGATCTTCCATTACCGCGTCTTCATTCGTGTTGCTGATATAAGCAAGATCGATCGGAGATTTCGGCTTTACAGGTCGACGATATCTTTCAAGTTCTTTGTTGCGTTGCCGGAAATGTTTTTTCAGCTCTCGTTTTTTTCGACGCTCGTCCCGACGCTGCTGGCGAACTGAATCATGAAATGTATTACTGCCAGCTTGGCCCAAGGCCATTGGTGATCTATGGGCAGGAACAAAAAGCGGGGAAGATGGTCTCGTTTCTTGGCTATGTTCTCGATTGCTGGGACCGATCGGTCGTCTCCCGAAAAATGCGAAATATACGCACTGCCTGACATAAAAAGAAGTGACGTTTCGTAGTTTAGATCTTGTTTCGGCATGTATATCGTCAAGGAAAAGTCTACACTGATCTGAGAGATGTGTAATTTCTCGAGGTGGTCCGCATCGCGCTTTAAGTGAAGTCACACGAGCTTCAACCGTATGAAGGCCTTTTTCATGTGCGATTGCGCAAGCAAAGCATTGCATCACACGATCAATCAAAGTTTCGAACAGATTGACATCGTATTGATATGATTCGGGCTTACGAGCTTTTAGAAGGGCTTCTCGGGCAATTTGGCGATCTGGAGAAACCGTCACCAAATCAACCGCCTTTGCAGACTTAAATCCCAAGTTTTGTGATAAGATAGCCAGATCATAAAGTATGGATCCATCTGCTTTTCCACAATTAGCTTTTGCTACGGCCTTCTTACTCATTGTATTTCTTGCAAGTTGTGGATAGTGGCGCATAGCAAATAGCCAGAGCTGCCGGTAACCCAGCTCGAAAGTCTCCGAATTTGAGCATTCGTGATCGCGGAACGATGTCTCGGAGGTTTGGACTCGGAATTGAACTCTCTCTGCCGATTGGCTAGGAATATAAATTCTTTTCATTGCCGCCCGAACCGTTGCTTGTCCTTTGCTTGGAAACACAAGTTGTTTTATCCCATCGGCACATGCCTTGAGGTAGCTGACATCTCGGAAAAAGGTAAAAAGAGACGGAATGATAGACTGGCAGGCATCAGCCTTGCTGAGTTTGGTCCAGATGGCGGCTCTTTCATCTTGACTGAATTCCTGAAATGCTTCACCTGCGACTATGAGACCTTGGACCTTCTTTGCATCTGCTTTGGATGCTGCTGGCGCCATCAATTGAAGGATGTCAACGGTATGAAAGTCGATCTTTGATAGCTTTTGTCGATCTCCATCAACTAAGGTAGACCAAAATGTGTTTATGTGATGAAGGTAATGAACAACTTCCTGAAGCCTGGTTAGCGTAATGTCCGGTGTTTGGAAAAAGATCACAGGCAATCTACTTCATCACATTTCAGGGCGAGCACACGGTTTAGAGATCCGATGCTCATACCACCCCACATTCCGGGGATCGGGAGAAGCGCATCAAAGGCCGCGCATATGTCGATGTTGTCGGGAGAAAAAAGTTGACGAAGTCTTTTGACTTTATTTTCTGATAAACGCGCCCACCACCTTTTCTGAAATGGTGCATTGTACTCATTTTGATACTGTCGTAATTTGCGGTAAATTTCACCGTCACTCGGATCTTTCTCGTTTGCGTATTCGTCGACCAAAGCGTTTTTCAGATCGTGACTTATATCTGAGTCTTATTAGAAGATCATTTTCTATCTCATAATTCACTGGAATGGGACCAAATTGTCAAATTCGTACCATCAAGATAAAGATCTACGGCCCACCATTGCTCACTTGGAGGAAGTACGTCCTCAGCTGCTTTAAGGCGATGCCGGCCATGAAGACAAGTGACTTCTCCCGGTGAAAAATCTAAAATTGGGCATTTATCAAGCGACAATTGTAGAAGCTTCCTGGCCTTCATCCGTGCTGACCGACACGCACGTTTTAAAGCGTGACGAGTCACAAGGGCTGTTACGTGGTTTTGTGTATCAAACCGATGGCAGCCCGTCTCGCGAAAGATTCCACTTAGTCTCTCCACATTCCTGGGGTCGTATTGTCGTGTAGAATCAACGTGACTGATACCGTTTAAATTGATTCTCGCCGTTCCTTGGAACTTTAGGCGACGTTCATTAACAAGTCGCACTTCCAAGTCATTGAATGCGTGTCTCTCCATAGTGAAGGCTCATGAAATAGTTCAGCTCTCAGCTTGCCTCTTTTGATACAGGTAAGATAAAATGTTGGGAGCAAGAGTCTTGATGAACATCCAAGATTGTTATCTAGTTGATTGATATTGATGATACGGCCGCCTGCGTGCGCATAATTGGTGCAAAATGAGGGTAGATATGGTTATTTCTAGATTTGGATCAATGAATTTGTAGTTGATCAAAAATGCATCCACGCAAAGAATTGAGATGGAAAAAATTCCGCGTATGGTACTCATTTTCCAAATTTTAGATTTTCAAAGCCACGTGTTCAAATTTCAGCATACCGTCTTCAATCTTCGTGCCAATAACTCAGGCACGGAAATGATCAACTCGAGGGTTCGAGGCTATTTCAATAAGCCTTTATGATAAGTAAATGGCTGAATAGGCCAGCAAGATCCAGAAAAAGACTGCAATATTATTCCAATTCAATATGGACGACGACAGAGACAAGAAAAGAGATACTCGAATCAATGTGAAAAAGGCCGAAGCTTTTTTCACTTCCCAAGCCCCTGAAAGCTTACCTTTGAATCATGAAAAGCCCCTGCCTATATCCTTACCAAGTGATGGAACTCAATCCCTGGAGAATTTGGAAAATTTAGCCATAAAAAATGACAAGAAGCGGAAAAGAATAATTCTCACGGGGCCACTTCGTCCTCTTCGCCTTCCACCGATCACAGAGGCCGGAGGGTTGAGCCTAATCGTGCAGAAACGTTCCCCTTGGGAACTATACAGAAGCTTTTTTCAGTGTGAGCTTGCTGGCACGGTACATATCTGTGAGAATCGTCGTGAAGCTTCTGACTTGGTGGCCATTCGGATTTACAAAAGCCAGGATGGAGAGTCAATGCTCAAAAAATACCGCCATATTCGCCATGCGAACATCCTGACGGCTATCGAGTGTTTTAAACATCAAGAAACTCATTATTTCGTTGTGGAGGATCTACCAATTAGTTTGGAGCATGTCGTCGCCAGTGACGCCTTCCCTACAGAGTCTCAATTGAGTTGCATCCTGAGGCAGGTGAGATCTTTCGGCCTTTAAAATATGAAATTACACTAAGAGTTAGATGTTAATGCTCACAGATATTGGCTGGAATGTGTTGTTTGCTGGAATGCGGATACCAGATCCCCTCTTTGAAGTGCTCTAGTGTCCTTATGGGCCTTGATGGAATAATCAAAATTGGTGTGTAGCTCAGATATCATGTAGATTTATGTGGATATTACTGTCACTGACAATCTATACAGCCATTTCGGAGCTGACATTACCCTATGAGTCGGGAAAAAGTCAGAGGCCGAGTGTAGAGTGCATTGGCTATCTGGCAATGGAGCTGATGGAGAAGTATGTGAAAGAGAATATTGGCATCGATGATACACGAAGATGGCCAATCGAATCAAAGGCCGCAGGATTTCTTGTATCCACTACTTCGGCGAGCACACTTGCCGATTTGAATCAGGTAAGCTAAGTATCCTTTTCTCAGGCTGTGATGACTCACCGTTCCTAGCACCCTCTCATCAAAATGGCCTCGCCTCCTCAATCCCTGGCTCCCCTGGCCCGTCTCGCTATAATATCCGCCTGTACTTTCTATTCCTTTAAGGAATGAAAGAAAAAAGATCGGCATTATTGCACGGAATGGGATCGATTTGTCAACTAGTGCAATTTGGATGATGGCATTCTGAGTCTCCGCCGAGGATAACTAGTCATTTCAAGCAAACCTTCGCCAAAACGAATGCCAATTTTCTATGTGATGAAACACCGAAACTTTAATCGGTGAGTAGGTTTGAGAAAGAGAAATATTACCTGTAAGAAGACAACAAAACAAAATTCTACTTTCTTGAGAGAAACTATCGTAATGCACATTAAAAACGAAAGAATTTTCAGAGACAGGCTCCTCCGATACTTCATGACAAAATGAATTATCTATTAATACTGGAAGGATGAGGCAACGTTAGTCAGTCAAGATCAAACTTCTCGATTAATTCAATACAAGGGTCCTTCGACTAAGGGTTACCTTGATGGAAAAATAATGGGGTTGCGAGCAACTATTTATCTGTTCTGAGTAATGGCGTAGAAAAGGCCAATTCATTTGTCAAATAATCATATAATCGCCTTCAGATTTGTATTCAGCCATCTCAAGTTATGTACCATATCTGGGCACTAAGCAAGGTGCGTCGAAAAACCGCAAAATGGGTTTGAAAAAAAGGAAAAGATACCATCGCCTTTGATAGTATGTGAAAAATGAAAGCGGGAACAATAAATTTGATGTCAGCCAAATGGAAATTGATGTATGCACCCATTATCCGAAAACATACCCTGCAATTGAGCTTCAAATCAAGGAGAAGTGATTCATATACCAGGAAGATCAAGGGTCCACAGACTTCATTTAGCATGGCGAGCCAGTATTGAGGATACGTCGGGCTTGCTGGGCATAGTTACAGCCGTCAATGATGTTAGAATCGGAGAAACCGGCAGACCACATCATGATGCCTCCGAATAGAGGCTCATTGGCATATTCGCAAACTAGATCAGCAAGAGAACTAGGCTCGAGGTAATATTGAGCACCAATTGATGTTCCTGTTGCAGCAAATGGAGAGGCAGGTAAACCAATGAAAATTTCAGCATTGGCTGACGGTGTTCCAGCGATATTATCAACCCAAGACCTGAAGTTGATGGGGCCGCTCACTGAGCAGCTAGGATTATTATAAAATTGAATCCATAAATAGTCAAACTGCGAATTTGTGACAACATTTTGCATATTGGGCTCGGGGATAGGACATTGTGGTGCCCCCGTGATGTAGTACTTATTGGAAGGGTCAGAAATGAAATTAGAGCGCAACTTGTTTATGAGATATTGGTAGTATTGGTTCCCACTCGACACCTCAATATCAAAGTCCCAGCCATCAACGAAAGTTTTTCCAAAAGGCCGATGGATTTTTTCCGCTTTTGTATCACCATATGCATCCCAAAGGTATTGGCCGATAGATTCAGCGTCAGACTGGGACGAGAGAGAATACTGTCCAACGGCACCGCCCAAGGAAAGAATCACTTTAACACCTTTTGATTGGCACTTCCTAATTGAGGTTGCCAGGTTTTCGCACTGAGAAGACATGCCAGATTTGGAAATAGAACACGATTTTCCAATAGTTCCCGCTGGAATAGTGGCCCCGTTTCCAAACTGGTATAGGAATGCCAGCACGATAACATCAACACCGGCAGATGATGAGCAGTAGGCCGAAAGATCGTCATTTTCAACTGAGTTACCCCCGTTCTGGCCCCAATAAATCACGGTCTGGGGGAAGGATGAATTGATCGTAAGATTTTCTTGGCTATAAGCTGAGGAAAGAGCAGTGCCAAGGAACACTAGGCCTGCGAGTAATCTCAGATGAATCATGTTGGACTTGACTGACATTTGATGTTCTGAGCGACTACTCTGTAGATATGCCCAGGGCCTTTGATATAGGAGACAAAAGCGTTTTCATGAGTTAAGGAATACAATTTCAAGATTGAAACCTGGAAGCTTCAAGCTTTTGGATTATCATCCAGGTTGCATGGGATTGAAGAACCCCCCCCCCCCCCTTTTTTTGCGCAGTCTGGGCAAAAAGTTTCAGCGTCTTCTACTTTATTGAAAATTGAGCGAGGCGGAAACGTCATGAACCGGCGCCAAATTTAGGTGGACATTAATTCACAAAGCCCGTACAAAAAAGGCATCAAATAACTTCTTTCAGACTACGCAAACTTGAGAGTACAAAAAGTATGAATTATCTCCCGTTTCAAGTGAAAAGTAGGTTGAAGATATTTTTACTTTCAGAAATATTTTCCTTTGATTGAAATAAGGGTAAGATTGGTCAATGGAGGCTTTTATCTCGCCAATCAAAATTAATGGAGATGGAATGAGGCATTTCATTACCTGAACATTTTGAAACAGGCTATGGTTTCTTCTTTGAATTTTTTTTGCTCATCAGAAACCCTGGTTGCCCACGGAAGAGCTCAATAGTCGCGCAAAGCGAATTGACTGTTGCCTACCAGAATGCTGTCAGTACCTGTCCATTGGAAGGCTTAATCAAGAGCTTGAAAATATCACAGAATTAACCAGTCTAGCGAAAGTTACTCTGTAGAGCACGACCACCTTTTTAATGCCATCATAACCTTGAATTCGGGAGTAACGGTCACATTTTGACTACAGTATAGAACCTGCTGCATACGCAGCGAAGGCATCAACTCCAAATTATGGCCATTATGCAAGCACAATCAAAAGACACTGGACTTTATTCTTCATGTTTGGTTATGTTATTGCCCTAGTTGACGATCATATCAGAATCAATCGTGGATGGTGGCACGACAACAGTATGTAGTAATTATGGTGCGGCAAGCAACTCGCGGAGCTACATTTAACCAAGATTCCCTTACATGTGTCACAAAAGACCTATGCAAATGTGGGAGTTTACTTTTAAATCTTATTAGTTCGATACGGTCTTCTAAAAGTTACCCGTGATGCAGATCCCCACAATGGCATAATACAATCCGCACCGTTTAAGTATAGTCTGAAGTTACTGCACTGTTGCCATCTCTCAGTCCGACCCGCCTTAGATAGTTCTTCGCTACCCAAGATGCTTTTGAGCTAGATAATATATCTTTATACTGAGAACACAGCAATGTCCTAATTAAGATTCTGTATGGCCACCTCTCATTGTCTAGACCTTTCTTCATATCGATCGTAAATTGAATAGATATGTACACTGAAAAATATGCTTTACCCTTGAATCTGAAAATTTTTTGAGGGTGAGTAGGGAACGGAAGAATTGTTTCGCAAAATCTTTTGCAGCTACTTTAGTACCAGGTATATCTCGATCTGATTGTTCTGATATGTAAATGATTAAAAGTCGGTGATTGTACTATGCTGCGTTTGAAGAAATCATATTTGAACTTGGTCCAAGAACTATCAATGTTTGTTCCATTGTATCTCTCGCTTTCAAGAAAAGGCTTCATAACAAATGAGTTTCTCTTTGAGACTGACTACAGCTGCACGTTGACGCTTGCAACGCCAAGACTGAATATCAGAGTACTGATTAGTCCGCCAGCAACAGGATTGCTAGGGTTGATATTCTAATTCTATCATTTTCAGGCTCTCCCCCAACCTAGGCCTGACAATCTGTCTCAATATGTCTCGAGTAGCTGGGCTTACTGAGCCTGAAAGGGACCGATTAGCGATAGACTTGATATTTGGGAAGAAAAACATACTTATCAATAGAACTTGCCCTTTTTCATCCCGGATATTGGGAAGTCTCACTATCTTCTCTCCAGATGTCTCCTCTGAAATTATGAGACCGTAGTCAGGGATACAGTTGTAGATGAATACACATTTGTGTTTTCCGCAACTAAATTTTTTACTTGTTTGCGATGCGTATCCCACATACTCGGATATTGCGAGGATCTGCGCTCGAGTCAGTTCAGCCTTTGAAAACAAAAGCTCAGAAGAATGAAAACAGACATAACCGTTCCCGGGGACATCATCAGCTAGTAGATCGTTCAAAAGTTCTTCCATAGATTCAGCCTCGGCTACAGTATTTGGTTAGCATCGTTTGACAAAGAACTTTGAAAATTTACCAAAAGATTTGACGTGCCACACCACATGTACACGTCGAATATGGGACGTGCATGTATTATAACCATGTATCAACTTCTTCACATATGGCAAAACTGCAGCAATACCTGTCCCCGTGGCCACACACAACACAGTTTCATATTTCTCAACAGGCTCCGTCACGCCATGCGGGCCGCTATACATTGCCAAGCAGTCGAAGCCATTTGGCCCCATCAAGCATGCTCGACGAGCGAGAGATCTCGTAATTCCTTTTTTAGGCTCCACCAATAGCTCAATTGTGTTTTGCTGTCCTCGAGACCATGATATGACTATAAAAGGATGCATTTGAGCCCATGACAGGAGGCTGAAGGAAGGGAGCCACAAATAAATATACTGCCCGGCCATTATGGTGACAGGTCGGGGTAAGTAGATGAAAATTCTAATGGGAGATAATGATTTAGATCTCTCCGGATTCTTGGAATCAGCTGTGTTCACTTGACAAAATATCCTTGCTCGCGGGAATCCTGTCCTCGAAAAAAGCCCATTTCTGTAAAGCAGAAGTGCAGCTATTAATAGCCAATTGAATGAAAGAATGCCGACAGCGATGTAAATATAAATACTAGGTAGAAGATCATGAGCTGGAAGATGACGCCAGACTGCGTATAAAATTGTTAAAGAAATACTTTGATGTAATCGGAGAAAGATTTCGTATGAATATTTTCGAACAATTGGAAATGAAAGCAATATTTGCGTGCCTAGACAGACAGCAGCCTAGATAACTGAGTAAGCGGCGGGACTTGCTTCGAAAGAATTTCAGAAAACTCACTACAGACCCGAAAAGTCTCTTTGTGGTGTCAGTTGGGGCTTCTATTGGGTCTTCAGAGCCAACTGTCAAGGTAAGAGAGACATGGATAATGCTCAACATAAGAACTACCCAGCCTACAGCTCTGTGCCCACGCTGAGTGGTTTTTAAAGTAATACCTAGAAGATCGGCTGTTCTGCTTAATGAAAAAGACGCAACGAGAAAAATGAGGTTTATCAGAGTCAGGGAACCCGCTCGACGGCTGAGCGTATGCGACGATTCGCTTTTAAAGAATAGCATGAAGATAATAATAGATACATAGGAAATGTTCATGAATGTACCCAGTCGGGTCCAAGGTCCCACAAAGGAACGTCGCTGAATAACATAGGGATAAGCAAAATGCCGACTGAAGAATAGGGCGATTATGCTCCACGGTATGAAATAGGCCAGAAATCTGCCGAACAAAATCAGAAAAAGAATAGAACCAAGTGTAATAGCATAGATCTCAATGACTTCCATGATGTGATAGTTAAACCTTAGCAATAGACTTCTTTCCAACTATTTATGGCGATGTTAGAGTGAACGAAAAAAGGTAGCTCAGAAAGCAAAGGAGATAATTATATCTTACCAATAGATTCAATTTTCATAAAGTGTGAAACAATTTGGAACCTTTTGAACTAGTCCAAAATCATTCAAATGACAGATTTGAACGCATAAATTCTTCGCGTGACTTCCACGGAGTCATAATGGAAAACAAAAAACCCAATCAAAACTAGAACCTGATTTTGGCGTACTTCTTGTTTTCTCTGTTTCTCCCCTGTCCACGGGAGCAAATTAGATCTGTTCTACTCTCTAGAGGTTCGAAATTCAAGTCCCAATCTGACATTGACTGAATCCATTAGTTGCACACCACCCTCATAGGGCTTGAATGTGAATGGAATCCAGGAAAATGAAGATGTTCTCTCTTCTCGCAAATTCGAGGGAAATTTATTGGAAAATATATCACTCTTGTTGAGGATCCTCTCCAGCAAAACCTCGAAGCCTTCCACGCAACTCTTCAGGCACCATACTCGAGTTACAAGTATGGCTTTCAAGCATATGCCAGCTGAGATAATTCATATGGTAGGGGAATATTTGGAATCTACCAGTGAATTATTCAGCTTAATGCGGACGAGTCACCGATTTTACGAGGTTTTGAGAAGCGATTTATACAAAAAAAGTGTCAAATGCGACGGTGGCTCCGCCATCGTGTGGTATGCCCGCCAGGGAAATGATGATGGTGTTCGAGAAATGCTGGCCGCTGGAGCGGATGTTAATCTTCGGCCTCTCAGTCGAGATCAATCGACGGCTTTGATAGAAGCTATTACTCACAAACATATCACCATTGTGAAGACACTTCTTGAGAATGGAGCCGCTCCTGATGCAGCCGACCTTCGCTCAAAAAGGCCATTGACTCTGGCTGCAAGTGCACGAAGTGATCTAATCATCACTCAGCTTCTTCTTGATCACGGCGCCAGGCCGGGTGCAATTGCATCCGACAAACGTCCGCCATTGCTGGAGGCCATACTTTCCAACCAGGACACCAAAGTAGCGCTACTTCTGAAATACGGAGCTGATGCAAAATCTATAGAGTTTCGAAATGGACGAAACCTTTTACATGTTGCGGCCGCGAAAAATGCATCTCCCTCACTTCTACGCTTCTTGATCGAATCTGGAATATCAGTAGAGTCACGTGATTCTGCTGGCAGAACCCCACTCCAAGCTGCGGTGGAACACTCATGTACACGGGCTGTCCGAGAGTTGCTACAACACGGCGCTGATCCGAACGTCAAGAATGAACGTAACGGGAACTCTGCACTCTTTTATGCTGCGCGCCCAAGTAACACTAAATGCGATAACAAGACAATAATTCGGACACTGGTGATACATGGAGCGAAAGTAGATGCCAGGGGTCCAGGGAACCAGACCGCTTTGCTTTACGCGATATCTCGAGGAGCAATGAAACAGGCCCGGGCACTCATTGAAGTCGGGGCCAGTATTCAAGCACGGAACCCTGATGGGGAATCTATCCTTCATATTGCAGCTTCGTCTTTGGCAATAACTCCCGATATGATCACGTGGCTCGTCGAAAATGGAGCTGACATAAATTGGATCGGCGGCAAGCAACAAGAAACGCCGTTATTTTACGCCATCGCACGCTCAGGGTTTAGTTTCTCCGATTCGCAATCAATGACAAGTGTCATTGCAAAGCTTCTTTCTCTCGGTGCTGATGCAAACTTTCGAAACATCGATGGGATGACACCACTCTCTTTTGCCGCCCGCAAGTGTTCAATCTCATTGTCGGACCTCTTGATTCGATATGGCGCCTCTATCAATTCAATGGACATGCAAAAGAAAACTCCCTTGCACTATGTATTTGAGTCCAATTTCATACCCGTTTCAGCAAAACGAGAAATGATTTCTTATCTGATACGTTTTGGTGCGGTTGTCAATTCTCGGGACACAAATGGATATACCCCTTTGCATAAAGCAGTCGCTACCGGTTGGACATGGGAGATAGTCGGAGACTTGCTGAACGCGGGAGCTGATCGTTGCATTATGTCTGATGATGGGAAGTTTCCCTACGATATGATTCCCGACGGGCCTTGGGCGGAGACTCAACGTCTCATTCTGCGTCATTACCCTGCCTGATGTCTGCATATTGTCGCAAAATGTCTAGATGGAATCATATAGGCAAAGACTATCAATTATAAACTCTATATTTAGCCCAAAGGATTTTTTTTCTGAAGTCCGTCTACTTATTGATATGTATGAAAAAAGAAACTTCAGTCCAGCTACATGGGTTCTCCAAACCACCTTGACAAACACACACCCACTCTTTCTTCTCTGGCTCCGCCGCAAAAATCTTGGTGTAGAATAAACACCTGAGATGGCACAGGGGGCAAAGTAACTTATTACTGAACCGCCATGTATTCGATCGATACAATGTTTGCCATAGCTATGCCGTCCGCCTCCACGTGTGCCATGTCATTCCTACCATATCACCAATCTCGAAAGGGGATAAAGCATGGACAGAATGCCATTTTCAACCGTACATTTAACCTAGACTACAATCCATTCCAGAAAGTTAATGACAAAGGCACTGTAGCGCTATTTAAAGCCTCTAAAATATCGTTTCGTAAAGCACAGCCAGAGACTTCGCCTCTGAGTACTTAAACCTAATCTATAATAAACCCTACTCTGAATTACTGAGATCATCATTGTAAACCTCAATAAAAAAAATCAAATGAGTACAATTTAAAACGTTAGTACTAAGGTATACAGGGCTTTGACAGCTACCCGCATTTCATAGGTTGCAGAATCAGTGTTTGTGCTCTCTGTCTTGCACAAATGAAGTTGTGGGCTCATGAGTTTGAGCTTCCATAATATTCTTGTCAAATTTTTCATTACGGATTGGGCCGTGACGATGAATTCCGTTGTGACAAGTATGCTGGGAGAATGTACCCAGCAATTAGGGTTTACTCTCCGGTCACAATTGAGTTGTTTCCAAATAAGATTCCTTCCTTTAAGAGAATGTTTTGCTCGATATAATTGAGAAACAAAGCAGCTTTTTTGATGTTGTTCTTGATCTAAAATAGCGAGGGCTTTAAGTCAGGGCCGATGTACTTTCTATCACCACTTTCCTCAGAAGCCAGCTGTTCAAAGAGCTTTCTGATTGGTTGAATAGGTGGATGCGATAATGTTTTTGACATTCCAAAAGGTGGCTCCTCTTTCTAAATCCGTCCCAGAAGACAGACTGCATCAGGCGCGTCGCCATTCAAGACACAGAGCCAGACCAGGGCTCTGCTAACTGAAATATGCAGATTCTCCCAATCTCTTTTCCTGAATTATCCCTACCCAGCTTTAAATATGTGTCGTAAATCGTCCTTGTGTACTATGTCTCATTGGATCATCTGACTACGCTGGATTGGCGCTCGTTAGATTCCCCGATCGGCCTTCATGCTAGTCCATTCAACGAGGGTCGACTTGATTAGAACTCTTTGTGCCTCTTGTGCGTTATATAGGCAAGTATTGCCAAGATAATACATAACAGATTTTGCAGACTGCCCAGAATTTTCATCTGAATTTAAGAAGGCGGCGCTAGCAGTGGAGGTTTTGGTATAGAATCCTCTCTTTGACTTGTCAAGCATCAACACTGAGCTTCGTGGAAGTTGATGGGATTATCTGGAACCAGTGGAGCTTTGCTCCGATAAATATCTTATCATATCACGAGCGGTGTACAGACTACATCAATTAAAGGTGGCTAGGATAATTGGCGTTGAAGTTCATTTCAACGGTTCAACGGAAATTCAGTTGCAGTATGAGATCTTGATCTGCACTTCTCTATATTGAAAAGAATTTGAAGGCTCAAAATTAGAAAGACATGTAAAGAGCCAAGAGTGATGCCGAAAGAACAGAACTGCCATTCTAACGAAAAGATTATGCGGCGTAGTCCTAGAACAGAAAAGTGATGGCAAGTCCAAGCCAGCAGCTTCATTGAACCCGCAGCTTTTGATATTACGAAATTGAGCTAGTCAGCTGGGTATTTATTATTGAAAGGGTCATGTCCCTCGCCAGTTGAGCTTCGACGTACCAGAAGATGCGTTTGCACTTAGTAACTTGTCTTGAGATCATCCGCATCAAGTCCTCTTTTTTTCTACTCAAGGCGGACAATATACTTCAATGTCAAGCATCATCGCTAGATACTTGAATTTCTTTAGAAATTGATTGCAATTATCATTTCCTGAATCCGGCCCTCAGTGCTTTCTATCTCTCAATATATACAGCAGTTTGTCGGCGGATTCATAGGGTAGCGGGCTTGATGACAGCTGTTCTTCTGTGTTTTCATATCATTTTACTCATAATTAAGAAGAAACAGCCATGAAGTTTGAATCATGGTGGAAACCGTTTTGCTCTCCTTGTTTCAATTCCCCTCTTTATGCTGTTTATTCTGCGGATTTCAAGATGACTAATGCAGCTGAAGAGCGTTGATCACTTGCGAGCGAACCGAGCCTGGGCCGATTAACATGGGCCAAGAAGGCAAGCCGCTCAAAATTCGTATATTTCTGCCCAGGCCACTTCGACTGAAAGCTGGCCAATATGTCAACCTTTGGTTGCCGACGGTCAGTATTATGTCTTGGACACAGAAGCATCCATTTATGGTGACTTCGTGGTCTCCAGAAAAAACAAGATGTTTTGGAATTATTCGTAGAGTCGCGCCGTGGCATCACAAAGACTCTCCATGCCCGTGCATGCTTTGATGGCTCATCCTCCTATTCTGCATTCGTAAGTGGACCGTATAGAGCTAACAAAAGTATGAATGACTTTGAGTGTGTTCTGGCTATTGCGACCGAATTTGGCATTTCTGGGATCATTTCATACTCAAAGAACTTATCTATGGGTACAATACCTCGACATCATACGCTCGCCGAGTTCACTTCGTATGGCAAGTACAGAGCTTAGGTGAGAAATCAAGCCTCTCAAATTTGGCCTACATTAATTTTGTAGAGATCGCTAGGGCCTCGGAATCATTTTTAAACGATCTCCTTGCCGACGACCTCCCGGAAAATGGCTATGTGGGTGACGTCTTCATTATTTCAAAAAATTTGAGTAATGGGTATCAAGATGCTCGGAATTTCTTTCCATATCAAGTTCAATAGTGCTAAAGAAGCTTTCGGCATTCGTGCTCCGATTTAAAACGGAGAACTCGACTATGAATCTATCGTGTCAGAAGGGTTGACAGGGATGAGGATTCCTCGCGCCACAAATACCAAGGAAGAGCAAGGAAAGACACTTGTTTTAGGTAAGAAATAATCACTTCCGCGACTTGACCAATAGTCTCATTCATGAACTTAGTGTCTGCTCGATCGGGTGTCCGAGACAGGTTAAGGGCAGCTGTCAATATGCAATTAAACAGAAAGGTCTGCCTCTAGGAAACTAATTTTCAGCCAGATTAGACTTTTGAAATATTTGCAATTCATGAAGAGCCCTATACTGTTTCATTACATTCAAAACTCGATTAACACGATACGCCATTGAGAAATTAATATATATGTGTCGATTTATTGAGACTCGCTTCGGCTTGTGCTCGGGGGATAAATTGACATAATCCCCTTGTTCATTGAATAAATTGAGTAAGACTGCTCCATAGGAGCGGTGATCTGCGTTCAATGCCAACGTAGGTTAAACGGGCGTACGTGGAGCCCATCTGGAACTAGAGTGGGAATGCATCACCTGTCCGGCCGATTCCTCGGTAATTGAAAAAAGATTCCAAAGCCATCTAAAATCAAATTTTCCCTGAATATTTTGTTGCGAGGGAGATCACCAGGACCTATCGCCCAATTCAATCTCATACGATTTGATTAGACATTCATTTGATAAGCATCATACACCATCCTATAAATCCCCCTCAAAATCAAATGTACGTTTTCTCAGACAGACGGACGGAAAGAAGATTATGAATCCTCTGTGAACGGTTATAACTCAAATACGGGACTTATATTCCCAAACTTATACTGTAGATATAGATTGCTTAATATTGCAGTAGAATGGAAAGATTATCATAATGGTTAATTCTGGTACTTTGCTCGACATTTCCTTGCACTATTAAAACGAAAAGTGGTCTTTCCTGTGACGTCACATCAAGCCCCAATACTTCTGAGAGTCCGTTAATTCCCCGCGACGAGAACATCTCGTGTTTACATTTTTCAACCCATTTACAAACCTAAGTATGATTTATATGATAGGTACATATTTCTTTTGGATTCTCTTGCGCCGAAGTCTCTACTGGGTAAGTCATTTTCGACTACTATGTTGCGATGAACTCGCTTTATCCAACTGATCCGGCATTTTGAAATTCATTACGATTTCGTTTTGTAATATACTCTCAATGGATCCTCTACTATGGCAAGAAAGTGAATTTAGTCGTTCAATATCGATTTTGAATATTCTGGTAAAAGCTGCTGCGATTAGACAAATTGGTTTTCAGGGAAAGAGAAATAACGGCAAATTCAACGACAATCATCGATGATGAAAATTCGCAAACCTACGATATTTTTTTTTTCTATTTTGCTTCTCAAATCCCCCAAAGCTAGCCAAAGATGAAAAGCAAAAAAAAAGAAAGAAACAGACAAATCGATATAGTCAAGATACCACGAAGTCTTTCACAACGACGAAAGGTAGCATTTGGATAGTCTTAGGCTTGTTACATTGCCAATGCCACGCGATCATTGATTTCCAAGGACATTAATGATTTGCCATCTTCTGGAAGGTTCTTCCAAGGTCCATGTCATCCATAACTTCGGCTCCTCCATCTTTCAATCCCTTGATGTATATCTTGGCTGCCGCTATAAAACTCGCAAAGAGTTTATCATCAAGCTCCTTCCAAGGAGTGTTTGGGTCAATATCCTTTTTTTCCAGGTAGATCTCATAGAAGTCCTTGATACTTTCACCGGAACTCTCATTTTTAGCTTGGCTCTGCGCAGCTTGGCTCTGTGCAGCTTGGCTCTGCGCATCTTGGTCCGCATAGTCCGGCTCCGGTGTTTCTTGAAGTGGGGTGGGGCTTCTTTCGTCTCCTCTCCGATGGACTCCAGCCCAAGTAGGATCAAGCTTGTTTCCTGCCCAATCTCGAAATCTTTTCACTTGGAGACATCCCATTTCATAGAATTTTCGGTCAGTTCGCGCGCTGGAATCTTTCCCCGAACTGCATAGTGCTTTATACTTTGATCGGTCAATCCAAACATTTTGGTTCTTATCACCTTTAGCTGTCAAACAACCTTGAAGCTCCACAAGCACACAACTGAAGGGGTAGATATATCTCTCCTTTTGTTGTTTCCGAATTGGGTTTAGTTCCTCCACAGAGTCTAGAATGCCCAGCATAGTATCACCACCTTCCTTTGGCAGCCAAGCAATAGCTTTGATTGGGCCAATTCTTCCTTTGTATTTGAGAGTATCGGTTTCCTCGTCTCGCTCCATGGCTTTATCGTGAGGTGCACACAGAAGGTTTGTAACTTTGTGGAGTTTTTTAGCCGCGGTATCTCCATTCCTACTCCAAATCAACATTGCGCTATATCGTGGCCCGTACGATATGAGCGCTAGTTTGTGACTTCTCGTGTGAAGAATTACTTTCCCATTATCAAGAGAAAAGCCTGTATTATATTGATTCTGTTCAGTCACGGTAGGGAGACTGAAGTCATCGAAATCCTCGGGCGACCGATCATTTTTAGGATCTGACGCTAAGTCCTGTCTGTGGTCGAATTCACCACCTTGACGTTCGGATAATTCTGTGGATTCTCTTGGGTTATCAGGATTCAATATAACTTCAACAGGTCCTCGTACGTCAGCAGATGCATTAGTGCCACTGGAAGGAGCTATTTCAGGAGGAGTTTTCTTGTCATGGCCGTTCATTTCAGAGTCTGGTGGTATTGAGGAAGCTGTATCTCCTGCTGGGTTTGTATTGTTTCCCTCTTGACCGGGCTCCATATCTTCATTGGGCTCAGTCTCATTATCTCGTCGGCTTTTGCCTCCATTTCTCTCCTGATCCTTCTCCGTGTCACTTGTTGCCTCCTCGCCGTTTTCTCCCTCTTCGTCGTCCAAGTCCATTGATTCACCACTATCAAGCCGAGCCTCATTTGAATCTATTTTTTCAATTTCTGATTCAATTTCTTTCAACTTTTCCTCCAACTCAGCTGCTTTGGACTGCGAGTTTTCCAATTCTTCCCCGAGCTGTGCCTTTTTTTCGTCATCTTCTTCTTCATTCAATCGAGTCTGGAGTTTTTTGATATTTTTAGTAATTTTCTCGAATTCTTTCTTTTTGGAACTTTGCTCGGTTGTTTTAGCCTGTTTTGAGTCTTTTAGCTGTTTTTTTTTGGCGAGCTTATCCGCTCTGGTCTTCCGTCCACGTGAGCTTGTCGCAGCTGACTTTTCGATCCTTTGTTTCCCCTTCGAGTCACCCGCTGCCATTTTGGGGATAATAGTAAATAATTTTCAATTAAATTCAACAGAGATTCTCAAGGGTGTCAGTTCCTTTCCTGGCGAAGTGATTTGGTTAAAAAACGACAGTGTGATCCTCGTAGTTCGAGGGGAAGCGACTCGTTAAATACCGCAGGTCATGGGGGCAAAACACCCAATCAAAGGCTAGAATATCAGAGATGAGACGGAATATTTTCATCATGTATGACAGCCGAATAAATAAATGCGGGATATGCCAAAGGTGCGAAAGAGTTGTTTTTGTTCAATCGTCTGAATTAGATTGGTGTGCCACTTAATCTGCGGGCCTCTCCCGGCACAATTAATCAAAGACAATAAAGGGTCGTTTTTTTCGACAATCACAACACTTTTGCAGTGAATGCTTTTGATTTAAATTAGCATAAGAGATCAATTTCGTGTACCCAAAAAGCAAGGAAGGATAACACTTGATTCAACTATAAGCTATTTTTTCTCATCATACAAATTTCGAGCGAGAGGTTGTCTAGCGATATAGAGTACCATTACGTTGATTGATCCCCCACGTGTGCCCGCAAACAATTGATAACCCTTATAGCCTTTTATGATAAAGGGCATGCAGCATTGTATAGACATATACTTGCTTACAATATATACATAACTCGCTTTACGCAAGTGTTTGTTGATCTTCGTATTACGGATATCTAGCATTCACCCATACGAAACCCAAGATGAAGTAGGATATTTTATAATTATAGTTACATCGATAGTAGTTTTAGTAAAGTCTCTTTTCGCTTGACTGCCACCTGTCATGCTGAGCAGAATGTATACTAGATAGATTATCAAGAAATTCAATCATGCAAGATCATCAAGAAAGTACAGTAGTAGTAGACAAGTTAATCAGCCCCAAGCTGGGCTGTTCTCGATAACATCGCAGCCAATCATTGACACAACGATGATGAGGCATGGTGCCAAATCACCAGTGCCTAGCCTGATGGGTCTCGATAAGGAAGCTTGATCAGCATACTGTAATCTGATTCTGATGAGTCTACGATAATCCAGCTCGAGTTTGAAGCCGACGCTAAATTTTTTAGCATGTATCCAGCCCCCACTTAAGTGTATTACAGTGTCGTCATTTTCATCATTATTGCCAAATTGAGATAGCACGCAATATTCCAAAGAGACTAAATTTACTGTTTGATTTGATAGCTGGACTATGTACCAAGGTCACATATTGTTAAAGACATTCTAAAAGGCCATGGAGTAGTCGCGCGAATCGATGTATATGAATTAAAGTCTGTGAATACTGTTTAGTTTCAAATAAAATATGTGATTGAGCTTTCACCAACCCATTCTTAGGCTGAGAACTTAACCATATGATCACGCATAAAATTGTGGTAATTCTCTAACCATGAATTACGACCAGAGAAAATGTACGTGCTGTATCAAGAAAGTACGACTCGTGTACCTCAACCAGGTTTGCATATGCTTGGACGCTAGTAACGCGATAAAGAATTGAAAGAGCCAGCATAAGAGCAGGTTTTTTTTACCCTGCCGAATGGAAATCCGGGAGCCTGGCCGACACGAGATCAATCCTTTTTTTCATCTTATGTTGCATTAAGTCAATTCTAGCCGTTCGAATAGTTTTCGCTCTCCAGAATGATAGATTTTTCTCATTTGTAAAATACAGGTAAGTTGTGGTGCCCTCAAAGATGTAAAATTGTGGTAGAACTTGAAAGTTTAGTTGATTATTTTCGTCGTTTGAGTTTTACGAAATGAGAAACTTGAAAAAAGCTTGATGTCCGTGAAAAGGAAGTACTTTCGGTATGCATTTCATCCCAGTGTTCTTTGATTTGTGCCCGAATTTGGAGGGCATTTATTCGGATACTTCGGTCGTGGTTGACGGAAAACCCAAATTAAATGTTTTCTGCACTTTAAAGACCCAATTTCGATAGTAGGGATCATTACCATGCTACTTGAGCTGTAAAATTGATGCAACTAAGCTTGATCTAGAATGCTTTGATGTTCTTTAGTAAGTGGAAGAATTCATGCAAAGCGTAACCTTGAAATTAATCAGTACCTAAACATAATGCCGGTGATGATGCCAACGGGTTGTTGAAATATTTACGAGTCGAGTCAATTATTATTTCGACAGATTGACAATTTCAACTTAAATTACCTTATTGCACATCATTGAAGCGTTTCAGCATGATCATGGTCAGTTATAACAAGGTAGAATTAGAGAGAACCATCGTATGAATCGTCATTGGGATATTTCCAATAAATACCACCATTGACCTCTTGGAAAATGAAACCAATTTCCTGAAGAACGGCTTCATTTCTATAAACTCTTATAGCACATGGTTTCTCGTTGCCTAATTTTTGGAAGAACGAAATCTGGGAAATCAACCCATTTCCTGCAGAACTCCAGTTGGGATACCTGACGATAGTGAAGATTCAAAATTTCAATGGCTGAGACGTATGAAGAATGGCCTGAGTTCTTCTCCCAGCCTTTCTATACCGACCCTGATTCTTGTATATCAGCGGGATTCTCCATATTGGAAACAACCAAAGACAAGATCTCGCGGTATAAGAGCAGCAAGCTGAGCATCGACGATCAGAATGAGATAGTACTCAATGACATCAATCATATGGCAGACGAAGAGAAAATCAGATTTGAGTCTTGCCAACAAGCCTTTGACTATGACCGAAATATCCCGGGTGGGCGAGTTTTGGGCGATCAGCTCGATAATGACCTCATGAGGTAAGTTTTGGTAACAGTCGATGACATATCATCCAGAAGAGTCTTACACCATCTGATTTAGATTACATCACAGAGTCAGGTCCGTTAATTGTGCACTATATTGAATATCCGGTGGGCTCTGCTAATGATGTTATGCAGAGCCGTCGAGGATCAGTTTCTCCAACAGAACATTCGGAATGAAAATATCCAAGACGGTATGCAACGATTGGCAGAAAATTACAATGAAATACAAAGCTTGAAAGAAGTTGTTTCCAGCCTAAAGGGACAATTGAAGAAACTGAGCAGCGAAGTGGAGGCCAATGGGGGATGTAAGCAGTACTGAAAGACTGCTCTTTACTACAATCAATCCATTGCCATCAGTCAATTTGAGATGTCCTTTTCAGTGAATCATAGCTAGTGTGAATATTCAATTCCCATGCCATTCGGTAAAATTGTTACATATTGGAGAATCATTTCGTTAGAACCCAAGTACTCTTTAATTTAGAGCTAATACAATGAACCCTGAATACAGCCATTTTGCCGAATCAAAATGGAATAAAAAATACCATGTTTTCGATCCAGGCTTTCTTTTTGACAGAATTTAAGCGGACAGGATAATCGCGTTTCACGAATTGGTATTTTTCGTATGAATATGGGATTGATGAAAAACGTTTCTCCATAAGTCAAAACAATACCTGCAAGCTCTTTCAGATAACTTCTGCATTTCCTAGATGGAAGGAGGACAAGGAAGCACGTCTAACTGCATGCTTTATGGAGTTTTGCAGTTGATACAGCGACAGGTGTAAGTACTAGTCTATTGGAATCAACATTTATAAGAAACTAAAAAAATGCCAAACATGAAATCCCATATTAAGAGCGATATAGACGGTAATTGATTAGATAATTGAGGGTTTACTTCAGCATTGTGCGACGCTTCCAATAACCAATTTCCAACACGCCTAATTCATTGTTGCATAAGGCGGAATGCAAGCTAAATCTTCGGCTTCTGCACTGGGCATCATTGCAGCAGGATCATCCATGAGAAGACCATTTTCAACCATTCCAAAATCTTCGTCCTGTCCCTCCCAATTGGTATTATCGAGATCGGTTCCGGGCAAGCAGGTCGAAAGAAATGCGTAGTCAGACTCATTCATTTTCTTTCCAATATTATTGGCAAGAGACATCGTAATACCATGAAGTTCTTTCAGGATATCGTTCAAGTCGGTCCGAGGAACATGGTCTTGGGGGGTTGAATCGACTTCATCCAATTGCTTCTGAAGACGAGATGTCTCGGCTCTCAGCCGTCGAACTTCATCGAAGGCCCGCTGCTTTTCCGTTTTGGCTTGTTGAATAATGCTATTGAGCTTAAGTCTTTCATCCGCTGCGTCATTCTCTTGCTGTGTGAGACTTGCTGCTAGCTGTTCATAGCGTGTATCAGCCTTGTTGATAATGTCGTCGCAGAGGGGGTGAGAAGTTTTCATGGCTCTTGCGAACTCTCGTGGGGATTTCTTTATAGGACGTGACGCAGATTGCATCTAAACAAACTGTTAACTGGCTTATTTTAAATTTATAGCAGTGTGAGATGGTAAATATACTTGGGGGCGCCTCTGCATTCCATTCTGGCTGTGTTGAGGAACCTTTTCGACTCCCCCTGCCCACGATCGTGTATTTTTTGTTGGTATCATCCCTTCCTTTCCCGACCGCCTCATGACACGAGTTGAAGCCGAAGTTACAACATTGCGCGGATTTGACATCTTGAGAGATTGTGACCAAGGATGCCAGGATGTATCAGGGTGAAAAAATTCTCGATTTCCAAAGCAGTACACGGGACCAACTGCCGTTTTAATGGACTGGAGCTGATTCATCTACCTTGATGTTCAAACTCCATTGCAATATTGTTGTTCCATCAAAATTGGCTTGCATCGCTGCCTCGCTCACAAGTTCGAATACTGTGGAGGCGCAAAATCCACAGCATGATACAAAAAAACTCAAAACCCTATCTGTTCAATTTTGGTTCATCCCAAATGGACATTTATAACTTTTATTGCGTTATTGTGACAAGAAAAATTCAGCGATTGAGCTATTTGATGACAGAGAAATGGAGTTTTCTAAGAACTTTCCACGCCTACTGAGAATCTCCCTTCGAAATTTCGGAGCATCAATGTGAGAAGCCACTTGATCTTCTAGAGAGAAAAAGAGCAGATACTATCTTTCATTGACTGAAAGATTATCGATTCAATGGTTCAATTTTCAATGTTCATCAAGGTGACTTATACGCCAAGGAACGCTGCTTAAATGATAACCTCACTTCCTTACGGCCCCCCGAATTTTATGCTGATTAAGGATTGCTTGCAATTTTAAAAATTTCGTCTCATGTATCGTAATTGGTCCGTTTTCGCTTGTGACGAATTCTTGGTTTGTTTCTCTTCTAAAGTGGACTGCTCAAATGGGCTGCTCAAAAAAGGCTGCTTAAATTTCAGGCGGTACTTTGAGACTGGGAGATTAGCTGGTGATCCGTAATAGCCAACTAAAATGTCTTTGATATAGAGTGGATCGAAATCAGTTTCACTACTTTTTATTTTTCAAGAAGCTTCAAAGTCTTTCTGTACAATACTACAGGCTACAGTACGCTAGAGAGGTCATCATCGCTGTTCCTCCGCCAGTGCTGGAAGGCATTACGTTTGATCCCCCGACGCCCCCCGAGCATCGCGCTCAAAGAAATACCTGTATGGGCGTCGTTCAAAAAGCTATTGCTGTTTTCGAGCACCCATTCTGGTGCGAGGGCCCAGGCGGGGAATTTCTTGTGCTGGAAGATCCCGCATGCGGTGTCTTCGACTCTTCTTCTTCTGGGGGGCCTGGGCATTGGTGCTTCCTGGTGGGCGGCACCCCTGCAGGCTAGCTTGACAAACTCGACTCTAAGGTACAACGTGAACTTCTGTTATCTAGTCTTGTGCCACACATAGGGCACTCATTGTCCCGGCCCGTGGAATGGTACGAAAAGCCTGGCATTTAGATGGATCTGCGGAGGCGGGTATTTGGGATATCCCGTTGTTGGTATGTTGGTACCACGAATGGACTTTTACCGATGCCCCATAAACGGATAGAAAATTTACACTGAGCTGGAACTGAGACGGCGGAGGAGCATTCTGTATATCTTGAAGGGCCTATGCAGTCGGGTGGGTGTGCCGCCCACGAAGTCGCTATTACGCTCACTTAATCGTACATTCAAATGTTCAAGTTGGCAAGCAATGAAACATACGATCAAGGAAGACATCATATGAACTGAAAGTTGGCCGCTAGCTAGTAGAGGCTAGATTACCCCGAAATATCTTCTTGGGAATTGGCAGATTTGATCCTTGATTCCACATTGCACTTGCAGGAAAACAAAATGACCATTCCCTACCCTGTACGATCAAAGATCAATATCGGAGCTTGGTCTTGCAATGTTAACCCGCCAGTGATGCTTGGTAATGGGATTCTTCTGATAAACATTCACTTCAAAGAACTTATTGTGGGCTGTACATTTGAAGTTCTTATATCTATATTAGATCAGTACCCCTTAGTTATACGTCAAGGGTTTGGATCGTCAGGATTGAATCACACGTACGCGTTGAGTTTCTCGAAGTTGCCAACTATAAGGTCTTGCTCAACAACTTCCAAAAAAGTAGTTCCAGGCTTATCATCACCATGGGGGGACGGAATGAAGTAGCGTTTGCTGTCAATGGGGCCATAGTTGACTTGTTGGACAAATTGTATTGCGTACCCTGGCAATGCTGCAGGGTTGTCAAAATACGAAACAGAATTGGGTACCGGTGAAGATGTAGCGCAGCGAGCCCAAGCGACAAAAGGGACAAACTTGGACTCATTTGCCAGCCTTGCTGGTCTATATGGTGATATTGCGTTACAGCAGAATAGAGATGACATCGTGCAACAGTTATGGAGCAGCCGTGTTTGGAGTGGGGTGATTATTCTCGAATGTTTCTTGATTTTCAAGCTTCTTCTGTTCTAAGTGGGGGATTAACTTCCTTTTATCACCCCCGAAGACAGTCCACATGTCATCCCTTTCGTCCTTGAGAACGCGGGCGTGCATCGGATGGCTTAATCTAGCCAGTGTGCTTATAGTTCACATACTCTCGCAGCATGAGGATTCAATCACGGTCAAGAATTTTGGGGCACCCCCCGGTCTTCTCGTATCAGAACCTTGGAACTTGCATATCGTCACAACATGAATTCACACAAAGACGTGAGGTTGGCAATGTATAGCACCCGTGCAGCACTTTGAATGTCAATTTTCCCTCTCCCACCAATGAGAACACCATATTCAGGGGCACCCCCGCTTGGACCTCCGAGTTAGCTGCATGAGGCTTGGCCAGCTGGCATAACCCGCTCGCTCACTCGAAGCAAGGATCGCTTTGGCAGGTGACGGGCAACATATAAAAGTTTACCATTCCTGCAGTTTCATTTTCTTCCTTTCAGGGGCAGCGGTTTTGCCATCCTCGCTCATTCGTTTGTTCATCCCTCACTATCACTCATTTTGCCCATTTTTTCTTTCCTTTCTCTATCAATCTTTTACCTCGGTCGCTTCATTTGTTTATTTCGAGACGGATTATTTGACTGCATTGTTATAACAAGGGGAGATGACGATTGAACCTCTCTGACACTCACTTTCTTGTATGATCAGACGGTCAAGCGGGGCCCATCCTCATATAACCCGATTTCAGCTTTCTAAGAGAGCACACCTATATCGGAAAACCCTCCATTAGCCACTGAACAGCAGTCCAATTCTGATAAACAACAATATACTTACTCTTTTGAAGACGGGACTGTTAATCCAGCATGGCTAGCTTTACCGGAAGTTGTAGGACCTTCGCATCTTCCGGTGCCGAACCAGCCCCATCGCCTTGATCAAACACGCACTAGAAATGAACAATTGCAGCAAAATTCTTCCCGAGCATCAGAAAACACTTCCCGACATGGCCAAATAGGAGATACACTCTTTTCCCCTGGACCCTCAGTCTCTCTAACAGAGTTTGACCGACACTCCTGGAATATAGATCCCGCCTCTGTCGATCTGCATTGCCATGGATGCGGAAAGCAGTTTGACTCAGTTGGACCCCTTAAGTAAGCCTACAACTGCTCACGGGTTTTCAAAATCATTCCCATGGATACACTGCTAAAAATTAGCAGCAAGCACAGGAAGACGCATTCACGTCCTCACCAATGCTTCCACCCATTTTGTCCATACTCAAAAAAGGGATTTTCCAATGAAGGAGGTCTCACACGACACTTGGCATCGGTTCACAATGATCCTGAATCTGTTGAAAAGACTATGACAAGCTGTAGTCTTCCGGGGTGTGATCCCAACAAGAGAATTCGGAAGGATAAGATGAAGGAGCATGTGGATCGAAACCATAGATTGCATTTGAGCATTCAGCATAAGCCATGAGATACCTGACAAAGACGAGCCTGAGGAACTTGAATTCAAAGTTCAATAACTGTCTCAATCAGCAGCTCGCCAACACACATGCGCCACAAACCTCTGTCATTACACACTTGTGGGCTGTTAGTTGTGTTATATACCATTGATCTCACAATAGAATTCTTGGGAAGTGTAAATCGGAGGTTCTTGCCAGTAGCTCTATAAGTGCAGCCCAATATGGGACAGTAATCGGCCAGTAAAAGCTTACGGTCTAAATGCACAGCTCGGGGAGGGGGCTTTCTAAGACTCGAAGAAAAATCATTCATCGATTGGAGTTGAAAGCAGTAATTGTGACTAAGCACTCACCTACACCCTCCCGTGTGTAGGTGAGCCAATGCCTAAACCCAAAAAATTCAACATTCAATTTTTAAACTCATTTTTCACCACCAATACAATGCCGATTTCCTCTGAAAAAGAAGAGATCCTTCTCTCAAATGCCATCCCCGCCTATAATTCCGGCAATTTGAAAAGTATTCAGGCTGCAACCTCTCATTTTGGCGCTTCAAAACATCAACTGAGGAACCGCAAAACCAGCACGCCAGCTAGAAAAGGTCGTATAGCCACCAACAAAGCCCTTAATCCTTTGCAAGAGGCCTCTCTGATTCGCTGGATTGAGCTACTTAATCCATTCTATACAAGGCCGACGCCTTTAGATATTTAAGGGTGCTGCAAAACGAATTTTACGGCATTGCGGTTCCGACCGGGAGGTCAGTAAAATGTATAGCTACCAATTCATTCAACGTCTGCCACCACATATTACTCTCCGAACACAAAAGCCTATCGAAAAATCAAGAATCGAGGCCGAATTACACGGTGAATTAATTCATTGGTACGAAGTGTTCGGTCAACTTCTTCGAAAAAACAAAATCCAGGCCCACAGAGACCACACTAATCTGTCTTAAGGTACTGTAAATATACATAAAGAGCCTAGCTCAGCGAGCTTTACCGAATTAAAAGCCAGTCGAGGCTAGGGGATACTACAAATTTGGTAAAGCGAACTTAGGTATAGCTCAAGTAAAGAAATGAATGAAGGAACAAGGTGAAACCAATTTCGAGAAGCCCTGTATACGTGATCCTTATCTCATTATTATCCCAGCAACCGGGGTATTTTAAAATTTCACCACCCTCTCTTCTTCACTGCCTTTTTATTACTCTACCTTAGAACCATTGATGTTACCAGTTGGCGAAAAAAAAGTCGTACATGCTCATTTTAGCAAGCCGTTGACAGAATGAAGCGTTGAAAAAATTGATCGCTGAAAGTTGTTGAAAGGGGTCAATATAGGAGCCCTTGATATGCCGTCATTCGGAGGCAATTTGTTCCATGGAGTTGTCGAGAGAATTTATTGAAGTTGACGTCTTAAAGTACTTCAAGTTAGACAACTCCATTTTTGAGAAATACCATGGTCTTTCATCGACCGGTTTCAACGATTTCTAACATTAAGTCTCTCAAATTCTTCCATTTGCCAACACTGCCTAGGATTAATTCTGCATTTTCCCAACGATTCGTAGACTTTTTAATTTCTGCAGACAATATGGTAGCCTCATTTTCTTCAGCTCCCTTGAACGATTCTGTGAATCAAATTCGGCAACGAATTTTGGACTACAGCCTTCACATATGTATGTGACAGAAATAAAGAATGAAACCATAGTGGAGACATACTCAATTATCAAAATTCTAGGTAGGGCGCTGTGAAAGAAAGCAACATTGTTCAAGGGGTACTGTACTGCTGGTTTCAAACTCCGCTGTGTTAATCACATCCAAACATGGGATATTCGACTTGCCCTGCATAAATGCGCCCCCAGTCCATTCTGCTGGCAGAAGCAAGGTTTTCATGAAGCCTGAAGAGCCCTGTAGAGACGCCTGAGAACCATCTCGTGTTTATTTCGGGCTGCATGGTCTAATGCCGTCTCGTTGTAGTCATCGGTAGCGGCAATATTCAGTCTCTCGTCTTTCAGAAGGAGATCTACAACACCGATATGTCCACTGGAGGCCGCCAGTATAAGCGGAGTGTATCCCATGTAGGTTTTGAAGTTGACATCGGGTCGGGGTCTTTGCCTCAGCAAGAGCCTCACAATGTCAACGTGGCCCATCTGAGAGGCAACACAGAGAGGCGACTCGGCCCGACATCCGTATAAATAATCCGTATAGATGGTATCAAAGCAAAGTAAACGACGTAAAACGTCTAGATGGCCCTCTCTGGCAGCGTAGAATATGGGAGGCGCCGTTCGTACGTTCACTTCTATGTCAGGTCTTCCGAGAAGAAGTTCTATTATACGTAAGTCTCCTTGAACAGCAGCGTGGGTCAGGGCTGACCATTTTTTTTCATCAAGGATATTGGGATTGAGACTCTCGTTGGCGAGAAGGGCAGCTACGATGGGTATGTTTCTCGTTTCTGTCGCTGAATGGAGAGCGGTCATTCCAAATAGGCCTGCCGCATTGACCTCCACATGATCCTCTGCAAGAATTTGCGAAGCTATTGGTGTATTTTGATTCTGAACAGCTAAGCATAGCGCAGTTACCCCATTGAAATCTAGCGCATTGATATCCACATCAATATGGGTCAAGAGTAACCTCGTAATTGCCTTGTGGCCATATTTTGCTGCAATTTGGAAGGATGTACGACCGTAGCTATCCCTCGCGGTAACGGATGTTTTTTCTAAGTCAAGCAATTGTTTGACCATCTCCTTGTCACCATGATATGCGGCCTGATGCAACAAAGTCTCGTCAGAATCATTGCGGATATTTGGGTTTGCTCCATGAGCCAGTAATAGCAAGATGATATCTTGGAAGTTTGCCTCTACAGCGCGACGGAGAATACAGTCTCTGACACTGCTGTCTTCAAGCAATGACTTCCCTGTCTTGGGATCTGGGTGGTGGAGGAGCATCCGGGTGATAACCCCATGCTTTTTAAGTATCGCAAGACTTATTGGTGAATATCCTTTGCAGTCTTTTTCTCGTATATCACTGCCCCTTTGCAGGAAGGCATGAACCAAGCCCTCGTCGCAATGTTTAATGGCAAACCAGATCGCAGACCGCCGCTTGCCATCTTTGTTGTCCAATTTCGGCTCGAAATCCAGTAGAAGTGAGGCTGCCGAGAAAAAGCCCCTGCTTATGGCATACAGCAGTGGAGTTTGCTCGAACTGATCTGGCCAATTAAGATCTGTTTTCTTGTACGAAAGGAGAAGACGAATCATCGTCACATTCTCAACGCGGATGGCATGAAAGATGGGTGTTCGAGATCGAGCATCCGTTATGTTGGTGTCCGCTTGGTATATGAACATCAATCTATCCACCAATTCTGTATTACCGCAAGCAACGCCCCAAAACAATGCAGAACTACATTGTTGTCGCACATTGAATTTGTATAGATGGGGAAGAAAAAGAGAACACGTTCCTCGAGTGAGGCATGATAGCGCAAGCAAATGCTTGGCTTGGTCGAGTCTATCTGCAATGCAAAGAAGAATTTCTATAGGTAAATCAAGGAAATTCATCTACCATATATTAGTTTCTGCACGAATTCATGCTGCAGATATTGTCACAAGGAATACTCACATTGATTTGTATCAATAGCGGAAGAAGAAACTTGATAGCTTTTTTAAATGAAGAATCTAACAAGGTTGGTCGCAGGAATTCTGAAATCGGGGTGCGGTACGGAATTTGCCATGTAGACTCGTCTTAAAGTGGCCATGTCACTTCAAAAAAAGGGCCTCTTACCCTATTTTGGCCAATCGAGAGGGAATTTCAGGTCCAGTTCCTAGGAGTCGTCCTTTCAGTCCAGGAGTGGCTTTTAAGGATGCGGTTTCTTGGATTTTACCACTAATTAAACTGACCAGAGTGGCGCAATTCTTGGTCGACAAACTTTAATTTAGAATCATATCTAGACTTCTTCGGAGTGGTTGCTATCGTATTGGCTTCTCAATTTTGTGTGGGCCAGCCGAACGTACAACATAGATTCAAAATTGGCTTCCATAATTTCCACGGTGAAAGTATCTCAAAATATCACGGTGAGGCAATGATGAAGCTGACTAATCTCCGTGTCTTTATTTATTAGCAATCAATTTTTTGAACTAGTCAACTAATACTGAGATTTGCCAAGACAAATGGCCCCCTAGCAAAATGGGGTTGCCATTCATTTCCGTCTTCCAAAGCGCACAATCGACGACTACCTGGTATGAATGCTGGCTGGGAATGAGTGATTGGCTTCCTGGGTCTCTTCCCTGGCTTGACCTGGATCATGAGCACTTTGCTTATGCCAGGCAGTTATGAAACTGACGCTGAATTCCATAGGACCATCGACCATCGGCCGTTCTTACTAGCTCCTAAAGACAAGCGGGGCCTGGGAGTACGTGTGAGGGCTTCACGTATCTGTTGATGAGGAACGTATCTTCCGCTTCATAAATCAATATGAATTAAAGCTATATTCGGCTCTAGATACTGTACAAGACGTAGCGCGAGGAAGCAAAAGAGAGTTCCCTTGAACTCTGATAAGCCATGTGGGTCCATGTCCTCCGCTTAGCGTGTATGCCTCATGTGTATCTCTGACAGTACCAAAACCACAATACCAATCAAGGAAAAGATTACACGCAAAAGTCGTCGCTCGAATGTTGTCTGGGATACACCAATGGCAGAGCCCGAGCACGAGCCCGAGCCCGGATCTGGACCCGCGCTAGAACCCGCGCCTGAACTTCTGGAACCTTCAGATGAAGCATCACCACCCGGATACACGGTATACAATGACCCGGGGATTACATTATTAATGAAGTACGAAGTGTTTGGACTAGACAGCTACGGGACAAATTCACTCGGAGTCTGGTCATTCCGGGCGCAGAAAGTAATCCATTGGAAACTACTTTCATATCACCCCAGATTACTGGTTCCTGGGAGGTTTCAACCCTGTCTTTCTCCAGCAGGCAAAGCTCTATGCCCTGGCCGACAAATACTGCATAGAATCTTTGCGCCGATTCGTCCTTTGCAAGCTGTACCAAACACTGAGCAAGGTCAAGCTATTTGATATAGGGGTGGGCAGTATCATAAAATTTGTTTGCTCCGTGTTTTCGAACACACCACCAAATTACGGCGGTCAGGTAGATGCATTACGCAACTTGGTAACGCGTTACGTTGTTTCTGTTCTTTGACAGGCCGGTAAAGACCAATTTTTTTCAAGAACTTTTGGAGGATGGTGGCCCTTTCGTCGCTGACTTCTGGCGCATTATTTGGAGTGCTGAGAAAACCACCGATATATTTAGTTAGATTCACAATAAAACCCTCTCAGCTCTCTTGGCCTTCATCTTCTTTCAAAGCTTCCAATAAGTATGTATATGGAGAGTTTTCCGTAAGCCTTTGGCCTCTGAAAGCATAGTACTTTAAGGAGCTGGAATCTCGCGCAACCGACGAGGAATACAAAGCAGGTGTTCGGAGAGTCTGCCAAATACAGTTGGAAGGAAAGTCTCGATATTGAACTGATCCTCGAAGATACGGGCGCTGGCTTCTTCGTTCAGCGAGAATTCCCAGTGGAGCCAGCCGTGGTTTCTTGCGTGATATACATCAAGCGATTGCTACCGAAAACCAACAGGATGACGGTGTAATAATCATATATGTTGAAGTCTCTTTAATCGGCCAAGCCATTTCAAATTAAACAAATGGAAAAGAGAGTCAGTGACTTTTCTTATGAGGTAAGAAGCTCTCAAGGACTTCCGAGTGAATAAAAATTGTCAACAAGCAACTCCTCATAGACTCATCATTCTCTCCACTTGTGTTGCAAGCCTAAAAGCTAGCTTCCAATCTGCTCCGTAACTTTCTCTTTCTCTTTGGGAAATGTAAATCCATGTTTGATCCCAAAGCCCTTTCCGGCCCCAGCCATGTCGAAGATTATCGTAGAGCCTTATCCATGTCTCTAACGAAAGGATGTTTGGTGTCATGACTTGCTTCCTTTTCTGTAGAATCCTCGTCGCCTGGGGCAGTGAAAAATGCTGATACATCTAGTCGAGGATAAGGCTGGTTCAGATGTCTCTGCTTGATTATGCACTCTCGTTGCTGGCCCCGGTCAGCCTCTTGTGCCAAAGTTGTTCCTATCGAGGCCATTGCAGATTGATTTATCTGATTCCCCGGCTTGCGTAGGAAACGGCTTCGGCCGCGAAGCGTGGCACCGTACTTTCGTAATATCCAAGGAACCGGCATTACAGTCACCATCACCAGAGCACAGATGGTCATCACCCATTCAAATCCGATACTTTTAATCAAAGGGCCAGTGAATAAAGGAAAAGTGCCTGAGAATGAGTATCGCATGAAGACATCTATGGCTAATGCTGATGTGCCGAGCTCGGCGCCGTAGACTCGATTTTTATAAAGAGGGTAAGTCAGCTAGAGGTGAAGTTAGCATCAACATGTGGCCAAGACGTAGAGGAGAATAACCTGTGACAGCGCAAATCCGAGACCAAATAAAACTCCAGCAAAAAGAGGACAAATCCAATGAATTGTTGGACGTACGGACCATGCCAACCTGCCAACGCTGCTTAGTGAATGGCGCGTAAAAACTTGGGACAACTTACCAGAGCAAGCTGGTTGGGAAAATTATAGCTGCAACCATTGCTCCATCAAGACTATCCTCTGGAACCGTATCGACAATCGGACGTTTATGACGATTCAGGAACGCAAGAGTTGGTGCAGTGAGTAATGTGCCGAGCAATAGCGACAGGAATGCCAGGCCGACCTGGTAGGTAGAGAACCCATAATTCTCCTGGAGAACAATCGGAAAGCCATCATAAAGTATAAATACTACGACTTGGCTCATAGTAACTATCAGAGTCGTAGGTAAAATGATAGGCTCCGAGATAAGCATGCGGAAAGGTCGAACAAAGGCTGGTCCAAGAGTCTTGCGCCAATTCTCACGGGGCAGGTTCAGCATCTTTCGCCTGATTTCAGGCTCATATGTCTCAGGTACGAACGACATGGCCAGGAGGCATGTCCCAACAAGGATTGCTGTAAGCCAAAAAGTCCATCGCCAGCCGTACGAGGCAACAATAGACTCGCCGATGACGGGGCCAATTTCTGGTGCGGCAGCTCCTCCTAGTCCATACAAAAGAAAAAGAGGGACGGCGAGTTTGTCCTCAGGCATTTTCCATAAATCGTTTAAAACTCCTGCAAACACTGTTGTAGCAGGGGAGCCAACGAGACCTGACACAGCTCGGCCCACAGCAATTGTTCGAAAATCACTTGCAGTACCAGCAACGACTGTAAAAATGAGATGAAGAAGTAGGGAAATTTTGTAGATGTACTGGCGTCCAAACTCCTCTGATAAGGCTGACGTGCACATCGGTCCAACAATAAAGCCCATCGCATAGAACGTGACTGGCGTTATCGCTAGCGTCTTTCCAATCTGAAATTCTCGCATAATGCCCGGGATACTCGCAATATATATAGAGGTTGCCATCGTGCTAGGATTACAGGAGTCAACACTTTCCTGTTTGTTGACAGTACAAATCCCTTACATTACCAGAAATGAAGCAATGGCGCCGGTAGATATCAAGAGTTTCCTTCGAAAAGACCACTTGCGGGCGCTGTACTGAGGAGCCATTTCGTTCTTCAAACCCATTATTGGCCCTGGTTGCGACTCGTGGTGGTCGAGCGCTCGAGGTTCAACCACGACACATTCCTTTTCTACACACGATGAGCGTTCGACGGATTTTGCTTGAAGGACAGTGAGTTAGAATCTTCGTGTTTCAGAGTTGAGGACCGTAGCATTTTACTCATTCTTGAGACTTTGGGAATTATCGCCGAACGTTCTTAAAGATATTTGACAGAATTGGTCGGTGACTGGAATAACTTGAAAAGAGCGCAGACCCTCAAAGTTTTATAATCACCGGCCAAGGAAGCCGCAGCTTATTCAAATACATCTGATTACCCTTAGACCTTCGTCAATCTCATGTCTCAAAATGAAAGTTTGATTGACTGCTATCTCATGGGTCCGCGAAACCATTATCTTCTGTAAAAGTGAAGCCAATTTTGAGTATGTCTTTGCCCCAGTTGAAATTGAGAGAATTTTGAGTGTTGCAAATAACGAGAGAAAATAATTATCTGAGCAGTTGCTCAATTGTGGGAGTTCAAAACACGCAATTATGCTTCGTAAAGCCTGATAAGCTGTCGCTCAATTAATTCAATGGAATCCTTTTTTTCAGTAATATTTAATAAAACATGACCTTAATGAATATCGGACCGGGCAATTGCTTTTTCGTTGAGATGAAACAGACGGAAATCTCCATGCGTAGGTATAACATCCCCGAAGAAAAACCAGAGATGATGGAAATTTTGAAAAGAGTACGGGCATTAAAATTACAAAAAATTGCAAGGGGCAGCGAAGATGTGATTGTCCCGACAACCTTTTTCAAGATTTTGGTGTTGTTAGAAAAAACAGCGAAATACTGCTTAACTACTCAATGCGGAAAGTAAACCAAAATCCGCCGAAAACACGAAATCATTATTAAAAGGTACACCTTTTTGTTACGGCAGTATCCCAACATCTTTCTAAGTAATATGTTCCACCTGCGAGTAATTTCGATTTGCTTTCAGAATCTTGACAGCTTCAACAATATTATTTGCGACATCTTCCAATTCCATTTCAAGATTTTTAATTGTCTGCCGGTATGCTTCTGCTTCAATTTGAATGCTCGATAGCCGCTTCTGAAGTTCTTGCTCCTTATTGTAAAATGCTTCTGCTTCATTGCGATAATTGTTGACATGGTCGACTAGTGTTTTGTTCTCTAGCTCTAGGCGCTGAATGATCTCTGTGAAACCCCCGGAGCTATTGGTTGTTCTTTTTTTCTGGATATTTGGGTTAATATTGAAATGTTCCGACAATGAGGTTCCAAGCTCACTTGACGCTTTTCATCGTGGCCTTCACTCGTGCTGCTTTCTTGCAACATTCGAGGATCAACAGCCTCAATAGATTTGCCTATCTCATCTATGATGTTTTGATAAAGCCCCACGGTACCTCGACCGAGCGTAGTTTCGAGCAGATGCCTTTTCTCCTCTGAAACATACCATGCGTAACCATCCTCCAGAGAGGGCTGAAGGCGAACACGGGTGGGTGGAACAGTGAGGCCTAGCTGATTATCTGGTACATTTGTGGCAGTTAGCTCAAATCTAGAATCTCATGAATAGATACTAACAAATGTGTTCCGCCAAGGCTTCACGGCATTCCTGCCTTCGCTGTGCACGCTTAGCGTTGCTATTCGACATTATGACTTTACTTTGGTTGCACTGATATAATAGAATATGTACTCATTTGCTTTTTATCTGAGGCTCTCTGATAGATACATATATATATATACTTTTCTGAAACATCAACGAAAACTTAAAATTGTAAGACAGGCGATAGACATATCGGAATTCAGCAGCCGTAATTTCCAAAAGTCTTTCAAATAAAAAAATCGTATTTAATGCCCACAACGCAACATAGCATGAAGAGTTAGTTATTACAAAGCAATTTACTGATCAACTGAAAAGGGATGTAATTATCAATTGCATAAAGAGAGACATATCAAGGGAGCTGAAGGGTTCGAAGGAGTGAATCTGAGGGCAGATACATGGTTTTGGGAACAGTCTCAATTGATTTACTTGCGTTCTATATATGAGGATTCATCAACTCTCGCACTGAAAAGATATCCCGAGACATACAAGTTCGAGTTCCCTCAGCCCAGCGAGACTAATAATATAAAAAGTAGACCTTAAATCTGTTAAAAGCCGTCCATGATCCATTCCATATTTCTGGTCTACTTGATAACCTTTTTTCATTCGAGTATGGCGCATTCATCTCAAAAGCTGCAAGATCACAACCCACGGTATGGCAAAAAGTTTTATTCACTCTCAACCTTTGAAAGATTACATCAAAGCCTAATAGATGACAGAGTCTCAAATCCAAGCCACGAGAAGAATAGAGCCGCCATGCAAAGCGCGCGAAACTGCTCCTACAAAAGCTTTCCCCGAATTACCCTCCGTATGGGACGATCGGGCGCGGCTCCTGCGGGACAGAAGGATGGAACACCAATCATTGTTCTTACACGGAAACAAAAGGGGGTAGTTGATTTGAGAAAGAAACGCTTGATCGTAGCGAGAAATCGTGAAGACTGGCTCAAATGCCTTCGCCCTCGCCGATCTGCTGGAGTGGCTTCAGTTGATGGCCGGGGTGCACGACGTAAAACTAAAGTCACAAAGCTTTAAAATTTAGCTTTCAACATACGTTATATGAAAGATTGATGATCAAGACAAGAGTTACAGATTTGAGGCTATGGAGCAAGGTTGCAAGTCGTGGGGAAGCCAAGCTCGGACACTCACCTTTGACCATCAGTCATTGTGGCATCTAGTCTAGTTATTGCGCATGTCTCTCTCTGCTAAGTTAGTTGAGTGGGTCATAATTACCGTCGATAGCGAAAACAGCTTCTACCCTGACGCCTGCTTTTCTGTTCTCAGGCCCCACTGCCAAGGGATCCTTACTCCACTATTGTTTCAAAGATAGATAGAACTCCTAACTATGACGATACAGATACTGTAAATTACATGCTGTTTACAAAACAGCGTTGTTCCTGAAACACCCTTTTAACTCAGCATAAGTGCGATAGGAAGACAGAAATTTTGAATTTTACGAAGAGACCTCCTTCCTTCAGTCATTCATGGATGATAATTCCTGTATTCATGTCCAGAGAGACAACGATATGGTGACAACGGGATGCCGCTTAGCTAATGTTATTAGTTACGGTAGCAGCTACTTGATGTACAAATTCCGAGGTCATGGGACCTTCGATCTCGTAAGAGAGATGGAGAGAGGGGTGTGGACTAATTAGGAACCAGACACGCTGAGGATTTCCAAAATCTTATATTATTCTACCAAAGACGCAGCTGGGACAAGATTTTCATCCTCTCCACCCTCAGCTCCCTTTTCCAGCAGGAGCTGCACAATTTTCTCGCGTCCTCCCTCAGACGCCGCTTGGAGAGCATTTCCATATCGTCCACCTCGGGCGTTGACGTCAGCACCCTTCTCCAGCAGGACCTGCACAACCTTCTCGTGCTCTTTCGAACACGCCGCTTGGAGAGCATTTCCATAAAATCCACCTTGGGCGTTGACCTCAGCACCCTTCTCCAGCAGGACCTGCACAACCTTCTCGTGTCCTCCCAAAGAAGCCGCTTGGAGAGCATTTCTATAGTCCCCACCTTGGGCGTTGACCTCAGCACCCTTCTCCAGCAGGACCTGCACAATCTTCTCGTGTCCTTGAAAAGACGCCGCTTGGAGAGCATTTCCATAGTCTCCACCTTGGGCGTTGACCTCAGCACCTTCCTCCAGCAGGAGTTGCACGACTTTCTCATAACCATTCTGGGAGGCCGAGATAATAGGATATGTTCCAGTGCTATCGGTTGAATTGATGTCCTTTCTACCAAGAGAGAGTAAGAACGCAACCTCCCGCTCGTGCCCGTTAAATGACGCCAGATGTAAAGCCGTCATTGACGGAGGACTCATGTAAGTGTTGATAGCCTTCCAAAAGATAGGGAACCACAATGAAAATGCTTTCCCACTCGTCTCGTATATTTGCTGAACTTGACTGGTCGCTTTTTGGTCTTGGGTCAGACTCATCTTCCGTTTGTGGTCCGGCCAGTATACTGCTGAATAATCTAGAAAGCTTCGAATGATAGAGTCGGGATCCTCATCATCGTGCACCAGGTCCTCCATCAGTAGGTATCGTAAACAGATAACAGCCATTTGATCCTCGGTGTCAGTTAGGCTCCACGAGTATAAGTAGTTGATACTGTTGGAATAACTCTTCTTCACAAGAAATTCTCTTGCTGTCTGATGAATCAAATAGATCTTGGAGTTGTTGATGAAAACAAAAAGGCCACATAATCGACGGAGCTTCTTGTCGATCTGAGATGGCTCTAGTCTAGCCTTTGCTGCAGTTTGGACTTGTGGGGAGGTGGCGATACCGAGCGCTATGGCCATTTCCACCGTTGTTAAAGGGCGCCGTGCTGCAACGATAATTTGTAAGATCTTCCTGGCAATGCTCACTTGACCAGAGGGCACTCGACTAAGAATCTTCTCGTATGCCTCATCTACCGATTGAGGTATCAACTCGATTTCCTCTTCGGTAGGGCGAAGGCTGTTCTCAAATGTAGATCGAATATCGTCAATGGCTAAATGTAGCCAGAGGTACGTACGGTGCCCCATTTGGAGAAGTTGTTGCTCGAGTCGCTGCTCTGTCTCCCGTGATAACGCTGCCCTTTCCGCAAGCTCCTTTACTCGCATCCTCACGACAAGATCAATTTCTTGGTGGATCTGATCATTTTCTTGCTCTCCCTTAAGATGAACACGAGGGAAAGAGCAGGTGATCGCTCGAAAACTATTCTGAATATCATCATAGGGACGACTCGTGACCAGAAATTTCAGCCAATTATCCTGCGTCCGCGGATGTGGCATGCCGTGAAACAACCGGAGCTTCTCAATTAGTCGATGCTGATCAATCTCACAGCATTCATCAAGTGCATCGAACACGCAAACTGTCTTGCATGATTTATCAGATAATACAGCGGTTGAAAAAAGTCTCCACAATTCGTCGATCTCTTGTCGAAGCTTCTCCCCATTCTTTTCCCAGGAGGGTATGGCATGACGCAAGAGCTCAGGCTGTTGACTAAAAAGCTGATGGAGTACCGAGCAAAGTGCGGGAGCAAGATGATTCTGGTCATCGTTATCTTTGAAGAAAAAGTAACAGATTGTCACTTCTGGGCCAGAAATTTCGCAGAAGTCTTCAATTATCGATCGGGAAAGTACAGACTTCCCACAGCCTGGGTCGGCCGACACCCAGAGAAGATCGTTGCAGCTGCTCTCCGACCACCGGATATATTCGGTGCTCTGTAAAGCCCATAGGCAGGTTCCTTCCAGTTTTCTCGGATTGATGTTCTTTTGCTCCTCATAAGTTGATACCTTGAAAGTTTGCAGACAACGATTTTGCTGGTCCGTCAAAGCAAACATAATTTTCTCACGATGATGTTGTTCTTGTTGATTATATGCTTGGTCTAGGCGTTGATTTGTGCCCTCAATCTCGGTCTTTAAGCTATCTACAGAGAATTGTATAAGCAAGCAACTCTTAATTCAGGACTAATTAGCTAGGATCCATTACTTACTGCATGTATCTACTATCAAGCTCTCTTGTGAAATATGGCCAACGGGGACATACCCCAAGAGCTCCTTTGTATATGATGCTGCTGCCAGGGCTGCATATCCCTGCCATTCCTTGTTCTTGTGTGAGTCGGCATAATCACAAACACCGCGGATGACAACACAGGGAAAGTCCAACATCAAACCAGCTGCCTCCATCTCAAAGCACAATGCCCCAGTCTGTAAACGAAGTTGCTCTCTTGTCCGCCCGTGCTTAATGACTTTATTACCAGAAGCGATAATACCATAATGAGGCTGTGGATCGTTGTCGTCGCGTTTATCTCTAGTCTCTTCCCACTCCGGTAGACATCCGTCACAGTCGCTCGAACTAGCAGGATGATCATGTCGCACCTGAAAGAGTCGATCGGACTGTGCATTAGGCCGACCAAAATTCTTCCGAGTTCGGGTAGTTCTTCCGATCGCGTTTTGGAGATATTCCAGATAGCGGGGGTCATCCCTCAGCGTGGCAGCTCTCATCGTACCAACGGCGGTCAATAATGCCCTTGGCGGACTATTCAACGAGCCAGTTTGTTCGAATTCGCCATCTGCAATAATCTTGCCCATATCATATTGAAGCACCCCGCCGCAAGTGCCTTGGGGGTAGCTAATCACGACATCGCCAAGACGGATATCATAAGCAGCTGAAGGAATTCCACCCCCGATGCCAACCATTAACCCAATTCGAAGTGACTTTGAAAAGGTGCGAAGCATATTGATTGCGACCGAAGTAGCCGAGGTGGTTCCGTACTGGCCCCCAGGGAGGCAGGCGATCACAACATAATGTTTGCCGATTCGGCCCAACGTGTAGGTATTCGAGTCCGCTGCATCTTGCTCATCGAGAATCCCAAAGTGCTCATCAAGCATTTCAGCAGCGGCGGCAGCCTCAATCGGAAGAGCACAGATCCAGCCGATTTGGAAGACATCTCGTGGAGGGTGCGCCATATGGATGACTTAGTGTGATTTCATGAAAATAACGGTTCGTTAGCAAGAATATGGGAAGAAGTTAAATAGCAACTGATGTTGACAAGTCGTCTACTTGAGTATCAGGAGAAAAGAGCCCCATTTCGTAGCAGACAGCAGGAACCCCACCGCCAGCAGTAGAGGCTCAGCCCGGGCTGAGGGAGCAGCATAGCGCGGCAAGAGAGAGAATGCTATTGGAGAAGGCGATCAGCTTGTAGTCTAGGAGCTGCACGTGACAATGTGGTCCGTGACCGACTAAGGTGACACGAAAGTCAGAGCCTCGTCAGCAATGGTGGCTGCAGCTGCAGCACCGCCGGGTAGGTATGGCACCAAAACTTGAACCATGGCGACTGGAGCTCATTCGTGACATGATACAAGACCCTCAATCGTATACTAACGCAGAAATCGCCAAGGCTGCCCATTGCACCGCACGATCGATCAGCACTGTTCGCTCGAACCTACGATGTTTTGGAAGTGTTAGGGCCCCTCCCAACGGTATTGGACGACGACGAACGATTACCCCACCGATGCTTGAAGCTCTGTGCGAGCGCCTCCTCGAAAAATCCGATTTGTATCAAGATGAAATGGTGATCTTTTTATGGGATGAGTTTCGTGTTCTCGTGACTGTATATAGTATTAGCAGAGCGCTCGCATCGATCGGTTGGTCTAAGAAAGCTGCAAGGCGGATAGCGAGGGGACAGAACATTGAACTTCGGGACTTCTACCTTCACACAATCTCCTCTTTCCGATCATATCACCTGGTTTATGTGGATGAGTCGGGCTGTGATAAACGAGCGGGTTTCAGACGGACCGGGTGGTCTCCACTAGGAGTAACACCCGTTCAGATTTCTCAATTTCATCGTGGGCAGCGCTACCAGATACTTCCCGCATATGCCCAGGATGGCGTCGTCCTTGCGCGAATCTTCCAGGGATCGACAGACGCTGTTGTGTTTGAGGAATTTATACGGCAACTTCTCCACCACTGTGGGAAATGGCCGGAGCCGAAATCTGTTCTGGTCATGGATAATGCCTCTTTCCATCGTACAGAAGGTATTCGTCAGATCTGTTCTGCGGCTGGGGTCAGACTGGTGTACTTGCCACCTTACTCCCCAGATCTCAACCCGATTGAGGAATTTTTCGCTGAGCTTAAGGCTTTTATCAAACGACATTGGCCGACGTATGAAGAGAACCCGGGCCAGGGTTTTAATGCTTACCTCGAATGGTGTGTTGATGTGGTCGGAGCAAGAGAGACAAGCGCAAAAGGGCATTTTCGACATGCAGGGTGGAGTATTGAAGAACCGTGATAATCGAATAGAAAGCTATATAATTCTAGACTATCTTTTATACGGTACTGCACTTACAATGCTCGACCCAATAATTGATGTCCCCAAAAAAACGACGAGCAATGCCTCTTCTGACGCCATTTTTTATGAAAAAGCCCGGATCCTGATCCTCGTGGATCTGTACCAGATCCAGTCCATCTTCGAGGGCAACATCTCGAGCCCTACGAAACTCTGCCTTTAGTTTCTCATCATTGACTTGTGATTGGTGCCAGTCACTGTATCTAGTAACAGCAATATCCCTCAGACCAGGGATCTCGAGAAAACCCAAAGGAGGTTTTTCTGGGGACGGGGTCGATATCGGAGTCGGCGTGTTAACCACAGAAGGAGAAGTTTGTGCAGGAAGGACATTGGTGATATTGATAGGAGGGTACCCACTGGTGGACTGGGTACCTCCTTTTTGTCTCTCAAGTCGTTGCTGCTCCTGTGTGTATAGTTTTTCACGAACTGACTCGGGGACGTCGTCGTGGGAGTTCAACACTCCACCTTCCTCTATATAGTTCACAAGTGCTCTCAGATTCTGTACTGTCAGCTTAATATGCTTCTTGCTTGAAGGGTCACGCCAGCAGTGCGGTCCCAGCTCACATGCTCCACTGGAGCACCGCATCAGGCCGTAAACAAAGTCCCAAGTAGGAGGTCGCCCAGTAGCCTGTTCTTCTGCATTGATATTTGCTTGTCGCTCCAGCAACATAAGCTGGGTAGCAGATGAGGTTCCTCTTTTATCTGTCCCTCTTGGACTAGGCCCTGGGATGTGACTGCCGTCGGTATAGTTGAACGACATATTCAGTGTTAGTTTCTTCCCAGCACGGAAAAGATCACCCCACACGAAAAGCTGTTTCTCCACAGTGGGCCAATCCACGTCTGTTTTGTCACAAGAGAGAGTGAGGTCTGGCTGATTACGATGATTCACCGACACAACGACGGTCGTATCATCAAGTTCAACTCTTCTCTGTAGAAACTTCTTGACTACAACTTCCTTTAAGTTAGGCTCTAAAAAAAGACGCCAGTAAAACCGCGGAGCCAATACCAGGTCTTGCTCTGTGCTTTTCCAGATAGATTTGTTGTTGTTGAGGGTCATCTTCCACACAATCGAATAGTGAATACAGGTGGGTGGAAGCTCATCGTACAATCTTCCTTCTTCCCACTCACCTAGCTGAAGTAATTGAATCTGGTTTGTTCGAGGCGATCGGCGCTGTGAGGACAAATCGTGATTTGGGCGGTCTTCCGGGCTAATCAAACTCATCACAGAGGGTGTCTGGCAGATGCCATATCCGGGGGTCGGGGCATATTCTGGGGTCGAGGCAAAGAGCGATGATTGGCCGGGATGGTCATACGGATCAAATAACAATGGATCATTCTGATTGTTGAATGGGCTACAACTCATATTTGCGCAGCTATTCAGTCAACAATTAACATCATCGTACATCAAGAGTCTCTTTGGGGGATCTTTTGCTTTGGTTGATACTCGTTCATTCTTACCCAGAGAAAACGACTGGCAAAATTAGAGCACAGGCAAACAAGGAATTTCGTGCACAGAGCAGCATGGGACGATAGCGACGTTGGATTAAACGAGCGTTCCGTTTGATCTGGTGAGTGACGGCGATGCTGTAACTATGAGATGCTGGGAAGTTGAGACCACCATAAAGCAGGCTCAACAGTGTTTGCCTTGTTTGCATGTAGATCTTCCAGGTTCCAGGGCTTTCCATTAAACTGATCGACCACTATTCCACATTTAGAAAAGTGTCAGCATCTAAAATTGGCGACCCTCACAAATCTGCGTCTTCATCTTGATACATACAATTATGATAGAAGAGAAGAAGACATTCAAATTGGGGTCAAAACAATACACAATAATGTGAGCACTACAAAATCGTCGTTTATTCTGTGCCGATGCTATCTGCAAGTGAATTATTGCACGGATGGCCGTTTCAACAGTCCTGCAGTCAATAAGTTGAGGGCTGTGCTGGGGGTCTTTAGCAACCAGTTTTCTTACATGGCGCACCATCACGTGCTTCCTTCAATTTTCGAAGCCACCTCCGACGAAGGAAACAGTTTCATAATATCGACTAAATCTAAAACCGTAATTCTGGTTTCTAATACCACAGAATACCATTCACTGATATTCCATTACCAGACAGCGAGTAATTAAATTATACGCTAATTCCTTGGCAGTGGGGCCCCACTAAAGAAAATCAGTCACCAGGGTAGAAGCAGATTTCGCTATCGACTGTACCAAAAAAAAAAAAAAAAAAAAAAAAAAAAAAAAAAAATAAGACTCTTATTTGATTTCCCACAAAACCATCGTTTCTAAGAAATTGATTTGAATCCATAGTGTAATGACATATTTGGATACTCGTGAGACATCTTGTTATGGAGGTTATTGAAGACTGGAAATTATGATGACTGATCTTCCCATGTCGAAAATCTTATAAGAATATCCCTGAGCCTAGGAGTGCACTAATATCCCTGAGAATGAGGGCAAAAAGCACGATAAATATAATGTGACAAAACGGATCAAGCACATCCAGATCTGATGTTCGTATCATGGAATACATAGTAGCTTCTTCCGATGCAACACGAAGTCAAGTATCGTACATATCAGTCTCATCTCACTAGCAACAGCACAAAGACCATTTGAGACTGACTATTAAGAGGCGTTCTCTAACAAATAGAATTGGTAATGCAGAGTGGCACTGTACCGCGAAGAAAGAAAGAGCCAATTCGTGGCAGTGATATCCAACACACACTGGCGAAAGGAAGGAAAGAAAGCCATCCAGAGCCTGCAGATGCTGATGATGGTGATGTAAAATTCACTTTCGCTCAGGAGGGCACGACATAGAGAAGTCTCCAATTTGGCCTTGAGAAAGATTAAATCCGGTTCCTTTAATTTTACAACCGTTCGACCAATTGCAAACTCTGATCCTATCTCCAGGCTTCCACGGAGGAAAACATGCCAGATATCGGGGGCCTGTAAATTTATCAGGCAGAAGAAAAGTATCGTAGAGATGTTTATGCTCTGAGCCATCTTTTTCCAGAAACATGGTCGGTATACGGCCAAAAGAATCATTGACTTGATTGTAACCCATGGCTTCGTCCCCTTGGATCCATGCATGGACAACGATTGAGTCTCCTGGTCTCGCATGAATGAACTCCCAAGTTTTGCCAATATATGTTTCCTTCACGCGGAAAGTCCGTGGAGTCGGTAGAGCTATGAATTTAGTGACACCAGAGGTCTCTTGACATTGAGTTGAAGCGCTCCGGGGGACCTTTTCGGTGATCAAAGAAGCGAGTAGTTGGAGCACGGGAATCTTGAGTTGAACATTATTTTCTACCAAGTACTCCAGCTCCTATGAAACAAAGTTAGCGAGGGATTATACTATTCGTATCGAGAATGGACTAAACTTGCTGCATGAAGAATTTGTGTATGCATCCTAGCTTGCCTTAAAACACTTTCGGTGTGAAAGACTAGACATGGTCTTTCCACCTCAGCCTTTTCATCAGCTTGTTCGGTAATTGATGGCATATTCGATTTTCTTGTGCTCCGTTTTCTGTCAGCTGAGCTTTTATTGATTCTATCCACAAATGTTCTTGGGGGAAACAGAGTAGGGATATTAATATGCATGAAATTAGAAAGGCCAAGGCTACATACCTCAGCCAAAGAATGCAGCGCAAGCAAAATAATAGATTCTTAGTATCATCATTCCCATTCGCGAAAGAGTTACAATGCAGGGTCCTTGGAAAATGTTAGGCCCTGGAATGCCCACTCGTACCTGCAGAAACCACCCGTAGATTTAACCTCTTCACCCTTCTTTCGCCCGATATTTTTGCTCCAACATCTCTTCACTATGGATCACAAAACTTAATCTCTAAAACCTAATAGTTTCAATCAGATTCCGATTTCGGCCAGATGGATTGGATCACTTTCTTGTTTCAGCCAGATTTCTCTTTATAGTGAAGATGGGTCAAGGGTATCGACACACAATTTTGAATTCCAGCCAAATCTGTTGTAAAGGAAAGTAAAAATAGAAAAGTAAGTTTCGTACACAAATGGTGCCCTAATAAGATATTAAAATGAATAGTAAGGACGCTCTTCGTTTCAGACCGATAACCATAATCTGCTTCAGATTCCAACTCGTTAGTAAGCTTCCGCGGTTTAAGTAAGGACCCGGAACAGGATTGATCAATATATTGGGCCAGAAGAGATTATCGTTATCCCTCTATACTCTCTGGATTACGGCCAGGATTCTCACTTGAATCTTAAATATATTAAGAGTGTCTTACTCGGGTTGATCTTACCGAATTAAAGTCGACCAAGGGGGCTGTGGAAAGACAAGTTCGGCTCGGTACATCGCAAATATAATAGAGCAGTCAATTTAATAGCATGGTGAAACTGACTATGAGCAACCTTATACAAAAAATGACTTCATTTGAATGAATCGCATCTTGCTAGTATGTTTTCGTAATACTCTGCTTTGGGAGAAAGCATATAGCTTTCACCATATTAATTTCTCTACTCGATGATAATTACCTCCTCCCTTGTTGAGATAGATCTCTACGAATTTGAACCAAGACCTTTATGTCCTGGCTCGCGCATTACAGACTTTCCCTAGGGCCCTTTGGGATTAGCTAGATTGAATACACTCTATTGACCTTCTACTTTCTAAAATCGATGTTCTAACAATCGTATGTGCTGTATATTTCACGGTAATACAAATTTTAGTCGATCGCGGAGCTTGCTTTGACTGATGGTTGTTTTCCTTTCTAAGGCTCCACGTGAACCCTGACCATGTTTAAACGATTGATCGTGCGTTACACACACACAATTCATTAACGCCCGGCGGCTGAGCCGAAAGGGCAACTATCACTAATCTACCAGTACATGCATGTTTGGGTATACGCCGTGTCTCCTTGGAGCCCATACAGTATTTTCTTCCGTATTTGCCATTTCAGCTTTCAATCTCATGGTTGGTCCCTGTGGTTAGTTATAGTTAGTATTGGTTAGTAGACTGGCTTGAAGGCGCTTCTTCAAGTGTTCAACATCCTATCCTCGGCAGTTGAAGCGCGTCCACCACTTTCACAAGGTGTTGGGGTTAGTAGGGGTAAGGTATGCTATCAGTTCGTCGGCAAGTCTAGGTGGCCTCAAGTCGGCCTGTAGCAATCGCAAATCGTATTGAGGCTCGCACTGCGTCCAAGTTCGGCTTCCACTTTTGGTCATCAGCGGGCGATTTTCCGCCTAGGAAGAAGGATATATTGCTTCGGTGAGTGTGGGTACATTGCAGCATTTCCGTCCGGTGCGTGGTCCACTTTCGGCATCGAAACAGAAAGTGGTCCACCGTCTCTCTTGCTTGTCCACATGCACATTGATCTGTCTCGGCGGCATTGATCCGAAAGAGATATGCATTGAGTCTTGCCATGCCCGTGCGGAGCTGGGCTAGCACGCTCGCCTCTTTCCACGACAATCGGTCATACAGCTGTCGCGTGTGTTTTCCTGGGAGTGCTGTGTCCACTCGTCTGGAGTGTCTTCCTATGTTCTCGGGCAGCTCACTGCTGGGGATGGCTTGAGACCGCGCGATATTCAGAGTTGTCGATTTCATTCTGGGGACCTGCTTTTGCAAAACGGCGTCTTCTTGTGTTGCGTCTCGGGCCTGTTCTTTCGCCAGACGAAGTAGATTGTTGTCTTCACTTGTAGGAATCCACCGGACGCTGACCCGGTTTCCATTTTTCTGCAGTTTTGTCATCAGCTTGTAGATTTGGCAGACAAATTCCTGGCCCGACTGTTGCCGAGGGCTCTTCAGCGTGAGAGCCGCCGCTTTGTTGCTTGTTATCAGTGTGATCCTAAAGACTTTCAATCCTACGAGCGTCCTGAGTGTATGCGCCATTGCCGCCAGCTCCGCGGAAAATGGATTTTGCTCCGCTCTCGCACTCAACGTGACAGACGAGGTCTTCAGTCTCACTTTCTGCTGGCGAGGTGGTTGTTTCTCGATCGCCACTCCAAACCCGACCAGTTCATTCCGCGCCGAGCTGCTGAAGGCGATCTGCATTGATCCGCCTGGTACAGTTAACCCTTCCGGGATGGGCTCATCATCCATTTGCACACGTGCCTCCCACGGTGCCAGTGTAAACGGATTGATGGTTTCCAGCGATTCCATATCGATCTTTTTCAGCGCGTCTGCTACTTGGTACAGTGGCGAGCGGTGGTATCTCCTGAATTTCCTGATTCGATCTGTGCTTCTGCGCAGAGGATTGGTTTCCGGCAGTGTGTGGAGGTCTGCCCACATCTTCACGGCTCGTCTCCAGAATCGGTGTCGTGCCGTGGCAATGTGAGCCTCGGCCTCCGCTACGCTGGTCGCCACGGTGAGGAATGTGCCCACGATTGCTTGCGCTCCTACCCTTTGTACTCGGTTGATCGGTCCCATGTTTTGATTCTTGAAGGCGTGCATCCAGACGTTCGAGGCATAGTCCACCACTGGGGCTACTGTCGACGAGAACAGCTGCCGCGCTGTCGCTGGGGAGAGACCTCGAAGCCGTCGAAGCTCCATCGCTGCCTCCAGGCCTTTGGATGCTGCCCTGGCAATATGCTCCTTGTACTTCAGCCGCGTGTCCATCAGGACCCCTAGGATTTTGACCTTGTTTTGGGGCTCGACCGTCTGGCCTTTGATACTGAATGGCTCTTGGTCCACTTTGCGAGTCTTGGGTGCGAAATGTATAATCGCTGTTTTGTCCGCTTCAAAAGTCGCTCCGCTCCTCTTCTCCCAGTCAAGCGCTTGGTTGATGATTGCTATGATACCTTTCCGGTTACTCTGCACGGTTGGTCCTGTCACCCAGGCAGTAAAATCATCCACGAAGGCAATCGCTCCTCCTTGGCTATCGATCTGTCTCTGCACGAGGTCTGCATTGAAGAAGAGAAAGAGGATTGGAGACAGGGGCGAACCCTGAGGCAGTCCAGCCTGTGGCAGGTGCTGAACCTCAGATAGTTGCCCATTGACTTGCATGGACGCTGTCCGTTCGGAGCAGAACGCCTCGATCCAACGCAGAAGGTCTTCCGGTATTCCTCGCGCCTTCATCCTCTGGATCAAACGTTCCTTACAGACCCCATTGTAGGCCCCCTTAACATCGAAGCTAATCAGGCTCAGCACCCGTCGGCCACGCCACGCAGTGTAAATCTGCTCCTGCAGAAGCAGGAGTGCCTGTTCCGCGGACCGCTGTTTTCGGGCCCCGAAGTGGCTGGTCGGGAGCAAGCCGTGGGTCTCTACCGCGTGCGAGATCCTTTCTGCCACCACTGACTCTAGGATCTTGCCTAGTGTCGCGAGCAGTGAGATCGGCCTCCATGCCTTGGCAATGGTATAGTCTTCCTTGTTCGGTTTTCTTAGCGGAATAATCTTTGCGTGCCGCCACTGTTTCGGCAGCGTGCCTTCTTCTAGTGACGCCTGGAAAAGATCGAGGACCCGGTGTTTGACCGTGGGCCAGGTCATCTTCCACACGATGGCCGGCAGACCGTCCTCACCTGGCGCCTTCCATGATTTCGTCGCGAGCAACTGCCGCTCTACCTCTTCCATGGTGATGGCTGGCATCTCTATTGGCGCTCTTTGTGGTTTAGTCCCTTCATCGTCAATGCTGTCTGGTAGCGGTGGGAAGAATTTGGTCAGGAGTTCTTCCGCTTGTTCTTCATGATCGGTGGTAGCCGTTCCATCTGCTTTAAGAAGCTGTGGTACCTTCCCAAAGGCTCCGTCTTCACCTGCCTTCAGATACTTGGCCGCTCTCCAGATATTGTCGTTGTCGGCCAGGAACTCGTTCCAGTATTTCTTCTTTTGTTTCCGAATCGCGTCGTGGTATTGTTTCGCGGCGCTTGCGTCCTGCCCGTCGCTCTGCGCGGGCGTGGTTTCTCCAATGTGTGTAGATTTGACGAAGTTGTGTCAAGTCCCTCGTCCACCATCGCTTTGCGTGCGGTGACGGTTTGGCCTTCGGCGTCAACGCACGAACCGCTTCCGACACCGCGTACATCAGTCGATCGGTTTTCCGTTGCACGGAGCCTTCCACTGGTGTGGCATTTAGCGCGCTCGCGATTCTGGCATTGATCTCTTTCCACGGTGCATTCTTGAGCAGCAGTCTATCTGTCTGCGTTGGAGACGTCCAAGGCGCATCAAAAACAGTCTCAATGGTAACATGATCTGAACCGTGCTCCGTTCCGTGGACCGCGCATTTGACCATCGAATCTGTCAGGTTTTCCGAGGCGAGAACGAGGTCGATGGTCGACTCGCAGTCCCCCGAATATCCTTGGCCGTGCCATGTCTTGGTGCCTCGTTTGAGCAGGCTGCTGAGTCCAAATTCAGACATGAGATCGATGATCAGATCCGCTTCGCCCTGTCTGACCGAGGACACCTCGTCTCCTCCCCACAGTTGATCATGGCGGTTAAAGTCCCCCATGACCATGATCTCCACCACCGTTCCTGAGTCCCGTCGTACCTGAGTGATTGCTTTTCGAAGGTGATCGCATGCGTCGTTCAGAGCAGTGGCGTTACCTCCTTCCACATACACCGACGCCACCAAGATACATCGCTCCGGAAGCCGAATGACAGCTGCCGTTAGGTCCGGCGACTCGATCGGTACTTGCTCCGCTTCCACCTCCTTGTTCACCCACAGCATGCTTCGTACTGCCCATCTCCCTTCCCTCCACGTGGAGGGGACCATCTTAGTCCATTTGTGATGTCCCATCGGGGTGGTCAAGAGCCGGCCTTGAATCCTCCTCGCCTGGGGTTCTTGGATCGCGAG